>CM042256.1:26546688-27146688 GCA_023566225.1 Romanogobio albipinnatus | reverse complement strand
CTAACATGCCGGAAGTGCAGTAACAGTGCTTGCTCACTTAGCCCGGCTTCCAGAGATGAAATATGGATTTGTCTTTCGTTTTATAGAATATTTTCAGTATGTTTTGGGGAAAACCTTCTGGTCAAGACTGCAGTTTGTAGCTTGACGGAAGCATGCAAGCTGCTGTAGGGTAAGAGTGTAATGATGTACACAGACTAGAGTTATGCGTTCGGAGTTGAGCACGATTTTGGGGCGCTGTGGAAACACAAGAAAATGTTAAAGTCTGATGGGCGCACAATTATGAATGCTGCTTTTGTGTCTAATCTGCTAGACACAATTTTCTTGACTGGCTAGGTTGCTATCTGTAGAATGCGCAGCGAAACTAACAACAAAGAGTTTATTTCAACAGGAAACCATGAGCGCAGACGCAGATGCGAAGGCCGTGGAGGTGCAACAGACGACACAGCCAGAATGTTTTTATTATCTGAAATAACCACGAATGTTTTGCCTTCCTTATAGACTATGCAATTTTTCAACTCAGGGCCAGAGGAAAGCAGCGATGGGAACAGTGCGACCGCACTGTGCAAAATGGCGTCTGGACGAGTAGTGATGTCAAGCCTTGTTTACCCCGAAAATATTTTCGCTGATTATGATTAATGGCTGCATGGGCGATCACGCAGCCAAAGGGGGAATGATACTCAAATGAAAGTTTATGACGAGGTTTTAATATTTGCTGAAAATTTTAGAATCTTGATGCATATTGGTATACACGAAAACGAGAAAAGGCCTCGAGTAAATCGGAGCCCGTTTGAGACCACCATTCATGGGAATGGAAGGGGGTAAACAATAGCTTACATCAATAGAAGTGTGAATTATTGCAAAGAGATGTCTTTTCTGTTGTCTAAGGTCTGTGTGCAGGTAAAATTTGGGGAAACCAGCTGGGACTCCTTTACATGACATCAAACCAGGTGATTTCGGGTTGATAGAGGGCAACGGGAGGAGGAGCTGGAAGGCGAAAAGGTGGCTGGGGCTTTACCAAATCCTCCTAACAATGTATACTGCCGTAAAAGTGGCTGAGGGGGCGACGTGGGTACACGCAAGCCACTGCAGAAAGTTTTCCACCAGCAGGAAGGGGAGGAGCGAAACCAGAAGTGAAGAAAGCCATGACAAGGTGCCAGGGGAACAAAGCCTGTACTTTGGCACGGCTGCAGAAACAATAGCTAGAGATAAAGACGAGATGCTGGCTTTGTCTGCAAATTTCCCATGCCTGCAAAGCAGTACCACTGACTGTTGTAACAATGAATGAAACTGACTGTTTGATTCCGCAGCAAGTGACTGAGATAGTGAGAGCTGCGAAGGACATTGAGCACGGGAAAATCCCAACAAAACATCCAACATCTGACTGTGAGAGGACTGAAGTCAGAGTCTGAGTCAGAATTGACACGAATAATGAAACAACTGAGAATTGTACAGCGGTAGTGACTAATTTTACCTGCCAGTTTAGAAGACCAAATTACACTTCACCTGCGACAGTTTGGGTTTATGGTTAAGTTTATCATTTTATGCTGAGGGGTGTATCTACCG
Organism: Romanogobio albipinnatus; assembly: GCA_023566225.1. Taxonomy (NCBI): domain Eukaryota; kingdom Metazoa; phylum Chordata; class Actinopteri; order Cypriniformes; family Gobionidae; genus Romanogobio; species Romanogobio albipinnatus. Next base: position 27,145,125 of record CM042256.1, on the reverse strand, counting down.
GGTAATGAAAACAAGAAAAAGGATAGACAGAAGATAAAGTTAATTCTGTGATAGGGACTTTACCAAATAGAGCAAATGTGGGTTGGTCTATTTTCCTGGGGGTGGGTACAGCAGAATCGATAAACAAGATAAATGGGTTAGCATGGACTGTACTAGCTATAGCTAATAGCACGGAGCACACTTTAACAATGGTAGATGAGGAAATGAAGCAAATCCGAGATGCAGATATCCAAAACAGACTAGTTTTAGACATGATAACAGCTGAGGAGGAGAGAGTTTGGAAAATGCTTAGGGTATCGTTTTGCTTTCATATTCCAGATTATAGTGACAATGTAGCCAATATAATTGAGTAGCCTAAATGAGATAGGCTGTAAGAAAACCTGAGAAAAAAAAAAGCTGATGACTCATGGTTTGGTTGGATGACAAATCTGAAGGGATGGGGATATTGGTTATGTTTTACTGTATTGCAGGGTTTTGAAATTGTTGTACTGATTTGTATGTGTTCACAATGTATTTTCAACGCATTTCCAGGATGGTTCAATGAGTAGTAAAGTCCAGTGTATCACAAAAGATGGTCAAATTAGACATTTATGACGAGTACAACGAATGGATGAACAAATTTAGTGATAGGAGATAGTGACTAGCAAAGAGAAGAATGAAACAAATTAGGGGATTATGTTTTCATTGATTTAAATCTGGGCGGCCTTTGGAGGCCTCAGATATCTAAATATTATAACATTGTTTTTTGTTTGCAGTGAAAGGGGGGCTTTAACCACAAAAATAGCCTATGCATATTTTCTTTCTTCACAAATTCAAGTGATGAGAATAGATTATTGAATTGGATTATTACTATAATTTTTCATTCAGTTTAGATTTTCGTTTTAATCATTTAAAACCTTAATATTACATTTATTCATTTTCATATTTACAACTTTTTTAACCTTACAAGTATGTTTGCTTATTTTTGAGTTTGCAGTCATATAGATATACATATATAAATACACACAATGATCAAATTTTTCATTATGGTTTATCAATGATGTGATAAAAAGAGGGGATTGTTATGGGAAAATTTAATCATAGCTATACATTAAACATTGCGCATGAAATGTTTATTGATTTGCATATATTCATACAGAACCAGCTTACTAGGTAAAAGGTCATATACAGAATATAGATTTGAGCAAGTGCTGCTTTTCTTGTCATGTGTGGAAATTTACAGGAGGAGTGACTTTGTTTGGGAAACTGATAAAAGCTGAGTGCTGTTATGTCTAGTTAGTGCACTCTGCAGACATTGAAGATGGCTGTATGACTGTGACACATTTCTTGCAAGAAATTAAATCTTTATAAAGACAATTGGGCAGGTTTTGTCTCTTATTCAGTAATGCGGAGTTAGTTGAAATTTTGCCACGACAGTCCTCAAATGGTTCAGGTCATACTTAGAAGGGAGAGGTTATTATGTGAGTATAGGAGACCATAAGTCTGAGTGGACATCCATGACATGCGGAGTCCCACAAGGGTCAATTCTTGCACCACTCCTATTCAACCTGTACATGCTCCCACTGAGCCAAATAATGAAAAATAACAAAATGGCTTACCACAGCTATGCTGACGACACCCAGATCTACTTAGCCCTATCACCTAATGACTACAGCCCCATTGACTCTCTATGCAAATGCATTGAAGAAGTTAACAGTTGGATGTGCCAAAACGTTCTTCAGTTAAACAAAGACAAAACAGAAATCACTACATTTGGAAACAAAGATGAAATTCTCAAGGTGAATGCATATCTTGAGGCTAAAGGTCTCAAATTAAAAAATCAAGTTAGGAATCTGGGTGTGATTTTGGAGTCAGACCTGAGTTTCAGTCGTCATGTCAAAGCAATAACTAAATCAGCTTACTATCATCTCAAAAATATTGCAAGAATTAGATGCTTTGTTTCCAGGCAAGACTTAGAGAAACTCGTTCATGCTTTTATCACCAGCAGGGTGGACTATTGTAATGGTCTTCTCACCGGCTTTCCCAAAAAGACCATTAGACAGCTGCAGCTCATACAGAACGCTGCTGCCAGGATCCTGAGCAGAACCAGAAAATATGACCATATCACACCAGTTCTCAGGTCTTTACACTGGCTTCCAGTTACATTTAGGATCAATTTTAAAGTACTATTACTTGTATATAAGTCACTCTATGACCTAGGACCTCAATACATTGCAGATATGCTGATCGAACACAAACCCAACAGATCACTCAGATCATCAGGATCAAGTCAATTAGAAATACCAAGGGTTCACTCAAAGCAAGGAGAGTCTGCTTTTAGCTATTATGCCAGCCGCAGCTGGAACCAGCTTCCTGAACAGATCAGATGTGCTCCAACAGTAGCCACTTTCAAATCCAGACTCAAAACACATCTGTTCAGCTGTGCTTTTACTGAATGAGCACTGTGCTACTATACATCCGACTGATTGCACCTTATCTTATGCTTTTACTTTGTTAATTTTACTTTTTATTTTATGAATATTTTAACTTTATTTCTGTGTAAAGCACTTTGCCACTGTACGTCCGAGCTCTGTGCTTTGTCCGAACTGCTTGCACTTTAATTATTTTTAATTTTATTTTTAATTATACTTTTTATTTATTTATTTATTTATTTTTATTTTGTTAAGGCTGACTGGGTGGAAGAGGTTGAGAGACGGGGGAGCGATAAATCGAAATCCCTCCGGTGCGAGGATGATCCGTTTAGATCCGCTCTGACGGATAGATCTGTATAGCCTTGGTAGTACGAGGAAGGATCGTGCAGATCTGCTCTGACGGTCGAACAAAGTAGAGATAGCCCCGGTGTTCCTGTCCGGGAAAATTTGTCTGTAAGGGTAATGTTTAAATGCACAGTTACCTGACAAATATTTTTTTGAGTACTCCCTACAGTGTGAGGAAGACCCGTTTAGATCTTCTCTGACGGGTAAAACATCTAGAGAGTGCCCTCAAGTTAGGCCAAGAAGATTTGTCTGTAAGGGTACTGTCTAAAGTTACCTGACAAATATTTTTAAAGTAAACCTGACTCTCCATTTTCTTCCAACCCAGATAGGGGATTTCATCTTTATTTTATATTTTCTTTTAATTCCTATTATAACTGTTATACTATGTATAGTTTTATTTTTATTTTATTCACTTATGAATATTTTAACTTAATTTCTGTAAAGCACTTTGAATTGCCCCTGTGTATGAAATGTGCTATACAAATAAACTTGCCTTGCCTTGCCTTGCCTTAGCTCTTCCTGTCCTATAGTTGTAAAGCGGTGAAGTAGTTCTTGAGGGGCGATAGTTGCGGTTGAATCATAAGACATCATTAAAGATTGTACATTTACAATTTTGTTTCTGATGCTTTCTATTTTCTCAGTGAAGAAATTCATAAAATCATTACTACTAAAGTGTAACGGAATATTTTGCTCAGGCTTACATTTTTGCTTGTTTATTTGTTAGTCTAGCCACAGTGTTAAATAAAAACCTTGGGTTATTTTGATTATTTTCTATTAGTTTGCGGAGATGCTCAGCCCTGGCTGCTTTTAGGGCCTTTTTATAACGTGACATACTATCTTTCCACACGATTCTAAAGACCTCTAAATTAGTTTGTTTCCATTTACGCTCTAAGTTACGAGTTTCTCTCTTGATAACATGTGTAGCACTGTTGTACCATGGTGCTTTAGTTTTCTCTCTAACCTTTTTTAATCTAATTGGTGCAACAATTTCTAATGTGCTAGAGAAAATGTTGCTCATACTGCTAGTCATTTCCTCTAGTTCATCTGTTTGTTTGGGTTCACTGAGCAGCTGAGACAGATCAGGTAAGCTATTTGAGAATCTATCTATAGTGGTTGGAATGATTGTTCTGCCTGGTCGATAACGTGGCACAACATGACAGATTTCAGCAGTACGCAGTATGCAAGTTACCATGTAATGGTCAGTGACATCATCACTTTGCGGTATAATATCTATATCGGTTGGGTTGGTTCCATGTGATATAATTAAATCTAGTGTGTGATTAAGACGATGAGTGAGACCAGTGACGTTTTGCTTGATCCCAAAGGAGTTTAATAGATCTGTAAACGCAGCCCCTAATGCATCATTTGTGTTATCTACGTGTATGTTAAAATCTCCAACAATTAATGCTTTATCGACGTTGACCAATAGATCTGAGAGAAAGTCTGCAAACTCTTTTAAGAAATCAGCATAGGGCCCTGGAGTAGCCAATTAGCCAAGGCTAGAGATAATACGGATTTCTTTCTTACATCTAAGAGCATAATATTTAGCACTAGTACTTCAAACGAATTAAACCTGTGACCTGTTTTCTGAATAACATTAAGAATATCTCTATAGATTGTTGCAACACCGCCGCCACGACCAATCAGACGGGGCTCATGCTTATAACAGTATCCTGGTGGAGTAGACTCATTTAGACCGAAATAATCATTTGGCTTAAGCCAGGTTTCAGTAAGGCAAAGTACATCGAAACTATTATCTGTGACCATTTCATTTACAATAACTGCCTTAGGTGTGAGCGATCTAATGTTTAGAAGACCTAGTTTTAGAAATTGTTTTTGTTCAATAATATTGAGATTTTCTGGTTTAATCACAGTTAGATTTTTCCTAGATCCTACAGTAGATTTAATGTTTGACCTCACTAAACGAGGAATAGACACAGTTTCTATATAATGTTCTACATTGGTACTTATGTCAATTAAGTTAGGACAGCAAAGACTGTGATCTGGACTTTTACTTATTAGTCATATGGTGGTGTGTAACGCCCTGGAGATGTTGTCCGACAGAAGAGCCGCTCCGATTCTGCTGGGGTGAAGGCCATCAGGACGGAAGAGCCTAGGTCGCTCCCAGAACAGATTCCAATTATTTACAAAGAGCAGCTTCTGTTCATTACACCATGACATTAACCATTCATTTAGAGCAAATAATCTACTGAACTTTTCATGTCCTAGTCGGTACGTGGGAAGGGGTCCAGACACGATGATCTTTGCTTCAGGCGATGTTCTGCGCACCGTCTCTACCAGACTCTTGTAGTCCTTCTTCAGAACCTCCTTCTGCCGCAGCCTGGTGTTGTTCGTTCCCGCGTGCAACACGACAGCTCCGATGCGCTCGTCACCGTTCAGGATCTCGGGAACCTGCGCAGCGACATCGAGAACACGAGCACCAGGAAAGCAGTGAGTGATTACCTTGCCTTTACCTGAGGTAGCGTGGACATGCCGGACGATGGAAGTACCGATGACCACAGCGTCGCGTTCCGTCTCGCGAAGAGGGGAGAAGCGGTTCCGGGTGGAGATCTCGAAGACCTGGAGGGGTGGAGTTATTAGACACACATCCGAGTTATTCGCCATTGTAGCGGATGTGCTACGATGGCGAATTGTAGGTTTCAGTGGTGACGAGTGTAAATAAGATACCACACGTGCAATGCTAGCAGGCTACGGCTAGTAGCGGAAGTTCGGATATAAGTAGCGATATCAAAGCAATCCGATTGTTTTTTATAGAGAATCGTATCGGAGATATATTCACACGCTGTAAATAATAGAAAATATTCGTTTGTAAGCGAGTGTTAAGGAGAAAATCAAGGATTATGAATCAATTCGACGGAGCTCTAACACCAGCAACGCGCTCACAACCCACGCATTAATGCATTTTTCTATCACCGGAAATGCTTGGTTTGTCGGCCTGCTACGAGCCCTCTAACCCCTCTATCCTCCAGCTGCTGGATTGACTGTGAGGTGAGTTATCACTTCTCTAACCAGTCATCCTATGTGCTTACTGTCTGGTTATGTAGCTTACTTTTCCGTAAGTCCTAGGTGCTGTGATGGTCGTAGTTTTGGCTAATGTAGTTTTGCAGATAACGTACTCGGTTACTCAACTAACTTCGGCTCCCTGAGAGAGGGAACGAGTATTGCGTATGGGAAAAGCTCCTTTTCTCGAGAATATAGAAAAGCAAAAACTTTATTCTATAAAGTATCTATGTAAAGCGCAGTGCGGCTGCACAGCAGATAGAACAGCGCGAGCTGCGTGCTGATTGGCTGTGCTGCGGCAACTGCAGGAACCTATGACGAGGCGGCTGAGAGAGCGAACCAATAGGGGTCGCTAGAAAATCCCGCCGAACAAGGTCGCTAGAATTAGCATATTGCGGCTATAAAAGGCCGTGGTTCAGCCATAGGAATTCAGGTTTAAAATCGACTGAAGCGATACCCTGAGGCGCGTTACGCAATACTTGTTCCCTCTCTCAGGGAACCGAGGTTACGTGAGTAACTGAGTACGTTCCCTTTCGAGAGGTCTCTCGTATCGCATATGGGAACCCCATTTAAAATGCCGTGCGTGCTTAACCGACCCAGACTGTGGCCTGAGGAGAACCTGAGGCACATATGATGGGTAACAGTGAGCCCCAGGGAGGCCAACAAAGTGGACATCCTATAAGGGCATAATGTATAGGCCGGATAGAATCGGGCCTCGTATAAGGGCATAGGGCTTAGCGATAGGATGAACGCTTTCATCTCTAGACAGTTTATGTGCAGCCTTTTCTCTGAATTTGCCCATTGGCCAGAGACTGGCTTGCCCTCGTGTAGGGCGCCCCAACCTAGGTTGGACGCATCTGTCGAGACCACTTTCCATTTCGTAACTGTACCCATAATCACACCTGTCTGATACCAGGTGGTCGCCTTCCAAGGGGCCAGAGCTTTGACACAGCAGTGGTTCACTTTGATGCGAAACTGGCCTGATCGCCATGCGCAAGCCGGAACACGGTAAGGGGGCGCATGTTTTACAGACCCAGTTTGAGTACTGCCGATGCCGAGGCCAGAAGACCTAGCATCCTCTGAAAACGTTTGAGAGGAATGCACGCGCCAGCTTTGAATGACGACGCCATGTTCTGAATAGAGACGTAAGCCGCGCCCTCATCTATATTGAGTCTATGACCGTACCCAGAAAAGATATATTCTGGGTGGGAGACATTGAACTCTTGGCTGTATTGAACCTGAGACCCAAACATTCTAAATGGTTGAGGAGCCAGGACCTGTGGGTCGTCAACTGTGCCTCTGATTGGGCTATGACAAGCCAATCGTCGAGGTAGTTGAGTCATGCCTTTCAGCCTCAGTGGGGCTATGGCTGCGTCCATGCACTTCGTAAAAGTGCGAGGCGCCAGGGATAACCCGAATGGCAGGACTGTGTATTGATAAGCCTGACCCTCGAGGGCAAATCTCAAGAATGGCCTGTGACGGGATGCTATCTGAATGTGAAAGTAGGCATCTTTCAGGTCGACTGTGAAATACCAATCCCCCGGGTGAATGTCTGCGAGGATTTGTTTCACTGTCAGCATCTTGAACGAGCGTGTCATGAGCGCTTTGTTCAGATGTCTGAGATCTAGGATGGGCCTGAGGCCACCATCCCTTTTCGGGACGAGGAAGTAGCGACTGTAAAAGCCTGACTCGCTTTGTGTCGGGTGCACGGTTTCCACCACTCCCTTTTCTAACAGTTTCGATACCTCGGCGCAGAGCAAGTGGCTCACGCTGCTTTTCACTGAGGTTTCGACCACGACGTAAAAAAAAGGGGTCTGCGAGCGAACTGTAGCGAGTAACCTCATTTTATTATGTTCAACACCCAATTTGATATACCGGGAATGGCCTGCCAGGCCTGGGCCCGTGAAGCCAAGGGTTGAATTAGAATCAGGGGCGGGCCGCTTAGTGATAGGGACCCGGTAACCCCGTTGCTTTGTGCTTGTAACATAGTGTTATGATAGTGGGATAGTGGGATAGTGTTTATGCTTGGCGGTGTGCACTGTGTAGTGGGCACGCGCATTACATTTGTGGCACAGGACAGCGCGTGCGCTGTGTAGGAGGTGTTTGAGTGTAGGGGTGCATACTGTGAAGTGGTCACACTGTCTACCCCAAAAGCATACCTGGAATCAGTGTAGATATTTGCAACTGATCCTGACGCTAGTGTGCATGCTTTAGTTAAGGCTGCTAGTTCTGCAGCTTGAGCTGAATAATGATCTGGAAGACGACCTGAAGCTACCACTTCAGTGGTGGAATTAACTGCATAACCTGCTTGTCTGTTACCTTCAATCACTTGAGCCATCAACAAACAACTCCAATTCTGCATTCTCAATGGGAGTTTCTGCTATTTCACTTGTAGCTGCGTATGTAAGCGTAACACAATCATGATTCATTTCATCCTCTAACAAAACTTGTTAACCAATTTCCCCAATGAGAGCAGATGACAGAAGTGACTTTTGCTTGCTTCATTGGTGTGGACACTTCATGAGGGCATCTTACATTTACAGTCTATCCTAACACCTTTCCTGATGAAGCATGAAGGGCTAGATGAAATGCCTGAACTGCTCTAAGACAAGGGCCCATCCCTTGAGCGACTATGACAAGTTTACCAGAATAGTAATGAATTGGGCATAAACTGCCCCCATGATCTTGCATTAGACATGCAGTCATGAAGCCTAAGTGTTCATGTACATAAAGCACAAAGGGCCTATCAGATTGTGCAATTCCTAATGCTGGTGCTTGACATAGTGCTCTCTTCAAATCATTGAAAGCTTTGAGCTGAATTTCTTCCATACGAACAGTATCAAAATCTTTAACTTGGCCTTTCAACAAGTCATAGAGTGGCTGTGCAATTGAGGCTTGAGTGTTTTAATTGTATTAGGCGGCGGTATAGCTTTGACAGAAGCTGCTCGATCCTGTGTAATAGATCTATTTCCTGCACCAATTGTCTGACCCAGAAATGTGACTTGGTTTTTTGCAATTTGAGCTTTGTGAAAGCTGCTTTTGTGTCCTCTTTTCTGCAAATAGTCCAACAATGCTTTAAATTCAGTTTGATGTACCTCGCGATCTGTAGAGGCAATCAAAATATCATCGACATATTGAATCATAGTGGACTGTTTGACTGGACATTCTGGGTCACACAAATCACGTCTGACAGCCTGATGGTATATAGTTGGGGAATTCTGACATCCCTGTGGCAACCGTGTCCACTTGTACTGCTCATAGTCAACTGTGAAAGCTAACCTTGCCTGGCTGTCAGAGTGCAAGGGTACAGAAAAGAATCCATCAGACATATCGATTACTGAAAAAACCTTACAATCTAATGTTAAGCCATTACAAATTGTAGATGGATCTGCTACTAGATGGGTGATTTTATCAATATGTTTATTGGCTAATCTGTAATCATTGGTCAATCCATCAATCCATATCCCATTGGATTTCTTGATGGGCCATATGGGTGAGTTACATAGACTGTTGGTTTTAACTAATACTCCATGCTCCATAATTTTTCTACAATAGGTTTGATTCCCTGTATAGCTTCCTTATTGATTGGATATTGTTTGGTTACAGGAGGTGGAGTTCCTGTCAATTTGACGGGTTCCACGCTTCAAAAACCCACAATCATCCTTGCCTTTAGCCCAAACTGGATGATTCTGTAAGAAAGCATACTCAGGAGGGGTTGCACTATTGGTAGAAACTTGTGCTGAGTAAATTTTTATGCTAGTAGATTCTGAGGATATGTCTAAAGTTAGATGTACTTGTCTGAGTAGATCCATGCCTAGAATTGCACCTTGTTTAATGGAGCACATAACAATTTTGTAGTCAGAGTCTTTGGGCCTAAATGTACCTCTATGGACGGAGTTTCATACAAAACAGAATCTTCACCTATTACACCAGTTAAACAAAGTGTTCTTGTACGGAATGTTTAAACCTTGAGCGAATTTTGTAGGAATTACTGTAATTTCTGCACCTGTATCAAGCAAAACGTCAATCTCGTTCTCTTGTATGCTACCATTCAGAAAAATTATCTTGTCATTGTGATAGATTACAGGGGAAAGGTAGCTACTCACAGCCCCCTACTCACATTCATTTTTTCCTGTTCTTTTTGTGCTCTTAGAAGAGCCTGAACAATCTGCCCTAAAGTGTATCCTGGCTGAACTACTTCAGGGTTGTAGGCGGGCTGAGAATGAACAGAATTATGCATAGTATTTATTTTACTATCTTGCAACTTCTTCCTACACTCTTTCTCCCAGTGACCTGATTTCAAATCAAATCAAATCAAATCACTTTATTTGTCACTCTACCATATGCACAAGTGCAACAGTAGGTGAAATTCTTAGGTGCAGTTCCGAGCAACATAGCAGTCATGACATGACATGTACAACATTTAAGCAACATCAGATTACATCATCTGATGCGCACACAATTACTCACAGCACAGTATACACTACAATAAACAATAAATAATTTACACAATGTGAGTGTAGTTCTCACAGCTTTAAACAATATACACATACTTACAATATACATATACTTAAAACAATATACACTAAACATACATTAAACAATAACAGTATACATTAAGCTATAGTAATAATATACAATGTACAGTATACAATATGTTCACAAATTGAAGTCCAAAGTGCAATAGATGCTGTATGATAAATAAATGTGTATATAATGTGTGTGTATCTACAGTGGGTTGTGCTGAGTGATATTCTGTCCAGTGTGTGTTATGAACTGATGGATCAAGAGTTAAGTAGTCTGATTGCTTGTGGGAAGAAGCTGTTCTGGAGTCGGCTGGTGGGTGTTCTAATGCTGCGGTACCGTCTGCCTGATGGCAGCAGTGAGAGCAGCCCATGGCTCGGGTGGCTAGAGTCTCTGATGATCCTCTGAGCTCTCTTCACACACCGCCTGGTGTAAATGTCCTGGAGGGAGGGAAGCTCACCTCCGATGATGCAGCTGGCCGTGCGCACTACCCTTTGCAGGGCCTTGCGGCTGCGGGTGGTACTGTTGCCGTACCAGGTGGTGATGCAGCCAGTCAGCAGGCTCTCGATGGTGCTGCTGTAGAAGCGTGTGAGGATGTGGCGGTTCATTCCAAACCTCCTCAGCCGTCGCAGGAAGAAAAGGCACTGATGAGCCTTCTTCACAACTGCCTCAGTGTGGACGGACCATGAGAGTTCCTCTGTGATGTGGACACCAAGGAACTTGAAGCTGCTGACTCTCTCCACCGGTGCACCATCGATGGTGATGGGGCGGTGTTCTCTCTCATTCCTCCTGAAGTCGACCACCAGCTCCTTGGTCTTGCTGACGTTGAGGGAGAGGTTGTGCTCCTGACACCACCGTGTCAGACTGTGCACCTCCTCTCTGTAGGCCGTTTCATCATTGTCGGTGATAAGACCTACCACCGTCGTATCGTCAGCAAACTTGATGATGGTGTTGGAGCTGTGGATTGCCACACAGTCATGTGTGTACAAGGAGTACAGGAGTGGGCTGAGAACACAGCCCTGAGGGGCTCCAGTGTTGAGAGTCAGTGATGATGAGATGTTACTGCCCATTCTGACCACCTGGCGTCTGTTTGACAGGAAGTCCAGGATCCAGCTGCATAACAGGCTGTTTAAGCCTAGAGCCCGGAGTTTAATGTCAAGTATGGAGGGCACAAAGGTGTTGAATGCTGAGCTGTAGTCCAAAAAAAGCACTCACATACGTGTTCCTCTTTTCCAGGTGGGAGAGAGCAGTGTGAATTGTTGATGAAATGGCATCATCAGTGGAGCGGTTTGTGCGGTATGCAAACTGCAGTGGGTCCAGTGAGGGGGGGAGAACAGAGCAGATGTGGTTTCTGACTAGTCTCTCAAAGCATTTACTGATGATGGGGGTCAGAGCAACAGGACGCCAGTCGTTTAAGCAGGTGGTTTTTGATTGCTTAGGTACAGGAACAATGGTGGACGTTTTGAAGCATGTGGGGACCACAGACAGGGAGAGGGACAGGTTAAAAATGTCCGTGAAAACTCCAGCCAGTTGGTGCGCGCACGCTCTGATCACGCGGCCGGGAATGCCGTCTGGACCCACTGCTTTACGGACGTTCACCCGCCGGAAGGATCGGGTTACATCCGCTAAAGATACGGAGAGTGCACTAACCTCTGTATCTTCAGCCGCGAGCTCTCTCTCCGCGAGGGCGGTGTTAGTTCCCTCAAAGCGAGCATAAAAGGTGTTGAGCTCGTCCGGGAGAGAGGCAGCGGTGTTCACGGTGGAGTTTGTGTTCCCTTTATAGTCCGTGATGGTGTTAATTCCCCTCCACATGCTTCTGGAGTCGGTGGTGTTGAACTGTCCTTCAATCTTGTCTCTGTACTGCCGTTTTGCTGCTCTGATGGTTTTCCGGAGGGCATAACTTGCTTGTTTATGCTCCTCCGCATTACCGGAGTTAAAAGTGGAGGTCCGCGCATTGAGTGCCGCGCGAACATCCCCATTTAGCCACGGCTTCTGGTTTGAGTACAGCCGAATTGTTTTGGTCGGAACAACGTCTTCTACGCACTTCCTGATGAAACACGTTACGCTATCAGCGTAGACCTCAATGCCGTCATCAGAGGCCGACCGGAACATCTCCCAGTCCGCGTGATCAAAACAGTCTTGGAGCATAGAATCTGATTGGTCCGACCAGCACTGGATGGTTCTGAGGGCGGGTGCTTCCTGTTTGAGTCTTTGCCTGTATGCGGGCAAAAGGAGGATGGAAACGTGATCCGATTTGCCGAATGGTGGGCGCGGGAGGGACTTGTAACAATCCTTGAAGGGAGAGTAGCAGTGGTCTAAGACACGGTTCCCTCGCGTGTTGAAGTTAACATGTTGGTGGTATTTGGGTGCGATGCGTTTGAAGTTGGCTTTGTTAAAGTCTCCGGTCACAATAAACGCAGCCTCAGGATGCGCGGTTTCCTGCTCACTCACTGTCCTATACAGTTCCTTTAGTGCCCGGTCTGTGTCGGCTTGTGGGGGAATATACACAGCTGTGATGATGACCGCTGTGAATTCCCTCGGTAGCCAGAATGGTCGGCACAGAACCGTGAGAAATTCCAGATCAGGAGAACAGAAAGACTTGATAGAATGTACGTTCCTCTGATCACACCAGGATCTGTTGATCATAAAACACACACCCCCGCCTTTGCTTTTCCCGGAGAGTTCTTTTTCTCTGTCCATTCGGTGCACGGAGAACCCTGTGGTTTCGATGGCCGAATCTGGAATCTCAGCGGACATCCAAGTTTCTGTGAGGCAGATAATGCAGCAGTCCCTCGTCTCTCGTTGGAAAGAGATCCGTGCTCTCAGCTCGCAGAGTTTATTGTCCAGAGACTGAACATTAGCCAGTAAAATACTGGGAAGCGGGGGTCGGTTTGCGCGGCATCTTACTCTGATGAGTACGCCGGCTCTCTTCCCTCTTCTCCGGCGGCGTTTCCGCGGTCGGGCCGCCCAGACAAAAGGTTCCGCTGCTGTGTTTGTGAACGGCGGTTTGTCACTGAAGAATTTAAAGTCCGGTTTTCGGTGTGCGATTGCCGAACTTTGTTCTTTTTTAAAATGTTTGATTTTAAAACTCTGATATCATGTTTTTATGTTTGGATATTCCCAAACTCTCTGACAGTGCGATCTCTATGTGGGTTATGTGATTGTTATATATAAAAAATATATAAAAACTAGTATGTAATTAAAGTAAAAATGATTGATTGATAAACACGTCTTTCGAATGGAAATAAATAACAAAAACTTTGGGTGTCTTGTTCATCATATTTATTTTCATATAAAAGCAAAATAACTTAAATTACATCCAGTTTATCACCAACAAAGTGCACGAGTGTGAATCCCGCGATATCCGCCTCTGATCTCGCAGGTGTCTGAACCACTACGAGAAGAGAGAACTGTCCGTCTTGCCTGCACTTTTTTCACTCCTCCCCTCACTGCAGCCGCCTAGTCTCGGCTGAATTTCAGGCAAGGCAAGGCGCATCTCAAACAAGCCTATTGATTTCGTCAAGGAAACGCATGTGGGTTGTTCCCCTGAGCCAAACAGAAATGATTGTTGATCATTAGTCCCACCCCTCCTGTGCCCAGATTCGTTGAAACTGTCATCAACTCAACCACTAAACATAGTTTGTGTTTTACACCACTTCAGTGTTCTGTTATTATATAACAATCTTTCTATTTATTTTATTCTCTGAACTTTTTTGGACACATCTACATTGTCAGTAAATAAAATACACCTGTTTTCACTCAAAAACGCCTAGGATAATATTATAATAAATGGTTATAACTTACTGAGGGATTGTTACATTTAGACAACTTCATCTGGAAGTATAAAACGTCTCAGGTTACTTGCGTAACCTATGTTCTCTGAGTAGGGAACGAGACGCTGCGTCACTTTAATGACGTAATGGGACGCCCTCTGGGTGTGCCGATTGTCTGAAGCCCTTATAGAATCACGCCAATTGATTGGCTGATGGCGCGCACGTCGCCCCACCTGACGTAGTCACCTATATCAGCGCGCGCGCGCCATCTGCTCCTCAGATTTCTCTGCCGAAAAGGAAAGCCTGTCGGCAGCGCGAGGAGCTTGGCAGCGTACGCAGCGTCTCGTTCCCTACTCAGAGAACATAGGTTACGCAAGTAACCTGAGACGTTCTCTTTCATAGGTTCACTCGATGCTGCGTCACTTTAATGACGTAATGGGAACGATATACCAAACACGCCAAGCTAAAGCGCTGCCGTATCTGGCTCAAAGAACACCAGATAACCTGCATGACTAGGTTAAGCAGACAGGACATGCGAACCTGGAGCCATGTCGAGATCCAAACTATAGAATCTCACAAAAGTGTGCGGAGAGGACCAACCTGCCGCCACACAAATATCTTCCAAAAGAGCCCCTCTAAAAAGTGCTTGAGAGGAAGCCACACCTCTGGTAGAATGCGCTCTAACATCAAGAGGTGAAGGTAAACCACGCACCTCATAAGCTAAGGAAATAGCCTCTGTCACCCAATGGGAAACCCGTTGCTTTGAAGCGGCAAGCCCGCGGCGGCCAGCACCGAAGCACACCAACAGCTGGTTAGATTTCCTCCAGCTGTCCGAACTGTCAACATAACACTTCAACGCTCGAACTGGGCAGAGCAAATGAAGTTTCTCGTCTTCCTCCGAATCAAAGCTCAAAGGGAGCGTGCTGGTCTCAGGCGCCTAACCCCTCGCATGAAAGATGAAACCAGTCTGTGCTTGCCCAGAGGGATTTCGTCCGACTCCCTACCGGCAGCTATAGCTGCGACATAGACCCGAAGGGTGGTAGCCGCTGCTCCAGCAGAAAACTTCTCCTGCAGGAACTCCAGAACTGAACCAACCGGGCAGTTAACTGGATCTACTGCATGAGCCGAGCACCACGACTCGAAGACTCGCTTGGAGAAATAGAGCTTCCTTGTAGAAGGGGCTCTCGCATTAGCAATGATCTCCTGAACGTCCGCAGAAAGACCAGCGTTTAGTGTCGTTGGCCCTTGATGGGCCATACCCACAACTTCCAAATCTCCGGGTGAGGGTGCCAAATCCTGCCCTGAAGTTGTGTCAAAAGGTCCTTCCTGACCGGTATCTCCCATGGGGAGGAGTCCAGGAGGAGAACCATCTCCGAGAACCAAGTCTGGGATGGCCAGTGTGGAGCCACCAGCAGGAGGCTGGCCCCACTCTCCCTTACTCTGTACAGAACCGCCGGAATCAGCTTGATGGGCGGAAACGCATAAAGTTTCAGATTGGGCCATGGATGCGCGAACGCATCTATCCCCAACGGGGCCGGAGAGCTCAGAGAAAACCAGAGCCGACACTGGGACGACTCCTTCGAGGCAAAGAGGTCCACTTCCGCTTTCCCGAACATCTCCCAAATCTGTGACACAGTTTGAGGGTTCAGCATCCATTCCCCCGACCGGAGCTTCTGTCTCGACAGATAATCCGCAGCGAGGTTTAAGACTCCGGGTACATGGACTGCTCTCAGGGACAAAAACTTGTCCTGAAACCGCAGGAGGAGTCGGCGCGCATGCCTGTCCAGGGTGCGCGACCGTGATCCTCCCTGGCGATTTATGTGAGACACCACTGCCATGTTGTCGGTCCTGACAATGACATGATGCCCCCTGAGTGAGGGGAGAAAATGCTGAAGGGCCAGGGATACCGCTCTCAACTCCAGGCAATTTATGTGCCAGGAGAGAACTTCCCCCTCCCAGATCCCCATAGCTGGTCTGCCCTCGAATACCGCACCCCAGCCGGTAAGAGAGGCGTCCGTCGTAACCATTTGGCGATGGAAAACAGCCCCCATCTTGACCCCTTTCTGAAGAAAAAGAGGGTCTCGCCACATTGATAGGGCACGAAAGCAGCCGCGTGACACCTTCAATAGGCGAAGGGCCGATCCTGTTGACCGAGCCCCTGAGCGTTTCATCCACCAGAGGAAGGGCCTCATATGGAGCAGTCCCAGGGGAAGCACCGGGGAAGCTGCGGCCATGAGACCCAGGAGCCTGCGACAAGTACCCACAGAAACATGATGGCCTAGCCTGAAGCGGACCAAGCATGTTGTGATACTGGAAATCCGAGCAGGGGCCAGACGGGCCTGCATGGGAACGGAATCCAGACGAACACCTAAGAAGGTGGTCTGCTGAGCCGGAGTAAGAACGCTCTTGTCTGTGTTCACTCTCAAGCCAAGAGATCGAACGTGTCGAAGAACGACATCTCTGTGATGACAGGCTAACTCCCTGGAGTGGGCCAGAATGAGCCAGTCGTCCAGGTAATTGAGAATACGGATGCCCTGGAGCCTCAGCGGGGCCAGCGCAGCATCCATACACTTCGTGAACGTCCTTGGTGCCAGGGCAAGGCCGAAGGGAAGGACTTTGTATTGATAAGCCTTCCCTTTGAAGGCGAACCTGAGAAACTTCCTGTGTCGTCTGACAACCTGAAAATGGAAATAAGCATCTCTCAGGTCTATAGTGACAAACCAGTCCTCCGCACGTATCTGAGACAAGATAGTCTTTAGCGTTAGCATCTTGAACTTCCCTTTGTAGAGGGCGAAGTTCAGGCGGCGGAGGTCCAGGATGGGACGCAGACCGCCGTCTTTCTTCGGAACAAGGAAATAGCGGCTGAAGAAGCCACATTTCTCCTCTGTTGCCGGAACTTCCTCTATTGCCCCCTTTAGGAGGAGAGAAGAGAGCTCTTGTTGTAGCACAGAAGCCTGAGAGGCGCTGTTTACTACCGTGTGAGCGACCCCGTCGAAGCGAGGAGGGTTGCGACAGAACTGAAGCATGTAGCCTGACTGAATCGTGCGGAGGACCCAGGATGATATCCCTGGCAAAAGCTTCCACTCGTGGAAGAAATTTGACAACGTGGGAGGTATTATGAGGTGCGGTGGACATACCTGAGTTGGGGTGTCGTGGACCTCTGAGGGGGGTGTGGCCATCCGCAGAGGAGAGCACGTGGCGTCCTGGCGCGGAGTAGGCAGTGGAAGGCTGGGCCGCTCTGGATCCTGGAGAAAACAGGACGTGTCTCCGTCTGGACGAGCGGCGGATGGTGAGCCAATCAGACGTGAGGGGAGAAAGCAGACCGCGTCTCCTTCCTTCAGCGCCGGAAAAGGCGGGGATATAACCGGATCTGTATTCCGAAGCGCACTGGGCGGCGGAAATGACAGAGCTGGATAGGGAGAGCTGGTGGGGGGCGGGCAGAAACGCTTGCGCGGTCTGACCCAGCCCCGGTCGTGAACTGCAGCTCCCCTTTTTCTGACCGGAGGGTCAGGGGCGACTCGAAGTGGCCGAAGCAGAAGGTTTGCTGGGCCGCTTTGGGTCGATGCGTCTGTGAGGACGTTGACGGGGAAATGGACGACCGCGAGCCCCCCAGACCGTGGTGGGTGGAGGATAACTCTGGTCGCTCCTCCGGGCGGAAAACTCTCTTTTGAAAGAGGGGCGATCTCTGGACTGAGAGGGGGAGGGGGAAGGAGCGTCCCTCGCTCTCCTCGGCATGAACTGTTTTAGAGCGGCAGACTGGGATTTTGCAGATCTGAACTTCTCGACCACAGTATTAACCGCCTCCCCAAACAATCCGGACTGGGAAATCGGAGCGTCCATAAGGAAAACTTTCTCCTTGTCGCGGATCTCGGTGAGATTAAGCCATAAGTGGCGCTCCGCCGCCACCGAGCCCGCCATAGAGCGCCCTACAGCGCGAGCTGTGTGCTTAGTAGCCCGTAACGCCAAATCCGTGGCTTTACGAAGCTCCTTTACAGCTTCTGGTGTCAAACCGGAGCCCTCATCCATTTCCTTTAAAACATCCGCCTGATATGCCTGGAGAATGGCCATAGTATGAAGGGCCATGCCAGCCTGACCAGCCGCCATGTAGGATTTGCCAATCAGGGCAGAAGTGGTCCTGCACGGCTTAGTGGGAAGAAGGGGGCGGGACTTCCACGAGGGAGCTGAAGATGGCGCGAGGTGAGTGGCCAGCGTGTCCTCAACCGCGGGAATAGCGGAATAGCCCTGTTCCTCAAAACCCACGAGGTTGGTGAAATCAGCGGCTGCCGCGTTAGTTAGGCGGGCTGAGAATGGCTGCTTCCAGGATCTAGAAATCTCACTGTGTAGATCACTGAAGAATGGTAGCTTCCTCCGCGGAGGCCTAGAATTAGGGCCGCTGAGGAATCTCTCATCCAACCGAGACGATTGAGCTTCGCGGGGTTCATCCGGCCACTCGATCGCGAGCTTCTGAGTAGCGCGCGCGAGTACATCCACGAGCTCATCATACGCCGCTGATGGCTGCGCTTCCTGGCCGCTCGGCGGGGGAGCGTCGTCGGTATTTGCAGCACCGAAATCCTCGGAGTCGGATGCTGCAGTGAAAATGACATCCTCCAGTCCGATGGAAACCGCATCGCGTGCCTCCGGGCTGGGACAGAGATAGTCGTGCGAGTATTCCACAGGCGGAGTCCCGCGCACGTGCTCGGGGGAGAGAGGGAGAGAAAGGGCGAGGCCCGTCTGCTCGCACTCCACATCCTCGAGCTCTACATCCGAACCCCAGGTCGCGGATCCAAGAGAGGCCTGCGCGGCCTCGGGAGCGCGACGGGGAAAAACGGATGACTCCCTCTCAAAAACCGCGAGCCTCGAGCAGAGGGTTTTGAGAAGGTTATCGCAGTATTTACAATTAGAAAACCCCTGAACCGCGTCGCGTGCGTGAGTAAATCCCAAACATTTAACACACTTACTGTGGGGATCGTCAATCGCGATGAAGCGAGTGCACGGCGGTGGGCAACGTCTGAATTCCATAGCACTTCACCACAAGGAGAACAAAGTTCCACAATCCGCGGTCGCTGAAGTGCTGAGGTAAATATGTATACTGAATCCTAGTTTTTGGGCCAGAAAAATCGATAACCGAAGGGCAGAAATGGCCGCTTCGTGAAGGCAGAGAAATCTGAGGAGCAGATGGCGCGCGCGCTGATATAGGTGACTACGTCAGGTGGGGCGACGTGCGCGCCATCAGCCAATCAATTGGCGTGATTCTATAAGGGCTTCAGACAATCGGCACACCCAGAGGGCGTCCCATTACGTCATTAAAGTGACGCAGCGTCGAGTGAACCTATGAAAGAGAACAACCAAATCTAACTTTCTAAAGGACAAAATCCAAACTTCATGAGGTTCTGTTTGAGTTCACAGTAAAAACAACATTTTTACAAAGCAGTGCTGACAACACGTTTCTGTGCGAGTCTGTGTACGTTTTTATATTGTTTACAATATTTCTTTGCTTGGTCAGTGTCACTGTGGGTTTTGGTTATTTTGCTGTTGTATACTGTAAAGAAATTTGAAATAACCAGTGGTGGAATGTAACAAAGTACAAATACTTTGTTACTTAACTTAAGTACATTTTTCATGCATCTGTACTTTACTTAAGTAGAATCAATAGTGCATCCTTTTTACTTTGTTACATTTTGCAGCAATTATTATACTTTCTACTCCAATACATTTCTACAACGTTCCGTTACAGATTCTGATCAGTTTCAGGGCTCGACATTAACGCGTGTCCTCTGACATGTTGTAACTATTTCCACTGGAGAGGCAAGTTTAGAACCCAAGTGCAGTTTATTCCAAATTAAACATAAAAAAGACTTGGCAAAACAAAACAATAAACAAAAGACTTGGCTTGATTAAACTTCTTGACAACAGACTATAACAGAAAACTCACCAACAGTGGTTACAACCTCAATAACAGACAAAGACACATGGCAAACATGAGGGCTTAAAATACACACAGACTAATGACAAGACAAGTGACACCTGTTGTTACGTACGCTGTGCTACGTATTCTGTGTTGAAATATATCATGCTGTGTATTGTATATCATGCTGAGTGTTACGTATGCTGTGCTACGTATTCTGTGTTGAAATATATATCATGCTGTGTATGGGTGAATGCGGTTGTACCAGCTGTCTGTTTCAGGAAGGGAACGTGAGTGGAGGAACCGCCTATCAGTCAACGGACGTCAGACGCTGACGTCAGGACTGCGCAACCAATCACCGGTCCTGAGGAGGTTTATCAATGGCGCAAACTTCAAAGGGACAGGCTTGTGACTCTGGGGAGAGTACACACACACTCAATGACGACGTTCTCTCGTTCGAGAGTCCAGTCAGAGAGGCTGATCTAGGTTTGGGGCTCACTGCGGTTACAACTTCGCAGATAGATCAGTTCTCTGTTTGTTTGTGCTCGTGGGTTGATGTGTGTTACGCTTGAGGTTTGAGTATCATGTTTGAGTGACCGCTGTTCTCTGACGCTTCATTCTTGAGTTATCATCCAGCGCTGTATAAACGGGTAAGAGAGGTTGTGAGACAGGTAAGCAGGTCGCGACCTACATTTACCACACGTAGTTCATTCATGTATTAGCCACATCAGGTTTAGCAGTGGTGCTATCATTGTAAGTTTTGTTTGGGTTAGTTAGGTAGTTTAGTTATGGCGTTTTCGGACGCTGAAGATGTTTCTTTCTACATCTTTTGTTGCTAGTTAGCTTATTTCCCTTAATCTTTAGTTAGATGAGTTTTTGTTATGTTTTCGTTCTTTGATTTAAGCACCACTCGTTTGCTCCTTCCTCTCTCCCAGTTTTTGGTTGACTTTTTGCTTTATCCTGCCTAATTGTATATTTTGTAAATATTCTTTATTTTCACTACTATATTGTTTGCACTTTATTACTTCACTTTATTGTCAAGCAAATTAAATCTTTTTCAATTGAAGTCCTTGGTCTTGGGGTCATCCTTTTGCAGTCTTCCCTATACTGTCTGAAACGCGCACACACGCTCATCCTGTGTTATGTCTGATAATATACTAGACAATTTAACATCTAATTAACGAGGGACGTAACATATTTGGGGGCTCGTCCGGGATTGTATTTTCTTTCTTTTCGTTGGAGATGCAATCTTAATGTTCTATAGTGATCATAATAGTATCCCGGTTAATCAGGGTGTGTGTGTTGTTTTGTATGGTGTGGGGACACTGCAATTAACAGTTTGTGTATTGTGAAGTGAGTAGCGTGGAAGTGGAGTAGCGTGGAAATAATGAGTATTTTCGATCTGCAATCATTTGTTGCTAACCCAACTTTGGAAATTTTTGAGCGTTGTAGAAAAGACGAGTTGCTGCAAATCGCTGACCACTATCGTATTCCTGTGGTGAGGCAAGCATTAAAGCAGGTTATTAGAAATGAGATTTGGAAACATTTGGTCGAACTAAAAGTGTTTTTATTTCCAGATGCGGATAGAGAAAGGGCTGGCATGTCGGCTGGGGAAAGGCGCCTGCCTAGTGCGGGGTATGGTGAAGTGGCAACAGGTGAGAATGCTGAGGTGGAGGTGGAGGCCGAGCCCAAAGCAGTTTTACCGCCCTTCTACCAACTGTCTCCGTTTTCCGTGGAGTCTGGAGGTGACGCGCGACTTAAAGTCCGTTTAGCCCGACTCCAGCTGGAAGCACAGGAGCGGTCTGAGACGCGCCAAGCCGATATGAAGCTACGTCTAGAGGTCCGTAAACTGGAAATTGAGGCTGACACGCAGGTAAAGCTGCGACAGCTCGAGTTAGAATCAGCGAAGGTTGGTTCTGACCGAATTGCGCAGTCTAATCCTGTTAGTCCTGTTGTTTCTTCAGTTAATTCGGCAAACTCTGTGAGTGATGTTTCGACCGCTACATTTGATATTAGTAAACATATCGCTTTAGTGCCTCACTTTCGGGAATCTGAAGTGGATGCGTATTTTGCTGCTTTCGAGCGTGTGGCTGCTGCTCTTCGTTGGCCAAAAGATGTTTGGTGTCTTTTATTACAATGCCGTTTGGTGGGTAAAGCACAGGATGTTTGTTCGGCGCTATCGTTAGAGGAAAGCTTGCAATACGATGTAGTAAAGAATGCTGTTCTTCGCGCCTATGAATTGGTGCCTGAAGCGTATCGGCAACGTTTCAGAAACCATAGGAAGGTAGCTCAACAAACCTTTGTGGAATTCGCCCGTGAGAAGGGAGTTCTTTTTGATAAATGGTTGTCTACGAATAACGTGCAGGATTTGAGTTCATTGAGAGAGCTAATGCTTTTAGAAGATTTTAAAAATTGTTTGTCGGAACGAGTAGTCACCTACTTAAATGAGCAAAAGGTTGCGTCGCTTTCACAAGCCGCGGTCCTTGGAGATGAGTACGTGTTAACGCACAAGAGTGTGTTTGTGGTAAACCGTCCAGAGAAAACCGTGAGTGCGTCTTCAGCTCAGAATTTGAGTACACGTGCAAAAAGTATTTCACCACCGAATAAGGAGGTACGAGAATGCTTTTATTGTCACAAGACAGGACACCTGATTTCTGATTGTCTCATATTAAAACGTAAGAGTCAGCCAGGACAGTTAAAATCTGTTAATTTTGTGAAGACTGTGCCTGAAGCCGTTTTAGAGAGGGATGAGATTGATGCAGGGTTCAAGCCATTTGTGATGAAGGGGTTAATCTCTGTAAATGGTAAATCTGACGATCAGAAAGAGGTGAACATTTTGCGAGATACGGGAGCGATCCAGTCATTTGTAATCTCTAATGCACTTCCATTATCAGGACAGACGTTCTGTGGGTCAAGTGTTCTAGTTCAAGGGATTGAAATGGGGGTCGTACAGGTACCGTTGCATCAGATACATCTACACTGTGATTTAGTCTCAGGTTTTGTTAAGGTGGGTGTACGTTCTTCTTTTCCTGTGAAGGGGGTCGCATTCATTCTGGGGAACGATTTGGCAGGAGGTAAAGTGTTGCCCGTACTTGAAGTCGTTGAGAGACCTGACTGTTTTATTCCTGCTGATGACATCTCTGATAATTTTCCGGATGTATTTGCAGCTAGTGTAGTTACGCGTGCACAAAAACGAAGAATTGGAGACGACATTGTGCTGTCTGATTCTTTTATGTCACCTGTGTTTAATGAGACAGATTCTGAGTTCGATCACAAGAGTTCTGAAAAGGTTAGACATGATAGACATTCTGTTGATGTTGTGACTGCGTATGAGTTGTTAACTGAACCAATTTCTCATGAACGCATTAAGACTGCACAAAGGGAAGATGCGTCACTGGCTACGTGTTTTTCTGCTGCGGAAAGTTTTAAATCTGATAACCGTAGTTCGGCTAAATATGTGATTGAAAATGGGCTGTTGTTGAGGAAGTGGCATCCTCACACGGATGTGGAAAATGAGTGGGATGCTGTTTGTCAGATTGTTCTGCCTACGGCCTATCGTAAACAAGTCTTGAGTTTGGCACATGATCATGAGTTAGCAGGTCACTTGGGGGTGACAAAAACTTACAATCGTATTCTCAAACATTTTTTCTGGCCTGGCCTGAAGAGAGATACATCTCAGCACTGCCGCACCTGTCACGAATGTCAAGTGATGGGCAAGCCGAACCAAAAGATTCCGCCAGCGCCACTAATTCCGATTCCTGTTATTTGTGAACCGTTTGAGCATGTTATTTTGGATTGTGTGGGGCCTTTTCCAAAATCGAAAACAGGTAATCAATTTCTTTTAACCATTATGTGCTCCGCAACACGTTTTCCGGAAGCAATCCCTTTGAGAAGAATCACTGCACCTATCATTATCAAAGCTTTGCTTAAATTTTTTTCTACGTTCGGACTGCCAAAAATCGTGCAGACAGACCAGGGAACAAATTTCCTTTCTAATGTCTTTCGGCAAGTGTTGAAAACCTTGGGTATAACGCATCGAGTTTCGAGCGCGTATCATCCTGAAAGTCAGGGCGCGATCGAACGTTTTCACCAGACGCTGAAGTCCATGTTAAGGAAGTATTGCCTGAGTTCTGGTAAAGAGTGGGATGAGGGAGTACCACTAGTATTGTTTGCAGTTCGTGAGGCAACTCAAGAATCTCTAGGATTTAGTCCCGCAGACTTGGTATTCGGGCATACAGTACGAGGTCCGCTAAAGGTAGTGAAGGACGGAATGATGAATGACACCAAGTTAGCAAAACACAGTGTGCTGGATTATGTCAGTCGGTTCCGAGAACGGCTGCATAATGCATGTTCATTGGCACGAGCATCTCTATCGGCCACACAAGAAGGCATGAAAAAACGCTATGATCAGAAAGCTGTTGTACGAGAAATTCGACCTGGCGACGAAGTTCTAGTATTGTTACCAATACCTGGTTCAGTTCTGACCGCTCGTTTCTCTGGGCCGTACAAAGTATCCAAGAGACTGAGTGAGACAGATTTTGTAATCTCTACGCCTGACCGTAAACGAAAATTTCGCACATGCCACATTAACATGTTGAAATTGTATTGTTCTCGTACGGTATCTGAAGAATCGCCGGAGGAAGTAGAAAAACCCGTTGCTGCTTATAGTGAGGTTTTAGCTGCTGCAGCTATCGCTGTACCTGACTCTGCCGCAGGGTCTGGGTTGGTGCCACCTTCGGGTGAGTGTGATACGGATGATGGTGTTGCACTTCGTAATGATTTGTCGACGTGTGGGAGACTTGTGAATTCGGAAGTTCTGAGAAATTTGCCAGCTAAGCTTGACAATTTGTTTAAATCCCAGCAACAGGATATGATTCAGTTAATTCAAGAATTTCGTGTGCTGTTTGGTGACGTGCCAACACAAACCCATGTAATACAGCATGATATTCAAGTGACCTGTGATTCTGCTATAAAACAACATGCTTATCGTGTGAACAATACCAAACGTTCCGTGATGAAAACTGAGGTTGAGTATTTGTTGAGAAATGATTTAGCTGAACCTAGTTATAGTCCGTGGAGTTCTCCTTGCTTACTGGTCCCAAAGTCCGATGGTACATTTCGCTTTTGCACAGATTACCGAAAAGTTAACTCTGTGACTGTACCAGATAGTTATCCTCTTCCTAGGATGGAGGATTGCATCGATAATCTTGGCTCTGCTAAATTCGTAACAAAATTAGATTTGCTGAAAGGGTATTGGCAAGTGCCATTGACTGCTCGGGCTGCAGAAATTTCAGCTTTCGTTACGCCTGATAACTTCCTACAGTACCGTGTTATGGCGTTCGGGCTGCGAAATGCACCCGCAACTTTTCAGCGCCTTGTAAATGTTGTATTGTCCGGAGTTCAGAACTGTAATGCATACTTGGACGACTTGGTGATCTATTCTTCTACATGGTCTGAGCATTTGACTGTTCTGCGGACAGTTTTTGAACGGTTGGCTGGCGCCTCACTTACAGTTAACTTGATCAAGTGTGAATTCGGTAAAGCAACAATCACATACTTGGGGAAGGAAGTAGGGCAAGGTCAAGTTCGTCCTGTTAGTGCCAAAGTATCTGCCATCGCAGATTTTCCGATTCCTACGACCAGACGCGAGTTACGTCGGTTTCTAGGAATGGCTGGTTACTATAGAAGTTTCTGCAAAAATTTCTCTGTCGTAGTACATCCTTTGACCAGTTTAAGTCCCGCGAATGCTTTTATTTGGACTGACGTGTGTCAGCATGCGTTTGACAGCGCAAAACTGTTGTTGACCAGTGCACCTGTCCTCGCTGCTCCGAATTTTTCACATGCTTTTAAGTTGGAAGTAGACGCTAGTGCTTTAGGCATGGGTGCTGTTCTTATTCAAGAAGATGATGATGGTCTTGAGCATCCAATTTGTTACTTTTCTCGAAAATTCAACCGACATCAACGAAATTACTCTACCATCGAGAAGGAAGCTTTGGGTCTGATTCTGGCGTTACAGTTTTTCGAAGTTTATGTAGGTTCATCTGTTCTTCCTGTTACTGTGTACACCGACCACAATCCTTTGGTGTTCTTGACTCGAATGTATAATCACAATCAACGCCTTATGCGTTGGTCGTTGATTGTGCAGAATTATAACTTGATTATCAAGCACAAAAAAGGTTCTGAAAATATCATCGCTGACACGTTATCTAGAGCCTAAAAGCTGCCTTAGGAAACATCTTAAGGGGGTGAGTGTTACGTACGCTGTGCTACGTATTCTGTGTTGAAATATATCATGCTGTGTATTGTATATCATGCTGAGTGTTACGTATGCTGTGCTACGTATTCTGTGTTGAAATATATATCATGCTGTGTATGGGTGAATGCGGTTGTACCAGCTGTCTGTTTCAGGAAGGGAACGTGAGTGGAGGAACCGCCTATCAGTCAACGGACGTCAGACGCTGACGTCAGGACTGCGCAACCAATCACCGGTCCTGAGGAGGTTTATCAATGGCGCAAACTTCAAAGGGACAGGCTTGTGACTCTGGGGACAGTACACACACACTCAATGACGACGTTCTCTCGTTTGAGAGTCCAGTCAGAGAGGCTGATCTAGGTTTGGGGCTCACTGCGGTTACAACTTTGCAGATAGATCAGTTCTCTGTTTGTTTGTGCTCGTGGGTTGATGTGTGTTACGCTTGAGGTTTGAGTATCATGTTTGAGTGACCGCTGTTCTCTGACGCTTCATTCTTGAGTTATCATCCAGCGCTGTATAAACGGGTAAGAGAGGTTGTGAGACAGGTAAGCAGGTCGCGACCTACATTTACCACACGTAGTTCATTCATGTATTAGCCACATCAGGTTTAGCAGTGGTGCTATCATTGTAAGTTTTGTTTGGGTTAGTTAGGTAGTTTAGTTATGGCGTTTTCGGACGCTGAAGATGTTTCTTTCTACATCTTTTGTTGCTAGTTAGCTTATTTCCCTTAATCTTTAGTTAGATGAGTTTTTGTTATGTTTTCGTTCTTTGATTTAAGCACCACTCGTTTGCTCCTTCCTCTCTCCCAGTTTTTGGTTGACTTTTTGCTTTATCCTGCCTAATTGTATATTTTGTAAATATTCTTTATTTTCACTACTATATTGTTTGCACTTTATTACTTCACTTTATTGTCAAGCAAATTAAATCTTTTTCAATTGAAGTCCTTGGTCTTGGGGTCATCCTTTTGCAGTCTTCCCTATACTGTCTGAAACGCGCACACACGCTCATCCTGTGTTATGTCTGATAATATACTAGACAATTTAACATCTAATTAACGAGGGACGTAACACCTGTGAACAGTGATTAAACAATGAACCAATGACAGAACACAACAAGATCACATGAGGGCATGGGAATCACATGACAAGACCAGGAAGTGCATGACAAGACAAAACATGACTGAAAATGACCAACTGAAAACATGAACCAACACCAAACACCCTGTGACACATGTCCTCGCGCAGCCTCATGAGGAGAAATGGAAACAAATGAACGTCGCTCACACAGAGAAACTCAGTCACATACTGCAATAATGATTCAAAATGTGGAGTTTTTATATTTATAACATATAATACAGTTAAAAACATCACACGACCAAGAGTGTTGTTTTCCTGAATACCACCACGACTGAAAATGTGACATTGATTTCATATGACACTGACAGTTGCATAAACAACTATGTGGTGAACATCAGTTAGGATGGCATTCCAGAGACCAGTTTATGGCAAGGCCCCTCTCTAACTACCGGTGTGGAGGAAGATGTGCCACACTGTGATTGGACCCTTGGTGAATGAACATAAACAAATGTTCAACAACATCAGATAAGATGCCAAGACAACTGCCAGATACCTCTTACTGGGCAGGAAGGGGGACCTTCTGCACCCACCACCACCAAGGAGAGGACTCTCATTGGTCTAAAAGTTGACTTTACCCAGCCAACATGTCCATGTGGCCCCACGTGGGTTTTATCTGGGCTATATGGGCGTCATCTGGGCATGGGCTCAGAGTGGGCACTTTGATGGGCTGAATGTGGGCCCCATCTTGGATAAAGTTGTGGGGCCCAGTTAGGTCGCCCATTATTGTTTATTTGAGGGTCCCATGTGGGCCACATTTGGGCTATATTTAGAATTGTAAAGTTTTATTGTTTGCAGTTGGTTTTGTTTTTTATACAATTATGGGTAACAGCCTAACCCTATTTTATATATATATATACACACACACACTTCATTAAAATTATTTTTTTTAAATAATCTAAAATCTAAAATCACTTGCCTCGTGCAGTCATTGCGTCATGCGATCGGCGTCGTGCCTTCTCACGCCTTCTCATTTGAAAAAAACAACAACAATGGTCGCCGTCGGCAAGCCAGCTGCAGCCACTTCAGAACGTCCTACTACACTCGAAACTGTCAAGGTAAGATATGCATATTTAATTTGATCTTAAACCGTTTTTAATGTTGTTTTTAATATACTGGTAATGGTATATTTTTTTCTTCTGTAAGACTTATTAAGACCAATTGTAAGACCAATTTAGCGAAGCACTTCTCATGTTGCAGGTACTCTCAGCGGCCACACCGAGACATAGAGGCAGACTATTAATCAATGCATTGCGCGTTCTGAGCTTTTTATCAGCTGTACGAACTGAATGGATTAATGGTTTGTGCAAAATGACTGTGACTGAAGCCCAATAGTTTAATTGTGTGTGAGTGGCATGCGAATGGCCGTGGGCGCGTTCGTTCACCAGCACGTTCATGAACGATTTGTTCATTTTGAACGAATCTTTAATATGACTCGAGAACAACGGCTTGTCTCATTGAGCGATTCGTTCATTTTGTGTTGACTGTGCATGCGCAACATCCCATATGCTCTGTACAGGAAACAGAAATGATTAGTTCACCAGTCTCGAGTCATTCGTTCATCAAGTCCAAGCCCATAAGCAAGGCTATGCAGTCACCGGAAACAGAAAAGATTAGTTCACCTCTCGAGTCGAGTCCCCATAGACTGAATGCAGAAACAGCTCATCTCTCGAGTCTCATTCTTTTGTCACGTGATGTGTCAGCCGTGTTGGATACAGAAATGAGTTAATTCCTTTACAGTTTATGGTTAATTCACCATTCCTTACAAACAAGTGAGTATTTTATGTTTGTTTAGTTCAGTTTTTTTTAGCTAGTTTAATTGATTTTCCTATGAACAGTCCTTCCAGAAAAATGCGGCTTTTTTTTGTGATTGTTGCGGGCAAAAATCCTTGATTATGCGGCATGTTTTCTTAAAAAATGCGATGAAAAATGCGGGATATTTATGCAATTTTATGCGATGAAATTGCGGGAACTTGCAAAAACTGCGGTTTGATGAAAAAGAGAAAAAAAGCACTCCATCACAGAAAGTGCTGGGAATATTTAAGTTCTCATCTTGTTTTATTGAAGACCTTAATAAACACATGGCTCAAATTTACAAAACATTGAGTCAAACAAGTTCTGTAGCTTTACAAAAGGAATATGCTACAACTTGAAAAATGAATAAATAACTTCCTGTTTTACAGAGGTAGTTATACAAAACAGACATTTGAGTGCTTCCAATGCACAAAGTGCAATCTCTTAAAGGGTTAGTTCATCCAAAAATTTAAATTCTGTCATTAATGACGTCCCCTCATGTCGTTGGACACCCGTAAGACCTCCGTTCGTCTCTAAATAACGACTTATATAGTGATGACCGATTTCAAAACACAGCATCATGATGCTATGAATCAGCGAGTCGATTCATGATTCGGATCGCGTGTCAAACTGCTGAAATACGTGACCGAACCGCTGAATCGACTCATTGATTCATAACGCTTCAAAGCTTCATGATGCTGTGTTTTGAAATCGGTCAACACAACGGGAAACTGCTTTGCGCGGTCTTTTGCTGTTATTTTTGTTGGCAAATGGGAGTTTGCGATTCATCATGGTTTCACCGATATCTATGGTTTCTCCACGGGGTTTGTAGCTTTTCGATGATGTTCACGTCGGGTAATTACGTCACTTCAAAATGTTCCCATGGCAATAGGCTGAAATGGCGGCTCTTGTGTGAAGTAAACGAACATTTTTCAACTTTCTGCTAATATATATATATGACTTTTTTTGCAACGAAATTGCGGGGATTATGAAATCATGCTAGCCCCGCATATTTTGCACGAGGAAATAGGCAATTTATGTGGCGAAAGTGCGGCGTATTTGAAAAAATGCGGCCCCCGCATAAATATGCGGACTTTGGCTGATTATGCGTTAAATCACGCGATCGCATAATCGCGTTTTTCTGGAGGGACTGTATGAACACAACTTGTATCAAATATTTGTGTTTAATCGCTTTACTTTTATCATGGTTGACCCTCAGATTTTAAATGGCTGTGCTATTAAAATATTTATATAATACACATTGGGCGGTACTGGTTCCATGATTACATGCCAGCATGGATAATTTAAAAGCTGACATCGATGTCTGCAGTACAAAATTTGACTCAATGTATATATGTTGGAAAATAATTTTCCTGTAGCAACGATATAAATATGATTCAGCACATAATTACTTATAATTACACTATTTCTTAACTGAATAGTGTCACCTTTAACTTGTTCTAATTTGTTTTAGTAGTAGATATTCCTTTAAGTGTCAGTTTAGTCATTTGGACAGAAATATTAAGTACTGGCATGGCTTTATCATAATCATGTATGCTTTTTAAGAAAGTGTTCTTGTTAATGTTTTGATAGTATTTTAAACTAATTGCCTTTTCTGTCTTTTCTTTCATTACTGTTCTTTAGATATGAAGTTGATGGGTCTGCCCAATCCCAGGAGTGATGGACTGAAGAATTTTCAATGCTCATGTCCTGTGTGATTTATCTTTTTTTTTTTTTTTTTTTTTCTTATGATCAATAAAAAGGTGATTTGCAAATTCTGAGTTGAAAGTCATTTTTTTCACAGTAGAAATATTTTTTCATGTAATTTAAATTATTAAGGTCAGGCACAGGTTTAGTAAAACATTAACTTAACTAAGATTTACTTAAAGTTGGCAGGGTTTGATAGTTTATTTTGCAAATCAGCACATTAATTTCACTTACAGGAATAAAAATAAATATAAATGGGGCCCAGTTCTCGCCCACTGGGGTCCCTCAAAAAAACCTATAGAGGGGCCATTTGTGGGCCCAGTGGTATCACCCATTTGGGCCCCATAAGGGTTCTGTATGTGGCCCACTTTGGCCCCATTTATTAGAACCCATATGGGACCCATGTTGGCCCCTATAATGAATACACAAATGGGCCCCACTTAGAGCCCACTATGGACCCATCATGTGCCCCTATGGGCTAACACACATGGGGCTCATGTGGAGCCGATGGACAAAATTCTATGGGCCCCACTTGGGTTGCCCATGTAGGGCCCAAGTGACAGCCCATCAAAAACCCACATGGGGCCCACGTGGCAATGTTGGCTGGGTAACCACCAAACTCATTCCTAAGGTTTAGGCAAGAGCTGCCATAACAATTCCTTTAGGACCTCCTGGATGCAGCAGCAAAAGAGAGGCCACAGAGATCTATCTAAATCCATTCATACACATGTTTGGAGGCCTTAAATGTATATAAACTGCAACTCTTCCACTTCATCTTCACACAAAGCACTGTTTATGTTAATGGTCATTGACTGTAAACGCAACAGTCCACGGGACAGATACATTAACAGATAAACAAATGCACGGACGATGACTTAACCGTTTCTTATCATGTTTGGTCTCTATCTGTTCCATATGATGCCTTTTATATTTTAAAAGAGGTTTGGTAACGAAATAATGCATGGGTAAAACATTAAATACATTGTCTTGACATGCCACTTTATGCTATCCAAATGAGTTCTACACTAGGGTGGGCAACATCGGGGCTACTTCGGACATCAGTGGCCAATCACACTCCAGGATCGGAAAGGCGCCGGATTTCAATCTCCTCCTCATCAGAAAGGGATAAATATGTCCCCCGGGTAGACACACCCTTGTTCTGTATTTCTAACCCGACGGGGAAGGAGACACTAACAGACACATCACGTCCTGAGTTTCTGACCTGACGAGGAAAGAGACTACAAGATGGTTGAGGTTAAGCTTTTGCGAGCAAAACCTTTTATATTGCTTTCGGCTGTACTCTAGCTGCAAGAAGGGCTCTCTCACTGAGAGATCTTATCTGACCCTTCGACTCCTCCAGCAGCACAGCCCAGTCCACCAAGGACCTCTGAATCTGCAGACATTGCCTGTCCCACACGGCTCCTCAGAGACGCAGCCAGCCTGCAACAGACCCTGTGAAGATTCAACTGACCCAGCTGCCTGGTCCATTTCCTAAGGACCCTCTCGGCGCAACCAAAGTTCTGCATCCTTCAGCCCAGCGTGGCAACGACTACTGGATTGCATCTTTGCGCCTCCCCACTGCACTCTACCCGCATAACCAGTGGAAGACGTCTCTACTGCCGGACCGATCACCCGACTGTGTGGAACGTAAATATAAACTTACCAAACCTCTGTCTAGAGACCTTAGCATTAGTTTATACATGCAGCATATGTTTTTCTAACCTGCTTAGATAACAGTTACCGGAGGTCAGCTTGTTACAAATAATAGGTTTATTATTTGTTTAGTGATAAATAAGCATTTATTTATCACCATTTGCTAGAACCATTAGGTGGTTTCCATAGGAAGCATTCCCATTCGATTCTCTTCCATTGCTACATTCTGTTCAACAGCATTGCATTTATCCATTCTGTGTTCACATCATTTATCAGTTTTATTGTTTCATTCATTACTTTTATTTTTGGTTATTAGTTTACTATCCTTTAGAAGTGTATATTCATTACTAGCATTATTAATCATTGAAGTATTTACTCTTGCATATCTATTGTTAATAAACTTCATTCATTTTATTACACTGTGTCTTCATTGTGTTGATGATCAAAGACTCTACTAGTTATCCAGACTCACAAATCCTTCAGATAAATCAGCTGACCAACTCCCTCTAATTTACATTAATTCTGAATTATTGAACCGCTCCTTTGGGAGTGTTCTTATATTGTTAAGATAGTATTCTTAGCTGGTGCTCCGTATCAAAAAGGGGGAGGGGTCATCTGATACACTCATAACCACACCTTAAGTGACACGTGATCTAAAAATCACTGACGTCATCTGTGAATTGAGTAATAATCACTACAACTAGAATGTACATTTCCTGAAGAACATGTGAGTGGTGCTTGCCGTGGCAAAAAAAATACACTCGGATGCTACTGTGATGCAAAAATCCTGTGATGCATCATGCTAGCACATTTTGACTTGTTTTTATCATGTTCTAACCCTAAGCTAATCACTATTAGCATGTAGCTATTCACTACTAGCATGTGTAGCATGTTGAAAGACCAGTTTGCTAGCATGAGCCAAAAGACCCAACCCCCACGTCTCTATGATGTTCTGATGCAGAGATATAGGTCTTGGTAAATGGTTGCTATGGTACTCTGTTTGGTTGCTATGGAGTGGCTTGGCAGCATCCAATGATGATACTCCAAAGGCTGCTTATCAGTATGAACGATATAAACCAACCCCTGTGCCTCTATGACATTCAGATGTGAAGATATCCCTCTGTGGATTTGGGTTGCTAGGGTGCTTGACAGTGGTTGCTAGGGTGTGGCTAAGAAGTGTGGAAGGTGATTTATGATTGGCTGTTGATGCCCTGAGTCAAACAAACCCACCCTCGTGTTTCTGTGACACTTCTATCCAAAGATATCCCTTTGATGTTTTTCAATAGAAGTCTATGGGATCAGTTGCTAGGGAGCTGTAAATGGTTTCTAGGGCGTGGCTTGATAGTGTCATTATGATCCTGAGATAGTGATTGGTTTTCTGAGTAAATTGAGCCCACCCCCTTGTCTCTGTGACACTGATCCAGAGCTTTGGTCAATACAAAATCCCTATGCAAGTTCCCATAGCAAGAGAAACACATGAGTTTAATGGGACGTCCCTCCCCATTATAAGTCAGTGGGGAAATTTGGGGTAACAATTACACCCCATTGCGATGTGTCATCTTACAGGGCCTGTCAGCCTCTTCAAATGTGGTGACCCATGAGTTTCTACGAAATTCTCGCTTGGAGTTATGAATCATGAAAGTTCGCCGCAATGTTAAGTCAATGCGAATTATTATTTTTTTTGGCTACTTTTTCGCCCCTGGGGCGATCATCGCACCCCCGATCCCTTCGAAAAGATATAGCACACCACAGCGCAATAATCCGCACGATTAGACCCCTCATTCATGGGTCTGTGACAAAAGATGTGGGAGGAGAAGCGCGTGGACGAAAGTGTGGAAGAAGAAGAATAATAAGAAGTATGGTGGATAACAATAACAAAACAAACTACGCAAGCACCACTAATTAATTAACAAAAAGTCACTTATATTTTAGATGCAATATGGACTGTTTTTGTTCTATTCCAGCAGTGAAAATAGTTCCAAACAAATATCACATCAGAACAACGCGTCTCACAGCAAAATGTCAAAGCTGTAATATCTTTTAGTAATTTCTAGTTAGCTGTTTAGGCTTAATACTTAGGAAAATAAAGATATAATAAAGACACAACACACCACGAGTGTTCACTGTGTAACTGTCTTCTTATTCTGTTCTTTCAGGGTCACAACAAGGATACAAGTGTACAGGGCTCCACCTAGTGGTAAGTACCAGCATATATCACATCTCCCTTTTTCTTTTCTTTTTGTTTCTTTTTTGAACACCATTTACCACAACATTGTTACCAAATCTAATTGCAAATTAGAAAGTCAGTATTGTAATTCAAATCTAAAAAACAAACAACAAAAACAAATTTACAGATGAACAGAATTCAGTCTCTACTTTACTTTAGTTAACAACTAGTGTATTTTAGCAAGAATAACGCTTTGGAGGTCTAACCACTCTACCAGAACGTGTCACTTTCACAGTTTCTTCAACAAAACCTTCAGGCATTGAAGACATCTTTTCAGGCGTTGGTAGAGGTGGCAACGCTTGTTTTGTAACCACCACCTCAGGAATACAGTCAGTTATAACTGGATTGAATGAGTCCTGAATGTGTGAATTCTGGAAACTTGACTCTTTCGCCTGGAGCAGGTGTTTTCGATTTCTTCTATATATTTCTCCATCCTGTGTTTGAACCAGGTATGACCTCGGCTTCCCACTACCGCTGGCTGCCAACGATTCTCAGCTCTCAGTCTCACCCTTTCTCCTTCACTCAAAGTAGGCAAGTTTTTTGCCCCACGATCATTAGTAGAACTTTTGCTTTAACTGCCTGTCATTTAGGCTTTGCTGAACATCTTTGTGCAGTTGCGGCTGAAGCAGTTTACTTGCTGTTGGCAGTCTGCTTTTCAGTCTACGGCACATAAGAAGCTGTGCAGGAGATAACTTCACTCCACCTAGCGGCGTATTCCTGTATTCAAGAAGAGCAATGTAAGGATCACCTTGACTTTCTTGCACCTTCTTGAGTAGGTTTTTGATGGTTTGTACAGCTCTTTCACTTTGACCATTAGACTGAGGATATCTTGGACTTGAAGTTGAGTGTTTGAACTCCCAGTTATCTTTGAAGTTTCTGAATTGAGCACTCACAAACTGCGGTCCGTTATCTGAAACAACTTCATCTGGAATCCCATGTCTTGCAAACATTGATTTCAGTGCCGTTATTACATGCTGGCTTGTTGTCTGTGTCAACTTTGCAATTTCAGGAAATTTTGAGTAGTAGTCCACACACAGCAGGTAGTCTGCTTCGTTGAAGTGAAAGAGGTCAACTACCTTTGCCCACGCTCTGTCCGGTAAGTCATGACTGGCAAGAGGTTCTTTGCTATTGTTCCTTTTGAAAGTATTGCACACAGCACACTTTGACACCACATCTTCAACTTGTTTTCCCATGCCGTGCCAAAACAATACATCTCTTGCTCTCTCCTTGCACTTAACAACTCCCAAATGAGCTTCATGAATCCTTTCCAGCATTTCTGCTTGTAGACTTTGTGGAACCACAAGTCTTGTGTTTTTGAACAGCAGTCCTTCTGAGATGGGAAGCTCTTCTCTGAATGTCCAGTACTTTCTTATTTCAGACGGCATGTGTCTGATTTGTTTAGACCATCCAGACTTGACTACTGCCATCACCATCTGCAGTTCTCTATCTGCTTCTGTAGCTTTCTTGACAGCTTCAAGTTTCTCTTCTGAAAACAGTAGACATTCTGATAACTGATGTACTTCGAAGTCACTGTCCAGTAGTTGTTCTGTTTTTTCCTCCAGGTAGGCTCTGCTAAGTGTATCTGCAATTTTCAACTCCTTTCCTGGTTTGTAGGTTACCTGCAGATCATACGGTAAGTTAAGTTACGGTACATAAGTTTCAACAACATCCTCTGTAGTCATGTTGGTGCTTTTTCTAAAGGCTTTTAAACACTGTCTCGAGTGGCTTGTGATCATGACTGCACTCTTACTGGTTTGCCATAGAGGTATTGGCTGAATTTTTCACACCCATACACAATGGCTAAAAGCGCTTTTTCAATCTGAGCATACCTTTTCTGGCAGTCCGTCAGTGATCTTGAACCATATGCTACAGGATGTCCTTCTTGCAAGATGACAGCACCTAAACCCTCTGAGCTTGCATCAACAGAAAGAGTCATGTCCTTGTTGACGTCGAAGAATCTGAGAACTGGTGCATTGCTCAGTTGTGACTTCAGCATCTCAAAACTATTTTGCTATGAAGTTTCCCAGTGCCACTCTACACTACTTTCAAGAAGTTTCCTCAGCGGCGCACTAATCTCAGACAAGTTTGGGATGAACTTTGCAAGATATTGAACCATGCCAAGAAACCTCATCAAGGCAGCTTTGTCTTGTGGCTTAGGCATCTCCACAATTGCTTTGATTTTGTCCTGGTCTGGCTTTCTCCACTCAGTACATGCCCTATGTACTTTATTTCTGCCATTCTGATCTTGCACTTTTCTGGATTCAATTTCAGGTTTATGCTCCTGATTCTCTCTAGAAGCCGTCTGAGCCTTACGTTGTGCTGTTCTACACTTTCTCCCCACACGAGTATGTCATCCATGATGTTAACGACTCCATCCAGGTCCTCAAGCCTTTGAACTATACACTTCTGGAAGACTTCTGTGGCTGACGATACACCAAAAGGTAGCCTCTTGAAACAGTATCTGCCAAAAGGTGTATTAAATGTACAAAGCTTGGAACTTTCTTCATCCAATTGAATTTGCCAAAACCCATGGTTAGCGTCCAATACAGAAAAAACTTTTCCATTTGACATTTCACTCACCACTTCTTCAACTGTCTTGTGGAAAGTGTTCTCTTTTTATAGCTTTGTTCAAATCTTTGGGGTCAATGCAGATTCGAAGTTTGTTTGGCTTCACAACAGTCACCATACTATTGACCCAGTCCATTGGTTCTGTCTGTTTCTCGATCCCTCCAAGACTTTCTATCCTATTTAGTTTGTTTTTTATTTTGTCTTTTAATGCAATCTGCACTTTTCTGGGTAGATTCACCGGAGACACTGTCTGATCAATCTTGATGTGATGCAATCCAGGTATGCATCCTAAACCATTGAACACATCATCAAATTCCTCCATTATGTCTGTGTTTTCTTCACAGTCTACTTTATAGATTATTTTGACCAGTCCTAACTCGGTGCACGCTGACCTTCCCAGGATAGCAGGTGAGTCTTTCTCTATAATCTGGAACTCAATCTCAGCTTCATTCTCTTTTAATTGGCAGATGAGCTTTACTTTTCCATTTGGCTCCATCTTGTGGCCAGAGTACGCCACCAACACGGAGTTCGACTTGCACATTGTCACGGATTTTCCAGCAACTGCTCTGAAGTCTTTATATGAAATCACGTTGTACTCCGCTCCAGTATCCAGTTTAAAAGAAAGCGCTCTTTTGTTTACTCTAAGTGTTTCTGTCCACTTGTCTTTTCCCACAACTGTGGCATCAGTTTCTTTGTTAACCTATGTCTCGGCTTTCTTTCTAGTCTGCTTCTCTTCAAGGGCACCAATGAACAGTTCTGTGTGGTCCTCTTGTTCAATCTCATGAACTTTTCTCACTGTGAACTTTTTATCTTTTTGTTTTTGCGTTTTACACATCTTTCCGGAGTGATTTTTTCTGTGACACACTTTACATATTTGTCCATATGCAGGACACTTCCTCAGTTCATGCCTGAAACCGCATCTGGTAAATTCCTCTTCTTTCTTTAACCATGCTTTCAGAGCAGAACTTCTTGGTTAGCTTGAACTTACTAATTTTGTTCACCGTCACTTCGGTTTCCGAAGTAACTCTTGAATTTTTCTTTCAGTACTTCATAATTATTTGCTTCCTCCTCTTCAAAATCCATGGTATTAAATACCTTTATTGCTTCACCCCTGGCAACGTGAAGAAAAGTAGCACATTTTATCTTGCCTGATTTTTCGGATGCTCCACTTCTGTATCCAGGTTCGCCAGTTTCTGCTGTATTTCCTTCGAAATTGAGCTCGTTTGAAGGTTTTAACTGATCCATTGTGAACTTCTGACACCATGTAATATCTTTTAGTAATTCCTAGTTAGCTGTTTAGGCTTAATACTTAGGAATATAAAGATATAATAAAGACACAACACACCACGAGTGTTCACTGTGTAACTGTCTTCTTATTCTGTTCTTTCAGGGTCACAACAAGGATACAAGCATATCAAATCCAAATCAAATCACTTTATTGTCACACAGCTATATGCACAAGTGCAACAGCAGGTGAAATTCTTGGTGCAGTTCCGAGCAACATAGCAGTCATGACATGACATGTACAACATTTAAAGCAGCATCAGATTGCACATCTGATGCGCCCACAATTACTCACAGCACAGTATACACTACAATAAACAATAAAAAATTTACACAATGTGAGTGTAGTTCTCACAGCTTTAACCAATATACACATACTTACAATATACATATACTTTAAACAATATACACTAAACATACATTAAACAGTAAACATTAAGCTATAATAATAATAATATACAATGTACAGTATACATTATTATTCACAGTAGAGATCCAATTATGTACAATAGGTGCTATATGATAAATGATAAATAATAAATGATACATAAATGTGTATATAATGTGTGTGTATCTACAGTGGGTTGTGCGGAGTGATATTCTGTCCAGTGTGTGTTATGATCCTGATGGATCAGGAGTTAAGTAGTCTGATTGCTTGTGGGAAGAAGCTGTTCTGGAGTCGGCTGGTGCGTGTTCTAATGCTGCGGTACCGTCTGCCTGATGGCAGCAGTGAGAGCAGCCCATGGTTCGGGAGGCTAGAGTCTCTGATGATCCTCTGAGCTCTCTTCACACACCGCCTGGCGTAAATGTCCTGGAGGGAGGGAAGCTCACCTCCGATGATGCAGCTGGCCGTGCGCACTACCCTTTGCAGGGCTTTGCGGTTGCGGGCGGTACTGTTGCCATACCAGGTGGTGATGCAGCCAGTCAGCAGACTCTCTATGGTACAGGTGTAGAAACGTGTGAGGATGTGGCGGTTCATTCCAAACCTCCTCAG
This sequence comes from Romanogobio albipinnatus, assembly GCA_023566225.1. Taxonomy (NCBI): domain Eukaryota; kingdom Metazoa; phylum Chordata; class Actinopteri; order Cypriniformes; family Gobionidae; genus Romanogobio; species Romanogobio albipinnatus. The sequence goes on along the minus strand of CM042256.1, from coordinate 27,105,533 downwards.
CCGTCGCAGGAAGAAAAGGCGCTGATGAGCCTTCTTCACAACGGCCTCGGAGTGGACGGACCATGAGAGTTCCTCTGTGATGTGGACACCGAGGAACTTGAAGCTGCTGACTCTCTCCACCGGTGCTCCATCGATGGTGATGGGGCGGTGTTCTCTCTCATTCCTCCTGAAGTCGACCACCAGCTCCTTGGTCTTGCTGACGTTGAGGGAGAGGTTGTGCTCCTGACACCACCGTGTCAGAGTGTGCACCTCCTCTCTGTAGGCTGTTTCATCATTGTCAGTGATGAGACCTACCACCGTCGTATCGTCAGCAAACTTGATGATGGTGTTGGAGCTGTGGGTAGCCACACAGTCTTGTGTGTACAGGGAGTACAGGAGTGGGCTGAGAACACAACCCTGAGGGGCTCCAGTGTTGAGAGTCAGTGATGAGGAGATGTTACTGCCCATTCTGACCACCTGGCGTCTGTTTGACAGGAAGTCCAGGATCCAGCTGCATAACAGGCTGTTTAAGCCTGGAGCCCGGAGTTTCATGTCAAGTATGGAGGGCACAATGGTGTTGAATGCTGAGCTGTAGTCCACAAACAGCATTCTCACATATGTGTTCCTCTTTTCCAGGTGGGAGAGAGCAGTGTGTATTGTAGATGAAATGGCATCATCAGTGGAGCGGTTTGTGCGGTATGCAAACTGTAGTGGGTCCAGTGAGGGGGGGAGAACAGAGCAGATGTGGTTTCTGACTAGTCTCTCAAAGCATTTGCTGATGATGGGGGTCAGAGCAACAGGACGCCAGTCGTTTAAGCAGGTGGTTTTTGACTGCTTAGGTACAGGCACAATGGTGGACGTTTTGAAGCATGTGGGGACCACAGACAGGGAGAGGGACAGGTTAAAAATGTCCGTGAAAACTCCAGCCAGTTGGTGCGCGCACGCTCTGATCACACGGCCGGGAATGCCGTCTGGACCCGCGGCTTTACGGACGTTCACCCGCCGGAAGGATCGGGTTACATCCGCGACAGATACAGAGAGTGCACTAACCTCTGTATCTTCAGCCGCGAGCTCTCTCTCCGCGAGGGCGGTGTTAGTTCCCTCAAAGCGAGCATAGAAGGTGTTGAGCTCGTCCGGGAGAGAGGCAGCGGTGTTCACGGTGGAGTTTGTGTTCCCTTTATAGTCCGTGATGGTGTTAATTCCCCTCCACATGCTTCTGGAGTCGGTGGTGTTGAACTGTCCTTCAATCTGGTCCCTGTACTGCCGTTTTGCTGCTCTGATGGTTTTCCGGAGGGCATAACTTGCTTGTTTATGCTCCTCCGCATTACCGGAGTTAAAAGTGGAGGACCGCGCATTGAGTGTCGCGCGAACATCCCCGTTTAGCCACGGCTTCTGGTTAGGGTACAGCCGAATTGTTTTGGTCGGAACAACGTCATCTACGCACTTCCTGATGAAACACGTTACGCTATCAGCGTAGACCTCGATGTCGTCATCAGAGGCCGACCGGAACATCTCCCAGTCCGCGTGATCAAAACAGTCCTGTAGCATAGAATCTGATTGGTCCGACCAGCACTGGATGGTTCTGAGGGCGGGTGCTTCCTGTTTGAGTCTTTGCCTATATGCGGGCAAAAGGAGGATGGACGCGTGATCTGATTTGCCGAATGGTGGGCGTGGGAGTGATTTGTATCCATCCTTGAAGGGGGAGTAACAGTGGTCTAAAACACGGTTCCCTCGCGTGTTGAAGCTAACATGTTGGTGGTATTTAGGTGCTGTAACAATCGGTCTTATTGTGGAAGTTACATGTATTAAAATGGGGTCAGATTCTACTGTGTGAGATAATGAAGTGTTTAAAAGGATTAGACAAACAACAGTAGTAAAGTGGAAAACCAACGGTGTATTTACAATGTACACAAGAGACTTAAAACAACACAGTAAAACTAGGAAACTTCAGTCTGTTAAAAGCATGGAATCCATAATACCCTACCCTAAAACAGTCCGAATGAGTCCCAGTGTGCTGATAGGCCTTATGCAAGTGTCCAACCGTGTATATACAATCCAAGTGAGAGTGAATCCAAATGCGTGTCACTGGAAAGGTGAGACAATATTAACTCCACAATCCAGGTTCGGTGATCACCAGTGCATTTCCTTTTCCTCCTGGCTTTCCATGCTGCCACCTTTATGCTGGTCTGCTTCCTCTTCCTGTCATGTGATCAGTCACATGACAGGTGGACCCCGTAACATTTAAAGACATACACACATTAAAACAGATAAGAGGACTAAAATGGACTAAAATGACTAAGACAACATGTAAACCTATTAAAACTCTAATATACATAAAATCATTATAATATATAGAGTGGTAAAACAAGCGTCTTGTGTGACAGTGTCACATAGTCCCCCCCCCTAGCCTACGGCTCCCCGGGGAAGGTACTAGTCCCTTGACGGTACTGTCAGCCATTGTCCATGTAGTGGGTATCCTCTTGAATGTGTGTCTTAAAATGTCTTTGTAATAAATTAGATAAAACTAGGCCGTCCCACACAGGCACTAGTCTGCCGGAGGAATCTACTGGAATGCTCGAAAGAGGTGAAAGTCGATACCAGCCTGGGTGCCCTAGGATCGGTGGCGCCACGCCTCCCAGGGTCGTGTTGCACCCAGCCTTGCTGGCCCGCCAGCCCCCCTGGCATTTCCTCCTTTCTGGCTTGAAGGTCTCTTTGATGGATGATGTTGTTTTTGCTGCTGATGAACGGTGATGGAAATGATGAGGTAGTTTCTTGTGAGGGTTGGTAACAGCCCACTCCCTGGTTTCCAGTCCACACACCTTGCAGTCACTGACGAATTGCCAGATGTCTCTGCGGATCGAGGACCACCAGGCAACTTCCAGGATCTGCAGGAGGGTCTTTAGCCGCCCATGATGTCTCTCTGCTGTCCTCTGATGGAAGGCCTGTAGCGTCTGCTGGACCAGGGTCTGTGGAATGAGGAGCTGGAGCTTGACTCTTCCGTCGTCCTTCTCGATCCGACGATACAGCAAGCCCTGGTGTTCTTGTACCTCGATACCCTGGGTCGGTGGAGTAGAGGGTGAGATGGGAAGTCGCTGAAGTGGGACATCATCAGTCTGTGCGCTGCTGAGTTCCTCTCGGGAGAAGGGAAGGATAGAGAACATGGTGTTGAAATCTGGCCCCGCTGGAATGGTGGCGCAGAAATCTCCATTGGTCGCTCTGTTGGTAGTCTGTGAAGTGGTTGAGGCGGTGGGATCATTGGCCGGTGGAAAGCCAGGGGCCGAGGTGGGAGATACTGGGCTGATCGTCGCAGCAGGAGGGGAGATGGCAGTTTCTGGATCCTTTGTTTGTTCCAGCTGTTTCGCCCATTTCTTGTCTCTCCTCTTGAAACATTCAATGACCTCTCTCTCCAGTGTCGCCACGGCATCCTTTATAGTGTCCTCCATTTTGCCAAATTTTAAATCCACAGCATCTCTAAAACACACTTCACGATTAAGAGAACTTTCAACAGAGTCTTTAAAATCCTTCTCCAGTCTTAAAACAATGCTTTTAAGATCAGCAACCTCAGTGCATAGCTGTTTACACTCACAAAGTTGTAACCCCCGTTCATCATTCATACCAGCTGATGTATTAAAAGAAGCAGCATTAACTTGTTGTGTCGTCATCCTTAAAACACTCTTCTCAACACAGCGTAACAAATCTTAAACGTTCCCCGTACGGGCCACCATATGTAACAATCGGTCTTATTGTGGAAGTTACATGTATTAAAATGGGGTCAGATTCTACTGTGTGAGATAATGAAGTGTTTAAAAGGATTAGACAAACAACAGTAGTAAAGTGGAAAACCAACGGTGTATTTACAATGTACACAAGAGACTTAAAACAACACAGTAAAACTAGGAAACTTCAGTCTGTTAAAAGCATGGAATCCATAATACCCTACCCTAAAACAGTCCGAATGAGTCCCAGTGTGCTGATAGGCCTTATGCAAGTGTCCAACCGTGTATATACAATCCAAGTGAGAGTGAATCCAAATGCGTGTCACTGGAAAGGTGAGACAATATTAACTCCACAATCCAGGTTCGGTGATCACCAGTGCATTTCCTTTTCCTCCTGGCTTTCCATGCTGCCACCTTTATGCTGGTCTGCTTCCTCTTCCTGTCATGTGATCAGTCACATGACAGGTGGACCCCGTAACATTTAAAGACATACACACATTAAAACAGATAAGAGGACTAAAATGGACTAAAATGACTAAGACAACATGTAAACCTATTAAAACTCTAATATACATAAAATCATTATAATATATAGAGTGGTAAAACAAGCGTCTTGTGTGACAGTGTCACAGTGCGATGCGCTTGAAGTTGGCTTTGTTAAAGTCTCTGGTCACAATAAACGCAGCCTCAGGATGCGCGGTTTCCTGCTCACTCACTGTCCTATACAGTTCCTTTAGTGCCCGGTCTGTGTCGGCTTGCGGGGGAATATACACAGCTGTGATGATGACCGCGGTGAATTCCCTCGGTAGCCAGAATGGTCGGCACAGAAGCATGAGAAATTCCAGATCAGGAGAACAGAAAGACTTGATAGAATGTACGTTCCTCTGATCACACCAGGATCGGTTGATCATAAAACATACACCCCCGCCTTTGCTTTTCCCTGAGAGATCTTTTTCTCTGTCCATCCGATGCACGGAGAACCCCGTGGTTTCGATGGCCGAATCTGGAATCTCAGCGGACATCCAGGTTTCTGTAAGGCAGATAATGCAGCAGTCCCTCGTGTCTCGCTGGAAAGAGATCCGCGCTCTCAGCTCGCAGAGTTTATTGTCCAGAGACTGAACATTAGCCAGTAAAATACTGGGAAGCGGGGGCCGGTTTGCGCGGCGTCTTACTCTGATAAGTACGCCGGCTCTCTTCCCTCTTCTCCGGCCGCGTTTGCGTGGTCGGGCCGTCCAGACAAAGGGTTCCGCTGCTGTGTTTGTAAGCAGCGTGTCGTCACTGAAGAATTTAAAGTCCGGTTTTCGGTGTGCGATTGCCGAACCAATGTCCAAAAGTGTCTTTCTGTCGTACTTAGTAAGGCAGACAACATCCAAGACGAAAAACATAAAAACTATAAACAGAACAAACAAAAAACTACAATGTTTCACCGGAGCTCTCGACGTAGCAGCCATCCTCGGCGCCATCTTGAGCATACAGGGCTCCACCTAGTGGTAAGTACCAGCATATATCACAAGTGCGTTACTGAATGATTCAGTGTTTGAATTAATCGGTTGAATCAAAGATTCAATGACCTGTTCATAATCGACTGCCTCATTCTTGAACGAATCAGCCATTTGAACGAATCGACTCAATGATTCACTCATTAAGATCTGCCGCCACCTACTGGCAGTTTATTATAGTTTAGTTATGTTTAAACATTCTTTCCAACATTTCTTATTTGTATTCCAAAAAATATTTAAAACAATCTCTTAACATTATTTAATGCAGTTGTAATTTTTCAGTGTAAATTATTTAATTTGATTGGTAACAGCCCTATGTTGTCTTATTCTAATTTAATGTATTGATCAAATTTAAGAACATAAAAGATAAAGCGTATCCTATATTTAATGAGATTAGGGGGAAATGCCCTTTATAAAAGGTAAAAATATCACAAATATGCAGATTTAAATACGTCAAAGCTCATTGAACACTGGTGAGAATATTACTTCAGAATAATAATATTTAACTCTGCAGATCACCCTGATTGATAACTAGAATTATAAGTCAGAATGTAAACTGAGCCACAGATGGTTAAAATGCCACAGGTCATACTGTTTATTTTTTTTATTAGAATATAGACATTAAGAGAATAAATTATTATGCAAGTACTTTTACTTTTAATACTTAAAGTACATTTAAAATCAGGTACTTTTTACTTAAGTAAGGTTGTCATTGTGGTACTTTTACTTTTACTGAGATTCAGTACTTCCTCCACCACTGGAAATAACTGAAATCATTTGGTGAAGTGAAAATGTGAGAGATTTTGTGAGAGAAAATGCACTGCAATGATGAGATCACTGCATTCACGCGATCAACAGACAGTCTGTGGAGCCGTTTGTGTGATGAGAAAAGATCTAAAAATAATGCTATAATCCACACTTTGACGATTCGTTCATCTCGACAGCTGTAATGGTACATTACATGTGTTACAAAATTCGTAGAATAAGGTGGAAGAAGACAGAGTCGACGTGACTGTGGCTGTTTATTCAGAACTCTCAGATACAAACAAATTAAGCTTGCGCTAACAGCACAGCACTCTCAACTCAGTACAATAAAACGTCCTCCAGCTGTCTGTCTCTGGTTCACGAGTGCCCAGTCAGTCTCTCTATCGCCTGCAGTGCGTGCAGTGCCTTGCTAAACCACGCCCCCTCCGCAACATAAGGCTTGTTCGACTTCACCCAGCGATGCGCAGACCGATCGGCGGCTGACTTGAAGCAGTGCATGCCGGTTAGAAATTTTGTCCGACTTGAGGCAGCGCCGACGCCACGTGACAGTGACGTATGTCAACAAAGTGCCGCGAGAGCGGTTTGAGCTCCACTAATGCGCACAAATCAGTTTTTTATAACAGTAAAACCTCCTTTCATGTAGTCGCGATGTTATATTGTCATATTTATCAAAATAAAACTGATAAAAAACGTAAACCCCACTTCATTGATAGTGTAGGATTATATGTTGAACTCTATTCTTGTACAAACACACACTGTATTAAGCAGTACATAAAGTATTACATGACAATAATGTCTCTGAAACATCTGTGTACAGGGAGTGCAGAATTATTAGGCAAATTAGTATTTTGACCACATCATCCTCGTTATGCATGTTGTCTTACTCCAAGCTGTATAGGCTGGAAAGCCTACTACCAATTAAGCATATTAGGTGATGTGCATCTCTGTAATGAGAAGGGGTGTGGTCTAATGACATCAACACCCTATATCAGGTGTGCATAATTATTAGGCAACTTCCTTTCCTTTGGCAAAATGGGTCAAAAGAAGGACTTGACAGGCTCAGAAAAGTCAAAAATAGTGAGATATATTGCAGAGGGATGCAGCAGTCTTAAAATAGCCAAGCTTCTGAAGCGTGATCATCGAACAATCAAGCGTTTCATTCAAAATAGTCAACAGGGTCGCAAGAAGCGTGTGGAAAAACCAAGGCGCAAAATAACTGCCCGTGAACTGAGAAAAGTCAAGCGTGCAGCTGCCAAGATGCCACTGGCCACCAGTTTGGCCATATTTCAGAGCTGCAACATCACTAGGGTGCCCAAAAGCACAAGGTGTGCAATACTCAGAGACATGGCCAAGGTAAGAAAGGCAGAAAGTCGACCACCACTGAGCAAGACACACAAGCTGAAACGTCAAGACTGGGCCAAGAAATATCTCAAGACTGATTTTTCTAAGGTTTTATGGACTGATGAAATGAGAGTCTTGATGGGCCAGATGGATGGGCCCGTGGCTGGATAGGTAAAGGGCAGAGAGCTCCAGTCCGACTCAGACGCCAGCAAGGTGGAGGTGGAGTACTGGTTTGGGCTGGTATCATCAAAGATGAGCTTGTGGGGCCTTTTCGGGTTGAGGATGGAGTCAAGCTCAACTCCCAGTCCTACTGCCAGTTTCTGGAAGACACCTTCTTCAAGCAGTGGTACAGGAAGAAGTCTGCATCCTTCAAGAAAAACATGATTTTCATGCAGGACAATGCTCCATCACACGTGTCCAAGTACTCCACAGCGTGGCTGGCAAGAAAGGGTATAAAAGAAGAAAATCTAATGATATGGCCTCCTTGTTCACCTGATCTGAACCCCATTGAGAACCTGTGGTCCATCATCAAATATGCGATTTACAATGAGGGAAAACAGTACACCTCTCTGAACAGTGTCTGGGAGGCTGTGGTTGCTGCTGCACGCAATGTTGATGGTGAACAGATCAAAACACTGACAGAATCCATGGATGGCAGGCTTTTGAGTGTCCTTGCAAAGAAAGGTGGCTATATTGGTCACTGATTTGTTTTTGTTTGGTTTTTGAATGTCAGAAATGTATATTTGTGAATGTTGAGATGTTATATTGGTTTCACTGGTAAAAATAAATAATTGAAATGGGTATAAATTTGTTTTTTGTTAAGTTGCCTAATAATTATGCACAGTAATAGTCACCTGCACACACAGATATCCCCCTAAAATAGCTAAAACTAAAAACTACTTCCAAAAATATTCAGCTTTGATATTAATGAGTTTTTTGTGTTCATTGACAACATGGTTGTTGTTTAATTATTAATGTTGTAAAATTAATCCTCAAAAATACAACTTGCCTAATAATTCTGCACTCCCTGTATTGCCAAATATTGCATTTATTTCACTTCAGCTGATAAAGTATGCAAACACAGAACGAGCGTCACTACGGGAAGCAGAAAGTGTCCGACTTCATGTCTCCGTTTGCAGCTCCTCCCCGCCTGCACGCGGCTACTCTCGCCGATCGGTTGAATCCGGCCGCAGCCGATGTCGAACACACCTATAATCTAACACTTATTTTAAATGCAAAGATGTCAGCCAATCACAACAGTGGGCGTTTTCACTGAAGTCTCACAGCAGACACGCCCCTTGAAACAGGGCATTCAGCCAGAGGGGTAATAACAGTATAGAAACAATGCCTTTTTTTTTCTAAATCAGGGCCGGCCCAAGCCCTTATGGGGCCCTAAGCAGAATTTCATTTGGGGGCCCCTCTGTGCCACCAATATGATTGACTACTGTCAAATCTTGATAATTCACACACCCAGTATCAATGTTAGAAGTTGTAGCTGTGTTGCTTACATCATGTCTGCCTGTCATGTTTTTTACCCTTACACAGTTTTTAATTGTGACAGTAGCAAACCCACAAGACTGGTCAGATGTTAATATTCAAAGCCTTACAGTACTACAGTTCAGATTCGGATATGTACTTTTTTTCCTTTTCTTTTTTTAAGTAGCCTAGTCTCTTATGCTGAATATGCTCACTTTTCCCCAGGATTCTTTGATGAATAGAAGGTTAAAAAGGACAGCATTTATCTTAAATAGAAAGCTTTCAAAGAATCCTAAAAAATATTGTCATATAAAAACTGATAATCATAAATGTGTCTTGAGCATCAAATCCTCATATGAGAATGATTTGTGATCATTGATGATGATAGATTCAGCTTTGATCACAGGAATACATTACACTTTACTATATATTCACATAGAAAACAGCTGTTTTACATTATAATAATATTTCACAATATTACTGTTTTTTTATCAAATGAATGCAGCCTTGATGAGCAGAAGAGATTTCTGTCATGTTAAGTCATGTTGATTATTATATTCTTAATAGCTATTAATAGGTACTTAACTTCAAATGACTTTAGTAAGTCTTTAGTAAAATCTTTTCGTTTTAATAAAATTTGTATTTAACATACAGTATACCAAAAAAATTTACTATAAAAATATAGGATTCTATGAATCACTAAAAATAATTACATTAAGTGATTGATTCAATACATCTTAGCCAGTTCAAACTCACCATGACATATTCTTTGATGAATGTGATCTCTGATGGCTTCAGTCGTGGAATGTCCATTTTCTCACAAACATCACTGAGCTCTTGAGTTTTCTCTTCAATGCAAGTTTTCATACGATCCATTGCATTATATATAGAGTTCCACCGCGTTATATTAGGCACAAACAGCAGGTCTGTCTTTAATGGTGTCAGAGGCTTGGGTGCTTCTACTCTGCTTATTCCAAAGGCTTTGACATTTGGCAAAAGTTGCCCTTGAAATTTTTTTAAATGAAGAGTCTTCCATAGCTGCTTCTGCATCTTTGGTTGCAAACAAGTGGAGAGAATGGCAGGCACAGCGTTGATGGGCTGGCAAGTGGTAGTCATCATTTTCAGTCTCTTTTAGAAATGCTGCAACATAGTGAACTCAACATCTGCTTCTTCATCATTTTCTTCTTCTTCAGTCACTTCTTCCGCTGCGAACATAATGCTTTTACAAAATTTGAACCATTGTCTGTAGTTGTTAAAACAACTTTGTTTTGAATGCTGAATTCCATGTGAACACTTTCAAGCATCTCTGCCAGATTGTCATAAGGGTGCCTTCCCTTGATCCTTCGGCAAGCTAAAGCCCCTGAAGAGATGGTAAGTGTGTCTGAATCTATCCAATGGACAGTGACTCCCAGAGAGCTCTTGTGATTTGTAGACCATGCATCTGTGGTTGTTGCAACAAATTCTTGCTCAGACAAAACTTTACACATGTCTGCCTTCATGGAATTGTATTGACCTTCTAGTATTTTGACTAATGTCTTTCTAAACATCACATGCCTTGAAGGCAGTACCTGCTTGAATAAGTCTTTAAATTCTGCCCTTTCAACAATACTGAGGGGATGAAGTCAAGTCAAGTCAAGTCAAGTCAACTTTATTTATATAGCGCTTTTAACAATGTAGATTGTTTCAAAGCAGCTTTACAGTGTTAAACAGCAAAATAATGCAGCCTAATTTTATTAAGCTGTATAGCCATTTGATGTCATCAGTTCATTTCAATTTCCATACGGTGACAGTGTGGGCTTTAGATCAATAATTAGATCAGTAATTTAGTTTACATGGTTAAATTAGTTTATTAATTAGATTTATTTCGATGTTTAGTTGAAAAATATAGTGTCCCCAACTGAGCACGCCAAGCCAGAGGCAACAGTCTGAAGCCCCTGAATAACAAAATTCAGAGTCAGAGTCAGCTTTATGGTCGATTCTTCACATGTTCCAGACATACAAAGCAATCGAAATTACGTTTCCCTCCGTCCCACGGTGAAGACAAGACATGTAGTTTAAACTAGTTCAATATCAATAAACAGACATTTAAATTAAAATTAAGTCTGCAAGTGGCATGTAGTGCAAAGACAGTTTGGTCATAGTAAACATCAGAAGTGTGCAAATGTCATGGTAGTGCAAAAGACAGTTCGTCAAGCAGCATCTGAAGTATGCAAATGGCATTGTAGTGCAAAGATAGTTCAGTCATAGCAGCATAAAAGTGTGCGAGTGACATGATAGTGCAGGAACAGTCAAAAAAAATTGGGGGGGGGGTAATCTTCTTGACGGCCTGGTGACTGAGGGGAGAGAGTTCAGCATCCTAACAGCCTGGTGGGTGAAGCTGTTGCTGAGTCCAGTGGTGCGGGAGTGGAGGCTGCTGTACCTCTTCCCAGATGGCAGGAGGCTGAACAGATTGTGAGCTGGATGACTTGTGTCGCTCACAATTGTGTTGACAAGGGTCTTGGCTCACAAGGGTCTTGGTTAAGACCCTAAGGTATCCTGTTTGTTTTCATCTGTCATTGTCTGTGTATACTTTTTCTGTATGTATAGCTGTGTCTGTGTTCCAGGTGGGCGTGGTTTCCACTTACCGGTTGGGTAACACTGATTGGTCCAGCTAAGCACCTGACCAGTACTTAAGGACCGCCCCAACACTCAGCCTTTGCCTTGTGCCTCGTTGACTTTGTGCTATATCGCCATCGTTATTCGCTTCCATTGTTATCGTTTGTTTGAGAGTGTCGTGCCAGAGAGATTGTGAGTGTATTAGGAAGTTACGTGTGTTTGTTTCTTGTTACTATTTCTGATTACCCGGTTTATTTGATCAATGCCTGTTTGACTACGCTTATTGAATTCTGAATCTGATTTGTTTGCCCAAAACCCTGTATATACTGCTGTAAAAATCATTGTATATAGTATTTTCACTTTAAGGGAGGTAGGGGGTTTGATGCCAATTTATTTATGGGTTTCATTTCACTTTGTTTATGGTTAAGGGAGATAGGTAAGTTGAGCTGTATTTTGTTTTCTTTATTTTTAGGTGAGGTAATTTAGGTTCTAAAAAAAGATTGTTTTGTTTATTGTTTTGGCTGTGTCTGCCCCTGATGCTTAAACCCTTATTTTCATTGTAAATAAACTTTGTACGATTTGATATCTCTCTGGTATTGATACTCGCTTCCTTTTTGATACGGCTGACCCCTAGCGGTCGTAACAGAAATTGGGGGCTCGTCCGTGTATAACTCATGAAATTTGCTTTGTATATTTTAGTTTGGCTAGTGGTTTTCATTTTAAGGGGGAGGGAATTCGGAATGTCTTTAAAATTTGATTCAGAAAGGTTTGCGGTTCAGCCTACGGCTGATCAATTGGATATCTGCCGCAAATACAATCTGTTTTCAATCGCGGATTTATATCAAATCACAGTTCCTCGTGGTGCAGTGAAACATGAGCTTAAGGAGGTGATTTACAAACATTTGATGGAGCAGGGAGTTTTTTCAGAGAAGCGCGACTCGGCGGGTGTTGCACTTCGGTTCCCGGTTTCCGCGGGTGAGGGAGAGCAGCCCAAACCCGAGGAACTGGCCAGCATAGATCCCGTCGATCTGCCGTCTCCGCAAAATCCCTTACTGGCGATCAAACTGAAAGAGCTTGAGTTGGAGTTGAGCAGGCAACAATATCAGAGTCAGCTGCTACATGTACGCACAGTTGAACTTGAAACCAAGCGAGCAATCAAGCTCAAGGAGCTGGAGCTCGAACTGAAAACGAGGTCACCTGTTCACCCCTCAGCTGTTGATGCGCCTGGCGTGAGTGTGCCTGTGTCGTCACCCGTCACTGCTTCCACTCCGAGCCCTATTCCTGCACCTCGACGCACCCCACAAGTAAGTCAACCCGATTTTGATATTAGTCGTCAAATTGCATTAGTTCCGTTGTTCCGTGAAAGTGAGGTTGACACTTATTTTACTGTGTTTGAGCGAATCGCCGCCACTTTAAAATGGCCGCGGAATGTTTGGCCGCTGTTGTTACAGTATAAGCTCGTCGGTAAAGCCCAAGAGGTCTGTTCGGCGTTAACGCTTGAACAGAGCTTGGATTATGGGGTGATGAAGAATGCCGTTTTGCTATGGAATTACATTTATTTAAAAAAAACTGAACGAAACTTTATGAAACGGAACGAAACTTTATAAAACTGAACGAAACTTTTTCAGAAACTATCAAAAATATCCATTACAAAAGAAGAAAAACACATTGAAAATGAGAGAGAATGAACTCAAGTCGCACAAATTTAACAGGATATTCAAATATGCTTCATTCTTTGTTAATGTTTTTCAAAGATTCGTTTTCATTGCCACAGATTTCGCTTACGCTTCGCAGTTTTTCGTTTGCAGTTTTGACACAAACATCTCGCGGGGGCGGGCTTAACAGTGATCTACTCTGATTGGATAGTGAGCTTTCGATGGACAGGTGCTCTCTGACCTGGAAGTATAGATGTCACTCAGTGGCGCACACATTGGAAAACCTTCGCGTTGCTTTGCATAAAGTTTATACAAGTTTGTAAAGAATTTCTAAACAATTTAGTTTATTAGTTTGTAAAGATGAGCTCTCAGGAGAGACACGGAGCGGCGGCGGCATCATCTTCATCATCATCTTCCTCCTCCGCTTGTTCTTCAAGGCAGTTTGAAGTTCTGTGTTACTGAAGTAACCAATGACATCGATTAAAGGTGTATCCATGTACAGTGTGCAACCGTTCTGGCTTTTTTTGACACATTCATTGTTTAAAAACTTTTTATGTATCTCAATTTACAGTGTAACGTGTGTGTGTGTGTATAGCAAACTGACATTGAATCAACATAGAATCGACGTTTCTTGTGACATCGAAACGACGTTGATCTCCGACGTCGATCCGGCATCGTTTTGCTCATCGAAGTAATGTTGAACCAACGTCAGAAACGCCATTCAAAACTAACATAAAATTGATGCAACTGGTTTGCTTACCTAACGTTGAAACGATGTTGATTTCAATTAGTTGAAACGACGTAATAGAATCAACACATATTCAACATAAAATCGATATAATTGATTTGCCTACCTAACATTGAAACGATGTTATAAATATATAGGCTACAAAAACAAATTTTCTACTACATGATTTAAAAATCTCATAGTACTTAATTACAATAAATAAATTAGTCTGTATAGGTAAAAATGTATTAAACACATCACATTCAGTAAAAATTGCTTTATTATTCATACAAAATACATTTACGAATACCATTTTAGATCATACAAATCATACAAATACACAGAAAGTAAAAAAGTTAATCATAGTCTAATATATAATATAATATAAATTGTCTCAAGTTTCAATTTAAAAGAGATATTTACTCATGTTATTTTGAAAATAGGTGTGAAACCATCATGAACCCTTTTAATCCCCAACCCCCATTTTCCAGAACGGCAACGGAGTCTCCAAAAGTACAAGGTCAGGTTCACAGATACCCCTTTTCCACCAAAGCAGAGCCAGAGCTAGATTGGAGCCAGAGCCTAGTTCCAAATCGGTTCTTTGTTACCCCTTTTCCACCAAGGCAGTGCTAGAGCTAGATCGGAGCCAGAGCTAGTCCCAGTTCATAGTTGGTTCAACTGAGGAGCCTGCTAAGAACCGTTTGTGTTTCCACAGGCTAGTAGAGCCACAACAGAGCCAGGTCTTACGTCACTGTATACGTCTCATCTTTCTCAGCAACGCTAGCGGGAAACACACACACACACCAGGCTTGTTTGAGATGCATCGGCGCTGCGCAGACCGATCTGGGCTGCAAAAATCACTCTGGACCGTTCTCATCCAGCACACTCCCTCTTCCAACTGTTGCCATCCGGTCGACGCTACAGAGCACTGAGCACCAGAACGACCAGGCACAGGAACAGTTTCTACCCTCAGGCAATCCATCTCATGAACACTTCACAATAAACGAGAAACTCACACACGTATACACACACACACACACACACACACACACACACACACACACACACACACACACACAATTGTACATTCCTTTTATTCACTTATTTTTAACACACTTATTTACATTTCTAATTTAAACCTAAAATACGTGTACATAGTATGTTGCTTATTTAATTTCTTTTTAATTTTTATATTGGGTCTATGCTATTTTGTACATTGTCTGTATATTTGTATATTGTAATTTTTATTTTTTATTTTTATTATCTGTGTCTTGTCACTGTCATTCTGTGCACTGTGGAGCTTCTGTCACTACAACAAATTCCTAGTTTGTGTAAACATACCTGGCAATAAAGCTCATTCTGATTCTGATTCTGATTCTGATCCACGTATAATATTTAAAAAAACGCATGAGTGAATCAAAAGCATAAGGAGTCATGTGCTCTCGCTGGACTCGTGATCGGTCTCTGCACAGCACCGCTGCGAACAAGCCTTCCATCAACAATGCAAACGTTGCGTTACTATTGATTCACATGGCTTTACGATCCTACATCGGCATCAAAACACAACGAAAACACAGCGAATCCAACGCATTCATGCAGTTCGCCGTAATTTGTATAGACGGAGATTACAAACGAGCAGCAGCTGTTAGCTCCATTAGCTGCTATTTCAACAATGGCGGATCTCAAGTCTGTGTTCGTCTTGTTGACCCCGCCCCCAGTGCCTGACGTAATCGGTTCTTACTTCTAGCCCTGTTTTAGCCCAGCAATGTTTTGGTGCTACTTAAGAACCACTTTTCCTGGCTCGGAGCTGGAGCTTTGGGTGTGGAAACACAAAGAACCGATTTGGAACTAGGCTCTGGCTCCAATCTAGCTCTGGCTCTGCTTTGGTGGAAAAGGGGTATGAGTTTCCACACCCAAAGCTCCAGCTCCGAGCCAGGAAAAGTGGTTCTTAAGTATATATATATTACATTAAAAAGTATAAAAGTCACTCGTTTTTATAAAGTCACACTGTCCAACAGCGACACCCGCAGGTAAAGTTACAGCGGGTTGCCTGAGCCCATTGATTTGAACAGACTTACGAAAGTCGCGCTATGATTGGACGCCGGACAGCGTAGCGTGGCATGGGTACGTAATGACGTACTATTAATCGAGCTATGTTCTGTAACATGTAAAATGGGAACATGAACGTAATATTCTAAAAGCAACTCATGTAAACGCCTTAATCAGATTGTCTTATTCAGAGTAAGGTCAATAATTAGATTACTGCTGTCCATGTAAACGTAGTCAATGTTGCATGTCATTTTCATGAATGTGTGCCTGCAATTCAGCGCTTTAACGGCATAGCAGCTAAAGCTAAGATAAGGTGACCAGATGTCCAAGACCAAAACCGCGGGGACATAATCCCAAAATTTTGGACAAAACGGGGACATTTTTAGTTTGACTGTCAATCTGATTGAAATACATATGTAACCGGTGACTCGCGACACCAGTTATAAAATCACGTTTCTCTGCGTTGTGAAGACAGACACGGGACAACAGGCGGCGGTTTCACTGGGTTTTTTTACTCTCTGAGATCTGATGTAAAACAAATAAAAGCAGCCTCTGAGTACAATCACCCTTATTTCGCTCTCTCTTCCATACAATTACAAGGTCAAGAGCAGAAAATACAGAGAAAACATACCTGATGTAAAACAAATAAAAGCAGCCTCCTTATTTCGCTCTCTATAAAACAAATGTGACGTAGATTTAATTACCATGTGCTTTTCATCTCCACATATAGAGCAATGACACAAATATAACTTAAATTGGGCAAAATGACAAAAATAACCACACAGGTAAGTAAAATAACATAATACACATAATTTGCAATGAAGATATAGAAATAAAAGCAACAATTAAAATAAAGATTAATAAGGATTAGCAGGAGCCAAAAATAACCCACCTCTTCCATAATTACAAGGTCAAGAGGAAGAGGAGGGGACAAAACAGGAAATTAGGTGGGCTCATGGTGACATCACAGCAATTAAAGGGGAAACGCACTTAACTCACTTAGCCAATCACATCAGGTACATGTAAACGAACAATTTTGTGAGAATTATAACAATCAATACATATGTTTTAACAAAACACTTTCCGTACCTGTTACACATACAAGTTTTATCTTCAAAAAACAGGGACATAGTTGTTTTCTGTATTTTCCCGGAGGCAACCAAAAACGGGGACTGTCTGGACATCCTAAGCTAAAATACCTTTTAAAATTCAGCACATTAGCGCAAATATATGCCATGATATTAAAAAGTTGATTCGGTTATTCTATAATTGGGCCTTCTGTGCTACACTCATAGGCTATTTGTATAGCGCAGTAGTGCTATAGCAGATGCGGCTTTAACATAACACGGTGCGAAAATAACAGCCTGTAACTGCTATCTACAAAGCAAACAGCATTTAACTTGCACTTTTAAGTAATAGACAGTAAATTAGAATAAACACATACATAGATGTACATAATAAACACATAGAATAAACACATAAAAACTTACGTGTGGTAGCCTATAGCTCGTCAGATAAATCTGCGTCGACATTGGTTTGATATATTCTTTTTTTTGGCGCTTCTGATTGAAGTCCGTAGTATGGATGTGGACCGTATCTGCAAGACGACAGCCAAGCGAGACCCAACGTTCACTTGGCACTGTCGTAAAACGGACCTAAAACGGTGCTCAAACGGACCTGTGCTGTAGCATCACAAAATGTTGCTGTATAGTTTTTAAACACTGATAATATTGCTCAGCTTAATGACAATGCATTTATCTCATGCTCTAGATCAGAAATGAGAGAGAGAGAGAGACCTTCGACACAGATTGTCATTTCTAATTTGACATAACAATATTGTTTTATTGTTGAACTACAACAACAGAGTAAACTGAAATTAAATGTAAATTAATAAAAAAATATTGTAAATGTGCAATTCAAGGTGCAGCACCGCGTGCTTTGCGACACATGACGTCAATAAACGTCAACAAATTAAACGCAATAATGGAGAAATCAAGGCAGTGGCACACAGACAAGAGAAATTTAAAAAAAAGCTTGGCAAGATGAGTTTTTATTCACATAAGTCAAATCAAAGGCAGTATGTCTAGTTTTCAAACAGTCTGTTGCTGTTTTAAAGGAGTACAATATCCGTCGTCATTATGAAACAAAACATTCTGCAGCTTTCTCAAAGTACAGCGGCGAGGCGGAAAACAGACAGAAGGCTAACGAGCTGCTCGCTGGACTGCATTTGTGTCTCAGAGAGTCAGTGAACGTGGAGGAAAAGTTGTTAAGTACCACTGTATTTTACATCAAGAACAACTAGGTGCTAAATCTGTCGGGCTTGTGGATGTGATGCGTGACGTTGTCAAAATTGTCAACAATATACGCTCCAAGGCGCTTTCTCACCGACAGTTCAAGACAGTAGCCGCGTTTCCATTACCCTTCAAATTGCGCAAATTGAAATTGTGAATTGAAAATACGCCCAATGGAAACACGTCAATTTCGCAAAAACTCCCATATATCGCACAAAAGGTTTTTACGCTCGCATGAGGAGGTTTTTCAGGCAATTCGAAAAAGGACATTTTCACAAAACTGCAATGGAAACAGAATTTTTGCATTTACAGGTAACCTGGTACGGTCATGCATTGCCCCCACATAGGGCCTACATATTATTTTTTTTCCACTCAAGTATGTCTAATAACGAGATCTTATGTCGTTAAAACGACATATATTTTCTCCTAATAAGGAAAGTGGCGTAACTTTATAATGACGGACCCCGGTTCAACCACAAATATCATAACTATCTATACGCCTACTGTAATTAAGACATATATTCAAGAAATGTATTAAAACAGAAAGACACTAGTTTCAGTCTTGCTCAAAGAAAATCCATTCCAGACGATCTTGGTTTGCTTCTTATTTATTAAATATACAGCCAAATAGTTGATTAAACATTGATAAAAATTAAAATACAATTTATACAAAACAAAATTAATTTTAAATTAATACTTTCTATAAAATACAATTCAATGAAATGCTCAATCCATGTCCCCCAGACATATGCGCATCTGATTATGTGCCTTACTCATGCTGCTCACTTTTCATAATCAACATATGAAATGAAAAGATTATAATATTTAGACATAGCCTGACTATATGAAACTAAATAGGCTACGTTTTCTTTAACCCTCTGTCCGACGAAGTCGTCGTCGCCTTCTGATGGTTTTTTTTACTTATTCCAGCGCAAACAATACTCTGTCATTTTTAGCCATACAGATGGGCTAAGTGCAAGACGTAATTATAAACAGTAAACTGTCTACTTTTATTTGTGTACACTCAATAACCGCAAAGGCCGTGGACTCAGGGAACGGATTATTTTGCACTCCACTCCAAACGCTGTCTTAATCAGATTAAAGTTGTTTTATATTTATTTTAAATATTATGACACAAATAAACCCATAGAAACTTTAATGTAATACAGTTTGATTTAAGATGCAAAATTTACTTTTGGCCCACGGCTCTCAATCAAGTTTGATTTTTGGCCCTTCATAGGAAAAAGTTTGGGCACCCCTGCTCTAGATAAATATATGAAGACAGGTAAGCATGTTGTTTTGAAAATGTTTATTCCACGGAGTTCTTCACACAGTTTGAGAAAGTATTTCGGATGTGGTCCAAATCAGGTAGTCTCTGTCAAAACAGTGTTGGCTCAAATCCGTTTTGCAGATATGGGCCAGAGCAGTTTTAAATGCAGTCGGCTCAGATATGTATCACAGATTCGGGCCACACCAGTGTAGCCTATGTGAAAACAGTATCGGCTCAGATTCATATTGCAGATCTGGACCAAATCAGTGTCAGACACAGCTAATGTCTTTCGGTTACCTATGGGAAAAGTGATCTGGGCCAGATCTGTAAAATGATATAAATACTGAACTGATGGTAGTTAGAATGTTTAAGCTGAAACCTCTATCTGGCACGGATCTGGTTCACAATCAGAAAACGTCTCTAAGATAGAAACGGAGGCAAGGGGCTTAAAACGGATCCGGGCCAAATGTAATTGCTGTCTGGGGAGGGAAGAGCGGGGTACAACCTAACGCCCGTTTCATACTCCGTCTGCAGTGCGTATGAGATGCAGGAGCCGCACGCGCTGTTGTGCTTTCACATATGCCGCATTTGCAGAGCGCAACTGATCCGCGGTTGTATACCACAAACAGCATTTATTCGTTATTTTTTATTTCAAATCCAAAAGTTGTTACTGAACATAGTCAGCATTGCCATCGTCTTTGTATAGCCATTCACTATTTCATAGATGTCACGTTTATAAACGCACTACATTTAAACAACGTTTTATTAAATTCATTACTTTATATACATTTAGCTTGCTCACGCGAGTGGCAAAACATTTTAACATAGGTTTTAGCCTAAAATCACAAACATTTTAAATTAAAACTTACAACAGGCTAGAGTAGACAAAAACAGCCGAATCTCGTCTTTTCTTTCGTTTTTAAATCTTTTTTTTTTTTTACAACAAATCCTTCAGGCCATAACAAAATTATTTTTTCCACCTCCAAGAAAGGACAAATGCTATCCATATCCATGTCACATTTTTACCCAAATGACAGGTGTCGTTTTCCTTGCTTTACCCGAGAAAAAAAGCCATGCGTTGACTTTGAAACAAAGTAGGCCTAGACTTTAAATTATATGGATCTGTGGTGAAATTACTCGATTTTCGCGTCAATACATGTTTATATTATATGGTGACACATTGCTGCCACATACATATAATTTTCACTCAATTATGTCGTAATAAGTCGTGTTAAGTCGTCGACATTTATTTTCTCCTATAAGGACATGTTTTGTACACTGTTAAACCTTGCTGTAGATTTCTGGGTAAATAACTGTAAAATCGCCAGTATTTAGCTTTAACATCATTGGAAGGTATTTTACTGTAATATGAGGTGAGGTTATGCTGCACTAATTATAAACTACAGTACATTACTTTCAGTGCCCATGAAGGCAAATAACTGTAATATTAACTGGTAAATTACTGGTCTACATTCCCATGATGCATTACGTCACTGTTTCTTTCAAACTGTTTACATCTTCAGTCAGAAAACAAAGATTAATGCATTAACACACACATACGCATGCAAGCATGCATGTGAGCACACAAATACATTCACACAGGCGGAATGTTTGAGCCTTAACGAGCAGGTGTCACTCCTTTGCCTTGATTATCTTGGAGTTTGTTTGCTACTGTGCATGCTGTGTTGAGAACTCCTATAGCAGATTTGTATGTTTTCAGTCTAAACATGAATAGCACAACTACAAGTAAGTAAACGATTCAAATATATATATATATATATATATATATATATATATATATATATATATATATATATATATATATATATATATATATATATATATATATATTTTAAATGTTTTATTTAAAATGTTAAGTTAGATAGTTTATATGCATGGTTTGAAGTAGCTTCCTGATTAGCAAGTTTTCAACTCCTCACTAAGTAATATCTCAGCTTGTTTTATCATTGCTTTCAGTTTTCTTGGTTAGTCTGGATTTGCCACAATGTACAGATGCAAATTTAGCAATTTGCCTTTTCGCCAACTAACTGCTTTTTATACACATATAAAACAACACCAACATAGAGCAAATTTTCAGTTTGTGTGTGGAATGCAGCAGTGCCATTGTACTTTTAAAAAATGTTCATCATTACGATCACATATGCACCGAAATCACAGGCAGCCACAAACACAGAATACACATAGGCATCCACAGGTGAACCTTCACTGTCAGGTTCCTGGATGTGTATTTGTGGCTAATTCTTTTTCAGAGCTGTGTGTCCACCTGCGTATTCACATTAGAGATGGCAGAAAAATTTGCTGTCCAGTTGATGGCTGCTTTAGTTATTTTAGAGTGAGAACATCTTTCACCACTCATTTGTCACGGAAGCATAAGCAGTCTGGTTCAGCACAGCTGTCCAGCACAGCCTTCCACAGACAGTGTGAGACTGCACCAACAACAGATTTGTGTCTTGAGAATGACCTAACTGCTACAGATCAGTGTCTTAGTGATGTACCATCAACATCAATTGAAAGTCAAAGAAATGCCATAGATGAAGAGCCTTTTTTACATAACTTGGCTCTGTTTTACTTGAAGATGCAGGCCAAAATGTTGTTGCCTGCTAGTTCTATTCAATGTATTATTGAGGAGTTTCAAGCACTTCATGTTGATAAAATGCAGGACATGCTTGTTAGACTAAAGGAAAAGTTGTTGTCATCAACAGACATACCTTCAAGTGATGTAGACAAACTTCTCGATGAACTAGTGTCACAAGATTTGTTAACTTTGTACAATGAAGGTCAGTTGAGGTCTGACCGAACCAGAAAGAACTTCTTCAAACAGAAGTTTAACTTTGTTGAGCCAAAACAGATCTATCTAGGCACTGACACAGCTGGTAAAGAACGCTTTTGTCAATATGTGCCACTTAAAGAAACGCTGGCATCTCTGTTTAGGCAGACATCAATTAGAGAACAGTACAAACAGACAAAAATGCTTGGTTCTGTTAACAAAGTACTAGAGGATATAAAGGATGGCACATGCATTACGAAAAATTCCATCTTTCAAGAGCATCCTTCATCATTATCAATTATCTTATACCAGGATGCATTTGAAGTTGTAAATCCACTTGGCTCGGGTAGAAAGAAACATAAAATCTTGGCAGTGTACATGACACTAGGTGAAATTTTGCCACACAACTGCTCCTTAGTTGACCCAATGCAACTTGTCTTGCTGTGTAGAGAGGAAGACTTTAAACAGTTTGGTCAGCAGAAGGTCTTTGCCTGTCTTGTTGCTGATCTGAAAGACTTAGAAGAGTCTGGATTTGAGTCTACTGACGGCACTACTCTTAGAGGAGGGCTTATTGCCATTTGTGGAGATAATCTTGGGTCTCATTGTATTGGGGGCTTTTCTGAGAATTTCAGTACCAACAAGCATTTCTGTCGCTACTGTTTAATTGACAGAGACACATTTAATCAGCAGCCTTTACATATTGGCCTAAAAAGAACAAACCAAAATTATGAACATAGTGTTGAACAGCTCACAACTACTGATCAGTGTATAATAGAGGGCATCAAATTCAATTCAGTTTTCAATTCCCTTACTTATTTTCATGTCTGTGGTGGACTGCCTCCATGCTTGGGGCATGATTTATTTGAAGGTATTGTGGCTGATGACTTGGCACTTTACATTAAACATTTGGTTTCAGTTGAAAAGCACTTTACCTACAATGAGTTGAATAGAGCCATTGCACAATTCAGACATTTAGGAAGTGATTGTAACAATGCCCCATGTGTGATTAAAGCTGATGCAAGACGACTTGGTGGTTCTGCTGCACAGAACTGGTGTCTCTTGAGGCTCTTACCAATTTATATAGGACATAAAATGCAAAACGCAATGGACAGTGAGGTTTGGCAGTTGTGCCTTAAACTAAAGGAAATGGTTGAGGTGATTTGTGCGCCCAAAATTAGTCATAATGTGATAGGCTACCTCAAGTTTTTAACACAAGAATATGTTTCTTTAAGAAGTACCTTGTTTCCTGGTAAAAATCTGAAAGCAAAACATCATTACTTGTTGCACTATGCAGATCTTATACTACATTTTGGCCCATTGATTCGCTCGTGGACGCTCAGGTTTGAGAGTAAACATTCATATTTTAAAAACTGTGCAAGGAAACTGCATAATTTTGTTCATCTTTGTAAAACTTTGGCGGAAAGGCACCAGTTGCTTCAGTCCTATCTAGCTTGTGGCAATTTATTCCCTCCTAAAATTCAGTCTGTCAGTGAAGCACGTGAACACAATGACCAGTTATACAATACAGAAATACAACATGCAATAAGGACAGCTAACTGTGTCAGTCAGAGTACTTCAGAGGTGTCAGGGGTTGTTTATAAAGGAACCAAATATACCAATGGCCTTGTAGTTGTTGTAGCCCAGAGCAGCTGTGGGTTTGTCTTTGGAAAAATATCACTGATACTTATTAATCCAACCAATGTCTACTTTGTTGTCAAACTGTATGACTCTGTGCTATTGTCTGACCTTGGACTTCACTCTCTGCACAACACTGATCTCAAGTATGTGTGTGTTAATGCTGACAATCTCTTGAATTACTATCCCCTCCCGGTGTATGAAGTGGCAGGCCTTTCTGTGGTGTCATTACATCACTCCATATGTTCTTTTTAACTTTAGATACTGAGCTGATTCAACAAGAAATCACAAAAATTCTTCCAGAATTGGATATTCCAAAACTTAATGTAGTAGTCAATCATCTGTTTTGTGGTGGGCGTTGAGAGGACACAGGACCTTGCGCTAGTAGAGCTGACAGACCTTCAAGACATCTTACTTCCAATACAATGTCGAAAACTAATGATGGCTTTTAAACAAATAGGTAAGCCAAATCAATTCTGATTACATGTCTATGATCATTATTTTCAACATCATATTCCATATATGTAGACATATATACTTGTATAATATGCATA
Source organism: Romanogobio albipinnatus (assembly GCA_023566225.1). NCBI lineage: Eukaryota > Metazoa > Chordata > Actinopteri > Cypriniformes > Gobionidae > Romanogobio > Romanogobio albipinnatus. Next base: position 27,081,193 of record CM042256.1, on the reverse strand, counting down.
TTATGTACATTATATGTCTCACTTTCTTTTTCTGTATGTATTTTTCAAAGCATTGAGAGACCAAGTGGATGAGACGTCATTAGAAATAACATTCACCTCGTTACCATCACCAGACTTAGAACAGCCACCCACTTCTTACACTCCTTCAAATTCATACTGGCTAAGTATGTTTCAGATTCCTTGGAACCACATGCCTGCAGCCCTTCTTCATGCAGCGTCTAATAAGGAGAAGGCTCCTCTTGGACCAAGAAGAGAGTTTATAAGAGCTGTTGTAGCAGCCATAAGAGAATTTTGCCCAAACCCAAGCTTGGCAGACTGTGGGGAAGTGGCAAGATTTTTTTTTTCCAAATTTCCCTTAACATTTGGAGACTTTACGGAGGAAGGGGAACAACTGGGGAAAGGCTATAGTTCACTTCAAAGACAGCTGAGAACCAGAGTAGAACATGTCAACAGAGACAATGTAGCACACCGGATTCGTCAACCAAAAAGAACCAACAAAGCTGATGAAGAACAGGACAACATAGTCAAAAAAGTTTGATGTAAAGTTGACAGTTATGGATGCATTAATTGGCAACCTACCTCCATGCCAGATGGAGAGACATCTGAATCTCTTGAAATTAAGAGACAGACTTTATTAGAAATGTTTCAGTCTGGAGGCCCAAGGTCTTGTGAATTGTCTGATGTGGACAAGCTAATGAAAGAGACTTATATTGCTCAGCGCAAAATGATTAATTCATGCCCCCCTCCTGCCATTAGTGACATAGCACTGGAATGGCCATATCTTTTCAGTAAAAGAGGCCTATGCAATCATTTTGAAACACTTACAGGTGTTGATATAAGCAGTTGCTTGAGTGAATGCCAGAACGGAAAATGCATACGGATTGTGAACTACTTTCAAAAACAGACGTTAAAATGGAATGCAGAGGTCCAGGCTCTCCTCAGAGAAATTGAAGCCACACCAGCAAGCACTGATAAGACTGCCATATCAGCCATCCTACTGACAATGAAACACTTCAAAGAGAAAGAAAACTCTCTCTTCATTTTAGTAGACGTAAGTAATTAATACATTACATGACTAGTAAAGAAATACCTTGAAATAATAATTGTAGGCTTGGTTTCACAGATCATATGTGACATACCTGTATAAACATGGGCAAAGATTTGAAAAAAAAAAGTTGGAAGTATGATGTCTGTCTCTGCTACATAGTACAGTCTGTTAGGCCTTGTCTGTTTGACAATTATTTTTGTAGTATGGGCCTGTATGATGCTACACAGAGCATAAGTGCTTCTATGGACATTTCACTCTAAAGGGTGTGCTCACAAATCAGAATCAACCTTAGCTGTAAAATAATTTGAACAGCTTTGTAATGTTTGGCAATTTTTTTTTTCTAAGAAAACTTCAACCCAAATGTCAGTGGAAAATGAGCTCCGTCTTCCAGTCACACCAAGGCTCATCATGCTTGGTAAGTATGAAATAAATGAGAAATTGTACATGTGTTTGGCAGTTTTTTTATGGTGAGTTTTATGGCTGTTTCAGGAGACAGCCTTCTAACTTCATCTAAGTGGATGGTCAGCATTGAGGGAAAAGTGACACATTGCATTGATGAGCAGTTAGATTTCTCTGCGGCACTCTCTGTGTTTTTCAGCGTGTTCTATGTTTTTAACATTGAATACCAAGAGTCAGCCAGTGCCACATTAGAACTCATTCAAAGGTACATGTTAAAAAATTGTTCAATAATGTAACATGAGTTTGCCATTATATATATCTTTTTTTTTTTTTTTTTTTTTTTTTTTTTTAGTATGATGTTTTTCTGAACTGTTTAATTTGTTACTCCATTTCTAAAATAGTTGTTGTCTGATTTACTCAACAGGTTTTTAGTGAGGATTAATCCTGAGGGGACAAAGTGTGCTTCCAAAGCTGGAACCAGCCGTAAAACTGGGTCATCTGTTAAAAGAAAGATTCAAAACATAAATCCACATGTACATACATTTTTGCAGAGGCTCACCGAATTTGAGTGGAAAACAGGCAACTAAGTGAAAACATTTTTGTTAACGTTTTACTTGTAAGAATATGAGAAGGTAATTTAATTTATGTTAACTTAAATAACATGAGGGTCATTGGTGACTGAGAGAGATTTTTGGGTGTTGTATCAAAAACAAACAGGTTGTTTCTTTCTGTTTTTGTAATTCTGTTATGTTGGGATAAACACCTAAGTAATAAAGTGAATTTGTGTAAAGATTTAAAAGTTCTTTCTATTTTATTTTTTAAATGAAGTAACATGAAAGAATGCTTCGTAAGTTTAAGAGTACCACAATGAGTACTGCATTATAAATTATTTAAATGTATATGTATGTTACTGTACAGTAAATAACTGAAACCACTGCTGCCAGTTATCAACTGTAATGCCTGATTTACGGTATAAAACTGGCAACAGTGTTGCCGGTTAGTCACTGTATTGGTATATACACAGTACTATACTGGCAACACTGTTGCCAGTTAGTCACTGTATTGGTATAGACACAGTATTATACTGGCAACACTGTTGCCAGTTAGTCACTGTATTGGTATAGACACAGTATTATACTGGCAACACTGTTGCCAGTTAGTCACTGTATTGGTATAGACACAGTATTATACTGGCAACAGTGTTGCCAGTTAGTCACTGTATTGGTATAGACACAGTATTATACTGGCAACACTGTTGCCAGTTAGTCACTGTAACAGATTCTTTACAGTAACTAGCTGGCAACAGTGTTGCCAGTATTTTACTTATAAAAAACCTGGTAAGGTTTAACAGTGTACAGTGATATGCCTGTATCCACATTAGAGACTTTGTCACACTTCCATGTCTGAAAAGCAGAAGCTCAGGGTAAAATAGGCTAATCCTCTGCCTGTATCAGTGGCAGTGCCCATAGCACGAAAGTGTTGTAATTTATTGATGTAGACAGTGCTGCTGCTCCCACCACACCATCACGCGCTGCGCGTAGGGCACCTAGTAATGACGGACCATGGTGCACAAATCCGGGTTCGTTACACATGTCAATCCATTCCCGGTTCTTAATTTGCTTCTTATGTATTAAGTTATTGTCAATTAGTTTATGTCTCCAGACATATTGCGCATAAATATATTTTTTCATTTTTGCAGTTCTTTGTACCACTTCGTTATTTTGGCTCTGAATTTCGTTTGTTGGAAATATGAACTGAATTTAGAAATGCTTTTAAAAATTTTTAAACTTTGCGTTTAATAAACAAAACACATTTTTGAAATGAAAACAGTGTTTGGAGTGGAGTACATGCTAAATAAAGTCTATTTAAAACCAAGTCTATTTTCTTGATGCAGTTGTTTGTGTCCCTTTGTTATATTTGCATACAGTATATGTATTATACCTAGTAGCTTATTATTATAACAAAACCTGGCACTGGTGGAATTTGTAGAGATGATTTCAGTAAAGTCATTGAAAAAATGTTTTAGGAGTTGCAAGCTTGTAGTTGTTTTCTTTCCCTCTCACAAACATATAACAGTCCTTCTCAAACAAATCACAAATTAACCATAAAACATCCATAAAGGTGACTTATGTCACAGAAAATTCTGTGTCAAATAAAATGGGTCTTTCAGCATGTTTCCTTTAACTACTTATGACATTTTCATTTACATGGCGTGAGAGTCACATAAACAATGCAAAATCCAATCTGGGGTGCGTTTCCGCGACGTAACTCACTGCTGAACAACCCAGTACTAGGCCTATGCATAGTTGAATAAATCAAATGGCTACTGACGAGTGACGACTGTTTCCGACACCGTATGTGTCGTTCAACCACGTTGGTTAATGATGTCACGCAGGTGGTGGAGCAATAACTGCTTTTAATGAATCCGTTTAATTTTGAATAAATGCTAGATTTTTGCTATAAATTATGAACATGGCACCTGAGGACTAATTCTAATTTTTCTCAGTTATTTCCAGATTCGATAATTCTCGTCCTTACATAGAGCACGTATACGCACATGTGCACTTCTTTAAAAACAGTGCAATATCTTGACAAACTAAAAGACGTAAATGGCATTTGTATGTATTCTAAATAAAAGTTTGTACTGATTGTCAGCTTGCTTATTTTGCTCAAGATAAGGATTTATTAAGTCCACATGTTACGCAAACAAGAAACTCTGCTTCTTACTATGTGCGAGAGCTGTCGTTGCAACCACGCAACTTTGCGATGCTGTTTGCGAACGTTCGTATCGGGAAACACGTCTTGTTAAACTATGCTGATAACGAAGGAACTTGCGACCATAGTTGGCTAACAATGCTTTCGGGAAACGCACCCCAGAGCAGTTGAAACTGATTTTGAGGAATGTGATTGTACATATGAATATAGCTCGAAATGGATGTTGAAAAAAAAAAAAAACGTCTCCCTGAGAACAGGGAACTCGCGCTGCGTCAGCTCGACGCTACGGGGACGCCTCCGGCGTGACAGGTGCCTGAAATCACAATTAAAACGCGTCAATCCTATTGACCGGCGACAGCCTCTGACGTCATCAAGGTGCAACCAGGAAGTATAAAAGGGCGCCTTGCCAACATGACAGCATCCGATCGTCTGAAGGGACTGTTTTCGGCAGGCAGGCCCTGCGGCATGGCAAAGTGACGCAGCGTCTCGTTCCCTGTTCTCAGGGAACAATGGTTACATTTGTAACCTGAGACGTTCCCTTTCGAAAGGGAACTCGTGCTGCGTCAGCTCGACGCTACGGGGAACGATATACCCACGCCGCCATGCCGACGGGAGTGCATGCCCACTGGCAGTGACAACTGTCAAGACAAGCAAATTCTACTGTCAATGCCAGTGACAGCGCTCCCTACGGTCAAAGCCCAAGCTATCACCTGAGAAGGAAACCTTCACACACATGAGGTCCTTCCCAGGCCTTGCTCGAAGGCCTGGAACCAGCCCATTCGACAGAAGGGGTTCCTTTAAGGGAACGTGGCAGGGGAACTACGAGGGAACCCGTGCCAGTCACTATTCGGGAGGTTCTCACCGAATGCCACCAGGGAGACCTGACCAGGTGACCCAGTCTGCTATGGGACATGTAATACGGTCAACCCTGTCTGTACAGTACAGAGCCTCTGGTACTCGCCTCCGAAGAGACATCCCGCTAGGGTGCTGCAAGAAAGGCAGCGTCACCGACTAGCCGGATCTCAGAAACGGGTTATCCCGGAGAGCAGCGCTCAGCGAAGTGCTTTCAGACCCTTGCTAGCGAGGGGAGTCAGGCCGCTCGATCCTCGGATCTACCAAGCACTTACTTTAAAACGTGCTTAGGAGGCCAAAGGCCTTTCAGGCTGATCGTATCGGGGAGGCCCCGCGGGGCCTACAACCAATGAATCAGCGTCAGGCGGCCGTAAGCTCATAACAGACCCTCGCTTGAGAGGAGCTCATAAGCCTGCCCGGTAGGTAACCATGTCGTAGGCAGACTATGAAGGTCCCCTCCTGTGGGGACCGCATAGCAGCAGCGACGTCTCGTCATGCTAGGGTAAGGACACCGCCTTCAGGTCTCGCGAACGACCAGAGACCGGCGCCTGATAGCGGATGACCACTAGCTGTCAGCGTAAAGCCAGTTGTGCGTTCCCGCTTAGGGAACTCGTTCCCCAGGGAGGCCGAGAGGGGCCTCCACCTGGCAACCTGTGCCCGTGTCCAACAGCGGAGCTCGCTCTCAGGAAGGCCAAACGGGCCTGATACCTGATCGCAATCGTGCTAGCCCTCGAGGTAGCTGGGAAGACCAGGGACTCGCTTCATCAGGGTGGCCTAGCGGGCCTCCGACTGCAGAAAGATCGGGCATTCCTCCGTCACAGCCTCTGCTCCGTGACTGGACTCATCCAGAAACCACGAGACAGGCGTGTGCCCACTCCACAGCAAATCCCACAGGGAAGCCCCGTGCAGCTTGCCTGCCCATGCTACGATCCATTACCGAAACTGGGGACCAGGGAACGATTCCAGGGAGGCGCCATGCCCCCACCTGATTGCAGAACATGCCGCCCATAGCGCAGAATGTGCTACTCATAGCACTTCATGCTCACCGCCTCAGCGGCTGGGAACTGGGAGTTCGCCTCCCGGGAGGTCACTCAGGGAGGCCGGTTGAGGCCTACTAGCACTCATGCTAGCCATCCAGTGACTGGGGCCCAGGAACGCCTCCACAGAGGAGGCCAGGTGAGCCTGCTTATCCCACAGCAGGCCCTTAGGGAGGCCTGGTAGCGCCTACCACCTACAAGCAGCTCGTACCAGCCGTCGAGGGGCTAATGCCGGTAGCTCCCCCTCGGGGGAGACCCGGCAGCGCCTGCTGACCACAGCAGGCTCTCGGGGAGGCCAAACGGGGCCCGACCCATGAGTGAAGGTAACCCAAACCGGGAGCCTACCCCTCAGGGAGGCCTGGCAGGACCCTGCCGTGACTTTAAGAAGGCTGGCTGCTGCGCCTGGGCTGACGGCGGCTGTCTGCAGCTGACGAAGGCCTGGAAAACCAGTTAGCACCTGGGGACTCATCCCCAGGAGACTAGTTGACGAGGTTACTGCTGACGTCGACATCAGTGGAGAAGATCCTCCAAGGCCCACTCGTGGGCCATGGCGTCGAGACTTCCTGTCCTGAAGTCCTGCTGCCCAGACTGCCCAAGCTGGCTACTAACAACCAGCTGGCTCTAACGCCCGCACCTGGGGCTGGCTCCATCCCGGAGGCAGCTAGGGTACAAATCCTTTACTTTGTCAGGCAGGCCGTCAGAACCTTACATTTCCTGGTCATCATAGGCCCACCGGCCTGATGTAAAGCGCCCGGGGAGAACAGAGGAAGGGAAAGGAAGCAGCATTCATCTCCGTCCCCTTGGGGGCGGAGTCCGCTGCCTACGCTGGTCCCGGTTGCCAGCCCCGGCTTCCTTCCTCTTCTTGAAGCAGGTGTCCCGCCTCTTTTGCGCCCCGGTCCTCCGACGCACCTTTTTCGCACACTTCATTGCTTTCCTTTAGTTGACGCTTGGGCGATAACAGGCAGAAAAACAGTCACTGAAGACGAAGAGATGCTGTCATGTTGGCAAGTTGGCTTTTATACTTCCTGGTTGCACCTTGATGACGTCAGAGGCTGTCGCCGGTCAATAGGATTGACGCGTTTTAATTGTGATTTCAGGCACCTGTCATGCCGGAGGCGTCCCCGTAGGGTCGAGCTGACGCAGCGCGAGTTCCCTTTCGAAAGGGAATAATGCATGTGATTTTTTTGAATGATTTATGATTAGGATGATTTGTAGAATAGGATTTGTGCACCTCCAATTCAGGTGCTCAGGTTTGCTATAATAATGCCTTAATAGAATATGCCAGACATCTATCTATGCAAAAGCAGAGAGGTCGGTGTGGTGTAGATACGTATAGGTCGAGGCCAGCATCTGATGTCTTGATTTCTTCAGCTGGGGATCCCAGAAAACCTACAATAACAATAGTACCGTTAAAATCCGTCATACATTACTCATACTCATTTAAAGTCTCTCATCTGGTCCCTGGTATTACAAAGTATCATCCAAGGTTCAATTTAAGTTTAGCTGAATGGACAATATTTGATGCATAATTTTACTCGCACAAAAGATTTTGACTCTCTTGGAATTTTGTGAGAAGTCCAATGATCTTGTCAAGATTATTGCAAAATATAAAACATCCATACATTTACAAACCTCATTTGGATAAATACAATGGTGGAAAACTTGAATCATTGCTGTGAAGTAGAATTGTTGACCTGTTCCTCCCTACAAGTAAAGTAAAGACATCGATAACATAGTAAAACAGTATTTACATAGTTAGCCATTTAATAATAAAGTCATTATTTTATGTTTTTACATTATCCTGTTAACAACTTTGCTTAATAATGTTAGCATTTCCTAATGAGCGGGAAATTATGAGAAAGGCATGTAACAACTTTTCAGTCTCATTTACAATCGAAATAGCTGAAATAAGTGTCGAGGCCGCTCTGTTTATGGCCTCTGCTTCTGCAGTACCGCGATGTGGTCAACAAGTGGTGCTATATTTGCGCATGCGCAAATATAAAGCTTCGCACGTTCGCTTCGTTCATCCAGATCTACGCCATTTTGTGGGAATCGCATCGCAGATATGATCGCAGACACGGCGACCGGAGGACAAAATCAAAGTTGTCTTTTATTTGGGCACACAGGTGAGAAATTTCATTTCTTATGCATTGCTGTGGAGGCTGTTAGTAGATTAGAATTGTTTATCACGGATAACCTTATGGATTTTTTTGGTTTTGAAGTTGCTGTATTCCTCTGGTAGTTTTCACATTAGTGATTTCGCCTTTGTGATATTTTATACTTGTTTAACTTTGATAATATTTAAATGTTTTTACTTTTTGTTTCATTATTTTGCTAGTTAAGAAGAGTTTTATGTGCAAGGGATTATGTGCAAATAAAGCAGTTTTATAACATTTTAGCATAAATTGCAACCCTGATTAATGTATCGTCATTTATAAGCGACGTACAGAAAATTGCACTTATAATACAATAATACTAATCAATAAAAAATATTACAGTTTAGTATTATTGTAAGACTTCCCCTTCAGCCAATATAATGTACTGGCAGGCAGTATAATAGCCTTTTTGCCTGTGTTTTTAGGTTGACGTTAAGGTTGACCAGAGGTCAGGAAATAGACCACTGCCTATTGGCCTTGATAAACTGACAAGTAGGGATGCTCCATCAATTACTAAACAGGTCATAATCTAGTTACATATGAAAAGTGTGGTCTACAATGAAAAAGAAGAGTCTTGTTTATTTTCACTTGCATTACAATCTGCGCTTTGGAATTCCAAGGATAAAAACATGTTTTTAATGCTTTCTGAAATACCAAGACATGGTTTCAGTACTTTCCAGGAATTTTCACATGCGAGTTCAAAATGACATATAGTAGCACACAATTAAATTAAATTAATGTCAATAGTGCTTTTAATGTTTTTTGAAACAGTTTTTTAATGTGTGAAGTTTCAAGTTGCCAAAAAATTGTTTACCCTTATAGGACAACATTATACAGTTGACAAGTTGACATATATGATTTATATAATTATGTTGAACATTGTCATTTAATGTCAAATGTTAACTCTCAAACATATGCCAATTAATACATTTGCCAATCAAATAAGATGACATCTAGCTAAGTAACGTAAGCTTGTGTGGTTAGGTCATCCTTCATGATTTTACTATGTTTTTATATTTTACTATGTTTTTATATTTTTTCCCCCTCAGATTTTTGTTACCCTGCTTTTGGATTGTATGTGGCAGATACTGTGGCTCTTCTCATACATCTAGATCAGTGGTCGCCAACCCGTCGATCGCGATCGACTGGTCGATCTTTATCACTGTCCCAGTAGCTCCCGATAAATAACCGAAAAATAATTAACAACATGTAACATGTAGAATTATGTACCGCTCCTTTAATGCAGAAGGCAGTCCGTGCCGTGGACGGAGCGCGTGCTGGGAACGTCGCATGTATGCGTGTAATATATCTGTTTGCTCTCACTGTTTATTTTCTGTTCAGTAACACAGTTGTTAGTGAAGTGTTTTGCAAACTGCCCCATGTGCGCGTGGGATCGACGACGCGGATAATAAACCCCTGTGAAATATCAGATACGTGAGTTTTGCTTTCACTTGACTAACGTTACAACCATTCAGGCCAGCTATCCGGCTTCCGGCCTCTCTGTGTAAAGCCGTACAAACACATTATCAAGGCACGAAATCGCTCCTTATGCTCCCAAAATGTATTCTCTGCAACCTCAATTCACACAGCACAAATCGACGATGCTATTTATGACAGCGCTACTGCAGCTGAATATCTCTTCAGCAAACCGCCGCAAGAAAGTAAAAGTTGCAGACGCTCACAATCATTATCATTAAAAGTAAAGTAACTAAATGATCAGTGCTTATGCCACTCTCTCTCCTATTGCAGTCCTTGATTTGAAATTAGCTGTTGATCAATACAATGCAGCTCATATTTGTTGATTTTGGTGACGTGAACTCCATTAAAAATGCATATAACGTGGGAATTGAAGACACCACATTTATGTGACCAAGTGTAAATGGAATCATTCTGATAAATCAGATATCTGATCTGTAAAAACACGAAGTGGACCAGTTATAAATAAATCCAGCAAGATAACCGTTCGGGATGCTTGAAATATAGGAAGAAAAATATAAATATTGAATTGGGGAGGGGAGGGGGGTTAAATGAATGTATCTCTGAACGAAACTGTCTCCAGAATAGTTTTGATGGCATTTTACAGCGGTACCCAAAGAAACGCTTCTTTTCCATAAGCACCATCTACTGTCAAAAAGTGAATTAGCATTTTTATTCAGTCCATTATGTTTTTGTTTTGTGCAGGTGTCTTATGTATCAATTTCACAAAGCTAAAGCTGAATAAAGTCTTGAAATTATGCAATCTAATTTAAATAAAAAAACACTGCTCATGCTACATGTGTGTACCTTTGTTTGGGTAGTGATTAAAATGCAGTGGTTGCCTCACATTTCAAATGGCTAATTTTTGGGCTGTTATAGAGCAAATAAACAACAAATTTGCTTAAGCAAAGAAAAAGAAAAAAAACGACAGATGTTCTCGAAATAAATAAAAAAACCTCTGAATCGGCCATGAAAAATCTATAAGTAGATCTTGCCTTTCATCAAGGCTGAGGTCAGGGATCTTTGGCTTGAAAAGGTTGGTGACCACTGATCTAGATCAAAGCTTTTAAGACACTTCAGGTTGGTACATGGACACTATGACAGCAGACATGCATGTACATAATCTTACTGTCCATGCACGTTAAAAAACCTAGAATGCGCTACCATCCCACAAAATTCTAGTAAAGGGGGAATGATAATTTGTCATTTGTGCTGTTACTGACTTTTCTTCCGTTAATAATTACTTTCTCCATATAAACTGCCACCTGCACAGTCATAAGTCAGGCCGAAAGTTTACTTGATAAAGTTGTAAATATGGATATTTTTCTTACACAAACGCATCGATTCTCTTCAGAAGGCCTTTATTAACACCCCAGAGCCACGCGGAGCAGTTATATGACGGACAGATGCACTTTTTATGGACTTCAAAAACAGAGCAACTATGAATCCAATTCTAATGCTTCGATTAGCCTGGACTTTTGTAATATAATATACATTTTATTCATAGTACTTTTTCAAAGTTCGGGAACTTTCGGGGGTGGTACTTGGGCACTGAACATGCTGATTGGTTGACCTCGCGCAGCATTTTATTTGGTAACACTTTAGAATAATGGTCATTAATTAACATTAGTTATCTACATTAGTTAACATATGAACTAATAATGAACTGCAACTATAAAGCATTTATTTTTCTTTGTTCATGTTAATTTCAACATTTACTGATACATTATTAAAATCTTGTTAACATTAGTTAATGCACTGTGAACTAACATGAACAACCATGAACAGCTGTATTTCTATTAACTAACGTTAACAAAGATGAACAAATACAGTAACAAATGTACTGCTCATGTTTAGTTCATGTTAGTTAATACATTAACTAATGACTATTATTCTAAAGTGTTACCTTTTATTTCAACCGGCATTTTTAAAAGTCTTTTGCGAGGATCGTTCTGCGTTCAGCAAATATCAGCCTTGCTCTTTCTGTCCGATGGCACGCATTCATCTCAGCCATCTCACGGTCAATGTCCGTAATAGCTGATAGTAACATACTTTGTCTTATTTTAAATCTAGCTTTACAAGCTTTCAAAATACGCTTTAGCAGCGCTGCTTGCATGTCCTCCACTTGTTATTGTTGCACAAATTATTACTGTCCGTCGCTGAGAGGAGCAGTAGCGCTGCGCACAGTCCTACATCACTGGACTAATTGGCCTAATCTTCTCGGTACTTTAGACCGCAGTGGAAACGCAGACAGCAGCAGGTCTGGGGGAAAAAAGTTCCTGTAAAAAAAGTTCCTGGTACAAATTGTTCCAGGTAATTTCGGTGGAAACGGGGCTTTAGATTTCATTAAAAATATCTTCATTAAGTGTTCTGAAGATGAACAAACGTCTTACGAGTTTGGAACAACATGAGGGTGAGTAATTAATGACAGAATTAACATTTTTGGATGAAGTAAGCCTTTAATTTACTTGGAAATCTGTCAATTCTTACCAAAATAGAGTCATGAAATTCCAAGATGATTGAACTTTTTCCACCATAAACTTGCTGTATTTTTAAAATACATATAGTATTAATTGTAATTGGTCTGGTTTTGTGTTGTCAAGGGCAGTGTTTCCCAACCGGGGTGCCGTCTGACGAGAGCAGGGGTGCTGTGTAAAAGTCCTTCAAATATAGGCCTATATATATATATATATATATATATATATATATATATATATATATATATATATATATATATATATATATATATATATATATATAATTTTTTTTTTTTTTTTTTTTTTTTTTTTTTTTTTCAAATAATTCTCTCTTTGTAAACTTTGTTCAATGCATGTGAGTGCTGCCATGACCAGTCATTTTTGCCGTGATTGAGAAGTTGCGCGCGCTGTGAGAAAATGTGTCTCTGTGCACTCATCCGAGAGCGCGCACACGTCTCACAGTGCGCAAATATTGAGTTCTCTTTCAAGTCTTGCTCTTGAATGAACAAACTCACACAAAAAGTATGTCAACATGTCCATCTTGATGAGTATTCTAGCAGACATAGTCTGTATATAAACTTTTTACAGTCGAGAAAGACGACGCATATCCGTGCATTAGGTCTTAAAGGGGCAGGAGCCTTTAATGTCAAACAACAAAAGACAAGGACATCACTCACTGCTCTTGATTGAAACGCTTTTGTAAGTTTAATAGGATTAATCTTTCATTTATACAGTCAAATATGCAATGTTATTTTACATTTGATCATTTTCTGTACCTGAAAACGATACTCGGTTACTTAACGTAACCTCGGTTCTCTCTAGAAGAGGGAACGAGTATTGCGTAAGTTCCTTACGCTACGGGAAAGTATTCTTTCTTCGAGATTTCTGAAAAACCCAAAATTATCCTTCATTTTGTAACATTGTCCAGTGTTTCCCCTAGAATTTTTTCCAGCAGCGGTGCTGTTACGTGCCGGAGGTTAGCCGCTCGTCGGGGGGTCCGGGGGCATGCACCTCCGGAATAAAAACATTTAAAAAAAACCCTTAAACCATGACTTCTGGCAAGTTTTGTGGATAGAAATAGACATTTTGAACATTAAAATCCAAATTAAGCTTTTCATTAGTTTAAAAGGTGACTAGCTTATAGCCTATTTTACTTCAATAACCTGCAGGGACGTGCAGAAAGTTCTGTTTCATTCCTCCTGACCGCCAGAGGCGGTGCTAAGCACTAGTGGATAATCGCTGCGCCAGCTCGATAGGTCGAGAAAATTATAACAACAAAGTCACGTCATGACGCAGACCGAGACGCGAGGATATAATCCCCAGCAGCTCGGTGCCCAGCCTCTTTCGCTTTCTCGCTTATGATAGGTCATTATTTCGCGCTGTCCTGTACAGTTTACCTGAGTTGCGAGGATTCGCCCTCCTAAACTGTGACAGCACGCTCAACGCTATCTTCGGGACGGATATCTCGGATTCCATTTCTACGTGAGTGCATACTATTATATTTTATTGTTGTGTCGGCGATACCCTGTGCTTCACGGTACTACCGGTGGCTGGTTTCGACCACGCTTGGGTAGCGTTTTCACCGCAAACCTATATATTATTATTTTACATTTTACTATCTTGGACGTTATAATCTTCCGGTTCTATCCGAAGATTTGAGGGACGTCTGACCTCCGGAGTGGGTGTTATTACAGTTCTGAGTGCCTACGGTGCTACCGAGGACGCGTTATTGACGGAGTCATGGATCATAGCCCTCTCATCCCCGTTTCAAGCTGCAGATTGTGTCCGAATTCGATGCTTCCCGACGACGGACATGATGTATGCCCATCTTGCTTAGGGATTCAACATTTGAAGGAGGCTCTAACTGATCCGTGTTTGCATTGTAGTATGCTACCACTGTCAGAAAGACAGCTTCGCTTGGCTGAATTAGACACTAACTCACCTGTTAGTCTTGCGCAACAGCCGCGACGTGCTCAAAAGCGCCGTGCTTCGGCAGCTGCTGGCGCTCCACCGAGTAAGAAAAAATCTTCACGACAGACGGAAACTTCAGAACATTTGTTATCGAAGACTGTGGCTACTCTCTCTTCAGAAATGATGGAGATGAAACGTCTTCTTCAGTCTCTTCAACCCCCAACGCTAACCACCCATACTGGGAACACACCAGTGGATGAGAGTGATTTCCAACCCTCAAACGATATGGATTTGGACGCTCTCTCCATGAGCGCGTCTAATTCACATTTTCTCGATGCAGAGTTGGCGGAACCTGCCACGCAACCCACCCTCCCACATGATGTTTTTTCCAACCTGTCAGCTACAGGTGGTTCGAGTGGTGGGTCTGTACATTCATCGGGCGCAGGCCCATCTTCTTCAGATGATATTTTATCTATTCTGCAGATGGCTGTGGCTCGTTTGGGTCTTGACGAATCACCTGTGCAGCCCGTTCAAGCCAATGTGTTTTTCAGACAAGCTGCTGGTAGTAATGTGTTTGCAATGCCACCATGCAAGGACTTTGTGACAGAATTCTCCAGTGCACTTACAAGTCCTAACGTACCTAGAAGAAGATCAAAGACAGCCCGCACACTGGCTTCAATGGCCGAAGCTGACTCCATTGGTGTAGGACGGGCACCTGAAATTGAACAGCCAGTAGCAGCACTGGTGGTATCACCGGATGAGGCTTTAAGAGGCAATGTACGCTGCCCAAGCGCGCAGTGTGGACGTACTGACTCTTTCCTAAAGAAGGCATATGAGTCTGTAGCATATATAACGAGGGCTGAGAATACTATCTGCCAGCTGCTTCTTGCCTGTAATAATACGTTGGAGTCCGCGAGCGTGGATGCTTCCATTCCTCGGTTCTTACAGACGGCTCTGCTGACTATGGGTCATGTGACGCGGGAACTTGGTACACTTTCATCGACCCTTCTAACAGCCAGGCGCCAGGTATGGCTTGCCCAGGCAAGGTTATCTGAAGATTGTAAAAAGACGCTGAGAGAACTGCCAATTGTACCGGGACACCTTTTCGGCCCCAATGTTTCTGAGGTATTGGAGAAGAGAATGAAGTTGTCAGAAGCAACACGACAACTAACTCAAGTACCACGGGCACCACCGTTTAGGATGCCATTGGCTCCGGCTCACCCACGCTACCACGGCTCAGAGCAACGAGTGCGTCAACACAATGTTCATCAGTTTCAAGCACCACAGCGTCATAGAGAGACTGAACAGGCTCAGGGACCCCGCCCTTTTCACCGTCACCGTCAGGGGGGGCCACGTCAGCGCCCCCCCACAGGTCCTAAAACCAGAGGCCAAAAACCCTGAAGCTATGGGGCCGGCAGTCGGTCGTTTTACAGTGCAACATCTAGATTACTGGGAAAATTCAGTGTCCGACCCCTGGGTTCTGGCAACCTTGAACAGGGGATACACTCTGCAGTTCCGACGCCGGCCTCCCAAGTTTTCAGGAATCCTTCGGACAGTTGTCAAAGATACAAACAGTTCAAAGGCCCTTTCCTTAGAAATTCATTCACTGTTGCTGAAAGGAGCCATAGAAAAAGTTCCTCCCCTCAGTCAGAGGGACGGGTTTTACTCCATGTACTTCCTTGTTCCGAAAAAGGACGGCAGTTTTCGGCCAGTTCTGGATCTGAGACGCCTAAATGTGTTTTTAAAGTCTCTTCCTTTCCGAATGTTACGCACGGTCGATGTTCTTCGATCTGTGACGAAAGGAGACTGGTTTGTGAGCGTGGATTTGAGGGATGCTTACTTCCATGTTCCCATTGCTCCCCACCACAGGAAGTTCCTAAGATTCAGTTTTCAGGATCAAGCCTATCAATTCAGAGTCCTACCATTCGGTCTATCTCTTGCTCCTCGCGTTTTCACAAGATGCATGAGTGCAGCCCTGTCTCCCCTTTGGTCCAAGGGCATGAGGATTCTGCCCTATTTAGACGATTGGCTGCTTTGTGCCCCAACAAAACAACATGCTATTCGCAACACCAAGGTTGTGCTGGAGCATATTCAGAGGCTGGGTCTAACTGTGAACGACACAAAGAGTCATCTGGTCCCAGAGCAAACCCTAACCTTCATAGGTATAACACTCAACTCCATCACAATGTCTGCCACATTGTCCCAAGCTCGGACGGACAAGATTTGTCAGCTACTGACTCGTTTCCGTCTGGGAACAAAAGTTTCTTATGGTGTCCTTCTGCAACTAATGGGGATGTTAGCTGCCGCCACATCCGTGATTCCCTTGGGCTTGCTTCACCTCAGGCCCCTTCAGAGGTGGAGCAACAGCTTGGGGTTGGACTCCGCAAGACACCGTCATCGCATGATTTCCGTTTCTCCTGCTTGTACCCGTGCACTGAGACCCTGGAAACGAGTGATGTTTCTGAGAGCCGGAGTGCCTCTAGGGGTGGTGCCCTCCCGTCGAGAAGTGATCACAACCGATGCTTCTCTAACAGGATGGGGGGCAACTTGGAGTCAGAGGGGAATCAGTGGTCACTGGTCACCAAGGGAAGCCTTAGAACATATCAACATCTTGGAACTGAAGGCAGTGTACTTAGCTCTACTACACTTCTTACCAAATCTGGTGGGTCGTCACGTGCTTGTCCGTTCCGACAACACGTCAACGGTTTTTCACTTGAACCATCAGGGCGGCACCAGGTCACTTGCGTCTCTACAGCTAACTCGCAAGATCCTTACATGGTCTCAGGGCCGGCTAGCTTCGTTAAGGGCAGTTCATCTCCCAGGATCAGACAATCAAGTGGCGGATGCTCTGTCCAGGGATCTACTGCTCCCGGGGGAATGGAGACTTCACCCGGACGTGGTGCAGTTGATTTGGCAGCGGTTTGGCAAGGTGGAGGTCGACCTGTTTGCATCAGAACTGACCACTCATTGCCGCTGGTGGTTCGCGAGAGCCGAGAAGTCCAGCCCATTGGGTCAGGATGCATTAGCCCACGAGTGGCCGAGCTGCCTTTTGTATGCGTTTCCCCCTTTTCCACTTCTGTGGGAAACACTGCACCGAATATACCTATGCAAGCACAGGGTGCTGTTGGTGGCACCTCGATGGCCAGCCAGGCCATGGTTTCCCCTCCTTCTGAGTCTACTACAGGGCGAGCCGTGGCAGCTTCCCGTCAGAAGGGACCTCCTTTCTCAGATGCACGGCCGTGTTTGGCACCCAGACCCGTTTCGCCTTCAGCTCTGGGTCTGGCCGTTAGGCCTAGTTCACAGTTAATGGCTTGTGAACCAGCAGTAGTGAACACCATCAGCAACGCTAGGGCTCCTTCAACACGACAGATTTATGCTGCTCGTTGGAGGATCTTTTCTTCTTGGTGTGGGGATCAAGGAATTGACCCAGTTCAATGTACTGTGCCAAAAATTTTGAGTTTCTTGCAGCATCTGTTAGATGACAACAAGGCGGCCTCCACTTTAAAAGTTTATGTTGCTGCCATATCTGTTTATCACGACCCAGTTGATGGTGCTTCATTGGGGTCTCATAACCTTGTTTGCAGTTTTTTGAAGGGAGCGAGGCGTTTAAAACCTGTTCGTTCTACTCCCTTTCCGGTCTGGGACTTACCGCTTGTTCTAGAGTCCCTTTGTTCACCACCATTTGAACCACTGGCTGTTGCGGATATTAAGTGGTTGTCATTAAAAATGTCATTTTTGTTGGCCGTTGCTTCCACTAAACGTGTTGGTGAGCTTCATGCTCTATCAGTGAGTGAACTGTGCTTACGCTGGTTGCCAGAGGATTCCGGGGCCATTCTTCGACCCAATCCAGCTTTTCTCCCTAAAGTTTTGTTACCACAATTTGTGAATCAGTCTATTCATCTGGCTGCTTTTCAACCGCCTTCCACTCACTCAGGGACAGATGGGGGAAGGTCTCATCTTCTGTGTCCTGTACGAGCTCTAAAGTGCTATGTTAATTCTACCGCTTCTTTCAGACAGACGGATCAGTTGTTTGTTTGTTACGGTGAAGTACGCAAGGGTGCGCCTTTGTCCAAACAGAGACTATCACGCTGGATTGTTGAAACGATAAAGTCGGCGTATAGCAAATCTCATCAGCCCTTACCAGCAGGTGTTACTTGTCACTCCACTAGGGCAGTCTCGTCGTCTTGGGCTGCTTTTCGGGGAGTTTCCTTGGCAGATGTATGCGAGGCTGCTACCTGGTCTTCTCCATGTACCTTCGCAAGGTTCTACAAGGTTAATGTTGCTGCTTCCCATGATGTGAGCTCTGCAGTCCTTCTGGAGCAACCCTGATGTTGCAGGTGGGTGGCATTCCTCATGACTGTGTTGATATGTGTCATCCACTAGTGCTTAGCACCGCCTCTGGCGGTCAGGAGGAATGAAACAGAACGCTAGTTACGTATGTAACTGTGGTTCTGTGAATTCCGGATGACCGCCAGAGTTCCTTGTCATTCGGAATGCGCGAGAAAGCATTCCGAGGCTGGGCACCGAGCTGCTGGGGATTATATCCTCGCGTCTCGGTCTGCGTCATGACGTGACTTTGTTGTTATAATTTTCTCGACCTATCGAGCTGGCGCAGCGATTATCCACTAGTGCTTAGCACCGCCTCTGGCGGTCATCCGGAATTCACAGAACCACAGTTACATACGTAACTAGCGTTCCTAAGGGGCAAGGACTCAAATGTAAGAAAGGGGCAATATCTAAAAAAAAAAAAATAAATACTGGAAAAATTTGGATACTATTTTATGTTTTTGCAAAAAGTCTCATGCTTATCAAGCCTGCATTTATTTAATTAAAAATACCGGAAAAAACAGTAGCCTAATATTGTGAAATATTATTACATTATGTTTTTTTTTACCTTACGTTTTTATTAATCGATATTATATTATTATAATACAATATTGTTGTTTTGATTCACATTATGGCTCAATCGTCACCAGGTTTATTAGATGCTGCCCCTTTAAGACGCAGATCTAAAATCATTCTCCCCTTTACGCCCATTTAAGCTAAACTGTGTTTAAGTGAATACTCTCCAAGCCTGTCATTTTGAGATATAGGCTATTTTGTTGTGTATTTGATGGTTTAGTCGCGCACACGAAGCATATGTGCAAGTCGGTCCGTTTCGCAGCGTGCGTACACACACACACACACACACACACACACACCCGCCTTGAACTTGGAAACAGCGTCTATTGCGCGGATTATTGTGCTTTTCATTTAATCAAACACGTTCTGCAATTTAGCCAAAGTGGAGTGTGCATTTGACAACAATCACGGATTGTGCTGAATTTGACGTTAAATACATGTTTGTGGAGAAATGACAGCGCGCGCTGTGAAGGGAAGGAAGTTGTGCTAGACGATGCGCGAGCATAGTTTATAATAGTTTTACCTCATATCTTCTTTTTTTAATCCTTGGAAGCGAAAATAAGATTAATATTACAGCCCTGTGATATTGTGAAAGTGTAAGCAGACTACATTTTTGTTTAGTTCTCTGGCCATCGTCAATCTCTCTCTCTCCTTTACAGTGTGTAAGTGAATGTCGTGATATTACTGATCATGTGAAGATTTTGCAGTGGCGCGGCACTGCCGGTCGCCTTCAAATTCACAATATCTTGTTATATGAGTGAGGTAACGGCACCGCCGGTCACCTTCAAACTCACAACAGCTCGTCTCGTAAATGAGGGAACGGCACCGCCGGTCTCCTTCAAATTCACATGAGCCTAGTACCGAACTTACTACCAGTATGTGAGCTATGTCTGCGCAGAATAATTGGGCAGAACCAACAGCTCTATTGAACTGATAACACTTTCGCCTGTAAGGCAGGAACTTCCAGATTGTAAAATCTCACGAACGTAGACGGGGAGGCCCAGCCTGCCGCCATACAGATATCGTGGATGGAAATCCCTCTGGCCCAAGCCCACGAAGAGGCCATGCCTCTGGTGGAGTGTGCTCTGACACCTAGTGGGCACTGCAGGTGTTTGGAAGCGTATGCAGTTGCAATCGCGTCCACTATCCACCTGGACAGGGTCTGTTTCGAGGAGGCGAGACCTTTAGTGCGCCCACCAAACGAAACAAATAGCTGCTCAGAACGCCTGAAGGCGGCGGAGCGTGTGACATAAACCCTCAATGCCCTGACAGGGCAGAGGATATTGCCACCGTCCACCTCGTCGGATGCTGGCAGAGCCGAGAGGGAGATAATCTGCGCCCTGAAGGGAGTGCCGATCGCTTTGGGGACATAACCATGCCTCGGTCTGAGAATGACCTTAGAGTCATTAGGACCGAACTCCATACACGTCGGGCTCACTGAGAGCGCGTGTAGATCCCCCACGCGTTTCACTGAAGCCAGAGCTATCAGGAACGCGGTTTTTAGCGAAAGGAACCTTGGTTCCACAGTCTCGAGCGGTTCAAAGGGATGAGCCTTCAGGGCCTCTAGGACCAAGGCCAGATCCCATATAGGAACCGATGGGGGCCGCGGGGGATTCATCCGTCTGGCTCCTCTGAGGAAACGGATGATGAGCTCGTTCCTTCCTAGCGTGCTACCTAGCGTCGTCTGAGCGAACGCTGCTATAGCCGCCACATACACTTTGAGCGTGGAAGGGGACCTGCCCAGTTCCAAAAGCTCTTGGAGGAAGGAGAGCACCCGCTGGACCCCACATTGCTGTGGGTCCAATCCCTTGGAAACACACCATTCAGTGAACACCGACCACTTAGAACTATATAACCGCCTCGTCGAGGGGGCTCTAGAGTGTGAAATCGTGTTCATAACCCCTTTGGGCAGGTCAACGGGTATCCGTTGGTCACCCATACATGCAGAGACTATCGCTCTGGATGGGGATGCCAAACTGACCCTCCTGCTTGAGAGAGGAGGTCTGCTCTCAGCGGAACTGGCCAGGGGGGTGAGTGCGACAGCTTCACCAGCTCTGGGTACCAAATCTGGTTCTCCCAGCGCGGCGCTATAAGGAGCACCGGGCGGCGCATCTCCCTGATTTTCGCTATGACCTGGGGCAATAGGGAAATCGGCAGGAAAGCATACAGCGGGAGGCTGGGCCAAGGTTGGGACAGCGCATCCTCGCTTTTGGACAGAAACGTCGGGCAGCGGGCGTTCTCTTTTGTTGCAAAGAGGTCGAGCTCCGCTCTGCCGAATAGCCGCCATACCAGCTGGACTGTCTGGGGGTGCAGGGACCATTCCCCCGGGAGAATGAGGCCCCTGGACAGCTTGTCCGGGCCCACGTTGAGGTGGCCCGGTACGTGCGCAGCTCTCAGCGAGCGCAGCGAGCTGTGTGCCCACACGAGCAGGCGTTCTGTCAGATTGCCCAGACACCTGGACCTGACACCGCCCTGCCGGTTCACGTAGGACACCACTGTGGTATTGTCCGACCGGACCAACACGTGGTGTCCTCGTATAAGCGGGAGAAACTGCTTGAGCGCGTTCTCCACCGCTATCATCTCCAAACAGTTTATGTGTAGGAGCTTTTCCCCACTCGACCAGAGGCCCGAGGCCGATCTGCCCTCGAAAACGGCGCCCCAACCCGTGGTGGAGGCGTCCGTCGAGATGACCTTGCGGTGTGAGATGGCTCCCATCGTCACTCCCCGCTGGTACCAGTCGGCTACTAACCAGGGCTCTAGGGCTGAAACGCAGCCCTGAGTCACTCTGATCCTGAAGCCTCCGGACGCCCAGGCTCTATGAGGCACTCGGGCGTTTAACCAGCATTGCAGCGGGCGCATGCGCATTAAGCCCAGCTGGAGCACAGCTGCAGCTGAGGCCATACGTCCCAGCATCCTCTGAAAGAGCTTGAGAGGTGCGACTTTGCCCGGCCGGAAGTACGCAGCCATGCGCCGAACTTGGCGCGCGCGTTGGGGTGACAGGCGGGCTGACATTGCCACAGTGTCCAGATTCAAACCCAGAAATGAGGTTGATTGCGTGGGCACTAATGAGCTCTTGGTCCAATTGACCGTGAGCCCCAGGCTGTCCAGATGGCTGAGCAGCATTGCCCTGTGGGCGAGGAGCTCGGCCTCTGACTGCGCCAGGATGAGCCAATCGTCCAGATAATTCAGTTCTCGCATCCCTCGACTTCTCAGAGGAGCGAGGGCCGCGTCCATGCACTTCGTAAATGTACGGGGTGCTAGTGACAGGCCGAACGGAAGGACGGTGTATTGATAAGCCTGGTCGTCGAAGGCGAATCGTAAGAATGGCCTGTGACGCGGCGTTATCTTGATTTGAAAATATGCATCTTTCAAATCTAGGGAGATTAGCCAGTCTCTCGGGCGAATATGCGCGAGGATCTGCTTGGTCGTGAGCATCTTGAACGATCTTCTCATAAGAGCTTTGTTCAGATGCCTCAGATCCAGAATCGGTCTGAGCGACCCGTCCCTTTTTGGCACGAGAAAATACCGGCTGTAAAAGCCTGACTCGCTCATAGAATGGGGAACCGGTTCTATAGCCCCTTTGCACAGCAGCGTGGCTATCTCTGCTCGAAGTAGATGTGCTACTTCCTCGCTCACTCTCGTCTCCGTACGCGCACAGAAGCGCGGAGGGCGGCGAGCGAACTGCAGAGTGTAGCCGTGCTTCACTGTTTTCAGCACCCATTCTGATACACCTGGAATGGCTTCCCACGCTCTCGCGTGTGCCACACGGGACAGAACGGCCTCCGGGCTCGAAACGCCGCGCTTCGCGGGTTTGACGGCCTGTATAGGAGGGGCGGGCGCGGTGCGCGCGCTCTCTGTGCTGTGGGCCAGCCGATCGCTCGCGATGGCTGGCCGCCCTACACACTGTATCTCTGCCGCTTCGAGCGGGGAGTGGCCTGTGTGTGGCCCTACACTCGTCGTTCCGGCCACCTTGGGCGGAGAACAAATGGTGTGTGGCGCGGCGCATGGCGCCGGGGGCAGAATGTTCGCGAAAATGTGTGAGCGCGTTTGAGCGGGCACAACTCTTACGCGTGGAACATGACCGGTTAAGAGTGGCTGTGTGACAGCGCGTGTGGTGATTAGGCGTGGGCGCAAATAAGCGGACACGTGACCTAACTCTAGCACTCGAGCGGCCGGTGGCCGCTTTATGTGAGTGAGAGACACGGGATTTGTGGTGCTTGGGTGCAGGGGTGAACACAAAAGTGGGCACGTTTACTGCATTTGAAAACACATACGGCGTGAGCCGTGCAACCAGATATAAAGCAACTTCTTGATTTCTCTGGTTCGTCGTAAAAACGGCGGTTGTAGACAGGCGAGAGGGCAGTTTTGCCGGCTCGTTGGCTGCGTGAGAGCCATCTGCAGCAGCCACAGGAGTGGGGGCTGACAGGAAGAAGAGTTTTGACGGTGGTCCGGCCACGGCGGGACTTAACCGTCGCTTCCCCCCTCTGCTAGGAGGACTTTGGAGGGGCTTCAGTTGGAAACAGGCGAGAGGGCGAGTTCGCCGGCTCGTAGGCTGCGTGGAAAACATCTGCAGTAGCCACAGGAGTGGGGACTGACAGGAAAAACAGAGTTTTAACGGAGGTCCGGCCGCAGCGGGACTTAACCGTCTTTTCTCTCCTTATGTATAGACGCCCAAAAATACTCGAGCACCACGCGGTGCGAGTTAGCTTTCTGTATGTAAGAAAAGCTGGCCGCGAGCCCGGGGAAGCGGACAGTAAAACATTTTTATCTGCCGCGAGAGCTGGGCTCGAACTCAGGTCTCCGGCGTTTCAGCCGCTGATTTTGCCACTGTGCTACCGGGAGGGACACAATAGCGTTCAGTTAGCGCGAGCATACGGCAGTACGTCCTCGTGCTTGTTGGCAGTCGTGCGTGCATAAAAGACAGGCTCGTTACTGCAATAGTAATATTTCCAGCCGCCTGAACTGGAGAGGGGGCTGAGAAATGCTAGAGAATGGCGGTTCGTCCGGCCACAGCGGGACGAAAACACCCTCTGTTAATTTCCCGGTGAGTGCGGCGCGCGCGCTGAACGTGCTCATGACCGTGCACACTCTCATTCCTTGTGAACGGCGCAATCTGCGCGGTCCAACAGGGGGGAGTGCGGGTGCGTTGGAGAGCATATGTCAGCGTCATGTCTCATGACGGCGTTTGTTTGCTGGCGTGCGTGTCTTAACAGGCTCGTGTACAGCAATATGAACAATTCCAGTCGCCTGAACTCATGAGGGGACTGAGAAATGTGCGCGAGGGTGGAACAGCTCTCTTGTAACGTAAAGAGAGCTGCAGGACCGTCCGTTTCTGCCATCCCTTGTATGTAAGCAGCGCATTAGCGCGGCATGAACAGAGGGGGGAGGAGGCTCGCTCCGAGACCGTTCATTCCTACCATCCCTTGTAAGCGGCGCGGTGGCGCGGCTTGAACATAGGGGGAGGAGGCTCGCTCCGAGACCGTTCATTTCTACCATCCCTTGCAAGCGGCGCGGTGGCCCGGCTTGAACAGAGGGGGAGGAGGCTCGCTCCGAGACCGTTCATTCCTACCATCCCTTGTAAGCGGCGCGGTGGCGCGGCTTGAACAGAGGGGGAGGAGGCTCGCTCCGAGACCGTTCATTTCTACCATCCCTTGCAAGCGGCGCGGTGGCGCGGCTTGAACAGAGGGGGAGGAGGCTCGCTCCGAGACCGTTCATTCCTACCATCCCTTGTAAGCGGCGCGGCTTGAACAGAGGGGGAGGAGGCTCGCTCCGAGACCGTTCATTTCAACCATCCCTTGTAAGCGGCACGGTGGCGCGGCTTGAACAGAGGGGGGGAACAGCGGAGTGATGTTGTCATAAAACTGCTCGAGACGAGCCCACAGGGTCGACATAGAGAGTTCCTCGCACTCGGGGCATTCGCCCGCGAGGAGTGCGGCGGCGGCGTGGTCACGGCCCAGACAGAGAGCGCAGACACATGGCGGTCTCTGGTGCTGAGCTGCACATGGCACGAGCCGCAGGTGGAACGAGGCGTTTTGATAAAAACGCTCGTGCTCTTTTATGAAACGTGTGACGCAACGGCGAGAACACGTGCAATGAAAGGATATAATGCTGCCGGATAGCAGAGCAGGCACGGATGGCTGAAGGTGGCGCGATGCTGCCGGCTTCTTCAGGCGCTGTCCTCTGCTTGCTCATCTGCACGATCACGTGGCGGGTTCCAGATCCAGCGATGCGAAGGGCTTCGCTGAAGAAAAGAAAATCGAATATGCAGCCCGTGAGCCCTGCTTATATACACGTGGCCACGCCCCACCTGTAGGCAAATGAAGCCAGGTGGGCGCGAAGCGCCCTCATTGGTCGCCACGTCACGCGGGCTCACCGATAGGCTGCTGCAGTTGCCAGCAGAGCAGCCAATAGCACGCTGGAATAGCCTGCTATGGTCTGCCAGGCTGCCGCACTGCGTTGACAATGTTACAAAATTAAGGATAATTTTGGGTTTTTCAGAAATCTCGAAGAAAGAATACTTTCCCGTAGCGTAAGGAACTTACGCAATACGAGAGAACCTCTCGTAAGAGAACTAATGTTAGACGTACCTGAAAAACCTGAAAAGCATAGTTTATTTTATTAGTAGGCCTATATTTGCTCAGTAGTATTTATTTGTGCTGCTGTTGTATTTAAATGATTTGTTCTTATTATTTTCTTTATTTTTATTTGACAGTAGTCCTTTTTTCCCTGAACATAGCAAAGTACCGAAACCGTGAACCTAAAACAGCGATACAAACTGAACCGTACCGTTACCCCCCATTTTCAAAGGGTGCCATGACTGAAAAAAGGTTGGGAAGCACTGGTCTAGGGAACCATCATTCCATTTTGTTTTAACACTAGCAAAGATGGACCTGTATGTTCACCCAGAAAGTGCTAAATTTAATACCCATGGTGACAAATCTCCCAACATATTTTTGCTGTGTTTCAAGTTGCACTTGCAGAACATGTGTGAGTAATTAATACATTCTTTGAATTTTCTATTTGTATTTATTTGTAATTTTTTTTTTTTATTAATTTATAATACTTTATTTTTCTTGTAATATGTAGAAATGCCTGTACAATTTCTTGTCAGATAAATTTGTAAAAGTAAATTTGTAACAATTGTTCTTGAATGTATTCACTGAATAAACTCATGAGTGAAGCTGGATTATTTGTTGTAATTTTTATTTTGTATTAATGTTAGGATAATTGAACTTTGACTGAAGTAAAATTGAGAAAGAGTGCATAATTATTTTACTGATATGGTTTATTTGTGTACTACATTCATGTACATACAGTCTGTTTTTAAGACTATATATTGATGTCTTTATCATAAACTCACTGTTGACTAACTTGCTGCATGATGTAGTTTTATTGATCTATCAGTATTGATAACTAATCAGTAAATATACTTACAAAGCTAAAGATGCTCTGTGTTTGGATGGCTCTTAAAAGAGCCTTTGTGGTTTATTCAGCTGCTGTTGACAAAGGGAAGAAACAGAAGAAATATCACTGAATATGAGTTGTATATGGCATGTCTGTACAAATTCAAAAAAAAATTGCATAAATTATTGAATAATTTATATGGTATATGATCATGTTAATTCAGAGATGCAGGGTGACTGCCCTTAGAAAAATCAGATGGCAATTGAAACTAAAAAAGAGAGAAAAGAATAATTATTTTCATAGTATTAACCCAAAGTTACTAAAGACAATTTATGAATATATACAATGCATAACATCTGAAACTGCACAAAGGTATGCTAAAGAAACCATTAAATCTCTCTCTGTGTGTGTCTGTCTGATTTTCTTCCTGTTGTTAAAATTAAAATCTCTCTCTCTCTCTCTCTCTCTCTCTCTCTCTCTCTCTCTCTCTCTCTCTCTCTCTCTCTCTCTCTCTCTCAGCGTGAGCTCACGCGCTCGCAGTGAACCTGTGAGACAACGCTATTAGCGCGAATGACGTCACACAAATATAACGGTATTATTGACTGAAGGTAGAAAAAGACGGAAAGCCACCATTTGTGTGAATAGTATGCTTTATACGTACTGGAAAAGGCAGTCCGTCAATTGTATGATCATTTATGGGGTTTCATATCTGAAAATGGCTGTTATATTTTGTGATTATAACTGCTTAGCCTGAGAAAAATGAACGGTTTCCGGTCTGTGTGTTCTTTTCAGTAACTTAAATAGATTTTATTGTTTACTTGCATCATATTTTTAAAGGTCATTAATATGTGTAGTAATACAGTCATTTAAATACTTAAAAAAAAAAAAAAAGTGCTTTACCTCAGGGAAACTCTTCGTCGTTACTCTGCGATGTCCTCTCACTCAGACGGAGTCGGGCTATGCGCGCGATCATGGCAGACCGCAGACGTCAGCTTATATATACCCACTGCCAGGTTCTTTCACGGAGTTTGCACGCGAGGGTAAAAGTGTAATATATATATTTTTATTTTATATTTAAAAAAATATCATCCAAGTTGTACGTTTATATTGGTATTGGACCTCCCTTAATTGGAGAAAAAATAATTTGCTGATAAAAAATAATTATTTGCTCATGCTCCCAGCCTATAGCCTATTATAGAAGTTACTATTTTACTGAATTAAAATAATAATATATTATTTCATAATAATATAATATTTTAGAGACCCCAAGTGTAGTCAATAACCTATAAATGTAATGCAATTTGCTGCTAATATCTCTATAATTAGTAATTAATTACTATTAATTAATGTTTTTATAGAAAATAAATAGAAACATTTGCTCATTTTTATATTGAAAAATCAATAATTGATTATAAAGTAAAATTAAATGATTTACCTCAGTTAACTTTAATGAAAGCCAAGATGTCTGAAATAGGCTACATGTAATTCATGGAAATATTAAATAATAACCCCATTAATTACAATAACCATTAAATTGTAAAATAATAACACTAGTAACAACATGCCACTTGGGGTCCATCTTACCCCAAAGGTATAATTTTATCTTTTTACTTAAAAATAAATATTTTATTCCCAAAAAACGTTGATAACATAATACATTGTTTTAGATCACTATTTTCCAGACACACAAAATTAGATCAATCAACCTTTGGCTGACCTCAATAATGTTGATATTCAGATGTCATGACGGGTGCTGAGAGGATTGAATGTGAAATCACACTTTGTACCCGTTTTGCATTTGCACACCACAGTAAAGTAACAGACTAATTGACGTTAAAAGATCCTGGATATCATTGCAGATGTGAGATTCTTAGAATATATGCCTATCTGAAATAGGGCTGCCCCTGACTAAAGTCTTTTTTTTCTATTAGTTGTTGATGCGCTGGCGCCTCCATGTCATTGTTTGCTATATTTGCGTAGTATTTATTAAATCCAGGCAAATTATTGATAAAACATTGATTAAAATTAAGATTTAAAAAAATTAAAATCACTTTAACCCTAAAGCCTTCTTTTGGACAATTTTTTTTTATACTTTCTTTAATCTGAGCGGTACAAGACTTGGCTACTTTTCCTAAGTTTGCCTCCTGAACACACACAAATAGTTTTGACTCTACAATGTTAAGTGCTTGAAAAAAAAAAGTCCTTAATCCCGCCTCGTAAAAATGGGCACCCATAGGAATGAATGGGGAAAAAAATTAAATTCCGAGCACATTTAATTCAAATAAAAATCAATAATACATACATACACACAAATGAAGCCTATACAACATTCTCAGTGTGGCAAACGCTCACACACCTGCGCACACACACACACATCCACAAAAGCGTTGCATTGAAAGCCTTTGAATGAGCCTATAACAGAGTGAGGTTTTTTTTATTGTTGTCAAATAAAAAACATTCACTCAGGGAAACACAAAACAAAGGAATTAAATGAGCCAATAACTGGGCAATAAAATTATAAAAAATAATAAAAAAATAAATATGTTGTTCAGTCCATATGCATCCATTGATTTCTATTGCCATCTAGTGGCTATTGATATTGTAGCTTTAAAATTAAATTAATACCATCATGGGTCACTAGATGTCACCAAAGTCACCACAATTTTTTTTTTTTTTTTTTACTGAAATTTATATATAACAAAAAAATAAGCATATTTTACATAAAAAATGTGGTACTTTTAGAGATAAATAAATCCATTAATACCCCAAAAATGGGATATTAATGTGGTGAGAGAATTTTCTTGTGGTGCCCCCCTCAGCACTTGGTGGTGGTGCGAGCGGCGGCACTGACTAGGCAGTAGCACACACATTCCTCCACACTCGATCTCATGAAAGTGTGAAAAGTTGGATTCTGAAATCCACTGTGGCTTCAATATAATTGCATATATCTTAATTAAATTTATAATCAAAGCCTTAATCAATATCTTTCTATATGATAATGATTTTTAATGATTCTCTCCAGTTCCTTTATATTTTCTAAAGTTTGTATTTGGTTTCTGAGTAGTGACTGTGATTGCTCAGCCCGGCTTCCAGATATTAAATATGGATTTGTCTTTCATTTTATTTTATTTTTTTCGAGAAATGACCCAAAGAAAACAATGTAGAAAAACTGTAAAGAACGAACTGAAGTTGCTTAAGCAATGTGTGCACGCGATCACTTTAATCCACTGAACGTGCTATTTAAATAATTTTTTTAATAGGCCTCGAGTTAGGCCTAACCTTACATTACTTAAATACACCACAGGCATTACTGATATGTTGTGTATTAAAGGAATAATAGATTTGAAATCATATGAATCCCACCAAATGCACATTTTAATCCAATTTAATTCAAATTTCGTTATGTTTGTAGACACTACATAATGCGCGAAAAATTATCAACACAATCAAATATTACACCATTCTTACCGGTAATCGACTTGCACAGAACAACAACAAAGAGTTTATTCATCATAAAAAAAAGCACGAAAGATGATGATTTGCCAAATAAATCCTGCTAAATTTACCACACGCGTCCAGTTCGTTGCTGAGTGGAGGTTCCGCCCACAGAGCAAATCTGGCCAATGGGCGCATAGCAAAACCAGGCATCGTTGGAATGTATTCAGGATTAATACATCACAAAGCTTTGGATTCTAATAGTGACATCACAATGACTTGAGGATATTAGTGCCTGCAATTCTTATCACAGCTCACAACTGCTTCTTACAACGACAACTACTTCTTACTACTACAACTGCTTCTTACAACTACAACTACTTCTTACTACTACAACTACTTCTTACTACTACAACTACTCTTACAACTACAACTACTTCTTACTACTTCTTACTACTACAACTACTCTTACAACTACAACTATTTCTTACTACTACAACTACTTCTTACTACTACAACTATTTCTTACTACTACAACTACTTCTTACTACTACAACTACTTACAACTGCTTCTTACAACTACAACTACTTCTTACTACTACAACTACTTCTTACTACTACAACTACTCTTACAACTACAACTACTTCTTACTACTACAACTATTTCTTACTACTACAACTACTTCTTACTACTACAACTATTTCTTACTACTACAACTACTTCTTACTACTACAACTACTTACAACTACTTCTTACAACTACATCTACTTCTTACTACTACAACTACTTCTTACAACTACAACTACTTCTTACTACTACAACTATTTCTTACTACTACAACTACTTCTTACTACTACAACTACTTACAACTACTTCTTACAACTACAACTACTTCTTATTACTACAACTACTTCTTACTACTACAACTGCTTCTTACAACTACAACTACTTCTTACTACTACAACTACTTCTTACTACTACAACTACTTCTTACAACTGCTTCTTACAACTACTGCACTTCTTGGTACTTTGATCATTTGAGTTTAGCAACAGAATAACAACGAAAATGGGACAGCTAAATTCTTTTTACAAGAAAGCCAAAAAATATGATGCAGCCGTGCCAGGGTCTAGCAGAACATCTGAAAGTAAGTTACATGACCATGTTATGAGAATATGAAATGCATTTGTTTGTTCTGTCCAGGGCTCTACACTTATTAGTTTAAAACACACAAACATGTTTATTAATTCATTAGTGTGTCAAAATATACAATACATTTGAAATTCAAAATAGCTCACAATTTCATGCATAACCCTTTTAATTCAGTTCAAAATATATTACATTGGGTGTCTGAGCTCTTGTGGGGAAAAAAAAAATGACATTATTTTATGATATTTCATGATTCTTGCCACTAGATGGCCTCATAGCTCTATA
The DNA here is from genome assembly GCA_023566225.1 of Romanogobio albipinnatus. Lineage (NCBI taxonomy): Eukaryota > Metazoa > Chordata > Actinopteri > Cypriniformes > Gobionidae > Romanogobio > Romanogobio albipinnatus. The sequence continues at coordinate 27,049,948 of CM042256.1, read as the reverse complement.
TGGAGCAAATGAGCTGTTCCACTGGGTCCTAAAGTCAGTGCATTCAGATCATACACATGTAGACATATACAATTATTTTTTGGTAAAGTGTTAGCATTTTTGTTTTGAATTTTGATCATTTTTATAAAGTATTAATTTATCATTTGTGATCAGATGTCACTTATTATTTACCAATATTGACAAATTACTTGGAAGTCACAGAAAATAGCTTACTTCCGCATTGAAAAATAAGATGGATAGAAGAATAATATATATATATATATATATATATATATATATATATATATATATATATATATATATATATATATATATATATAGCAATAGTAATATGAGTAGGCACTAATAAGTCATATTTAATTTATTCATAATAATTTTGGTTGATGTCATTCATTTTTAGATCAGATTTCCAGTGTAAATTACCCACTCCAACACCATCGGGCTTCTTATGTGGAAGTGACGAAAGGAGAAAGAAAGGAGGAAAAATGTAAAAAGAAAAGGTTTTGGATGGTACTTTTTGGTCACAGAAGACCTAAGGAGTCGGACTGGAGTGCGGACACCCTGCAAGCTACAGCTCACATTGAGTCAGGCTGGAGTGCGGACGCCCTTCAAGCTACAGCTCACATTGAGTCGTACTGGAGTGCGGACACCCTGCAAGCTCCAGACCGTATTGAGTCAGACTGGAGTGCGGATGGCCTGCAAGCTCCAGTCCGTATTGAGTCAGACTGGAGTGCCGATGGCCTTCAAGCTCCAGTCCGCATTGAGTCGGACTGGAGTGCGGACGCCCTGCAAGCTACAGTCCGTATTGAGTCAGACTGGAGTGCGGATGGCCTGCAAGCTCCAGTCCGTATTGAGTCAGACTGGAGTGCGGACACCCTGCAAGCTACAGCCCGCATTGAGATACTGGAGTGCGGAGTCCGCATTGAGTCAGACTGGAGTGCAGACACCCTGCAAGCTACAGCTCACATTGAGATACTGGAGTGCGGAGTCCGCATTGAGTCGGACTGGAGTGCGGATGGCCTTTAAGCTCCAGCCCGCATTGAGTCGGACTGGATGGAGCATGTCACACAGTTATTTGTATAAATAATAAACCTGATTTTTGCTGTTTTTTGAGGTCACAGATGTGGAGAAAATTTTCAAATAGTGGCCATGTTCCCTGCCACATCCAGCCCAGTTCTTGTACATATAAGTATATATGCAATACTGTAAATATGTATATATGAAATACTGTAAATATTTGTATATATGTACTGTGTATATATATGAAACACTGTAAATATATATCAATATATATATATGAAATACTGTAAATAAAGATAAATATTTATATGTGAAATACTGTAAATATTTGTATATATGCAATACTGTAAATATGTATATATGAAATACTGTAAATATTTGTATATATGTACTTTATATATATGAAACTGTAAATATAAATATGTATATATGAAATACTGTAAATATATATAAATATTTACCAGTATATGTGAAATACTGTAAATATTTGTATATATGCAATACTGTAAATATGTATATAGGAAATACTGTAAATATATGCACATATGTATGTGTTAAATACTGTAAATATTTGTTTATATGCAATACTGTAAATATGTATATATGAAATAGCTACTGTAAATATGTATATAGGAAATACTGTTAATAAATGTACATATGTATGAAATACTGTAAATATATGTGTGAAATTCTGTAAATATGTAATACTGTAAACATGTAAATATGTATGCAATTCTTTGAATATATAGACTTCTTTGTAAAACACAATTTATTGTTAAAGTTTTTGGTTATTTGTGAAATGTTGTATTCGAATACAAATATGCCATATCTTGAATAATAATAACTTTACTTTGTAACTGTACATATGATATGTATATGCACCTTGACAGTTTTGTGGTTTCATGAATGGTATGATGAATAATTATTTATTCTGTTTCTCATGTTTATTAGTTAAAACAAGAATCAACATATCAACAAGACTACATTATGATGGATGGATGGATGGATGGATGGATGGATGGATGGATGGATGGATGGATGGATGGATGGATGGATGGATGGATGGATGGATGGATGGATGGATGGATGGATGGATGGATGGATGGATGGATGGATGGATGGATGGATGGATGGATGGATGGATGGATGGATGGATGGATGGATGGATGGATGGATGGATGGATGGATGGATGGATGGATGGATGGATGGATGGATGGATGGATGGATGGATGGATGGATGGATGGATGGATGGATGGATGGATGGATGGATGGATGGATGCATGCATGCATGCATGCATGCATGCATGCATGCATGTATGTGTTGGGGTAACAGTTTAGGACCCAGGACCAGTAGTGAAAAATGAAGACCAAGAGTTAGGAGTTAGATTAATTCAAGAAAAATTTACTGAAGAATAGTTTGCAGTTTCATCAGCAGAAGCCAGCTCACAAGGAGTTTGTAGGCCGCACTCCCTCTAACAGTCTCCCCGCCTCCCCCTATCATACATACAATTTCTGAACAGTTATACTGTTTTCAAGGTCTAGCCACGTCATTACTGCCATGTGGAATGATTCTGATTGGCAGAAAAAATGCAGAGTTTCCACACAAGGATAGATAGCAGACCATATCACTAAACTAGGTAGGCTAGTTGTCGCTTCATCACAAGATTTAGATCACAATGACCCAGGAGGTCATCGAAAGGCGTCTTCAGGTCTGGCATCGTCTGCAGAAAATGTTCATCTTCAATATTGGGCCTGCACCGATCATGCAACGCACATACAAAAGCACTAGGGTATCGCACTCAGTGTCAGTGAATCCTGACATTTATCAAAAGAACACATAATACCAAAACACAGATACAGCAATTTCGCCAGAGAGAGACATACATTCTTGATATTCTTTTATTCTTTAAGGACTAAATATATGAACGCAGAGAAAGAGATACATAATTTGATTATCCTTGATTATTCAGGTTATGGAAATAATAAAAAGAAACATTGAGAAGGATAGATGTATAAAAGAAGAGACACAGGTATCTGACCTGCCCCTTCAGATGGATGGATGGATGGATGGATAGATAGATGGATGGATGGATGAATTGGGACGATTAGGAGGCCATGATTGATAAGGGCCAATAGAGGGACACCGGGGTAACACCCCTACTCTTTACGAGAAGTGCCATGTGATTTTTTATGACCTCAAGACCTCAGTTTAAGGTCTCATCTGAAGGACAGTTCTTGTTACAGGATGGTGTCTTGCCTTGGTACAAGTTGACAGAACTGAATGTGCCCATATTCGTACGCATATTCGTTTGAGCTTCTGTTTGATCTGCTGTTTATCTGTGAACAAAAGCCTAAATTAAAACTGTTCATCAATATAAAGCAATCGAGTCTCTTCAGAAAATTTGGACTAAGCCGCTCAATTCATATGGATTAGTTTTACGATCTCTTTATGAACTTTTTCAAGCATCAAAGTGGTAGTTGCGTAACTGTCAATGGAGGGACAGAAAGCTTTCAGATTTCATCAAAAAGACGAACGAAAGTCTTAAAGTTTTGGAACGACATGAGTAATTAATGACGGAATTTGTCTTTTTGATTTTGTTATTTCTTGATTGCTGTTAAAAGTATAAAGGTAGTGTGGTGAGGTGGGCGTGGTTTTCGCGAGGTCTGCGGGTGGAGAGAAGGAAAGGATCTGAGCGGTGAGTAAGCGGCTTGAGCGCTGATTAAAAACACCTGTCTGTGATTACAGTGTTTGGCGAGGAGAGAGCTATAAAGCCGGTGCGAGAGAGAGATGGAGAGAGAGAGGGACTGGGACACCACTGCTGCCGCACCCACGAGCTATACAGAGGATACTGACTGTTTGAGAGAGTTTTGAGTGACTATTGAGGTCTGGAGAGCTGTGCGCGCCCACGAGCGCTGTTTATTTTTCCAAGTTCTGAGTTGAATAAAAGCACGTGTCCCAGTCACGCCGACCCCTGTCTTCTTTCCTCCTTGCCTACACGAACCCATATCACACTGGTGCCGAAACCCGGGAGGGAAGAAGATCGCCGCTGCCATGCAATCTCCGTCAGAAATGCCGTTTGCGGACATCATCCAGTCGCTGGCCGGTCTTCACCAGGAGCAACATAGACAACTGATGACCATGAGGGAGGAGCACGACAAGAAGTTCGAGCTGCTCCTCCAGGCTCAGTATGAAGACCGCCAGCTGTTCCGCCAGCCCCCCCCCCCTCCCCCACATCATCTGACTCGGCGGCTTCCGTACCACTTCTGAAGATGGGTCCCCAGGACGTCCCCTGGACCTCTTTGAGAAGACCGCCAAGGTTCGGGGGTGGCCCACCGCGGACTGGCCAATGCGGCTACTTCCACTGCTGTCCGGAGAGGCGCAAGTAGCCGCCCACCAACTGCCAGTCCAGAACCTCCTGGTCTATCAGGACCTGAAGAGGGCCATTCTACAGCGGGTCGGCCGGACCCCGGAACAACACCGTCAGAGGTTCAGGACCATGAGCCTCGACGACCCTTCGTCTTCGCCCAACAGCTCCGGGACTCCTGCCGCAAATGGCTGATGGCCGGGGGGAGTGACGTCGAGGGAATAATCGATCGTGTGGTACTGGAGCAGTTCGTCAGCAGGCTTCCCAAGACGACTGCACAGTGGGTCCAGTGCCACCGCCCGACGTCGCTGGGCCAGGCCATCCAACTGGCGGAGGACCAAATGGTGGCGTGCCCAGGGGTCGGCGAACCCCTTCCATCTGCCTCTCTCCCTCTCCCTTTTGTTCCCCCATCTGTCTCTACTCCTGTCCCTCTACCTAGGTCGCGAGGGGGCCCCGCCCCGAAACCGGCGCCCAGATGGAGGACGGGATAAAGGGCTGGGGATTCCCACCGGCTCTCTCGCGGCTACCTCTTCCCCTCCGCTCTCTCCACGCCAATTGCGCGAGCCGCTTCCCGCCACCAGGGTGGCGGTGAGGTCTGGGCCGGCTTGTTGGCGCTGTGGGGACCCCGGGCACTTTGTGGATCGCTGTCCAGTAATGGAGGTGTGGACGCTGATCCGGGTCCCCGATGAGCCGCAAGCCGCCCCCAATCAGGCCGGCCTGTACCAAATACCAGTGAGTATTAAGGGGGGTACGTTTCATGCTCTGGTGGATTCAGGTTGCAACCAGACCTCTATCCACCAGAGCCTGATTCAACCCCGGGCTTTGGTTAATAGCCGCGTGGTTAAGGTACGGTGTGTGCACAGGGAGGTGGTGAATTATCCGCTGCTGCCTGTTCAGATTCATTTTAGGGGACAAAAGCATAGTGTTGAGGTTGCAGTTAACCAACACCTCCGGCACCCGGTTATCTTGGGGACCAATTGGCCGGCATTTAATAAACTGATGGGTTATTTATGCTCGGGTGCCTCTTGGGGAAAGAGAGACCGAGGCAAGACAGTGGTGGTTCAGCTCAGGGAAGTTCAGCCGGGACCTCGGGAACCTGATTCGGGGGAAACGAGCGCTCTACAGAGAACTATTCTCTCTGAGCGCAATGACTTTCCCCTGGAACAGTCCCGTGATGAAACGCTCAAACATTCGTTCGATCAGGTCCGTTCCATCGACGGCCGACTTCTCCGACCTGACCAGCCGCTCTCTTACCCGTATTTTACGGTCGTCAAAGATAGGTTGTATCGGGTAACCCAGGATGCCCAGTCGAAACAAGATACAACCCAGTTGTTAGTTCCAAAGAGCCGTCGGGAAATGCTTTTTCAGTCGGCTCATTCTAATCCCATGGCCGGACATTTAGGTCAGACAGCGACACTAAACCGTCTCATGGCCCGTTTCTTTTGGCCGAGCATTCACGAGAACGTGCGCAGGTGGTGTGCGTCGTGTCGTGAATGTCAGTTGGTGAATCCACCGGCCACCCCAAAAGCACCATTGTGCCCCCTTCCGTTAATGCAGGTCCCCTTCGAAAGAATTGGCATGGACCTCATCGGGCCATTAGAACGGTCTGCATGTGGGCACCGCTTTGCGTTAGTCCTTGTGGATTACGCAACACGGTACCCTGAAGCAGTGCCATTGCGTAATATTTCCGCTAAGAGCGTCGCAGCGGCACTGTTTCAGTTAATCTCCCGGGTGGGAATGCCGAAAGAGATTCTCACTGATCAGGGCACGCAATTCGCAAACTATACGAGTTACTGGGCATTAAATCGATCCGCACGAGCGTCTATCACCCACAAACAGACGGTCTGGTGGAACGATTTAATCGCACATTAAAAACCATGATTCGGAAGTTCGTGCGGGAAGACGCCAAAAATTGGGACAAGTGGTTGGAGCCTCTGTTGTTTGCCATACGTGAGGTCCCCCAAGCCTCCACAGGGTTTTCCCCCTTCGAGCTCCTTTATGGACGCCAGCCCCGCGGGGTTTTAGACGTCCTTAGGGAGACTTGGGAGGACTGACCTTCAGACAGCAAAAACGAAATTCAGTATGTCTTGGACCTGAGAACAAAACTCCACACTTTGGGGCGGCTGTCAATGGAGAATTTGTTGCAGGCTCAGGACAGACAACGTAGGCAATACAATAGGGGCTCTAGATTACGTCAATTTGCACCGGGAGATAAAGTACTTGTATTACTCCCCACGTCTAACTCTAAATTACTCGCGAAGTGGCAAGGACCCTTTGAGGTCACACGGCGAGTTGGCGATCTCAATGATGAGGTTCTTCGTACAGATAGGGACGGGGCACGTCAGATTTATCACCTCAACCTTTTAAAAAAATGGTCTGAGGCAGAGTCGGTGTTGCTGGCGACGGTAGTGAGCGGGGAGGAGGATCTCAGACCGGAGGCACTCCCAAAGCCCAAATCCGCTGCCCTGGCCCTTGGTGGAGATCACCTCTCACCCTCGCAGCTCACCGACTTGAAAAGGTTGCAGGCAGATTTTGCCGACGTGTTCTCGCCCCTTCCCGGTCGAACGAATCTCATCCATCCCCACGTTGAGACGGAACCGGGTGTGGTCGTTCGTAGCCGCCCGTATCGCTTACCTGAACATAAAAAAAAAAATAGTTCAGAGTGAATTGGAGGCAATGTTAGACATGGGGGTAATAGAAGAGTCCAACAGTGACTGGGCGAGCCCGATCGTTTTGGTTCCAAAGCCTGACGGCTCCGTTCGTTTCTGTGTGGATTATAGAAAAGTCAATGCGGTGTCTAAATTCGACGCTTATCCAATGCCCAGGGTTGACGAGTTGCTTGACCGGCTTGGTGCTGCTCGATTTTATTCGACACTGGACTTAACTAAGGGATATTGGCAGATCCCCTTATCTCCTCTGTCCAAAGAAAAGACAGCTTTCACCACGGCGTTCGGGTTACACCAATTTGTCACCCTTCCTTTCGGCTTGTTCGGGGCTCCAGCGACCTTCCAGCGTCTGATGGACAGAATTCTCCGGCCGCACGCTGCATATGCCGCTGCCTACCTGGATGATATCATCATCTACAGTGGGGATTGGCAGCGTCATATGCAGCATTTGCGGGCTGTCCTGAAGTCGCTGAGGAGGGCTGGGCTCACGGCCAACCCAAAGAAGTGTGCGATTGGGCGGGTGGAAGTAAGGTATCTGGGTTTCCACTTGGGTCACGGGCAGGTGCGTCCCCAAATTGATAAGACGGCAGCGATTGCGACCTGTCCGAGACCCAAGACCAAAAAGGAAGTGAGACAGTTCCTGGGGCTGGCGGGATATTACAGAAGGTTTGTGCCTAATTATTTGGACCTCGCCAGCCCGCTGACTGATCTTACGAAAAAGGAAGTGCCAGATACGGTTCAGTGGATGGAGCAGTGCCAGCAGGCTTTCACCAAGATAAAGGCTGCTTTGTGTGGCGGGCCGCTCTTAATGGCTCCTGACTTTTTTCTCCCTTTTGTCCTGCAGACTGACGCATCGGACCGAGGGCTGGGCGCTGTCCTGTCTCAGGAGGTGGAGGGTGAGGAACAGCCGATGCTGTACATCAGTCGTAAGCTCTCTAAGAGAGAGACGATGTACAGCACCATAGAAAAAGAGTGTCTTGCCATCAAGTGGGTCGTTCTTACTCTCCGCTATTACCTCCTGGGACGGGAGTTCACCCTCTGTTCGGACCACGCCCCCTTGCAGTGGCTCCATCGCATGAAAGATACCAACGCGCGGATCACCCGGTGGTATCTGGCTCTTCAGCCCTTTAAGTTTCAGGTGGTCCACAGGGTGGTTGTTCAGATGGTTGTGGCCGACTTCCTCTCCAGGAATGGGGGGGGGGGCTGCAGGCCGGATGGCTCCCCGGCCTGAGTCGTGCGGTGGGGGTATGTGGTGAGGTGGGCGTGGTTTTCGCGAGGTCTGCGGGCAGAGAGAAGGAAAGGATCCGAGCGGTGAGTAAACGGCTTGAGCGCTGATTAATAACACCTGTCTGTGATTACAGTGATTGGCGGGGAGAGAGCTATAAAGCCGGTGTGAGAGAGAGATGGAGAGAGAGAGGGACTGGGACACCACTGCTGCTGCACCCACGAGCTATACAGAGGATACTGACTGTTTGAGAGAGTTTTGAGTGACTATTGAGGTCTGGAGAGCTGTGCGCGCCCACGAGCGCTGTTTATTTTTCCAAGTTCTGAGTTGAATAAAAGCACGTGTCCCAGTCACGCCGACCCCTGTCTTCTTTCCTCCTTGCCTACATGAACCCATATCACAGGTAGTAAACTATTTATATTTTAAAATGAGTAAAAATAGGTCTTTGTGATGCCCATTTACATTTGTAGTACCCTGACTACTGAACTAGGGAGCTGATTGAGACGCACGCACACCATGACTGACCATCCTCTCTGAGCCAATGAGAATCATCCACCTGGCAGTAATGATGTTGCTAGACCTTGAAAACTGTGTAACTGTTGAGACAATTGTATGACTAGGCGGGTAGGTTGGTAGAGGGAGCGCAGCCTACGAATTCCTTGAGGGACTTGAAGCTGGCTTCTGCTGATGAAACTACAAACTATTCTTCAGTAAATTTTTCTTTAATTATTTAACTCCTGACTCTTGGTCTTCATTTTTCACTACTGGTCCTGGGTCTAACTGTTACCCCAACAATTTATAGCACATATTGCATTTATCGTTCAATACGCAGACATGAGAAACTGTCATCATGCAAGTAAAAAGTCATTTCTGCGTACAAATTGAACGATAAATACAATTTGTGATACATACATGATGCTATAGAAATTTTATTTTATTTAAATTAAATAAAGTTACATTTTAAATAAAATTAATTTTAAAAAGTCCCAACTTTTCCCGAATTCGGGTATATAATATAGCTTTAGAAATAGTTAACCTAGTGTAGAAATAAAAGTAGGCCTACATATTGCAAAAACTCCATTGATTAAAAACTATAAGATAAATGAATATATTTTTATGAGTAGCCTGTATATTCACATGTACTACAAATATTTACACATGTAACATGAAGATCGATTTTTAAGCTTTATTTTCTATGCAATTTCAAAATAAAATTTAATATATTTAAGTGTTTCACATGTATGAATATTATTTCTGTATGGGATTATCCTAATGCTTCTTCATTTGTTTTTGACCCAGGCCTACGTGCTACCATTTACGCACCAATCTTTCTCTTTCCATGTTTTCATTTAGTAATTGTAGCTATGGTTGTGATTTTGACCATATGCGTTGGCCATATCGTTGATGAGTCAACCTCATTTCAATGTGGAATCGACGTTATATTATCAACGTAATAATGTTCTGATGTACCGACCAAATAGTGAACGTTGATTCAACATTGAAATTTGATCGACGACTGATACTGACCTTTACAACCAAAAATCAACGTTGAAACGACGTCTGTTTGCTATCTGGGTATATATATATATATATATATATATATATATATATATATATATATATATATATATATATATATATATATATATATATATATATATATATAAAATCACACATAATATGTTTGCCTAATCTTCTTTTCTTTTAATGCTATTTGTCAGGACCCAAGACAAACATCAATTTTCCAGGTAGGCACTGAATGATGGTATATAAGTTATAAAGCTTTAAAAAAAATGGTTTGCTTGTCGTTATCATGATGGTGGCTGATTAGTGCAAATTAACTGGAGAGGAAGAGAGAGAAAGAAGGATTATTAGCTTAAATATCCTAAAGGGGCTGTTTTGTTTTTGACCTGTAGGAACAAGTGCAAGAAGACCTATTACAGCATAATTTGTACAGTAATAACTGTACAAAAGAGCAAACAATGAAACTTCATGACATAACACACACAGTGCATTGCAAACGTGTGAATGACAATAATAACCCGCAACGAACGGTTGCACACTGTACATGGATACACCTTTAATCGATGTCATTGGTTACTTCAGTAACACAGAACTTCAAACTGCCTTGAAGAACAAGCGGAGGAGGAAGATGATGATGAAGATGATGCCGCCGCCGCTCCGTGTCTCTCCTGAGAGCTCATCTTTACAAACTAATAAACTAAATTGTTTAGAAATTCTTTACAAACTTGTATAAACTTTATGCAAAGCAACGCAAAGGTTTTCCAATGTGTGCGCCACTGAGTGACGTCTATACTTCCAGGTCAGAGAGCACCTGTCCATCGAAAGCTCACTATCCAATCAGAGTAGATCACTGTTAAGCCCGCCCCCACGAGATGTTTGTGTCAAAACTGCAAACGAAAAACTGCGAAGCGTAAGCGAAATCTGTGGCAATGAAAACGAATCTTTGAAAAACATTAACAAAGAATGAAGCATATTTGAATATCCTGTTAAATTTGTGCGACTGAGTTCATTTTTTTCATTTTCAATGTGTTTTTCTTCTTTTGTAATGGATATTTTTGATAGTTTCTGAAAAAGTTTCGTTCAGTTTTATAAAGTTTCATAAAGTTTCGTTCAGTTTTTTTGAAACAAATGTAATTCCATATTTTGCGCGCTTACGAATTAGTGCCCGAAGCATACCGGCAGAAATTTCGTAATCATGTGAAAACCTCTAGTCAAACATTTGTGGAGTTTGCCAGAGACAAAGCAAATTTATTTGATAAATGGTGTGCTGCAAATAAAGTAGTCACGTTAGAGCTAATTTTGTTAGAAGAATTTAAGAATTGTCTATCGGAGAAAATTGTGGTTTACTTAAATGAGCAGAAAGTGTCCTCCCTGTCTGAAGCCGCAGTTTTTTCTGATGAGTTTGTACTCACACACAGATTAGTGTTTTCACCCACAAAGCGTAACTTCCCCGATCGAGTTCGTAGTTCTAAGGATACCACAGTGGTACCCAAGAACGTTTCAAGTGCAGAAAGCAGCGAAAACCGTGAATGTTTTTACTGTCATGAGTTGGGGCATATCATTGCCGTTTGTCCCGTTTTGAAGCGTAAAGCCGGTAAGAAAACGACCACTTTTAAAAGTGTTGCGTTAGTTGAACGACCTGTTGTGTGCCCTGAGCTAGTATCTTTAGACACAACTGCTGAATCTGCTTTTGAGCCATTTATTTTTGATGGTGTCGTGTCACTTAATGAAGCCGACTCTGGAATGAAAAGCATTCGCATGCTCCGTGACACAGGCGCGGCGCAATCTTTCATTTTAGAGAAGGTGTTGCCATTTTCTGAACAGTCAAGTTGTGGTTCCAGTGTGTTAGTGCAAGGTATTGACCTCGCTGTAGTTAAAGTTCCTTTGCACAATGTCTATCTACGCTCTGGAATAATTTCAGGGACAGTTAAGCTGGCCATTCAATCTGAATTACCTGTTAAAGGTGTATCTAGCCGGTGACAAAGTTTTCTGTTTGCCCGAAGTAATAGATGTTCCTGATGCACACGACGAGGATGCGTTGCAAGGGGAGTTTCCTGAAGTGTTTGGCACATGTGTAGTGACGCAAGCTCAAGCTCATAAATTCAAAGACTCTGTTGATCTGTCAAAAACCTTTTTGTGTGCTGACAATTCTGCTGAGACAGAGAAAGTTGATGCGGTTCAGTTGAAAGTGTGTGCACTTCCTAATGTTGATTTACCATTTGGTAAAACCACGTTAATTGAGGCACAAAGTGCCGATCAAAGTCTGTGTCCCTGTGTTGCAGCTGCTGTCGAGCCGACTGTTTTGCCAGAACATCCTGTGGCCTACTTCTTTGAAGACGGCGTTCTTAGGTGTAAGTGGTCTCCAAGTCATATCAAGGATGACTGGGGCACTGTTTTTCAAGTTGTTGTTCCAAAACCCTTTCGAGAACAGGTATTGAGTGTGGCACATGACCATGAACTTTCTGGTCATGTAGGCATCCGAAAAACGTACGATAATCTTTTGAAACATTTATTTTGGTATATATTTATATTATATATTTAATATATAATATTTATTTTTTTACGTTTCTAAATACTGTAAATCTTGTCATGCGTGTCAAGTATCAGGTAAGCCCAATCAAGTTATCCCTCCAGCCCCATTGAAGCCAATACCTGTGCTTGGCGAACCATTTGATCGAATCTTGATTGATTGCGTTGGGCCATTACCCAAGACAAAATCGGGGAATTCATATTTGTTAACGTTGATGTGTGCTTCAACCAGGTATCCCGAAGCGATACCACTTCGTTCCCTTAAGGCTCATGCTATTGTCAAAGCAATCATAAAATTCTGTACCACTTTCGGAGTGCTGAAATACATTCAATCTGATCAAGGTACTAATTTCATGTCCAAAGTGTTCGCCAAAGTAATAAGAAAACTAAACATCAAGTATCTAGCGCCTACCATTCTCAGTCGCAAGGTGCCCTCGAATGATTTCATCAAACTCTCAAATCCATGTTGCGAATGTTTTGTGTCGAAGAACAGAAAGAATGGGATGAAGAGATCCCACTCTTGTTGTTCGCAGTACGTACCACCACTCAAGCGTCCCTCGGGTTCAGTCCTTCTGAATTGATTTTCGGACACACCGTGCGTGGTCCTTTGAAGATTTTACAAGAACAGATTCTTTCTTCCCACCGTTCGCCTCCCACTACAAACATCCTAGATTACGTTAGCGCTATTCGTGAAAGACTGCATAAACTCTGGAAGCTGGCAGAACATTTGCTTGATTCAGCACAAGACCGAATGAAAACTCGATATGATCAAAAAGCTGTACAGCGCTGTTTCCAAATTGGAGACAAGGTTCTCGTTTTACTTCCCGTGCCTGGTTCAGTGCTCCGAGCTAAATTTACTGGACCTTATGAGATTAAAGAGAAACTAAGCGACACCGATTATGTATACCCCCGATCGTAAAAGAAAGTCAAGAGTTTGTCACATTAATATGCTGAAGGTATATGTGACCCGTTCTAGCTCTGAGGCTAAGATTCCCGTTGTCACTGTCGCCCCAGTGAATGTACCACTGTCAGATTACTCACCTGAAATAGACGGTTTGAAGATGAATAAAAAAACTCACCTTCAGAGACTCTGTCAAACTTTTCAACAAAATTGTCACACCTGTCCACGTCTGCCCAGGCTGACATACAAAATTTGGTTAAAAGATATCCGACTTTGTTCAGTGACTATCCTACCACTACACACGTGATAAAACATGATATTGATATTGGTTCACATGCACCTGTTAGACAAAACGCTTATCGTGTTAATCCACTAAAGAGAGACCTAATGAGGAAGGAAACTCAGTATTTACTTGAACATAACTTGGCAGTCCCTAGTTCCAGTCCATGGTGCTCACCATGTCTTCTCGTCCCTAAGCCAGACGGTACTTCGAGGTTCTGTACAGATTACAGAAAAGTTAATGCGTTAACTAAGGCTGATTCATTTCCACTTCCACGCATGGAAAACTGTGTAGATCGTGTGGGAAATGCTAAATTCGTAACACAACTTCTACTAAATCTACTAAAAGGTTATTGGCAAGTGCCACTCACAGAGCGGGCATCTGAAATCTCTGCCTTTGCCACCCCTGAAATGTTCCTACAATATCAGGTTATGCCTTTTGGCCTTCGAAACGCTGGAGCTACTTTTCAACAAATCTACTTTTCAACAGAGCTACTTTTTCGTGTCAAATTGTGAAGCATATTTAGATGATTTTGTGTGTTATGCTAACACTTGGGAAGATCATCTAAAAACTTTAGAGAAGGTCTTTAAACGTCTCAGAGATGCTAATCTCACCTTGAATCTAGCAAAGTGTGAATTTGGATGTGCCACAGTCACATACTTGGGTAAAGAAGTCGGTAGTGGTCATGTTCGTCCCCTGAACTCAATTCAGGCTATCCTCGACTTTCCAGTCCCTAAGACGAGAAGAGAGCTCCGTAGATTTTTGGGAATGACAGGTTACTATCGATGTTTCTGTAAAAAAAATTCCGATGTGGCTAGCCCTCTCACAGGCCTACTGCGTAAAGCAGTCTCATTCAGGTGGACTTCTGATTGTCAATCTGCTTTTGACGCTCTGAGAACTCTGCTCTGTAGCACTCCTGTCCTCGTTGCGCCCAATTTTGAAAGGCCGTTTCTGTTAGAAGTTGATGCTAGTGGTACTGGGGTTGGCGCTGTTTTATTGCAGACTGGTACGGATGGTTTGAATAATCCCATCGTCTTCTTTTCAAAAAAGTTCCTGAAGCATCAAATGAACTACAGCACCATAGAGAAAGAGGCCCTAGCCTTGATTCTTGCCTTACAGCACTTTGAAGTGTATGTTGGTTCAAGTGTACAACCTGTTACCATCTTCACTGATCATAACCCTCTTACATTCCTTCAACGAATGTCTAATGCCAATCATCGTTTAATGCGATGGTCTTTGATCTGTCAAAGTTACAATCTGATAATCTGTCATAAAAAAGGTATTGAAAATGTCATTTCTGACTCACTATCCCGTGTAAATCAGTAAAACATTACATGTTTTATTTTATGGAGGGGGGTGTTAAGACCCTAAGGTATCCTGTTTGTTTTCATCTGTCATTGTCTGTATACTTTTTCTGTATGTATAGCTGTGTCTGTGTTCCAGGTGGGCGTGGTTTCCACTTACCGGTTGGGTAACACTGATTGGTCCAGCTAAGCACCTGACCAGTACTTAAGGACCGCCCCAACACTCAGCCTTTGCCTTGTGCCTCGTTGACTTTGTGCTATATCGCCATGGTTATTCGCTTCCATTGTTATCGTTTGTTTGAGAGTGTCGTGCCAGAGAGATTGTGAGTGTATTAGGAAGTTACGTGTGTTTGTTTCTTGTTACTATTTCTGATTACCCGGTTTATTTGATCAATGCCTGTTTGACTACGCTTATTGAATTCTGAATCTGATTTGTTTGCCCAAAACCCTGTATATACTGCTGTAAAAATCATTGTATATAGTATTTTCACTTTAAGGGAGGTAGGGGATTTGATGCCAATTTATTTATGGGTTTCATTTCACTTTGTTTATGGTTAAGGGAGATAGGTAAGTTGAGCTGTATTTTGTTTTCTTTATTTTTAGGTGAGGTAATTTAGGTTCTAAAAAAAGATTGTTTTGTTTATTGTTTTGGCTGTGTCTGCCCCTGATGCTTAAACCCTTATTTTCATTGTAAATAAACTTTGTACGTTTTGATATCTCTCTGGTATTGAGACTCGCTTCCTTTTTGTTACGGCTGACCCCTAGCGGTCGTAACACTTTGCAGATGAGACGGGTGGAGTATATATCTTTCAGGGAGGGGAGTGGGGCACCAATGATCTTTCCGGCTGTGTTAACTATGCGCTGAAGAGCTTTCCTGTTGTTTTCAGTGCAGCTCCCACCCCACACAATGATGCAGCTGGAAAGGATGCTCTCAATGGTGCCTCTGTAGAAAGTGCTCATGATGGGTGGTGGAGCACTTGCCCGTCTGCGCAGGAAGTAGAGACGCTGCTGGGCCTTCTTCACCAGAGATACAGTGTTGGTGGTCCAGGAGAGGTCTTCACTGATGTGCACCCCCAGCAATTTGGTGCTGCTCACTCTCTCCACATCGGCACCATCGATGGACAGTGGCAGGTGTTCGGTGTGACCTCTCCGGAAGTCAACAATGATCTCTTTGGTTTTGCTGACGTTCAGCAGGGGGTTGTTATTTCTGCACCATGTGGTCAGAAGGTCTACCTCGTTCCTGTAGTGAGTCTCGTCTCCCTTGGTGATGAGACCCACCAGAGTTGTGTCGTCCGCAAACTTGATAATGTGATTAGTGTTATGAGTTGTTGTGCAGTCGTGTGTCAGTAGCGTGAAGAGCAGCGGACTGAGCACGCAGCCTTGAGGGGGCCCGTGTTCTCAGAACCAGATTGTTGAATTTTGCCTGGGACACTGGTGCCACATCCCTCGTGAAATACTGAATTGGACTTGATGAGCTTGAGGAAGTCTGTTTTTGAATGGTGGGTGCTATCTTCTTACTAAATTGCTGCTGCATTCTCAGTAACTCATTGAGTTTAGATAGATGTAGTTTCTGAATAGGCATAAGATAAAGGGGAAAAAGCAAAAATTAGAAAGAAAAATACATTTTAAATTACATATGCTTTTATGCCAACTTCTTATAATAATAAATTATGATTATGCAAGACCGAAATATATAAGCGTAGCCTACTATTATAATACAACCACTACAAAATAAAGGATTTTTTTCAGAGTACATTCATTTTCACACTTAAACTAGTTAAAATGGCACCTTTAATTGGCAGAAAACCTTTAAGTTTCTATGACATTAAAACACTTATATTACAAATCGAGTGAAATGCTGTAATAATCTGCACTCACAAATGTTGGACGTAATGTGAACGTTAAACAACATAACTGGCATTTGAAAAAATGCACGTTACACTCACAGCACGTGCAGTGATGAAGCTCATAGAACTATGAAAGAAGAACGCAAATCACAAGCTGCTTGTGTGAGCACAGCTCGGTTTGACGTGAAACCAGCCACAACAAATCTATACACCGATAAAATTAAATCAAAGCCTTTGTCGTGCGATAAACACACTAAGTTATATTGCGATTTATGTGTATTTAATTTTCTGTTCGACTGACTAATTGACAAACAAAACAATGGCGCAATAGTGGTCTTTTATGTTCATTACAAAACTGGCGGACAGACCATTGTGAGTCATTGTAATTAAATCAGTCATTGTATCATTAAATAATAGAAATTTGATTTAGAGAGCAATAAAGCTGGGTAATTAATACATTTAAAATGGCTATTACTCACCTGTATGTGCCATGTACTGCCAAGCTACTGAAAAATGTAGTTAAGTTAGTAGCGTCACTACTTGTAGTTAGCTACTCCCCAACACTGCTAGGTGCTTGATTTTATACACCTGTGGCCATTGAAGTGATTGGAACACCTGAATTCAATGATTTGGAGAGGTGCCCCAATACTTTTGGCAATATAGTGCAGTTCCAACCCTGCTTCAACACACCTGTCTGTAATGATCTAGCACAGTGGTTCCCAACCACGTTCCTGTAGGACCCCCAACAGTGCACATTTTGGATGTGTCGTTTGTCTGACACACCCACATAATGTCTGCGTCCGAAACCTGCAAAAGGCTGCCTTCGGAGGACGCATTTCAAGGCAGGAAGGCATCAAGGCACGTCCGAATCTAATGTTAGCTTCACTTCCTGTCTCCTGAGATACTTTCATCTGATCAATTTTCGAAGGCAGCATATTTGTATCCTTCGCTGCCTTTGCTATCCCACAATCCTGTGCTTTCCATTCTGTGACAGTTGAGCTGGGGAAAAATTTGCTGGTCAGTTTGTGTGTAAATGTACGTTTTGTACCAACATTTTCCACTTCTGATGTCATTTCTAGCGAGAAATTACTAATGTAGTAATTAAATGTTATATTAGTTTTTACCAAAGCTCTCTCTATTTTGCTGTAGATCATTAAATGGTTACACTGTGGAGTACACAAATGGTTAAGAAGTCTGTCCGAAATTAGTTTCGTGAGGTGCCTTCATGCACAAACGCTGCCTTACAAGCCATTGTTTGATAAGGCAGTGAGGCAACAAGTCAGCTGCCTAGGTTTTCGGACGCAGCCCAGGTCTTGGAGTAGCTACTAATGAGCTGATGACCTGAATCAGGTGTGTTTGATTGAGGTTGGAGCTCAAATCTGCAGGGTGGTAGCTCTCCAGGACCAGGGTTGGACACTCCTGGTGTATAGGCTTATACGGCTTGATACAGCACTGCACAGACCGATCGGTGGCTGACTTTTCCACTTCCTGATCTCATACAGAGCAGACGTGCCTTCTATCTGCTCCCCGCTCTGCTTTGGCGCTGATCTTTTTGTCTTTTTTCTTGACTCCCTGCTTGCTGGACTCCTGAAAATACTGAAATGGAATTAATTAACTGGTCTCTCAGCGCAATTGACAAGATTTTCTCACTGAGGAAAGGTGCTCCGGGAGAACCCACCTGCCCGGACGGGACCTTCCCCGCGGGCTACACGCGGGACGCCTGGAACAACTGGCAAGGCCTGTGCCTGGAAGTCCTGTCCGTGGAGGATATTGAGGATTTATTCATAATTGGCATTATGATAGTGGGGTTCCTATTTCTCGGCCTTGGGACTGCCCTGACCTATCGTAAAATTGGTAAGACAGCTGCCAGTAAATTCACCCAGCCGCTGTCTGTGGAAATTAAAGAGTGCTTCGACGCTCGCCACTGACGCTGAGGATCAGAACGGATTGATTGATTATGGTCTGGAAAATTACCGAAGATCAGCTAAATGGATTAAGATATTTTCCCTCATCCCAACGTCCAGCTTGTCCCTATCTCTCGGTTGGGAGGTCAGCTTGACAGCTGGGTCCTGCTATCTTGCTTTCGTTCCCTGTGCACGGCCATATCTCCTTTCAAGGACAAGCCACAGAACTGAACTTTGAAAACATCTTAAGTTATGGCTAACATTCTCACACAACACAGGAAGCTTCAAGACTCTTACTCGCATCACACACACCTCACCCCATCCCTGCCCCCATCCAACCGTCTGCCTCCCCTTTCCTCCTTCCTATCTCCCTTACTATTCCCAACAAAAAATCCCATCACGTGACCACGTGTACTGTGTGTACTATGTATGTAATGTTTGCATGTATGCTTAGCAATCTGCATTTCTTTATTTCCGGAGAGCGTGTGGCGGCGCTTTAAATAGCTGCGGCTCGGAGGCTTGCTCCAAACTTCATTTCGTTGCATTGTACTTGTACATGTGTAATGACAATAAACTTGAATCTCATCTCAATCTCAATCTCACTTTTCAAGGAGTGCATTGTGGTTAGAAATTTTGTCCGACTTGAGACAGAGCCAACGCCACACGACTGTGACATATGCCATCAAAGTAGGGCTGCAGCTATCGATTATTTTAATAATCGAGTATTCTATCCATTATTCCATCGAGTAATCGGATAAGAAGTACTTTTCCTTTATTAAAGAGCAATACTAAATATACAAGAGAAAATAAGGTATCTTAAAAAAATAAATAAATAAAATAAGTAAAAATGTAAAAATCATTTTCAAATTACTTTAAAAAGGTTAACATAGTACAACCTAAAACTAAACCTACAACCTATAAATCAAAATAATAGTAATATAAATAATAATAATGCCTAAACATTGCATTTATGTTTATATCTGCTGGTAAAAACAAACCATTCACCTGCACATGGTTTTCTCTGGTTTAGATCCGCACCCGATCATCACATACAATTATTCAAATTCTCAGTGTTGAGCATGATGCTATCCTAACATATTAGCTACACTTAAGTAGGTTGCTTTAAAAAATCTTCTTTGGCGAAATTTCATTTCTTAAAGGGTAACTTCAGTGATTTAGCATTAGGCTTTGTATCAGTAGAAACCCGGTAGTTTATTCAAATTATGGTACTTTCCCCCCCTCATATCCCCTGAGACGAGAGAATTATGCATTTTATTTCTGGAAAAATTCCTCCAATGACGCAAATATCGACATTTTGCGTCATCTGAGGATTTTTTGGCCAGAGGCTAAAGACTACAGCCACTAGATGGAGCTGTTCCGCATGTTATCAACCCGCCCATAGGGGAGAGATCTCACTCACAGAATGTAAGACACAGACGGCCGCACGGACAATCATAATAACGGAGCGTGGTGCAGAGTAAAGTGAGTGTTTCAACTTTTCAATGAATTCCTGTGATAGTTTAGCTTCCATATGCGATCTGAAAATGTGCCAGACTGGCACTTACCTCAGCTTTGCTCAGCTCAAATGAAATATGACACTGCTGCGTCTGTGCCGTGACTTTCGTTCGGCTCACTCCTACTTTAGTGAAAAGACACGTTCAGTTTATAATTGTAGTGTTTATTCTCTAACTGAACGAAATTATTGTATTACTATGAAGATCAAAACGACGATGTACGGAGTGGCCTCGTAGGGCAGCGAAGCAAGTGCATTCTGGGAGTTGTTGTCTTTCATCCACATGAGACAAATACATTTTCTGTCTTTTCTCAAGGCACCACATTCAAAAATAATTTCACATTTCTACTGCATAAATGACCCAGTTTAAATACAAAGCTTAATGCTAAATCACTGAAGTTACCCTTTAAATAACCTAAACCAGGGTAGTAGTAGAATATCCTATACACAGTGTCAGAAATGTTGATTTATTGCTTTATTTATGACCATAATTATGTCCACGTGTCACTCAAACTGACAGGTCAGGGGCTGTCAATGGATGTATTTATTGGTGTATTTATGAGGGGCGTCACCCTGATTGGCAGGTCAGGAGTGTCAATCAGATATAGGGTCAGTTGGATTTATAGTTAGATATATGGGGATATTTATGGGGGTTACATATCACCCCAGATTGGCATTTTTACAACATTTGTTGAACCCTAGCTCTCTGGCTCCTTTCAGTCTGTTAGAAACTGTTTGTGACTGGGTTTCCTTTGATTGTTGGGGGGTGAAAGTCACACAAGCAAGTTTTTAACTTTATGTTGACATCTCAGCAGGATCAGCAGTGTTTGATAGGGTATATGTTAATTGTGTCAAGCCAAAGAGTCCTCATTAGCGACATACCCATCCTATTTTCTTCTCAACAATGTTGAAAACTTTCTAGAACATCTGAATCTGTGTTTCCAGACACAATGATAGGATCTATGTTAAAAATACAAAAATTATTTAAAAAACATTTATTTAACTTAAAATGTAAGTGTTTGCAAGTCGATCTGGTGGGGGAAGAGAGCATGCTAAATGTGTGAATGTCTAGATGTTTAACGAAGTTTAAAGACATTTTATCAAAACCTTTCTGGTGATTCTGGGATCTTATATGGATTTAGTGCACATAGTTTTGTCTTTATTTTTGTTATTTAAGAATTTTTGTTTTTAAAGAAATGTTATAGCTTTTAATCCAACACACTGTGTGCACACTAAACAGTTACAGCTTGTTCTGCTATTTGTTGCGCTTAGCTTTGATTACATTTTAATGGTGTATTTCGGTATCAGGTATATATAAAGTCCCATTAAACCAGAGCCGTTATAGGCAGTATAGGCAAATGCTAAGGGCATAATCTCGCTAGGGGGCGCCAAAGAGGCCAAGGGATAAAAAATGTAAAAATTACAAACATAACCAAACTGCTGATATCTTTAGCAAACTAAACTTCAAATTAGTATTAATAATTTGTATTTTATAAAAATCCAAAATAAGGGCATTACTGCACCCGCCCCCAATTGATTGACACCTGAAGGATGGCCGGAGCGAGGTGAGACCCAGGCCCTGTGTGCCGATTTGTTTACTTTCTGTTTAATAATGGCTTGTGCTGGATATGTGCGCGTGCTATCAGCGAGGGGGCGAAGTGGCGACATGTCAAAATGAGCTCCTAAATTATCTGGTGATCAAGGAAGAAAAAAATTAAAAGAAGAGGAGGACAAACGCGAAAAAGCCAGAGGTAAGACTATGTGCAGAAAACACTGAATTAATTAATTGTGCGTGTGCTCTAAGCTACCACATTAAAGTTTAAAGGTTTAACAGATCACTTTACAGACCCCAACATGTGGGTTGCCCTTAGAATCTCAGCAACTCTCCCGGTAACTGTAGCTTCAGCTGAGAGAAGCTTTTCTAAGCTCAAACTTATTAAAACATACTTGAGAACCACAATGATGCAAGAACGTCTCATTGGACTTGGCATTATCAGCATCAACCATGTAGTTTCAAATCAGTTGGCATGATGTCTTAGATGACTTTGCTGGCAAAATGGCCAGGAGAGTAAACCTGTGACAGTGAGAACCCTGAAGAAGTGATGTTGTAGTTGGCTCTTTTGGTAAATGTTGTTTTATAAAGCACCACTAGAGAGCACTATAAAGTTATTTATTTATTTTTTGTTAAATAGTTACTATGCAAACTGCAATTATTTAAGTGGAACATTTTCCTGGTTTATTGCCTTTATTTTATTTTTCTTTTGTTTAAGGTACATTATAACTTTGTTATTTAGTGATTTAGATTTGCATTTGGTTCAGTGTTTGAATTTTTACCAAAAAAATATTGCATTTTAAATATTTAAACAAATCTTTTGATCTCTTGTTTTACAAAACAAGTAAATTATTATTACCTGATGGCACAAACCACCACTAGGGGACACTGTAAATAAATCTTTTTTGTATCTAAGACAAAGTTACTGGGTGCACTAAACTTTGCAAACTGCAGCTATTTATGTTTAATTTGTGATTTGTTTTGTTCGTTTTCTTATTTAGGCTATTGAAGAATTTTATATTAGTCTTGTTATTGTTAGTGCTGTATCATACTTTTAATGTATTATTTCAATCATTGTTGTTTGATTTGTTTTTATATTTGAGTAAATTATGATCCAGTTATTTGGATTTATTTTTAAAGTGGCTTTTGTTTATTTTATTGTGTTGTTGGTTTTGTTTTTTGTTTTTTACCAAAAGTGTTTTATTTACACTATAAGTACGCTAGGTTTGAAACCCTTTTTTCAAAATAAATGAACGTCAATGGCAAAATAATTTAGGCTCATGTTTTCTCATAAAGTGACATCTAGAAAAGTGATATTATTATTATTGTTGTTTTTTGGCTAAATACTTGGTGATATAAATCGCAATATAAGGGGGCGCCAAAAAAAAATCTTGCCTAGGGCGCCAAAGAGGCTAGGGCCGGCACTGGTACGGACAATTATTGTTTTATATTTACAACAATGTCCGTTTCTATTGTTCGCTTCAGACTTTTAAGACGCACCCACATTCAGACGTTCGGTTATGATTGGCCTGGTTCAGATTTACATTGCGCCCTCTCTATTCTGATTGGGCGACGACGGCTCTAAGTGACGTCATCGCGCGGAATGCCCATTCATCGGTTCAGTTGGGCGTTGGACTCCGCATCTTATTAGTAACCAGGGAAATTTCTCCATTTTCTGTGCAGTCTAGAGTGTTACGGGCACAAATCTAGGATTTAAATAAAACTTGCACTTGTCAGGGGTTTGTTTTCTACAGTTTTCTTCTCTGAGGCTGGATTTGCTTGCTACGTTCTCTTTTAGCGCGCTCGTTGGCCAGGCGTTTTATTCTAAGGAAGAGGCTTGTTGCTCTTTGTTCTGTGTTGGGATCTGTTAAGCTCTTTGTTGGAGTGAAAGCATGGGAGCGCAAGCCTCTAAGACAGCTGGAAAAGGAGAAACAGCTTCAGAAAACCCCGGAGAGGCTGCTGCTTCGCCATCCAAAGCCAACGGGCAGGTAAAAACCCGGCCAGTTAACAAGATGACTGGTTTCATTATGTTGCATTCATTATAGGAGTTCCGTTTGAGACACGCATCCAACAACCACACAAATTATGCGGTGTTTATAACACAGAGGCTTTGTCAGTGCTTATGTATTGTGTGTGTATATATGTAGAGCCATGTAGTGAATATGTTTTTAAAATGATTTTTAATGCTGCTTAAATGTTTTTTGAAATCCGATTCGGTGTTATCTGTTCGCCTTTGTTTCGAATTGAAGAGCGTTCTGTGCGGATATTTGAAAGAGGTGTTGCTGGGTTTATCCGGACAAACTAGGGGAGTGTGTGGAGGATAATTTAATTTACTGTTTTAGTATATCTGTTTCTACCGTCTAGAAAATTAGGGAGAAATGTGGGGGTTGATTGTTAGGGTAACAATGGCTCGCCACGCCTTTATTCACAGATGCTCGATATGCACTTCAGTCTCACAATGGGATTCGTCAATCGAGGAAATTGCGTCGGATCAATTAAAACAGCTGTAATCGTTAAATGCAATATATCATGCCGTGATGGCCATTCATAACAATTTGTGTTTTGTACAGGTTTGTTTTATATTTTTTTGGCGCGTCAGTTTTTTTTAGAAGCGTTGCTGGTGGAGCGACGCCCTCTGGCGGTTGTGTGGTAGTCAATGCAACTCCTAGTGGCTTCTATGGCAAGCCGTTTTGACTAATGTTGCCTTAACGTGAAATTACCCACTACCCACTTCTGAAGTCGAGATTATGAGCCCATCACATTAAAATTTTGACTTGAGAAGACTCTCACATACGGTATATGTTCTTTAGTATTTATTCAGAGCAGCAGCTCATCCCGTACACACATGCAACACGTCCAATTTTTAAACTAGGAAAATAGTATTTATTCAGATAGCATGTGAAGGCCGCATTATTCATTCCCAGGATATGAATTCTTCACTTATTTTCACTAGTTAAAATTATAATTCTTGATATCAGGTATTAGATTTCCTAATTCCCCACTTCGGAAGTCGGGATTATGAGCTCATCCATCGCATTAAAATTTTGACTTGAGATGGTGTTCATGTCCAATTTTTTAACTAGGACAATAGTATTTATGATAATTCGGATAGAAATTGAAGGCCGCATTAATCATTCTTGGATATTACTATTTCATATCAACAATTACATTTTCACTAGTTAAAATGATCATTCTTGATATCAATTTTACTAGAAAAATCCAATTTCTGATTTGAAGAATTAGCCTAGCATTTTAAGTAGTGACAATTGAATTGTTGATATCAAGAATCTTTGGAATTAATAAAAGTTAAAATGGCTTGCCATTGGCTTTGTGTGTGAGTGAAAGTGCTATTTTGATCAAATCATGTGGATGAAATCGAAGCACCTTTCAGTGGTGCTCAACAAATTGTTTTGTATTTGCAGCTTCCCCACTGTCTAGTCTTTGATAGTGCTTGTTAACAGTGTGCCAGGCTTAAGACTGGTTGTGTAATGATGCTCTGTTTTGCTTTAGGAAAATGGCCATGTGAAGGCGAACGGAGATGCCTCTCCGGCGGCTGCAGAGGAGAAAGAGGTTCAGGTTAACGGCAGTGCGGCGGCTGAGGATGGAGAGAAGGCTGAGGCCGCTCCAGCTGAAAAGGAGGCTACGGAGGGAGACGTGGCAAACGCAGAAGTGAGTGCACCCACTGAAGAGGAGGCTGTGAAAGCTGAGGATGGAGCAACTCCCTCCACAAGCAACGAGACGCCGAAGAAGAAAAAGAAGCGCTTCTCTTTTAGGAAGTCCTTCAAGTTAAGTGGCTTTTCGTTTAAGAAAACCAAGAAGGAGACCGGAGATGGTGGTGAGGAGGCAGTGGCGGCAGGTAGCGAGGAAGCCAAAACTGAGGGAGCTGAAGCTGTTGAAGGAGGTGTGTCAGAAGAGAACGGCAAACCAGCAGAGGAGCCAGCGGCAGCTGTAGAAACCAAACCAGAGGAGAAACCTGTAGAGGAGCCCAAGGCTGCCAGTCCTGCCACTGAAGATCCCAAAGAGGAGGAGAAACCAGCGGAGTCCGCAGCAGTGCCAGAGCCCGCTGCCTCTCAGAGTCAAGCACCTGCAGCAGAGGAATCCGTTCCCACTATACAAGAGGCAGAATCCAGTCCAGAGGTCCAGGCAGAACCTGCCACAGAGTAATCTGTGCTGAGAGAGCGTGAGAGAGAAAAGGGAAAAAAAGAACAGATAATCAAGGAATATTTCCCTGTTGTACAATGGAGTAGTGCCAGGGTATGAGACTTTGGAGAACTTTGTCTACAACAAGGAATATTTTAAAGATTTTTTTAGTCTTTAGTTTTTTTTTTTATCTCCCCCTCCACAAATCTCACTCCACCATTGTGGTTATTCCTAGAGCTGTGAAATGGATGGCTAAATTGAATAATACAGAAAAAAATGTTGTATTTATCTATTTTTGGCATCAGTATTAACTGTTTTTGTTTTTTGGATTTTTATACAAACAAAACAATGTAAATGTGTATGGACATGAATGTGGATTTAAGGCAGCTGGTTCAGTGGTCAAAAAGGGATGCATGGATTGGGAATGGGAGTTTTAAAAAAAAATGTTTTAAGTGTGGCACCTTGGTAGCACAGCATTTTACCACAGACGAAAGGAGTAGCCAAAAAAACTGAATGACCAACAATTCATCCACTACAGTTTACAACACTAAAGTGATACATTTTATATTCTAAATTCAAGCCAATATAATCAACAATGCCAAGTTTATAACCACATATTTTGGGAACTTTAAACACTTGTAGCTGTCTGTGATTTCAGTAGGAAAATGATTTGCATATGCTTTATGGTGTATTGCTGGTTCTATGAGCATATTAAATTGTAAGTATGTATAGAAGGGGTGTTTTAACTGTGATTATTATACAAATGATATCTTGATCTCAAGAAGCACATGCAGCTCTTTTATCACCAAGTCTGTTTTTGTAAGTCATGCTTGAGACCATTGGAGCATTTTTAAAGTCAAAACAAGCTGTGACGTGTTCTGCTTCCTGTTTATACTGTGGTCTGTTTTGATTACAACAGATGATGCCTTTTGACAAAATTAAGGAACTTATCAGATGCAGTGTTTGTGTAGCATCTTGTCTCTTTCTTTTGTAAATATTGGAGAAGCTTTTACATTTGTCTTAGAGATTGAATGTAACTTTAACTACAAAATTGCAATTAAACTAATCTGCTAAAGGTGTTCTAATTTTTTTGTGAGCACACTAAAAGCAAAATAAATGTGAATAAAATTGTAATAGTCTCATCTCTTTTATTTACAAGCCATTAATAATTAGTCGCCATTAATCTTTAAAAAGTGCTACTAAACTACATAGTTACTAAAAATGTAAAACATTTCAGACAGTAGTATGTTGCATTGTCACATGACCTCTCTGAGTGGAGCAAGTGATATCCAGTTTTGGATATCTTTGAAGTAAAAGTAATTTTGTGTACAAAAGCAGTCAAATTAAATGAGCCATAAGAGATGAGTTTAAAAAAAACGTTAGGGCCTAAGCACTGAAAGTGTCTTTCACTGCATGACCAGGGCAAATGGTTTCTTGACTATTTTAAAACTAGACTAGTATGTCAGCCGTATCCAGATCAGATAGTGGACTTGCTCCTAGACATGACCAACGCATCCCTGAAGTGTCTGCAGAGACCATGTCAATCAGACTCCCCCCTGAAATTGCCTCATTAACACGACATCTTCAATAAACCCGTCTCTGGTGTGATGACTCCGATCTTTTGAATATTCCTATCTAATAATTGCTTCATCGACACGACATCCTCAATAAACCTGTCTCCGGCGTGATGACCCTGATCTTTCAAATATTCCAATCTAACATGACTTCTGACCTGTAATGTGGCCAGAATCATAATCATATACTGTTTGTTCATTGGCCAGAGGAGAACTGGCACCCAGACTGAGCCTGGTTTCTCCCAAGGTTCATTTTTCTCCATTATGCCACCTGATGGAGTTTTGGTTCATTGCCACTGTCGCCTTTGGCTTGGCGTGCTCAGTTGGGGACACTAAATATTCAAATAAATTTTTAACTAAATTACTGATCTGCCTGCATTGTCACTGTATGATAATTGAAATGAGCTGGATGACATCACCGTTTTTTACACAGCAGCTGTACAGCCGAATCAAATTCTGTTGCATTATTTTCCTGTTTAACACTGTGAAGCTGCTTTGAAACAATCGGCATTGTAAAAACTGCTATATATATATATAAAGGTGACTTGACTTAATTATTTAGGGCCCGAGGATATGGGGTTACTTTTCTGCCACATTTATGCGCGCGCAAAATCATATTTTGAGCGTGCAAAAGGGCATTTCGCACGCGCGTGAACTGAGTTTCGCGGAGAAATGTTCGTCTCGCAAATAATAAAGTATTTAGAGCAAACGAAAATGAATTTTGCATTTAAAATACGTTTATTTGGATGTGCGCAGACGTTCTCTTTCACATGTGCAACGTGTCAGTTGCTTGCTCTCCGATAGCCGCTCTGATTGCTCTCTAGACGACGACGGCTCGCTTGCTCAACACAACCCAACGTTACAATATGCCATAATTCCAGCCAAGTAGAGATGAGACTGCTAAATTCTGATTCGGTGGCTTAACAACCCCCATCACAAGACTCCCATACGTGTCCCAGTTTCCTACACCTCAATTAATTCAGAAATGAAGATGGACAGACTTTTCCCTTTTTAATCAGTTAAGTGTGTAAACTCGGAACAAAATTTGCCTCAGAATATTTAAAAATAAAAACCATCAAATAATAGAAATGCAATGTAATAACAGTAAAATAATAATAAATATACTTCATATCCTTGAAATTATTTAAACAAAAAACATTCACAACAGAGATGTTCTGTAAAAAAAACTATTGTGCTAAAAATATAGACTGGATTACTAATCTTACATACTATAATACTACTATAGCATTAAGTGAAGATCTTGGGTGCGACCCCAGACTACTTTGTGGGTTACACACCCAAGATTTTCACTTACTGTTATATTTGCATGTATGTAATTGTTACCCACATAACTATTTTTTGCAATGAGGGAGAACAAGCCTGCATTCCAATGTGCATACTAACCATCCTAAATAGTATGTAAGATTAGTAATCCCGTCTATATTTTTAGCACAATAGTTTTTTTTTTACAGAACATCTCTGTTGTGAATGTTTATTGTTTAAATAATTTCAAGGATATGAAATATATTTATTATTATTTTACTGTTATTACATTGCATTTCTATTATTTGATGATTTTTATTTTTAAATATTCTGAGGCAAATTTTGTTCTGTGCTTACACACTTAACTAATTAAAAAGGGAAAAGTCTGTCCACCTTCATTTCTGAAAACATGTAACATTAGAAAGAAACCCTAGCTCGGTCATATTCAAATTCCAATAATTGCATAACTTGAAGATCAGTAAGAAGTTAGAACTACCACTTAATTGAGGTGTAGGAAACACTGGGACATGCCATTATGTAACAATACGATTTGATATTAATTTAGTAAAAAAAAAAAAAAAGATACTTATGTGTGGGAGTCTTTTGATGGGTTGTTAAGCCAGTGAATCAGAATTTAGCAGTCTCATCTCTGATTGGCTGGAATTATGGCATATTGTAACATTGTGTTGTGTTGAGCAAGCGAGCCGTCGTCGTCTAGAGAGCAATCAGAGCGGGTATCGGAGAGCAAGCAACTGAAACGTTGCACATGTGAAATGCAAAATTCATTTTCGTTCGCTCTAAATACTTTACTATTTGCGAGACAAACATTTCTCCACGAAACTCAGTTCACGTGCGTGCAAAATGCCCTTTTGCGCGCTCAAAATATGATCTTGCACGTGCAGAAATGTGGCAGAAACGTAACCCCATATGAGTAACCCCTCCTTCTCAAACACTAATGAAACTTTGCACATGCTTCAGAAGTAGCGAAAATGTATGTCTGATATGGGTTTCAGAATTTCAAAATGGCTCGATAGCACCACCTACAAAATTTTAATTAAGTGCCGTTCGCGCAACATTTTACATACAAGTATGAAATTCAGTAGACACATGTAACAGCCCAATACCTACACAAAAGTCCAAAGGAGCAAAATCTGAAAACCTGACCGAAAGAATTTTTGCCGTTTTTGCTATTTCCAGACGTACTTTAACGAACTCATCCTAGAGCTTTTATCAGATCAACATCATATTTGGTCAGTCTAATCTAAAGGGCTTGGTGATGTTAAATCTTTAGATCTTCAGTTTTACTTGAACGGCGTGTCTGTGGCGGCCTGACCAGTACTGCGTTCCACTCCACTTTTAGACACCCACTTGCAAACTTCCCTAAGCACTTCCTCTTGGGGGAATCCCTGCCTCCATTTTGAAGTGCGTTCCACTTTGGGAAGTGGACAAGGGAAGTTTATATGGACAGATCCTCGCTCCCTCGATTTTGACCGAGGGAGCGAGTCTACTTCATATGTACACATTAGGCTGCTTCATATACCACAATATAACACGAATGTGACGTCACCGCATATCGCGTTTCATTTACCCCACCACAAACAACTCTATGATATTTGAATTATTTTTAAAAACATTTAAAACAACCCTAACACACCTAAAAAAAAAAATTGTTGCGGTATCCGATTATAAATAAACATCAACCATGCCTGTTGACATGTTTTATTTGTGGGAAGAGCTTACTGCTGCAGAACTCTGACAGTGAACATGTGCTGGCATATGCAAATGTTGGGGGCGTACATATTAATGATCCCATCGATTGCATCACTGCTGGTGTTATGTTGAGATTCAACTATTTTTCCGTGGTGTTTTTCACAAACGAGATTTACATATGAAGGAGGAGGCAATGGAGTTTGAGACTCACTGTATGTGATTTACATGTACTGAACTCCTGTTATTTAACTATGGCAAGGTTGATTCAATTTTTCATTCTAGGGCACCTTTAAGTGACAATGTTCATGACAGTGTTCAGCGCCACCCACTGGCAACGTTTAACACTGTGATACACTACTAGCAATATACTAAAATATGCAACTGAGTACTAAACATGCTAGAAACATTCTAAAACATGCTAGCAACACTTAGCTGAGTGCTAAAGCATGATATTATCATCATGAAACAGGAAGTTGTTGTAACTCAAGCATACAATGTCCAATCTGCCTGAAACTTCACATGTTTGATAAGTGCCCTGGCCTGAAGACATCTATGTGTCAAAATGTTGTTATAGTCAATAGCGCCACCAGCTGGTAGCGGAAAGAGTGACAAATACAAATGACTGACATAGTCCTCCTATTTTTAAATACTTAAATGCATTGCCCACCGTGCTCTGTTTTCCTAAAGCCACCAGGTGGTGGTGGCATGGGTGCGAGGCCCCTTTCATCGCTGCTTGCAGCTCTAATTAGGGCCCGAGCACCGATAGTGTGAGGACCCTATTGGAATTGCTCAGCCTATTGTTATTTTTCTCCCAAATGAATCACATTTTTGAGGGCCTAAACATGCTCAAAAACTTACAAAACTTTGCACACACGTCAGAAGTTGTGAAAATTTACGTCTGATATGGGTTTCAGAATTAGCCATTTAAAAAAATGAATTAATTAAATTAGACGTGGCGAAATGGCTCGATAGTGCCACCTACAAAATTTCAATTAAGCAATAATTAACTCCTCATTAAGATATAACCAGCACAACATCATGTTTGGTCAGTCTAATCTTAAGGCCTTAGCAATGTTAAATTGTGAAGATCTTGAGTTTTCCCAGAAGGGCGTGTCCATGGCGGCCTGTCAAAGTCTGATGTTTTGCCATGATACAGGAAGTAAGTCAGGCATACAATGTCCGATCTGCCCCAAACTTTACATGTCTGATAAGAGTCCTGACCTGAAGACATCTACATATGAGTTTCAGAATTAGGCATGGCAAAATGGCTCGATAGCGCCTCCTACAACATTTCAACAAAGTGCCTTTTCACGTACAGGTATGAAATTCGGTAGACACATATAACAGCTCAATACCTACAAAAAAAATCTCCTGGTACGAAATCTGAAAACCAACAGGAAGTGAGATATTTTGAATTTTCTTTGCAAAATTGTTGCAAATTTTCCCATTTCCAGACATTGTACTTTAACAAACTCCTAGAGATTTAATCAGATCAACATCATATTTGCACAGTCTAATCTAAAGGCCTTTGCGATGTTAAATTGCGAAGATCTTGAGTTTTCTCTAAAGGGCGTGTCAGTGGCGGCCTGACAAAGTTCGATGTTTCGCCATGAAACAGGAAGTTGTAACTCGGACATACAATTTCCGATCAGCCCCAAACTTCACATGTTTAATTAGAGTCCTGGTCTGAAGACATCTACATGCCAATATTCAGTTACAGTCATAGCGCCACCTGCGGGCAACAGGAAAGGCCATGTTTTACACTGTGATTAACTCACATGTTTAATTAGAGTCCTGGTCTGAAGACATCTACATGCCAATATTTAGTTACAGTCATATTGCCACCTGCGGGCAACAGGAAAGGCCATGTTTTACACTGTGATTAACTCCTCATTGAGATTTAACCAAAACAACATCATGTTTGGTCGGTCTAATCTTAAGGCCTTAGCGATGTTAAATTGTGAAGGTCTTGAGTTTTTGCTGTAGGGCGTGTCCGTGGTGACCTGTCAAAGTCTGATGTTTCGCCATGACACAGAAAGCTGTTTTAAGTCAGGCATACAATGTCCAACCTGCCCCAAACTTCACATGTTTGATAAGAGTCCTGGCCTGGCCTCTTCATGCCAATATTCAGTTAGTCATAGCGCCACCTGCTGGCAACAGGAAATGGCATACTTTACACTGTAATTCACTCCCAGAAACTCATTTAAATATGCCATGAAGTACCAAACATGCTAGAAACACATTCAATCATGCAACACTTGGCTAAGTGCTAATGTATGCGATTAACGCTACGAAACAGGAAGCTGTTGTAACTCAGGCATACAATGTCCGATCTGCTCCAAACTTCACATGTTTTATAATAGTTCTGACCTGAAGACATTTACATGGCAATATTCAGTTATAGTCAAAGCTCCACCTACTGGTAGAAGGAAGAGTGGCATATCAAAATGACTTTGCTGTATTTCTCCTATATTTACTTGCTTAAATGCATCTTGCTCACTATTCGCTGTTTTCCTGAGGCCACCGGGTGGCGGTGGCCCCGGATGCGAGGGCCCTTTCATCGCTGCTTGTTGTACTTTGTTTTTGTTTTTTTACAGTGCAAGGTTTTTCTTCTTCCAACCTGCCTCAACAGGTGGCTTTGGTGTTTGCAAACTCTATTCTAAACTACTGAATGATTATTTTACTATGTATTTGCTTTAGTACAGTAACTTCCTTTAACCTTTCAAAGATAATATTGTTCTTTCAAAAGGAGGCTCAGTGTACTCTCAGTCAAACCCTGTGGCCCAATGGTGCTATTCAATACAATGATGATGTCATAAAAGCAGTACCTGATTATATAGCAGCCCCACCCAACTTTCTCCAATATCAAGGTCACACACAGACAAAAAGAAAGAGAGAGCAAAATATGGTGTTGGGGAACATCTTGACTCCATAAAGAGACCAA
Organism: Romanogobio albipinnatus; assembly: GCA_023566225.1. NCBI lineage: Eukaryota > Metazoa > Chordata > Actinopteri > Cypriniformes > Gobionidae > Romanogobio > Romanogobio albipinnatus. The sequence goes on along the minus strand of CM042256.1, from coordinate 27,016,685 downwards.
TATGCACAATATGCTTATAAGTTAAATCAGTTGACCTTCAAAGGGCTCCAAAATGAATGAGTAAAAGGATCCAGACCAAACTAATTTAGGATACAGAAACATGCAATGTCATTTACAGGTTCCGATCCAAACATGGTATTCCGTTCTTTACATGAATGTGGTTAGTTAAACACATTATTAAAGACAAGTTGTCATATGTAAGAAACTATCATAAAGGTCCCAAATGATTCACACCATTAGATAAAACATAATCAATAATCCCTTCAAGGTTGAGATTTGTAAGGACTTCACTGTAATAGAAGAGGAACAATACAACCCCTACCGCAATGACTACGTATCACGCAGGTCTCATAGGAAAAATAGATGCTTTAAATTTCTGTGCCTAGAATACAACTGAAAACAATGATATGTACTTATTTGAAATCGAAATAGTGGAGGAATAGATCAAATGAATTTGACAATTTTTTTGGTATCCCTCTCCTCCGGGCATAATAATAGAAAAGAAGCTCAAACAACATCTAAAGATCAACTTGCTCAGCAGGGCCAGGTTTACCATTTTAGGGGCTATAAGCAAAGTCAGGACATGAGGCCCCCCATGCAGCAACATTGAATTGCACAACAGTAGGCTAATTTTGAATAGAATTAAGTGAGACATTTAAAAACTGGATTTATTTTACTTTGAACTGCTCCTCCGACCCTTGCTCATTTCAGCTATTATATATAAACCTTCATGCTTTGGATTTATCAAAAGTCTTGATTTTGTCTATTTTCTCTATATTATACAAAATTGTGCAGACTCATTTTTGCTGCTAGGCTGTTATAAATGAACCCTTATGGTTTTAGCTTGAGCAAAAGTCTTATTTTTCAAATCATATCAGTCTAGTCTTCTAGTTCTAGTCTAGTCAGTCTAGTCTTCTAGTTCATGCCAGGTTTGATGATACACTTTGCTTTTTTCATGCTCTTTTAAGTGACCAATGAGTGAAATCAAATGCTTTTGTGGATCAATAAGTGAAATCCACCACTACTAGTGAAAATATGCTTCCTCTTTCAAAGAGTTTGAAACAGAAGCAAAACACAATCACAATACAGACTGAATAAACCAACCAATGATTCTGTATTTTCTTGTTTTTTGTTTGTTTCTTTTTTTAGGAATAGGAATTTTGTCACAGTTTTGTTGTGACACGTTATAATCACATATAATCATGTTTAGTGACAGGTGTGGGTGCAGCTTGTTCAGTGGGCAACCTGTCTTCCACCTCATTAGATTATTTCGATTTTTCGGTGGGAAAAGTTGTAAGCTTAGGCAGTTTTGGATTTCTTCTCTTTCGCTTTCTTTCTGTTTTGAGCTTTGCTTGGGTATGTGCGTGTTTATTTTTACTTACTCGGACCGCCAGGTAAATGTCAAAATGTGTCATCAATTGAGTTAACTGCTGTTGCCTGCGGGGCCCCACACATTTACGTGATCATTAACAATGCTACTATTGCTCAGCCAAATTGGTTCTGGTTTCTTAACATCCCCCATAAGCTTGTTCTCCATCATTGCATTCTCATGGATGAGACATGGAGATAATATATTTAATTGAATTATAAAACATCAACAAACTAATTGTTGGTTAGACTTTGTTTCAAAATGCAACTGAAAATTAAACATTGAATGTTTGACATCCTTTTAGTAGTTGAAATAAAATAATGCAGCTGTTCCTTCATACCTAAATTAAACTCAGTCACAAGGGAAAAAACATGTTTTGCTTTTGAATTCCCATGTGCACGAATGTAAATGTGGCAAGGGCGGCAGCCAGACGCACATAAATGCCAGAATGTATACTTTATGCACATTTAATGTGAATCATTTCCATTTGTACTAACTATTTGTACTAACGCACAATTATTGTCTATTTTTGAGTACACATTGTGTTTCATAGTGTTAAGCCACTGGAAAACTTTGGTGGATTGAGACATACCAGTTATCACAAGCATAACGACTCAGTTATTAACATAACCTTGGTTCCCTGAGAGAAGGGAGCGAGTATTGTGTAGCCAATACGCTAGGAGGACTCCTCGAGAATTGAAGCAAATGTTATCCTTAAAATTATCCATGTAAAACAGAGTGCAGTATAAGCGCGCTGATTGGCTGTGTTGCGGTAACTGCACGAACCTATGGCAAGGCGACTGAGCGGGGGGACCAATGAGGTGGCTACCATGCTCCCGACCAAACAGTTCGCCTGAATTTGCATAACGCGTCTATAAAAGACTGTGTCACGCCATAGGAAGGAACTCAGTTTACAATCGACGGAAGCGACACACTGAGCGAGCACAAGCACAGCAGGCTATGCAATACTCGCTCCCTTCTCTCAGGGAACCGAGGTTATGTTAATAACCGAGTCGTTCCCTTTCGAGAGAATCACTCGGATTGCGTAGCCAATACACTAGGGGGCCCAATGTAAAACGCTGTGCGTGCTAGATCTCCCACATAAGGCTTGTAGAAACTACAACACTGTGTAGAGAGAATGAACAATTTAACAGCCAACCGTGGTGGGCCTCGAAGAGGGTAGCCAGACAATTTTATGTGGGCCGGATAATATCGGGCCTTATATGAAGGTATAATGGAGCCCTACAGCGTCTGGCTTGTGAGTACATAGGTGTGTTTCACAATATGTCATATGGAAAGAATTCCCGAGAACCTCCAAATTATAGAATCTGATAAATGTGGACGGTGAGGCCCAGCCTGCCGCCGCACAAATATCAACCAGTGGTATCCCCAGTGCTTAATTTGTAAAGTGGGAGGTCCCGGAGCGCAGAGGGGTGGTGGATCCGGCGACTCAAAACGCAGGTTGGAGGTAACGGAACAAAACATTTTTTACACTCCCTATAGCAGTGCTTCTCAATCTTTTTTCAATAACGTACCCCCTATCATTTTGTTTTCTCAGCCAAGTTATTAAAAATCATTTGAGATAGAAATAAAAGTTATGATTATAGTGATGTGCCCAGTCAGAATTATTAGATGTATTAAACAAATTAAAAACATTTGCAATAATAAACAATATCACTACCGATAACGATCATCATATATAAATAAAATATAGGCCTATATTTTAAATATATATATATATATTCGGGTGACGTTATTTTTTACCACTTTCATTAAGTTTTGCTTCGTAGAAAAAGCCTTTCTTTGAAACGAATTTCGTTTTGTATAAATTGTATATTAATTTTAGTAAATGTTGCATTAACTAATTGCTTGTATTTAATAAATAAAAAGCAAATATAACAGACAATATAATAACCGTGAAATGGAGGCACCGGTGCGCCGCGTTCACTTGCATTGCGCGTGAACTGCAGCGCATCTAATCATAAATAAATTAAACTCAGCATAGGCCTATGCATACATTAGCAATTAAATATATTTGTTGCATTGGATGGTATCCTTTCTACAACAGACCAGGGCTTTCTCGCGGCTCGCATCAGCAGAGCATTGCGTCAAAAGACCGCAAAACAAACAAGGCCGCGTGTAGCCTATTCAAGGCAATTTTTATTTTTATTTCAGAACATGCACTGCACGGGTGCGAAATGTAAAAAAAATACACTGCATGAATTGTTTTCACAAGCAGTTATTTTTCGGAATATTAAATTAACCAAGAAAAAAAAAGAAGAAAAACACTCCATCCAGATAAACAGCAACAGGCTATTGTGGGACTTAAATAAACACAATTAAATTTCATATAGTAGAATATAAATATATATATATATATATATATATATATATATATATATATATATATATATATATATATATATATATATATATATAATACTACATTTCATATAAAACTATATAGTAGGCTATTTTAATAATGACCACCCAATAATCAACACAAACACATCAGGTCGTTATCCTATTTATCCAAAACGGCCCATACAGCATCGATAGTGCCCCCGGCCTCGATTCTGCTTCTTTCTCTACACCTCGTGTCCAGTGCATTTTTCTAACAGCGATCTCAAGGCTTCACAACAAGCGCGAATGGCGTGTCACTTTAAGTGCTTCACCTTTCGTCGTCCCTCTCCTCTCCCCCTCTCTGTCTGAAGCCCCGCCAGCGACACGCAGCTACAAAATCGCTGGCGGTGTGGACGGGGCTTTACTCTAAATTAAACATTCACCTCAAAACGCATCGAAAGTTGAACACAATTTTTTATGGAACTTTCATAGGGAATAATACGAACACGACCAATAACATTGAACACTACACAAATAGAATTTTTTTTTTTTAGACGATTAATTTGAATAGTGACATTTGAGGTGCTGGATTCAATTAAAAAAGGTTCCGGATCCAACATCGGAGGTGCCGGAACATGTTCCGGCGTGTTCCGGCTCAAATTAAGCCCTGGGTATCCCACTAGACCTGACCCATGAAAAGGCGCATGTGCAATAAGCCCAGCTCTAGCACTGCCGATGCTGACGCCATCTGACCTAAACATTTTGAGAGGAGTGTAAGTGCCAGCTTTGAACGACGTTGCCAGACTCTGAATAGCGTACGCGCAAAGTCAGCCAAAGCTCTCATTCGTATTTAGTCTATACATACTCCCAGAAAACACGTATTCTGGGTTGGAGTGCACTCTTCTCCATATTGATCCTGAGACCCAAACATTCTAGATTGTTGAGGAGCCAGGATCTGTGAGTCATCAACTGAATCTCTGATTGGGCTATGATAAGCCAATCATCGAGGTAGTTGAGAATGCGCACTCCCTTTAGTCTCAGGGGTGCTAGTGCTGTGTCCATGCATTTTGTGAAAATGTGGGGCGCCAGAGATAGGCCGAATGGCAGGACTATGTACTGATAAGCCTGCCCCTCGAAGGCGAATCTCAAGAATGGCCTGTGATGGGGCGCTATCTGCTTGTGAAAGTATGCATCTTTCAGATCCAGTGTGAAAAGCAATCCCTCGGGTGAATTTGCGAGAGGATTTGTTTCATAGTCAGCATTCTGAACGTGCGCTTCATCAGCTTTTTGTTCAGCTGTCTGAGACCTAGGATGGGTCTGAGACCGGCATCCTTATATGGAATGAGGAAGTTGAGGCTGTAGAAGCATCATAACTTCGGCGCGAAGCACTTGACTCATGCAGCTTCTCACAGAGGTCTCGACCACAGCACGAAAGCACGGGGGTCCGAGAGCGAACTGCAATGAGTAGCCTCGATTTATAATGTTACAATTCTCCCCTAAGCACATTGGCTATGCAATACAAGTGATTCTCTTGAAAGGGAATCTGAGGGTTCCTGCATAGTTTCGCCACAGCACCACCTAGTAGTCACAAGGTGTGAAAAACAACTATTTTTTGCTTATTACAGTTTGGCCAAAAATCACAAGACTGTCCTCTTTAGCTTCTGTGCAGCATACAAATTAATAACTGATTTTTCCAAGTCAGCCATGTTGAATTTTGTCATTTTACAAATGCATTAGCAAATCATTACGAAACTTGTTAGCCTGTCTTTGCCACCATGCTCTGAAGGAGCCTGAGAAGTTTGAGGGCCGACGCCACCTATTGGTCAATAAAATCAAATATATGCCTACAACTTTTGATGTCAATTGAATTTTTTTCACGGGAGTCATCACATTCCCTGGAATATGGTGAGTAACCTGGATGGTCAAATGATTTGATGTCATAGTAAACCAAATATTTTAAATGTTGATTTTTACATGCTGAAAAAATATCAAAAGTGTGTTTTTTATGTGCAGATTAATATTTTACAGGAGTCAAAACAACACCAATAGCAGTATTATAGATGAATGAATTGAGGTCATACAAGGTCAAAACATCCAAGTTATTGTCTACTTGTTCAACTAAATTAATACATGTTAAAGGGGACCTATAATGCCCCTTTTTACAAGATGTAAAATAAGTCTCAGGTGTCCCCAGCCAAAGGCTAGCCACACACTTTTTAAGATTTTGAGCCTGAGTTTGGGCCTGATTTGCAACCCCCAACGATCTGTAGGGTGTGGCTTCTCACAACCGACTTTTTGGCCAAAAATCGTGTGGTGTCATTAAGATTTTTTTTACTTCTCCCTATCACGTTGGAGGAGCTTAAATATCAAATATGTTTAATATGTACGACTCTTGATCGGGCTGCCTCTGACATGATACACAATGAGAGCGCTCCAACCAAATGTTGCGTGCTTCTATAGCTGAAACTTGGCAGCCACAAACATAACGCCATGTAGGAGAACCAGCTGACGATGTTGATTGTCCTCCATTTGTTTTTCTTCTCATGTCACGTTTGATCTCGTGGGTCTCTGTTGTATGGAAGCCCGTTTCCGCCACTAAATAAAAAAATAAAAACAGTAATTGTGACTTTTTATCTCAGAATTCTGACTTTTTTTCTCACAATTGCGTGATATAAAGTCAGAATTCTGAGATATAAAGTCGCAATTGCGTGAAGTCAGAATTCTGTGATATAAAGTCGCAATTGCGTGATATAAAGTAATTGATCTGCCGCGACCCGACACATGAGTTGCGAACACATTAATGAGTATATATTAACTGTAGTTTTAGCTGCTAATGATGGAATGATTGTCTTATTATCTTAAGGGCATTAATATCTCTGAGCAAACGCGCTCTTGAGGGGATTTTAAGCGCAAGCTTTGGCGTAGAAACAACACGGATGTGAGGGGCAACGTTCATTGAACATATATGTGTTATTATGGAAATATGATCCCCAGAACTCCACCACTCTCAGAATGTGCTGTAATTCACGATGTCCTTAGAGAACGAGTGTGTCCAGTAATGACACGTCCAGTATGATCTGTCGCTACATACAGTCACCTGAGGGTGGCGCTGTTCTGGGATCATATTTCATTAATAACATATCATTAATAACATATTTCATTAATAACATTTAAATAATAACGCATCAGAATATGCTGTAATGCAAGATTTCGTTTGAGAATTAATTTTATTGACCTCCATGTGCGCGATTTTGATAATATTTAAAATAATAGTAGTATTATATTATATTCATATAAAATAATAATTGATGTAGGTGAGTTCTGTACAGTGAGTTCTGCTGCCGAACAGTTGTAACTATAAATGAGGTTGAGATGGAGCAGTTTTCATTAAACAATAATAGCCTGTAAAAAATGATCTTATATGTTTCTTTTTTTTTATCAATAGCCTATATCTTCTTCTTTAAAAAAAAAAAAAAAAAAAAGTATTGGCCTATGCACTTTAATAATAAAGCACATTTTTTATAATTTAGCCAAGCAATGTTGTAGTCATTAGGCCTAAATAACATATTTACCCCTGGTTTCACAGACAAGGCTTAAGATAGTCCTAGACTAAAATGCATGTTTGAGCCGTTTTAACTGAAAGCAACTTGCACTGACAAAACTTAAAATATATCATTGCCATTGTTTTGACTCAACATTCACACCAGTAATGTTTTTTTCTAAGGTATGTTAACAATAGCTACTCAAATGCCCTAATTGAACTAAGCACTAATCCTAGCTTAGTCTAAGCCCTGTTTGTGAAACCGGGCCTTAGTTTCATATTTATGCTTAAATATGACTATTATAAAGGTTTTTTATTTTATTTAATCTATGTTAATTATGGAAAGTGAACTGCACGAGTAAGATCATAAGATGTGCAATATGTCGGGAGACATGGAGTGGGTCACACATGATTTTGACCATTTTGTTTAGTGGAAAGCCTTTATTTAAAGTGAATTTCGTTTTGGAAAAATATATCTTAATATTGATAAAATTTTCATCAACCAATTGCCTGGAATTAATAAACAAGAAGCAAGCAAACAATATGAAGGCGCCTGCGGGATGACTTGAATAAACGTGAACTGGAGCGCGTCTCGTAAATGAACAGAAAATACTTGCCTCACAAACATGAGAAATATATAGAAAGCTTGAAATGAGGCTCGGCAAGGCAAGGCTACTGTGGAGAGAAGAGTCAGCCGACACCGATTTGGAAAACAGTTTATAAATAAACAGTTAAAGGTCCCTTTCTTCGTGATCCCACTGTTCAAACTTTAGTTAGTGTGTAATGTTGCTGTTAGAGCATAAATAATACCTGTAAAATTATAAAGCTCAAAGTTCAATGCCAAGCGAGATATTTTATTTAACAGAAGTTCCCTTTCAAAGCCTACAGCGAACGGCTGGCTTGGACTACATCCTGGTACTTCCTTCATAAATGACGTCAGTAGAACAGACTAACCTCCGCCCACAAGAATACGCGAAAAAGGGGGCGTTCAAAGCAATTCAAAATGTGAAAGTATGAAAGAGTTATGGAAGTTTAAATTTACTGTAAATGAAAAATAATGTACTAAATATTTTTTATTTCATATAAAATATATATTTTACAAAAAAGAATTTACTCTAAAATTACTATAAAATCAAAGCCATATGTCTAACCAATTTGTGTTCCAAATTTGAAGTTGATATCACAAAAATTGAAGTTCCCATGAGATTTTGTTTAGGTGCTGTACCAAAAATAGCCACCGGGTGTCATTCAAATTCCATTTATTGTTTTTTTGATGCATTTTCCTGTAAATTTCTGTCCAAATATCACTTCCATCACAAAACAGTCACCAAATATGGACACTTGAGACTTTTCCGACAATATGTGTTTTGTCAAAATTGGAAAAGATTTTGAATATTAAGTTGTTAAAATAATTGTTGTAATATGAAACATGACACCGCCCACTAGGGGAGGAGCCCGCTAGAATAATTTAGAGTAACGTTTCCATGGTAACACAATGTCCGATTTCAAAACGGTTTTCACAGGATGAATTTTGAGTTTGTAAGCTTTCAAATGATACCTAATTTATGATAATTACTTAAATATATGATATGGAAAAAAGGCGATCAAAAAAAGAGCACCAGGCGTCCCATCTGTGGGACGGTGACAGTTAAGAGGTTAAGTGAGTTTATGCTTAAAACAAGCTAAATGATCTGCCAATGGGGTGAGAAAAATAATCTTGTTTCTGATTGAAATATTGTTTCTTGTTTCTGTCCCAAACAGAAATAAGATAATTTTTCTCACCCCATTTGGCAGATAATTGTGCTAGTTTTAAGCTAAAACTTACTTCATTTTGATTTTCCCCCCAGAAAACATGGACATTTTTAAAAATTTTATTTAACCAATTTTATTTAACAGAAGTTCCCTTTCAAAGCCTACAGCGAACGGCTGGCTTGGACTACATCCTGGTACTTCCTTCATTAATTACGTCAGTCAGTAGAACAGTAGAACAGACTAACCTCCGCCCACAAGAATACGCAAAAAAAGGGGGCGTGGTCTTGTTGCTGTCCCACGTGGAGAAGAGGAAGTGTCGCGTGGAGAAAAGGAATTGTTGCGTTTGACTGTGTTTGTCGCCATGTCGTCATGACGCTGTTATTTTCATCCCGGAGTCAAATCACCTTTGTTTGGCTTTCTCAGGGACGCTGTAGAGATCATTAAGCGCATACATCTCCCGTTAAGAGGCGTGACCTTTCCTTGCAAGTTACGTGCGCTAAGCTGCTGTCGAATCACAACAAAGGAACCGTGCCACGTTCGCTAAGCTGCGGTCAAATCACAACATGGGAACCGCTGGCACAATCAGAACTCGTTACGTATTTCTGAAGGAGGGACTTCATAGAACAAGGAAGTCATCAGCCCGTTTTTAGGACAGTGAAAACAGCGGTGTACAGATAAGTAAATTGTGTGAAAAATACTGTGTTTTTTTACACGCGAAACAGGAACTCGTTATATTGCACACTGTAAACACAATCAAAGCTTCAAAAAAACACGAAGAACGGGACCTTTAAACTATATGCAAGCAGCTGTTCTGGGTTCTCCAATGGCCACAGACAGTGTATTTTGTCAAAAAGAATCATATCTGTTTTTTTAAACGCATGTAATATCACTTTTTTAATAGCCTAATGTTTTTACTCTACAGTTGTGCAGTTTTAAGGGGACATATGGACATTTTAAAATGTATTTGCCGAAATTAGTAATGATATTTATATACAGGTTTATTTAAAATAGCAACATTTTATGTAAATTTCACATTAAATATCTAAATTTCTCAGTTTAATTCATGGTGAAAACATGAATGTGCATATTAGTGGAAGTTTGCTGCCATCGTTTAGGCTGTAATGTGGCGTAGGTGCTATTTTTGTATAGTTTAACTATCATCAGCCTTTTAAAAAAATTTAATAATAATAATATCATGAACATAATGACAGGGTAGAATGGACTGGACATCATATAAAACAATAAAAATTAAAAAACATCAATGCATTAAAAAAATAAAACAGTACCAGTATTTCCGCAACTTAGACTGAAAACATGTAGTGCTAAACCTTGATACAAGGGGCACCAAGTAAAATCTTGCCTTGGGCAGCAAATTGGTCAGGGCCGGCCCTGTAATGGACTAATGCAAAAAATGACAAACACAAGTAAAACTTACTCCATGAAGCCAGGCAATCTATGTGTCACATATTCCCTGTGTGTTTGTTGACACTGAGTTATTTCCTGTCCTGTGCCATGTGTTGTAGTCCTTTGTAGTTTTTCATGTTGTATTAGTTCTCCCAGGTGTTTCCCATTTAGCCACTCCCTTTTGTTACCTCGTTAACCTTGTTTCCCTGTGTATTTATACCCCACTGCTTCAGTTGTTGTTGGTCAGTCGTTGCTCCCGCATGTGCACCTACAAGTGTTCCTGTCGTTGTGCTCCTGTATGTGCTCCTGTATGTGCTCCTGTATGTGCTCCTGTATGTGCTCCTGTATGTGCTCCTGTATGTGCTCCTGTATGTGCTCCTGTATGTGCTCCTGTATGTGTTCCTGTATGTGTTCCTGTCGTTGTGCTCCTGCCTGTTTGCCTTCTTGGACTTTCTTTGTTTATATCTTTAATAAATGCTCAAATCTGCACTTGGATTCTCATCCCTGCCTCCGCGTTACAGAACGACTGACCAAAAGATGGATCCAGCAGCAAGATCAGACCACAGGATGAACTCCGCTGGTTGTATTAGGGACCCGTTGAGCAATCTTTGTTCAATTTTTCAAGATGGCCGTAGGATTGAGAGTTATGTGGAGGAGTTCCTTTCCTACAGCTACCTCGTGCCTGGTGACAATGTTTTGCTAACGGACTGTTTCTGGAGTGGACTAGATCTAGACATTAGCCTAAATATGCCAAGGGAAGACCCTAGCTGGACCCTGGCACAGTTTATTGACTTTGTCCTGCAGTTTTGTGGATCCCCCTTCACTGTAGGGGAAGTGGAGGAGGATTTCAACATGGCCGCCATTCCAGAAGCTCATCCTGCTCCGGTCCTCCAAGAGCCCGCTCCGGCCGATCCAGAGACAGAGCTTCACGTCACTTCTGCCGATCCAGAGACAGAGCTTCACGTCACTTCTGCCGATCCAGAGACAGAGCTTCACGTCACTTCTGCCGATCCAGAGACAGAGCTTCACGTCACTTCTGCCGATCCAGAGACAGAGCTTCACGTCACTTCTGCCGATCCAGAGACAGAGCTTCACGTCACTTCTGCCGATCCAGAGACTGAGTTTCACGTCACTTCTGCCGATCCAGAGACTGAGCTTCACGTCACTTCTGCCGATCCAGAGACAGAGTTTCACGTCATGTCTGCCCGTCAAGAGTCTCATCCCGCCGAGCCTGAATCTGTTCCTCTTCCTCTTCCCGTGTCTGTGTCTTCGGACAATATGGCCGACTCCACGCCTGGGTCTCCGTACAAGATGGCCGCCGCCGAGCCAGTGTCCCAGGACAAGATGGTCTTCGCGGAGCCGGTGTCTGTTCCTGTTCCTGAGCCGGTGTCTGTTCCTGTTCCTGAGCCGGTGTCTGTTCCTGTTCCTGAGCCGGTGTCTGTTCCTGTTCCTGAGCCGGTGTCTGTTCCTGTTCCTGAGCCGGTGTCTGTTCCTGTTCCTGAGCCGGTGTCTGTTCCTGTTCCTGAGCCGGTGTCTGTTCCTGTTCCTGAGCCGGTGTCTGTTCCTGTTTCTGAGCCGGTGTCTGTTCCTGTGCCATGGTCTCCTCCCTGGCCGCCTGAAGGGTCGTCTCCTCCCTGGCCGCCTGCACAGCCCGATCCGCCATGGCCGTCCGAGGCCCCCGATCCGCCATGGCCGCCCGAGGCCCCCGATCCGACATGGCCGCCCACGCCCCACTGTCCAGATTCGCTCCACGGCCCAGGTCCACCCACGCCTGACGGCCCCGGTCCACCCATGCTCCCAGGCCCATCTATGCCAGTCTTGGCTCTATGTCCTGTTCCCCTGCACGGACCTGGCCCACCATCCCTTCCCCTGTTTAACCTCCCACCTGAACTCTTTGTGTGCATTCTTCTGTGTGAGCGTCTAGAAGCCGCTCTTAAGTGGGGGGCTCTGTCACATATTCCCTGTGTGTTTGTTGACACTGAGTTATTTCCTGTCCTATGCCATGTGTTGTAGTCCTTTGTAGTTTTTCATGTTGTATTAGTTCTCCCAGGTGTTTCCCATTTAGCCACTCCCTTTTGTTACCTCGTTAACCTTGTTTCCCTGTGTATTTATACCCCACTGCTTCAGTTGTTGTTGGTCAGTCGTTGCTCCCGCATGTGCACCTACAAGTGTTCCTGTTGTTTTGCTCCTGTATGTGTTCCTGTCGTTGTGCTCCTGCCTGTTTGCCTTCTTGGACTTTCTTTGTTTATATCTTTAATAAATGCTCAAATCTGCACTTGGATTCTCATCCCTGCCTCCGCGTTACACTATGCGCATGCTTTCTGGGGTCCTAATGGCGCGCAGAGGAAAGCAACGGAACATTTTCTCGAAGTCTGATGTGAATTTTACACGGTAAGTTATGAAATATTTGTTTATTGGTCAATTTAGTTACATTTGCAGAAAAGTATAAAGCTATTAGGCTGTCTGCAGTCATGGTGGTTAAAGAGTTAACGCGTTACTGTTAAAATATAACTTCGAGTTGAGTTTGCTAAAGAACCGAATCATCCGTTATTAGCAAACAGCATCTGTGTCGAAAACAATTGTCCTGTTTTACATGTAATCTACAAAGAAGTTTAATGTACAGTGAACTTTAAGATGAACTGTGCCCGACGCAAACGTCGTGTTTAATCATCTGTGTGATTAAATAATTGTGCCCTCACGTGCTATCCGAATTATAAATATAAATTTCCTAATTTAAAAATGGACATGTACAGCCTCGGAAGTTTTACAAACCCGGGATGATAGACTACCCGAGCCCCGAGATGGGTAAATTAACGTTAGGCCATTAACTTTAAAAGTGATGGAGAAAACCGCCAATCCACCATTAATTTACATCAACTAAACTACACTGCTTTGTTGATACATATTAATCAAGGTAAACCGAGATTATACTCCCTATTGAATAGCTAGTGATACATTTTGTAGGGTATGTGTTCAGGCAGCCTTATGAGCTATACATTTATTGTTGATATTTACTTGAATGCAGTTGTTGACTGGTCAAATTTCAAATCAATAAGATAAGTATATTTATTCAAATTTGGTGTAAAGAAGTATATTTCTGACATTAACATTTCTAACATATGTCCAACAGGTTGCACTCACCATTCAAGCTCATGCCAGGTAAGTTGGCAATAATTCTTACAGCCTATACCAGTATGACACAGATTTCAATAGATATACGTATACAACCACCCACACAGACAGACAGACAGACAGACAGATTACACTGTTAATGCAATTTACTTTTTGTTTTTAACAGCAAATTGAAGATAAGCAAAATGCTGTGATTCGTTGCCTGCTAATCATCCGATGAGCTCATTGAAGTCTTCCAGGTATATTAATAGATACTTTAAAATTGAGTTTGAATTTGGATATGTACAGTACTGCAAAAGGCACATTAGCATTTTCATCCCCAAAATTGTTTTTTACTTTTTATATCCTTGTGCTGTAGTTTGTCAAAAAAAGTGCTATACCGTTCTAAAAAGAAATGGTGCTATATGGCACTAAATGTGGTTCTTGGCTTGTAATCATAGGGGAACCCATTTTGGTGCTATAGCACCATATCTTAGCACCAAATCTTCTACAGCACTTTTGTCAAATGGTGCTATGCAAAACCCATAAGAGGTGCTATATATCACATTTTATTTAAAAAATGGTGCTAAACAGCACCTACAGTGGTTCAGGCAGCCTTATCAATCATAGGGGAACTACTTTAAGTGTTGTATAGCACCAAATCTTGGTGCTTCAGTGGTTCTTCACTGGTTCTTTGGGATGACTGATGCTATATAGCACCACTACCATACAGAACCTGTTTAAACCCCTGTATGGTTCTTCAGTGGTTCTTCTGGGTGGTTAAGGTGCTATATAGCACCACTGCCGTACAAAGAACCTGTTAAGCCCCTTTAAAGATTCTTAACGAGCCAAATAACCATTGTTGGTGCTGTTTAGCACGAAAGAAAATGCAAGGAAATAAAATGCAGTATGACACCTCTTATGGGTTCTTCACAGTAGGATTTGATAAAGGTGCTGTAGAGCAGGGGTTTTCAAACTTTATGATGCCAAGGACCCCCAAATATGATGAACCTTAAGGAGGGACCCCATTCCTAAAATCCATCTATATATTTTTATTTATAAATTTCGTTGTACTTCCAATGACAATAAAGGCTACTCTACTCTACTATTTGATTTCTCCCTGCAACTGGAAACCTGTACATTAATTTCTACTGCTTCTGTTACCCTTTTGCGGGAACTAATCACAGACTGGCTTTTGGCGGGTTTAACACGATGACAGATAGAAAAGTGATCACGCCTCTTGTGGTCTGATTGGTTGAAGGACTATCCAAGTCATTTGAATTATGCTCGTTGATCACGCCTCTTGTGCAGTAGAAAATACGGACCCACTTTATATTAGGTGGCCTTAACTACTATGTACTAACATTTTAATTAATCATTTGACACAATGCACTTATTGTGTACATGCATGTTTTTATATTGTACTTACATTTTAAAAATACCTGCATGTAATTACATCTGTAATTAATTTCTGTAGTTACATTTGTAATTACACAGTTGACCCTTTCCTTACACCTAACCCTACCCTTAAACTTACCCACACACCTGTCCCTAACCCTACCCGTATCCGACCTCAATATCAGCAAAGGTGTTTTGCAATACAATTTGAACACAGTAAGTACATTGTACTTATTTTTTGATGTAAGTACATAGTAGTTAAGGCCACCTAATATAAAGTGGGGCCGAAAATACAGACTCCCCAGACCAATGTTCAATCTTAAATTAAGCTTGGTCTGGTGATGGCCGGACAAGTATGTAAGCAGCATTCAAGATAAATGTGACTAGTGAGAAAAACTCCCTATAAAGATACAAAACAAACATACAATTCTGGAAAGTATACGGCACGGTAGACTTTATCAATTTTTGCTTTGTCTTTTTATTCTATGAAATTTTCTGAGGACCCCTTAGAACCTCCTGGAGGACCCCGGACCCCAGTTTGAAAACCCCTGCTGTAGAGCACCTTTAAAGATATGGTGCTATATAGCACCATAAGTGTTTCCCCTATGATTACAAGCCAAGAACCTCTTGAATAAACAGTTTAAATTCCTAAACATTAATTTTGCCATTGTTTGTAATCTAGGGAGATTTTTGTTTGCACAGGGAGTCTGACAACAGTTGGTGCTCAACAGAAGGTCTGGTCTCACCATCATTTAGTCTGTCTATTATAACATGAAGAAAGAGATACAATTGAGACAGCCTAAATCAAAAACTGTGGCAATGTCTGCAAAATGCTTTAAAAAAAACGTACATACGAAGCTACCTGAAAAACTATATCGTGTACCCAGGCCAAAAACTGCTTTAAGTGCAAAGGGTGATCACACCAAATTGTCAGGTGTGAGAGAGAGAGAACCCCAGAGACGAAGGCAAGTAACTCAGTCTTTTAATGGAAAAATAGGCAAAACAGCCGCTGGCACAATCAAACAGAAAGTCTTTAAAGGATAACCAAAGCTGCCGGAGATCTGGGTTGGTAGACCAGTCCTTAGATGCAGAGCCGGATTAACGCAAAGGCAAACTAGGCACGTGCCTAGGGCCCGATTGGCGGGATGGGGCCCAGACAGAGGAAAAAAAAAAAAAAAAAAGTATAATAAATAATAATAATAAAATTTAAATAAAATAAAATGTACAAATGTCCTATCTACAATTTATTTCAATATTTATTAATTAACTAAAAATAGTGACGATGTTTATCTTAACCATAGACTGTTACATTATGTCACATTAACGCCAGCCCGTGACTGTTTTTATATAGAGGCGCCAGCCAGTTAAGACCGAGGAGACGTCAGTGGCGGTCAGAGGTTAGAGCGGGACAACAAAGCTAGCAGGCAGGTGTGTTTTTTAAGTAGGCTAACATTCAAGATGCTTTCGGGTGCGGCAAAACGTAAAAAGAAAAAAAATGAAGAGGAACAAAAGAAGAGACAGCGGGGGGCTTTACAGAAGTTTCTGTCGGGCAGCCGTCCGACAGCTGTGAACCTGCTCGAGTCAGCAGAGCCAGGCCCGGAGACACGGCCCGAAGACGCGGGAAATGCGGCGGAAGACGCGGCGGGAAATGCGGTGGAAGATGCGGCGGAAAATGCGGCCGAAGACACTGTGGGGCCCGCGCGGCGCGGGCCGCGGGACGCGCCGTCAACATCAGCGCCGTCACAGAACAACAAACTGATGGAAGAACAGCAGCCAGCCAGAAGTGAGCCCAATATCGTTTTGCAGCAGGTGCCTCTAGACCCAGAAAGGGTATTAACAAGCCCATTATTAATTTTCAAATAACAACAAAGATTTAAAAAAAAAAAACGAAACATGTATCACTCACACTCTTTAGAGTTAGACATTATTAAATTATAATATTTTGACAATTGGCCCTTTTCACCTCTTTTTTCAATTATTTCCCCAATTAATGACAGTTTGGGAATGTACATAATATCTGTAGACCTGGAAGACATAAAACTTTTAAGCTGTGAATATTTAAAAAAAAATGTTTTGAGTGAATCTGGTGTTTTTCACAATTCTTGAAATGTAAGAAGTATTCCATCCATATACACGTCTTTAATAGTCTGAATACCTTTAGTTTTCCACAGTTTAAATCCTCCATCCTTATATTTATTATTATTTATTGTTAGACAGTTTCTAAATGGTTGATGAATGTGAAGGGGTCATGTTTGCCTTCTTGTTCTTAATTACAACATTTATAAATGTTGTAAGCTATTGCATTTTGCAGAAAATCTTAATTACAACATTTATAAATGTTGTAAGCTATTGCATTTTGCAGAAAATCTTAATTAAATGTGTTGATTAAATGTAAACAGAGCAAATAAGATAAACTTATTTGCTCTGTTTACATAGTTTACTGACACCTATTGGTTATTTACTGGTACTACTGCCTTAAACAATGACACTCCCAATGGATGAGGATAATTTAATAGCATTTAATAGAGCCGTGTAATGACGTATAAATAATGAATATCAAAAAATAGTCTGATAGACTGTTTAATATACAACACAACCAATTTGTAACTAAAGACTATGCTATGTAAAATGTGAATTAACTTTTATTAGTAACTTTGGTAAGTTTCAGATTTCAGTTCATAAATAACATCGATGGAGGGGGGCCCAAAAAATGTAGCCTGCCTAGTGTAGTCCGTTTATTTAATCCGGCTCTGCTTAGATGAAAACAGTGGTGACAGGCAGGCGGCCGTCGACAGTAGCACTCAGTGTCCTGATATCAGCATTCAGCGGCAGGCGAGCTGGGCAGAGCACAGACTAAGCATTAGCATTAGCGCTGATCAATACGATCTTAGTTCGTGTTAATCAGACAAAGACAAGACAAGGTAGGATACGGAAGGAATAACGATCGACACACACGTCTACAGAAATAATAATCTGGCAAAGAACAAAGGACAGGCAGGGACTAGAAATAGAAAACCCAATCAGAGGGGAACAGGGAACAGGTGTAGCGAGAAACAGCCTGTCAGCAGGTAACGAGCGACAGCTGATCAACAAGTGTGTGCGTGCAAGCACCCCAGAGGGAAAGTGTGAGTCAGAGAATGACCAGCAGAGGGGGGAAAAGAAGGAAGAACCAGGATCATGACACCAAATATTGATTTAGTCCATAGAAGGTAAATTAAAATCAATTATGAAAGCATTTTAAAGGCATCCCCACTTTACAGAATTTTTACACAAGTGCCTAAAACCTTTTACAGTACAGTAGCTTTGCAGGTAGTATTTTAAGTGTCTTGCAGACAGTTCTTCTTGATTTAGTCTGTCTTAATTGTTTCCCTCTTTCTTCATGTAATAACAGATTTAATGATGGTGAGAACAAATCTCTGTGTGGGACTCTTGTCACAAAATTAAAGAGAACATACAACTTCCTGTACATGATTGTAACCACTTTGTACTCATTTGTGTATTTGACAGGATGAGAGCAGAGACATGATTAAAGATAGCTTCACCAATCATGTGATGAAGATCATTGTACTGGGCAGCACTATAGGAGAGGAAGTTGCTAACATAGCTGACATCATTGAGGGGACTGAGGTGCTGTTGTAAGAATCTCACCAATGCGTGCCTTCTGCTCATGGGCTTTATTTACTCCCTGAACTTAAGCTAACTTGCTCATTTGTTCAGCAAGTGAGATCGTTCTAAAAAGTTTTTTGTGTTGTTGTTGTTGCTTTTTCAAGCGTTTAATTCAAATAAAACTCAAGGAAAATGTCTGTCAGTGTGTTTTTTTGTTGTTGTTGTTGTTGAAAAAAACATCAGTAGTAATATATCACAAATTATATTAAGTAATGTTTAAATAATATTTGAAATAAAGATTACTCAGGATAACTAAAGAAAGATAACTAGGATTCTTATGTAAAAGACATGCAATAAATCATATTATATTTATAAGCATTACTTAAGTAAAATTTACAAACAAAGAGTCATTAAAATGTACTGGGAATTCCTAAGTAAACTTAACTTAAACATTTCTAATTAAAGCTACTAAAAATTATGTATAGATTTTACTAGCCTTTTCTGAGTGAAAATTGTTTCCAAGCTTTTTTCAAGTAAATTCTACTCCACATTTTTTACAGTGTAGAGGTTTCAAAAGAAACTGCAGTGCTAATCACAATCTATGATCAATAAAGGGTGTGGGTGTGAGTGCCCTGTAGCATCATTATGAAGTGCTTTGAGCGGCGGGTCCTGGAACACCTAAAAGACTCTCTACCATCCACATTGGACTCACACCAGTTTGCCTACCACAGCAATAGGAGCACAGAGGATGCAGTTTCCATGGCACTGCACTCTGTGCTCACCCATCTGGACCATAAGAACACTTATGCACGCATGCTGTTTGTTGACTTCAGCTCAGCATTCAACACTGTCATCCCATCCAAGTTAATAGCCAAACTTGGAGACCTGAGCATCAACACTTCAATGTGTAACTGGATTTTGGACTTCCTAACTGACAGACCCCAGAATGTTCGATCAGGATCCACCTGCTCCACATCCATCACACTCAACACTGGTGTGCCACAGGGCTGTGTGCTAAGTCCGTTTCTCTACTCCCTCTTCACCTCCGACTGCAAGCCTGTGTATGGATCTAATTCCATCGTCAAGTTTGCGGACGACACTACGGTGATTGGTCTCATCAGCAACAACGATGAGACTGCCTACAGGGAAGAGATCCAGCACCTGGCCACATGGTGCGCTGATAATAACCTGCTCCTCAACACCACCAAAATGAAGGAGCTCATCGTGGACTTCAGGAAAGAGTCAAGAGGCACACACGACACCATCCACATCAATGGAATGGCTGCTAAGCGTGTCTCCAGTTTCAAGTTCCTGGGGATCCACATCTCGGCGGACATGTCGTGGACGACCAACACCTCCAGTCTGGTCAAGAAGGCTCACCAGCGCCTCTTCTTCCTGAGGACACTGAGGAAGAATCAGCTCTCCTCGGCTATCCTGGTGAACTTCTACAGCTGCGCAATAGAAAGCATCCTGACCAACTGTGTCGCAGTATGGTATGGGAGCTGCTCTGTTGCAAGGCACTGCAGCGGGTGGTGAAAACTGCCCAGCGATCACAGGGACTCCACTACCTGCCATCGAGCACATCCAGAGGAAACGCTGTCTGCATCGAGCTCGCAGCATCCTCAAGGACTCCTCTCACCCAGCCCACAGACTGTTTTCTCCCCTGCCCTCCGGCAGGCGTTTCAGGATCCTCCGGACCAGGACCAGCAGACTTAAGAACAGTTTTTTCCCCAGAGCTGTCTCTTTACTGAACTCAAACCCCGTTGATCCACTCCCTCATAAACTGCTAACTCTCCTACCTCACATCTGCCTTCACTTTATTTGCACTACCGACTGTTTATTACAGTAACAACTGTTTACTTATGCATTTTGCACCACCATATCTTAACTGGATTATGCTCATTTGCACTGCCGACTGTATTTATAGTACCAATGTTTACATTTGCATTTTGCACCGTACTTCTAACTGTAATATGCAACCACTTTCCACTGCACTTTTACACTTTTTTTCAGATAGCTCTGTCCATAATTTATTGCACTACCCTAATCCACTGCTATAGTCCTCATATTAGCCTAACATATTATTGTATACCTCTACCTGTAAAATTCTGTTTAAAGTCTAAAGCCATCTCTATATTATATTCATAGTACATATTCACCTGTAAATTCTGTTTATAGTAATAGCCATCTGTATATTTATTCACTGTACATATTCACCTGTAAATTCAGTTCTGTTTATAGTAATAACCGTCTCTCTATTTATACATATTTATATATATTCAGTACATTTCCATGTCCTGTACTTACGCAACCACTGTATATCCTGCACTTGCTGCTATTGCACTTCTGGTTAGACCTAAACTGCATTTCGTTGCCTTGTACTTGTACTTGTGTAATGACAATAAAGTTGAATCTAATCTAATCTAATCTAATCTAAAATATACTTTCTATTGTATAAGGGCAGACCTGACACATATAAAATAATGCAGTTTCTGTATTTCCATCGGATGTTACGTTATGACATTGTGCTATGAATGACTAAATGTTCCTGTTGGTACGAGAACATATGTTAGTGTTTAGGAAAGAAAAGAAAAGAAAAGAATTTTGAGACATGTTTGAATTGTTTCGGTAGCGTGTTGTGTTAGTGTATTATTTTATTTTGAAAATTAGTGTTGTAGTTTAGTTTTCAATGATTTTGAGCATGAAATTAACTATGCCATATATTAATTATTAGTTTTGCCAATTGTGTGATATAGGTGTGTTGGTGCGTTAAGAGTTTAGGAAATTTGTTAAAAGTATTGAAAAATTTGTCATAGCGATTGTAAAAAACTGTAATATGTAATCTAATGTGGATGTCATTGATAATTCAGTACTGAATTTCTTAAGTTTAGAAAGCTATTTTATTCAGATTCTCACCACTTTCTTTTGTAAACTCAATCATTCTTTTACTTTCTAAGATGGTAAAACTCTTTAGACGCAGGCTGTAACACCACAAAACCAGAAGTGCAAAACAAAGAAGAGGCCAGAAATAATTTGAACAAGATTGATCAACCTATATCACAGGAGTGTAGAAGGGCATAAAGTGTCTTTAATCAGTGGAACATTAATGCTGTGCATCCAAAATAGTCAAAACCCAGCACATTGATCATTGGTTTAATAACTTTAAAAGTAGAAATCTATTTAACAATACAATCATACAAATGAAACAATAAAATAATCTGCTTTAAATATTCAGTTCATAATGTTGATTCAAAGATATTATCATTGATTTGTGGTTGAAATCTCAACATTGCTTCAACATTAACTGAGGGTGCAAGAGTGATACTGAACCAACATCACTTTGTAACATTAATTCAGTGCAATTAGCGTTGACTCATCAACACTGACTCAACATTGTTTCAACGATTACATGCTATCTGGGTGGTTTACATCTAAAAAGTAAACATGTAAATTTGTGCACAGATTACTTCAAAATGTGTGGGGAAATTGCCAAATAAAAGTCTTATCTGCGAAAGTGTACTAAACAAAATAATGCCATTCATTTAGCTTTTAAAATAATTTGTTTTAAGTTGATAAATAAACAAGCAGAGCTGTTGATTATGATGGTCATGAAATAAGTGCTTAAACAAGGTTGGTGCCTCATAATTGGTGCCTAAATAATAAGTGTCTCGATGCCCTCGTTAAATTCCTCACAAACTAAATCCATTTAAGCATGGATACTGATTCTAAATATGGATACTGATTCTAAATATGCACATGGTGCAATACACGGTTTTGCCAAAACATGGGAACAAAGAAATTTTAGGAGAGCGGATGGAAAACCAATAGCACATTCTGATTTGATAGGAGATTTAATCAATGCGGTGCAGTTACCGAGCAAAGTGGCCATAGTCAAGGAGAGGGGGCACGCAGCAGGAGATTCAGAGGAAGTAAGAGGTAACCAATTGGCTGACGCAGCTGCAAAGGAGGCTGCTAAAAAAACATGCAAAAAGGTAATAGAATTGGGAGAGGTTGCTATGATGGCACCTGTGAATATTTTACCTGATTTTGATTTAAAAATACTGCAGAGCCAACCAACTGAGGCTGGCTTAAAATATTGGGTCTCAAAAGGCTGTCAGCCAGGGAATTATCAGAGACTCTGAGGGGAAAGTGGCTTTGCCAAAAATAATACTTGTGTTGCTCATAAATCATTATCATGGTCTCTCACACACCAATGCTGCAAAAACGGCACACGCAATCAATGCTTTGTATTGTATAGCAGATGTACACAAGACAACTAAATATCCATTTTCAAATGTTATCAGAAGTATGTTTATTATTAAATAATAATAATAATATTAAAAATGCATTTTTCGTTACAAAGTGATGTTGCTTCAGTATCACTTTTGCACCCTCAGTTAATGTTGAAGCAATGTTTAGATTTCAACCACAAATCAATGATAATATCATTGAATCAACATTATGAAGTGATGTTAGTTGAATATCATGTTTGCACCCACATTTAATGTTTTAAACAATGGTGAACAAAATAATCAATGGTAATGCTAATGGATCAACAACACTGTTATTGATTCTACATCACTGATGTTGAAGAAATATTGAAAGTAACAAAAATAATCTTTGGTAATATTCGATCAATGTTGTTGATTTTTAATCACTTTTGTTGAAACGATGAAAATACAACTGAAATGTTATGTCAAAGGCTACCATCAACTGTCTGGTTCCCAACAATCTTTATTCTTTTGTTTTCAACAGAAGAAAGACATTCATACAGGATGAGTAAATAATGACATAATTTTGGGGTGAACAGAACTATCCCTTTAAAGCTGCAGATTCACCATATGAAGACCTTAATCTTAAATAGCAATGTCAGTCACTTTCTCAATAAACACAAAAATTCTGTCTTGATTAATGAATGCAGTGTCAGTGGAATTTAGAAATAGATATGATGCAATTCAGACTTGATTCCATCCACACTCTAGCACAGTAGGTGGCAGAAAGCATCTATTCAGCTCGTTTGCAACGGCTAGTAATACCCAGCGAAGAAGCAGCAGCAACAGTCCAGCAGTCCTTGCCGTAGTAGAGGCTTTTATTTTGAAGGACTTTACTTGTAGATCGTGTGCACACGTGTTTCTGTGAGTCCATGCGGAAACGTACATCAGAGCATCATGGAGGAGCACAAGAAGGGCAGAAACAGCATGGACACGCAAAATGACGGGGATTTTGATGATGGAGACTGCGATCACAACGAGGATGACAATAATGAGGAAGAGTTCATACTGGAGGATGTATTGCGTTTGGGCGGGACAAAGGTGAGCTTTTAGCCTGTTTCCAACACACGTGTCA
This sequence comes from Romanogobio albipinnatus, assembly GCA_023566225.1. Lineage (NCBI taxonomy): Eukaryota > Metazoa > Chordata > Actinopteri > Cypriniformes > Gobionidae > Romanogobio > Romanogobio albipinnatus. The sequence goes on along the minus strand of CM042256.1, from coordinate 26,992,815 downwards.
GAATAAAACACGAGCACACTGAAGGAGCAAACTGCGAACACTAGTATGTCTTCTAATATAGATTCCTGAAATAAGAGTTTCTTCAACTATAGACGTGTGACGTTGCAGCCACTTCACAAGAGTTTATTTACTTTTTCATTTAATATTTCAAAGTTCCGTACTAAAATTGTTTTATATGACAGATCTAACGTTATATGATAAAAGTAAGAGAGAAAATATGCAAGAAACTCTACAGGGGGTTAATCGTAAAGTGACATTTCAGGGCTTTTCTGTCACATTTATAACGTTATGAAATGAAAATATATCATATGAAAATCTTTCATGTTTTATATTTTTCTTATATATATATATATATATATATATATATATATATATATATATATATATATATATATATATATATATATATATATATATATATATTAGTTAGAGAACAGACAACTAGGCTACAGAAAACTATAGTTGATAACCGTTTTTATGAGCTATTCTTTTTCTCTATTATTTTATTTCTTCGAAAGGCCAAAATTACTTGGACAATTTATAAGAATAAAATCACTGTTCCAGTGCTTATATAAATGCAAATTTAATATATCATCTAATATGGATGTCATTTGATAATTCAGTACTGAATTTTTTAAGTCTTGGGTAGGAAAAGAAAGCTATTTTATTCCGATTCTCACCACTTTCTTTTTTAAACTCAATCATTCTTTTACTTTCTAAGATGGAAAAACTCTTTAGACGCAGGCTCTAACACTACAAAGCTGAGGCCAGAAATAATTTGAACAAGATTGATCAACCTAGATATCACAGGAGTGTAGAAGGGCATAAAGTGTATAATCAGCTGAACATTAATGCAGCACATTGATCAGTGGTTTAATACCAACCTTAAAAGTATACATTTATTTAACAATAAAATCATAAAAATGAAACTATAAAATAATCTGCTTTAAATATTCATGAATAAACCTAAAGGGTTTGTAAGATCTAGTAACCACCACAGAGCAGCAGCTAGAAGCATAAGCCATGTTTCCACCGCAGGAACTTTCCCCAGGAACTAGGAACTTTGGGGTGGTACTCGGTGTGTTTCGACGGCAGGAACCAGGGTCTAAATGAAGTTCCGGGTAAATATTTCCCCCTCCGAACGGCCCTGCTCCCGAGGTGGTACTTTTTCAATGTTCGGGAACTTTCGGGGGTGGGACTTGGGCGCTGAACATGCTGATTGGCAGCATTCTTTTGCGAGGATCGTTCTGCGTTCAGAAAATATCAGCCTTGCTCTTTCTGTCTGATGGCGCGCGTTCGTCTCAGCTATCTCACTGTCAATGTAATAGCTGATAATAACATAATTTGTCTTATTTTAAATCTAGCTTTATAAGCTTTCAGAATACGCTTTAGTATCAGTGCTCGTCTCTTTTCTGCCGTTTTGTTAATTACCTCTTTAGAAAACCAATACATAACCAGCAAAAGCAGAGCTGCTTGCATCTCCTCCATAATTGTTATTGTTGCAGATAGGGATGGGCGATATGGCCTAAAATCCATATTGCGATTGCAGCCTCTTGCGATAACGATATATATTGCGATATAAAAATTATAATAGAACTAGGGATGGGCATTTTTGTCAATTTCTCATTTCGATCATCGATAGGTCTCAAAAACGAGTACTCGAGTAATTGGGGGCGGGGCATGTGCAGGGGGCGGGGCATGTCCGTCATTGAGATAATGAAAATACTGTTATGAAAATGGTTGTTGACAAATACAAACGTGACATGAAAACGGGTATATGAAAACATGAACATATAAAACAAAAAATAACTGCTAGATTATGATGCATAAATGTCTTTGAAAAAGAAACATCTTTATAAAATGACCGTCTCAAATAACCAAGTCAGTAATATCGAGCATTGCCTTTGAGCTGAAACTGTGAAATAACACCACCCTGCAGAGCTTGCTAGCTGGTTAATAAACTCAACCAAACGCACCATATATCAATATTAATATGAAGATTATTATGAACCTATTACGACATAAATCAACACAAAAGGACGTGAATGCGCACGTGAACTTCAGCGTGCTAGATTTGACAGGCTATCGTTTGAAACGGAACATTTTGAATGCGCTCTTCCCTTAACAACGCTCATACACGGACAACGAAAGCACACAGAAACAACATTTTATTAAAATCCTGTTCTCATTATAATGCTTTGACAGATTGACTCTGCACATCATGCACTTAATTTTATTATTCATGATCGAAGCGTTTACAGACATCACTGCGCGTTTTCGAAGTCATAGCGAAAAACCAACTTTAAATAAACTAGGTCTACTGTTAAAAAATACGAGAACAGTATAGCAGTGCTGCATTACTAATATCAATGATTCAGAGAAAGAAATAGCCTATCTGAAAACAGGCCCGGTTCTAAGCACCTATAGAAGGGTGGGCTGGCAGATATACCGGGTGGGCTTTTTTTTTTTTTTTGGTTGGGTTTACTTTTTTTTTTTTCGCGACCCATAAACTATAGGCCTACAGCCATTTACATTCAAACAAGTCAACCCAAGCATAAGAAAAGCCTACTTGTATACAATTGGTAATTTGACTCTATTCTCTAGATGGCACAAATTCATCTCAGCACTTTTCCACACAAACGCTTTTGATTATTGATGCGTATTCGCAACATTCTGCACTAATTTGATAGCTAGACCTATATATGGGAGGCTAATTAACTGGTTAACCAACCAACAAGAATTTTAACCAAATAATCGTTTGGTTGAAAAAAAAAACACACACAAAAAAACCCAGGTAAGTCATGTATAAGTCACATTTAATTGCATTCAGAAATAATACCGGTAAAAGTACTACAAACATTATAAACACTACAAACATAGCTATAGGTTATTTTCTTTCCCCTCACTCCACAACAAATTGTAACGAGTAGGAATATGTTGTGGCCCCTTTAAGAGTTGCGCGCTCCCTGTTGAACTGCCTGCGCTGTATGTGCGCACTGCGCCTCCAGCACTCCCATGTATGCAGGTTATTTTCTGTTGCTCAAATCAAGTTGTTTTGTTGATTAAGTAATGCTAGAGTTTGTGACGGACTGTTACTCGAGTTTCACGGGGAATAAAGTGGAGCTGTGAAATGTCCATCGCCTCCATGTCTACAATAGCCTAACTCCAGCTATCTCGATTTTCCTCTGGACACAATGCGTTACAACATCCTTTAAATGTAATGGTATTCAGAACAGATCAATAATTAAAAAATATAAGTATATATATATATATAAAACCAAAACGAAATTAATGAGAATCTGAAAGTAACCAGCGGTCACGATTATTTATTATAGGCTTTGTTCACTCATGTCCCAATACTGATGGAAAAATCATCCTCTTCACATGCGCACACATGTGAAAACATAAAATAGCCTACTCCGTCATTTTGGTCATCCAGATAATAAGAGTAGGACATCGTTCAAAACTGCAAAGTGTTTACTTACATTGTGCTATTGTAAAATTAAGAAAACAAGATGTGCAAGATTGTTTGAGGAGCGCGGTGCCTCACGATAATGAACCAAACTCAACAGCACTGTTGCAGTTTTTCTTTCTTTTTGTCAATCTGTTAATTATTTAAGTCAAATATATTTCGCGAATTTATTCCTTTTATATGCCCAGACTGATTTAATGAAAACAAAATGATTCTTTTTTTATTTTTAATGTAGGCCCTAACTCTAATGTAGCTCCTTTTTTAAAATCATCCTGGCGACACGCCCAAGACCGGTGCTTCCATACTTTTGCAGATTTCAAGCATAACGCGGCTTTATAAACGCACTCATTTAATAAAAAAAAAAAGAAAGAAAGAAAACGATACTCGGTTACTTAACGTAACCTCGGTTCTCTCTAGAAGAGGGAACGAGTATTGCGTAAGTTCCTTACGCTACGGGAAAGTATTCTTTCTTCGAGATTTCTGAAAAACCCAAAATTATCCTTAATTTTGTAACATTGTCAACGCAGTGCGGCAGCCTGGCAGACCATAGCAGGCTATTCCAGCGTGCTATTGGCTGCTCTGCTGGCAACTGCAGCAGCCTATCGGTGAGCCCGCGTGACGTGGCGACCAATGAGGGCGCTTCGCGCCCACCTGGCTTCATTCGTATTGCGTAAGTTCCTTACGCTACGGGAACATATTGTCAACGCCGTGCGCGCCTCGCGTACAGCATATGTATCCCAGGGAACCGGGGACCATAACACTGCTCGGGCAGGGTGGCCGGTAAGGAAAACGGCCACCACATCTACAGACACTTCATTCGAACTGACGGGTGGTTACAACGGGTGGTTACAACACCCTGTCCCATGAATGAGGGAACGGCACCTGCCGGTCTCCTTCAAATTCACCACACCTTGTCTCATGAATGAGGGAACGGCAACGCCGGTCGCCTTCAAATTCACAATATTTTATTATATGAGTGAGGTAACGGCACCGCCGGTCACCTTCAAACTCACAACAGCTCGTCTTGTAAATGAGGAAACGGCACCGCCGGTCTCCTTCAAATTCACATGAGCCTAGTACCGAACTTACTACCAGTATGTGAGCTATGTCTGCGCAGAATCACTGGGCAGGACCAACAGCCCTATTGAACTGGTAACACTTTCGCCTGTAAGGCAGGAACTTCCAGATTGTAAAATCTCACGAACGTAGACGGGGAGGCCCAGCCTGCCGCCATACAGATATCGTGGATGGAAATCCCTCTGGCCCAAGCCCACGAAGAGGCCATGCCTCTGGTGGAGTGTGCTCTGACACCTAGCGGGCACTGCAGGTGTTTGGAAGCGTATGCAGTTGCAATCGCGTCCACTATCCACCTGGAAAGGGTCTGTTTCGAGGAGGCGAGACCTTTAGTGCGCCCACCAAACGAAACAAATAGCTGCTCAGAACGCCTGAAGGCGGCGGAGCGTGTGACATAAACCCTCAATGCCCTGACAGGGCAGAGGAAATTGCCACCGTCCCCCTCATCGGATGCTGGCAGAGCCGAGAGGGAGATAATCTGCGCCCTGAAGGGAGTGCCGATCGCTTTGGGGACATAACCATGCCTCGGTCTGAGAATGACCTTAGAGTCATTAGGACCGAACTCCATACACGTCGGGCTCACTGAGAGCGCGTGTAGATCCCCCACGCGTTTCACTGAAGCCAGAGCTATCAGGAACGCGGTTTTTAGCGAAAGGAACCTTGGTTCCACAGTCTCGAGCGGTTCAAAAGGATGGGCCTTCAGGGCCTCTAGGACCAAGGCCAGATCCCATATAGGAACCGATGGGGGCCGCGGGGGATTCATCCGTCTGGCTCCTCTGAGGAAACGGATGATGAGCTCGTTCCTTCCTAGCGTGCTACCTAGCGTCGTCTGAGCGAACGCTGCTATAGCCGCCACATACACTTTGAGCGTGGAAGGGGACCTGCCCAGTTCCAAAAGCTCTTGGAGGAAGGAGAGCACCCGCTGGACCCCACATTGCTGTGGGTCCAATCCCTTGGAAACACACCACTCAGTGAACACCGGCCACTTAGAACTATATAACCGCCTCGTCGAGGGGGCTCTAGAGTGTGAAATCGTGTTCATAACCCCTTCGGGCAGGTCAACGGGTATCCGTTGGTCACCCATACATGCAGAGACCATCGCTCTGGATGGGGATGCCAAACTGACCCTCCTGCTTGAGAGAGGAGGTCTGCTCTCAGCGGAACTGGCCAGGGGGGTGAGTGCGACAGCTTCACCAGCTCTGGGTACCAAATCTGGTTCTCCCAGCGCGGCGCTATAAGGAGCACCAGGCGGCGCGTCTCCCTGATTTTCGCTATGACCTGGGGCAATAGGGAAATCGGCGGGAAAGCATACAGCGGGAGGCTGGGCCAAGGTTGGGACAGCGCATCCTCGCTTTTGGACAGAAACCTCGGGCAGCGGGCGTTCTCTTTTGTTGCAAAGAGGTCGAGCTCCGCTCTGCCGAATAGGCGCCATACCAGCTGGACTGTCTGAGGGTGCAGGGACCATTCTCCTGGGAGAATGAGGCCCCTGGACAGCTTGTCCGGGCCCACATTGAGGTGGCCCGGTACGTGCGCAGCTCTCAGCGAGCGCAGCGAGCTGTGTGCCCACACGAGCAGGCGTTCTGTCAGATTGCCCAGACACCTGGACCTGACACCGCCCTGCCGGTTCACATAGGGCACCACTGTGGTATTGTCCGACCGGACCAACACGTGGTGTCCTCGTATAAGCGGGAGAAACTGCGTGAGCGCGTTCTCTACCGCTATCATCTCCAAACAGTTTATGTGTAGGAGCTTTTCCCCGCTCGACCAGAGGCCCGAGGCCGATCTGCCCTCGAAAACGGCGCCCCAACCCGTGGTGGAGGCGTCCGTCGAGATGACCTTGCGGTGTGAGATGGCTCCCATCGTCACTCCCCGCTGGTACCAGTCGGCTACTAACCAGGGCTCTAGGGCTGAAACGCAGCCCTGAGTCACTCTGATCCTGAAGCCTCCGGACGCCCAGGCTCTGTGAGGCACTCGGGCGTTTAACCAGCATTGCGGCGGGCGCATGCGCATTAAGCCCAGCTGGAGCACAGCTGCAGCTGAGGCCATACGTCCCAGCATCCTCTGAAAGAGCTTGAGAGGTGCGATTTTGCCCGGCCGGAAGTACGCATCCATGCGCCGAACTTGGCGCGCGCGTTGGGGTGACAGGCGGGCTGACATTGCCACAGTGTCCAGATTCAAACCCAGAAATGAGGTTGATTGCGTGGGCACTAATGAGCTCTTGGTCCAATTGACCGTGAGCCCCAGGCTGTCCAGATGGCTGAGCAGCATTGCCCTGTGGGCGAGGAGCTCGGCCTCTGACTGCGCCAGGATGAGCCAATCGTCCAGATAGTTCAACACTCGCATCCCTCGACTTCTCAGGGGAGCGAGGGCCGCGTCCATGCACTTCGTAAATGTACGGGGTGCTAGTGACAGGCCGAACGGAAGGACGGTGTATTGATAAGCCTGGCCGTCGAAGGCGAATCGTAAGAATGGCCTGTGACGCGGCGTTATCTTGATTTGAAAATATGCGTCTTTCAAATCTAGGGAGATTAGCCAGTCTCTCGGGCGAATATGCGCGAGGATCTGCTTGGTCGTGAGCATCTTGAACGATCTTCTCATAAGAGCTTTGTTCAGACGCCTCAGATCCAGAATCGGTCTGAGCGACCCAACCCTTTTTGGCACGAGAAAATACCGGCTGTAAAAGCCTGACTCGCTCATAGAATGGGGAACCGGTTCTATAGCCCCTTCGCACAGCAGTGTGGCTATCTCCGCTCGAAGTAGATGTGCTACTTCCTCGCTCACTCTCGTCTCCGTACGCGCACAGAAGCGCGGAGGGCGGCGAGCGAACTGCAGAGTGTAGCCGTGCTTCACTGTTTTCAGCACCCATTCTGATACACCTGGAATGGCTTCCCACGCTCTCGCGTGTGCCACACGGGATAGAACGGCCTCCGGGCTCGAAACGCCGCGCTTTGCGGGTTCGACGGCCTGTATAGGAGGGGCGGGCGCAGTGCGCGCGCTCTCTGTGCTGTGGGCCAGCCGATCGCTCGCGATGGCTGGCCGCCCTACACACTGTATCTCTGCCGCTTCGAGCAGGGAGTGGCTTGTGTGTGGCCTTACACTCGTCGTTCCGGCCACCTTGGGCAGAGAACAAATGGTGTGTGGCGCGGCGCATGGCGCCGGGGGCAGAATGTTCGCGAAAATGTGTGAGCGCGTTTGAGCGGGCACAACTCTTACGCGTGGAACATGACCGGTTAAGAGTGGCTGTGTGACAGCGCGTGTGGTGATTAGGCGTGGGCGCAAATAAGCGGACACGTGACCTAACTCTAGCACTCGAGCGGCCGGTGGCCGCTTTATGTGAGTGAGAGACACGGGATTTGTGGTGCTTGGGTGCAGGGGTGAACACAAAAGTGGGCACGTTTACTGCATTTGAAAACACATACGGCGTGAGCCGTGCAACCAGAAAAAAAGGCAACTTCGTGATTTCTCTGGTTCGTCATAAAAACGGCGGTTGTAGACAGGCGAGAGGGCAGTTTTGCCGGCTCGTTTGCTGCGTGAGAGCCATCTGCAGCAGCCACAGGAGTGGGGGCTGACAGGAAGAAGAGTTTTGACGGTGGTCCGACCACGGCGGGACTTAACCGTCGCTTCCCCCCTCTGCTAGGAGGACTTTGGAGGGGCTACAGTTGGAAACAGGCGAGAGGGCGAGTTCGCGGGCTCGTAGGCTGCGTGGAAAACATCTGCAGTAGCCACAGGAGTGGGGACTGACAGGAAAAACAGAGTTTTAACGGTGGTCCGGCCGCAGCGGGACTTAACCGTCTTTTCTCTCCTTATGTATAGACGTCCAAAAATACTCGAGCACCACGTGGTGCGAGTTAGCTTTCTGTATGTAAGAAAAGCTGGCCGCGAGCCCGGGGAAGCGGACAGTAAAACATTTTTATCTGCCGCGAGAGCTGGGCTCGAACTCGGGTCTCCGGCGTTTCAGCCGCTGATTTTGCCACTGTGCTACCGGGAGGCACACAATAGCGTTCAGTTAGCGCGAGCATACAGCAGTACGTCCTCGTGCTTGTTGGCAGTCGTGCGTGCATAAAAGACAGGCTCGTTACTGCAATAGTAATATTTCCAGCCGCCTGAACTGGAGAGGGGGCTGAGAAATGCTAGAGAATGGCGGTTCGTCCGGCCACAGCGGGACGAAAACACCCTCTGTTAATTTCCCGGTGCGCGCGCGCTGAACGTGCTCGTGACCGAGCGCACTCACATTCCTTGTGAACGGCGCAATCTGCGCGGTCCAAGAGGGGGGAGTGCGGGTTCGTTGGAGAGCATATGTCAGCGTCATGTCTTATGACGGCGTATGTTTGCTGGCGTGCGTGTCTTAACAGGCTCGTGTACAGCAATATGAACAATTCCAGTCGCCTGAACTCATGAGGGGACTGAAAAATGTGCGCGAGGGTGGAACAGCTCTCTTGTAACGTAAAGAGAGCTGCAGGACCGTGCATTTCTGCCATCCCTTGTATATAAGCGGCGCATCAGCGCGGCATGAACAGAGGGGGGAGGAGGCTCGCTCCGAGACCGTTCATTTCTACCATCCCTTGCAAGCGGCGCGGTGGCGCGGCTTGAACAGAGGGGGAGGAGGCTCGCTCCGAGACCGTTCATTCCTACCATCCCTTGAAAGCGGCGCGGTGGCGCGGCTTGAATAGAGGGGGAGAAGGCTCGCTCCGAGACCGTTCATTCCTACCATCCCTTGTAAGCGGCGCGGCTTGAACAGAGGGGGAGGAGGCTCGCTCCGAGACCGTTCATTTCAACCATCTCTTGTAAGCGGCGCGGTGGCGCGGCTTGAACAGAGGGGGGGAACAGCGGAGTGATGTCGTCATAAAACTGCTCGAGTCGAGCCCGCAGGGTCGACATAGAGAGTTCCTCACACTCGGGGCATTCGCCCGCGAGGAGTGCGGCGGCGGCGTGGTCACGGCCCAGACAAAGAGCGCAGACACATGGCGGTCTCTGGTGCTGAGCTGCACGTGGCACGAGCCGCAGGTGGAACGAGGCGTTTTGATAAAAACGCTCGTGCTCTTTTATGAAACGTGTGACGCAACGGCGAGAACACGTGCAATGAAAGGATATAATGCTGCCGGATAGCAGAGCAGGCACGGATGGCTGAAGGTGGCGCGATGCTGCCGGCTTCTCCAGGCGCTGTCCTCTGCTTGCTCATCTGCACGTTCACGGCGGCGGGTTCCAGATCCAGCGATGCGAAGGGCTTCGCTGAAGAAAAGAAAATCGAATATGCAGCCCGTGAGCCCTGCTTATATACACGTGGCCACGCCCCACCTGTAGGCAAATGAAGCCAGGTGGGCGCGAAGCGCCCTCATTGGTCGCCACGTCACGCGGGCTCACCGATAGGCTGCTGCAGTTGCCAGCAGAGCAGCCAATAGCACGCTGGAATAGCCTGCTATGGTCTGCCAGGCTGCCGCACTGCGTTGACAATGTTACAAAATTAAGGATAATTTTGGGTTTTTCAGAAATCTCGAAGAAAGAATACTTTCCCGTAGCGTAAGGAACTTACGCAATACGAGAGAACCTCTCGTAAGAGAACATTTTTTAAAAACTTGTCTCTATACCTGCATCGCGTTTTTAACCGCACAAACGCGTCCTGCGTGAATGGCCCTAAACTGATTAATAGATAAACAGCGCATTTTTATTTCAGTGCTGTTATTTAAACAGTCAGCTTGCCTCGTAGCCTACATTCAGTTTACAGCATCAACAGCAAGCCAAAGAGGGCAAGGTTTCAACTGAACTATGCACTTGCATTTGAAACACTTACCGGTAGCTACATTATGTTCTAGCTCTGTCCATGCAATAAATGCACGTTCTTAAATGAGCGTGCATTTCAACTTGGCATGAATAAATAAATACAATCAGAGATGCATATTAATATTTACATGATACATATTCACGAATACAACATCTCGTAATTACCTTAATAGCACGCAAATATTTCTGCCCGTTTTCGTTCGTGTGACTGCAGCCTCTGCTTTTCTGCTACAGACTGAAGGGTAGTAGTTTAACGCGCGCGTAGTTCACAATGCTTATTTTCAGTTAATAAAGTAAACATTTCTGGTGTTATTTTTGTCGTCAAAACTTTCAACACCGAGCCCATCTCAGATTGTTTTAATCAATGCACAAATAGTAAAAACAAATGAACACTATCAGTTCCTAAATTCTGATTGGGTGGGCAAGGCAGACGTTTGGGTGGGCTCAGCCCACCCCTGCCCATGCCTAGAGCCGGCCCCGTCTGAAAAGAATATGACCGTCTCTAAACCATCATGTCGAGCATGAAATATGCGTTTGAGCTGAAACTGAAGAGAATGAACAACAGCCGGTATAACGGCAGCGCTTTTCTAGCTTATTAAGCTCAACCAAACGCTTCTTATATTAGATTAATCAGATATAGACAACATAAAAGTATCTTACAACTTGCATCTGCAGATAAGGACGCGGATGCTCACGTGAACTTCACGCGCTAGTCTGAGTGTTCTCGCTAGTTTCTCTGTGGATCAGCTGATACACGGGGAACTAAGCACAGATCATTTACAGCATTCTATTTCCATCGTGTTTTCATTATAATGCTATGTAGGCTATGACAGATTGGCGCTGCACATCTTGCACTAACCATTTAATGATCTCATGATTCCAGACATCACTGCAGTGCACGTCTCGGTCTGGAGGCGTGCTGTAAAACGCTAACCAATCAGACCTCCGCAAAACGATGCAATAACCAATAAAAAAGAGACAAATATTTTTTTTTCAGGGCGATCATCGTTCTCATGATCGATGATCGCTGTCACGTTCGAGTACTCGATTACTCGACCACTGTTGCCCATCCCTAAATAGAACCATTTCAGAACGGGTTAGACCCTAAGGAAAGCCAAACTGCTAAATGTATTTTTTTTTTATAGAAAGAAACGTTGTATGTAATTTTGAGAACATTTATTGTGCAAAACTGCAATTATAACATATTGTTGCAGATAAATACAATTCACGTACACTAGCTGCAGAGACTTTAACAAAAAAAAGCAGAATGTTTTAAAAACGTCCATACGCGCTTATCCATATAATGACAGTGAATAATGACAGTGACCAGGCTAAAACTTTACAAAAATTATACAAAAGTATCACGCAATGATACAGAGAGATGCATGCCAGATCTGTACCAATTTCGGTACCACCATTTTTTTTTAAGTATTTAAAAAAAATTAAATGCAATTCAATAAGTTTATTATTTATGATGATAATCATTATAAGTAAATAATACATAAACATTTAAAGGCTGTATGCTGTTTAAAAGTAAACATTGTTTCTAAAAAAGATCAAGTGAAAAATAAGCAACCATCTAGGCATAATTTTTATTATTATTAGTTGAGTCGAATTATTATTATTACATAGAGACAAAGTTAAATCTACTGTAGGCTACAACAGTAGTCTAATATATTCAGAAAAATGTATCGCGTTAAACCAAACTTTTATTTTGACGGGTTGCCGTGAACACCTTTGAGTGTCTGTTCATTTTGATATGACAGTTTTTTCAAATGAAACGGTAAATTCTCATGAAGTGATGGTTTATGCGTTCGTGTCCTCTATAGCAGTGTTTCCCAATCTTTTTTCAGTCATGCCACCCTTTGAAAATGTTCTCCATTTTGTGGCACCCCCTTGCATACGTTATGCTATAGGGGTGTAACGGTACAGATTGCTCACAGTTCAGTTTGTATCACGGTTTCAGGTTCACGGTTTCGGTACGGTTCAGTATTTGCTATGTTCAGGGAAAAAAGGACTACTGTCTAATAAAAATAAAGAAAATAATAAGAACAAATAATTTAAATAGAAGCAGCAGCACAAATAAATACTTGAGTAAAGATACTAATAAAATAAACTATGCTTTTCAGGTAGCCTACATCTAACATTAGTTTTCAGGTACAGAAAATGATCAAATGTAAAATAACATTGCATATTTGACTGTATAAATTAAAGATTCATCCTATTAAACTTACAAAAGCTATTCAATCAAGAGCAGTGAGTGATGTCCTTGTCTTTTGTTGTTTGACATTAAACAGACAGCAGTAAAGGCCCCTTTAAGACCTAATGCTCGGATATGCGTCGTCTTTCTCGACTGTATAAAGTTTACTTAAGGCAGACTATGTCTGCTAGAATACTCATCAAGATGGATATGTTGACATACTTTTTGTGTGAGTTTGTCCGTTCAAGAGCGAGACTTGAAAGAGAACTCAATATTTGCACGCTGTGAGACGTGTGCGCGCTTTCGGATGAGTGCACAGAGACACATTTTCTCACAGCGCGCGCGACTTCTCATTCGCGTCTTCTGGCATTACACCCGGGTGATGACGGCGAAAATGACTGGTCATATTCGAACATGCAGCAGCACTCGCATGCATTGAACAAAGTTTACAAAGAGAGAATTATTTGAAAAATGTGAAAAAAAAAAAAAAATGGTTCCGGTTGGGGATCACTGCAGAGACTACAAAGACAGTGAGAGTGTGTGCGCGTGTGTACATTGATGGTACATTGATACATTGCTGCCAGTTGCAGCTCGTGGCTCTAAATTTTGCAGGTAGATTCTGTCATCAACGTGCATTATCGCGATAGTGCAATAGACTTAAAATCTCTATCGTAGACCAATTTGTATCGTTTATATCCCATTACAAGTTGCAGACAGTGTCACGCAATAATGATTACTGTCCATCGGTGACTGGGAGGAGCAGTCGTGCCGCGCGCAGTCCTACATCACCGGACTAATTTGCCTAATCTTCACGGTACTTCAGACCGCAGTGGAAACGCAGATAGCAGCAGGTCTGGGGAAAAAAAAAGTTCCTGTAAAAAAAGTTCCTGGTACAAATTGTTTCCGGGTAATTCGGTGGAAACGGGGCTATAGATGTATAAGTAAAACTCTCATTCATGTTAAATGTGCATTCACACCGGCGAGAGCGTCTAAAGGCCAATTTATACTTCTGCGTCGAGTGTACACCGTAGCTACGCCGTAGGCTGTGATGCGCGCGTACCCTACAACGTACCCTGACACGCACATCTCCAAAAATGTAACAACGCGTCAATTCTACGCGGACCGCAAGTGCTGTGATTGGTCTGCCAGAACCCCTCCCTCAGGTCAATAAAAAAAATCTGCGATAGGAGTGTGTCCAGAAATGGGATGAAAGTTTAATCCTTACATCTGCTATATAACACAATAACAATATTTTGTAGTGAAGAGATCCTTTATGTTAGGGAATAAAAACATAGATCCGCTGTGTATAGTTTATTTATTTTCTCATTAAACCCAAAGATGTTAATCAGTGATTGTATATCAAGAACAGGGACACATCACAATGGGTGCATTTCGTTTTGTGATTTCAACGGAACGAATAAAGTCTCCGTAACAGCAATCGATTGAAGCGCTCGTCTGCACGAGCTGCCGAAACTGAAAATAGCGCCACGAGCACTCTGCATGATTTCACAAACGCACTCCAGCGCCAGATCGCCTCTTATGTAACTCTACTAATCAACTAACGTTATAGATGCTTAATTTGTATTACATACAACAATTCAAGATGCAAGAAAAGCCGCTGCTGATACTTCGGGTGTGTCTCAATCAGCTCCCTGGTTCAGTAGTCAGGGCACTGATCAAGGAGTCAGCCCATTGACTTATGTCCTGATCATTGCCCTGACTACTGAACCAGGGAGCTGATTGAGACGCATGCAATGACAATGTAAACAAGCCGCTTCTTCTTCAGCTTTTGCATTGATACTGTGGGTTACCATCAACATGCCCGTGGACACTGCCTCCTAGCGGTCTGGGAAAAAAAATTGCGCGCATTAGCCCATTTCTTCTCGATTACAATTACTCCGGGTCGCCCTCTGTCGTTTCAAAGAATAGCACAACGGCGAGCGCATCAAGTATAAACGCCTCGTCCGTTTGGGGAGGAGCGCACGCAGTCAGCGGAGGATCACGCTACGGAGCCAGGCGAAAGTATAAACAAGGCTTAAGGCCTGGGTATACTTCGGCCGTGTGTGTTTTCGTGCACCGTCCGCGTGACGTAATTTTCGTCATGTGGAGGGCTCGTGGCCGGCTGCACACCGCGTCCACGTGCAGCCCAAATTTTGAAATCGCGCGGACAGTCCGCGTGCAACAGCGCATGCGCCAGCAGTACAGAAGAGTCCACTAGGTGGCAATACGCACAGTGTTCAGCCGTCGAAGAAGTGTTAATTTCTTCTTCATCCAAGACGAGTAAACTAAGAAGCATATCCTTCTCCATCGTTTTTGATTCTTCAGTGTTTCTTCCAAACTATGTTGCAATGGTGGATGCATGTTTTTTTTAGAGGGAATATTTGAACGTCATTTTTGATTTTCAAATTGTTGCGGTGCACAAACCATACGGCGAAACCTGGCAAGTGTGGTATCGTTGGACTCGGCAACGATTCAGGAGTCTAAGGAGATGAGTCTCGTGAAATTAAGTCAACCACACTGAAAATTCTAAGCATTTAAAAAAAAAATCTCCACTTGGTGGCGATGTTTCGAAACTTCTCAGGCTACTTCAGGGCATCGTGCTGATGACCCATACCAAGTTTCGTAACAATCCGTTTATGCAATCATAAAATACAGCATTTTAGCACATAATTCAAAATGGCCGACAGCCAAAATGGCCGATATGGTAAAATTGGATATCAGACGACTCGACATGCCGTCCTGAATATAACGACCACTTTTATGATTTTTGGACAAACGGTTCAGAAGTTATATTTTCACCCAAAATTGAAAATAAAGTCAGTAATTACTCACCCTCATGTTGTTCCAACCATGTAAGACCTTCGTTCATCTTCGGAACATAATTTAGTATATTTTTGATGAAATCTGAGAGCTGTCTCACTCCTCCATAGGCTTTCAGAGGGAATGAAACTTGATGGCCCAGAATAGTAAGTAAAAACGTCATTTAAGGAGTCCAAATGACTACAGTGGCTCTGTATTAAGTCTATCATGCGACGAAAATACTTTTTGAGCGGAAAAACAACAAAAATAACGACTTTATCCCACTATTATTGTTGTTCAATTTGAGCCTCTGACGAGAGTTCGCGGGAGTGCCACGACGCATGCGCGAGAACTGAGATTAGTAGTAGTAGTAGTAGAAGTAGGAGATTACGGCGTTCTTCTTCTACTACTACTAATCTCAGTTCTCGCGCATGCGTCGTGGCACTCCCGCGAACTCTCGTCAGAGGCTCAAATTGAGGGTGAGTAATTACTGACTTTATTTTCAATTTTGGGTGAACTAACCCTTTAAGGTGATTTTAGGCAAAATAGCTGTAAAATGATAAATACAGTCAGTAACAAGCGACAAGAAGACAAGACATGCCAAAATGGCTGGCAGTGTCAGATCAACTGCAGCAATGAGCAATTAAAGACCTATTAAGGGGATTTTAGGCAAAATGGCTGTAAAATTATAAATACAGTCAATAATAATGATTTAATAATTTATCACTTTCAACCAATAGGTGGCACAGTTACGAAATTGATATGGTGTGGTCAGAATAAGGGAACAATGACACATGCAAAGATTGGTGTCAATATATCAAGCAGGGTGTCAATATAGTGTCAATATGTCATTGCAGAGATTTAGCCTCGAGGCCGTTTCATTATAAGTATGGACCACATGGCGGTGCTGTTTTGAAACCTTTTAAGTACCTTAAAGGCATGGTGCTGATGGCACATACCAAGTTTCGTAATGATACAATAATTCATTTGTAAAGTATAGCATTTTATATCATAATACTGCATTTATATTTTTTTTATATGAAAAAACACATGAAAAATGAGCAAAAACAGCCATTTTTTTTGTATCTCCGGACCAGTAGGTGGTGTTGCGCCGAAACACTGCAGGTTGCCTCAGGTCATGCTTGTGATGACGTGTACCAAGTTGGCCAAGGAGTCAGAGGAAAAAAGAATTTTGTTTCTAGCCCTTATGGTTCAAAAGTTATTAGCATAAACATGAGTGTAACTTTGGACAGGTAGAGGGATTGAGTAGACTCCAAATATGCTATGTTGACATTTCAGACTGTCCTCTATGAGTGTGCCAAATTTCATAACTTTTCACCATACGGTTCTATGGGCTGCCATAGATTTCGTAGCGGAAGAAACGGAATAATAATAATAAGAAGAACGGGAACGGTTTCAATAGGTGCCTTCGCACCTTCGGTGCTTGGCCCCTAATAATAGGAATGGGAACGGTTTCAATAGGTGACATCGCACCTTCGGTGCTTGGCCCCTAATAAGAATGGGAATGGTTTCAATAGGTGCCATCGCACCTTCGGTGCTTGGCCCCTAATAAGAACGGGAATGGTTTCAATAGGTGCCTTCGCACCTTCGGTGCTTGGCCCCTAATAAGAACAGGAACGGTTTCAATAGGTGCCTTCGCACCTTCGGTGCTTGGCCCCTAAATAGCTGCAAGCAGCCATTATTGGGGCCAAGCGCAAAGAAGAAGACAAGACATGCCAAAATGGCTGGCAATGTCAGATCAACTGCAGCAATGAGCAATTAAAGACCTATTAAGGTGATTTTAGGCAAAATAGCTGTAAAATGATAAACACAGTCAATAATAATGATTTAATGATTTATCACTTTCAACCAATAGTCAAGTCAACTTTATTTGTATAGCGCTTTTAACAATGTAGATTGTTTCAAAGCAGCTTTACAATGTTAAACAGGAAAATAATGCAGCATAATTTTATTAAGCTGTATAGCCATTTGATGTCATCAGTTCATTTCAATTTCCATACAGTGACAGTGTGGGCTTTAGATCAATAATTAGATCAGTAATTTAGTTTATATGGTTAATTTAGTTTATTAATTAGATTTATTTCGATGTTTAGTTGAAAAATATAGTGTCCCCAACTGAGCACGCCAAGCCAGAGGCAACAGTGGCAAGGAAACCAAAACCCCATTAGGTGACCTAATGGAGAAAAATAAGCCTTGGGAGAAACCAGGCTCAGTCGGGGTGCTAGTTCTCCTTTGGCCAATTAACAAACAGCTTATTATTATTATTATTATTATTCTGGCCGCTTTACAGGTCAGAGGTCATAATAGATCGGAATATTCGAAGGACCGGAGGCAACACGCTGGAGACGGGTTTATTGAGGATGATGTTAATTAAATAATTAAATAATTACAGTACAGATAAATGTAATGTCTTAGCTGGATTTGAGCAAACATTATTTTTATGAGCGCGCACCTGCATTGAGCGGATTATTGAGCTGAGTGTCACACCGGTCCCCTTCGCTCATTATGCTTGTTCTCGTCAAAATGCCCAAGTATTAAAAAATGGTTGGGTTTTAATCTGGCTCGGGCTCATAATTACAGTTAATGTGTTGGTCCGTGCTCGGACACAACGTGCACGGGCTCGGGTAGGGTTGGGCTTAATTTTTGGAGCCCGATCTAAGCTCTACACCGGATTGAGGCTTGAGTCATTGCAAAATAAATATTCATAGCTTACATGTTGCATTAAACTGGCAGATTTTATAATGTTGTAGGCAATTATTTTGCAAGTAATTAGCCTACATGTTTAATCTTGTCTTGCCTGGATCTTTGTTGTAAACTCGTGAACGCCCGCCAGGAACACCTGAATGCCCCCCTTTCAGAAATCTTGCTTCCAACGCGTTGTGCTCTGAGCGCCCCCTGGGGGCAGTATCGCCCCTATTGAAAAACACTAATCTTCAGCATAATAGAGCGAGCTTTGGTGATAACTAAGCAAATATTTAATTTTAGGGATGCACGATATATCTGCAACATATCGCTATCGGCGATAAATGATTATTTTTGATGTTATCGTTATCGGTCCAATAAGAAAATTTGACCGATATATTCAAGCCGATAGATAATGTATTATTTCCTTCAGCTGAGACAGACGCGCTGTCCACCATGATGGGTTTTGAATTGCTCTAAATATGATTGGAATCACTTCGAAAAGGAAAATACAGTTATGTGCAACATATGCAGCACAAGTCTAATATAATCTACATAAAATGAGAATGAGAATACGGCTGTAAAAGAGCATTGTGTTTCAGCGCGTTTGTTGAGGGAAGAGCGCGCCCGCGGAGTTACACCTGACAAGCACAGTCAAGTTCGCTTGTGCATTCACAGCCTTTTGTGCCATTTGTAAGTTGTAATATTATATTTATTATTATTCTGTGTATCTAATCTCATATAGGATGCGTTTGGTTGAGTTAATTAACGATGCAGTAAAGCACTTCATTGTACCGGTCTTTAGCTTCAGCACGCATTTCAAACAGAAATGCACAGCATTCATAACTACTGGGACTGTCCTATACATAACACTGTAATGAGAATATTTTTGTTATAAAACGTTGTGAATTCTCTGGGTTTAGTTGTTGTGTTTCAGTGCGCTGTTGTGGGAAGCGTCCACAACGCATTCTGACCAGCACAGTCAAGTTCGCTTGTGCATTCGCGTCATTTTAAGCATATGTAAGTCTTAATATTACGTTTTTGTAGTACAAACAACGAAACGCATCCTATATGACATTATTTATTAAAGGGGGGTTATTGACTTATCTAATTAAAGATGATGAAGTCAATAACCCGCAGTGCTTCATTGTACCGGTGATCAGCTTCAGCGCGCGCTCTCAAACAGGGGAAGAGCATCCACAGGAGTTATAAGCCTTCACCTATGCGTGATTGTGCAAATATAAGTTGTAATATTATATTTATTTTGTATAAATATCTGATTGTTCTCATATATGTGTTTAGTTGTTAATTAACCTTCTAAGCGCTTCAGTTTACGGTTGTTCGTTCATTCTCTCCAGCTTCAGCGCGCGCTCAAACAGCAACATTATTCCTAATAGACTAGACTATTAAAGGTGTTTACTATTACTTTAATATTAAACATATTTTTTTCAAAAACACAGAAGCATTATTTTTTATAACTAGCACTTTTATTGTTCTCGTATCATTTCCATCAACAATACGGTTTGATTAAAACCATTTCCATATTGTCTGTGCGGAGGTTATTTCATGCACTTGCATTCTGATTCTTTATTATGCAGCCTGAGTAATGCTGTTCAATAACTTGTTTGCATTATTTAGGTATATTATTTTTATTTTTTAGGCAATATAATTTTTGGTAACATTTTACAAATAAGGTCTCATTTGTTAATGCATTAACTAACACGAACAAACAGAGAGCAATAACGTTTGTTAATTTAAGTAATAAAATGTTTGTGTATATTAACAGCCCATTCACAGTGCATACCTAATATTAAAAGACACAACTTTGGGTCTGAATATGTTGAGATTAACATGAACTAAGATGAATAAATCCTGTTGAAGTATTGTTCATTCATGTTGATTTACAATTAAACCTTATTGTAAAGTGTTAACATTTTTTTTTTTATAAAGTAAGTTGGCCATAGGAGTGTAAAATTAATTTGAAAAGGTAAGGAATCTTACACTGGGTCAAATAGGCTACTGTAGTTTATAGGTTTGATTTATGTTGAAGTGTTTGGGACATGGCTTTTAATGGTGAGCCTTTTGTTTTTGTAATCAGGCTCTCAGAGTTTATTCAAATTTGTATTTAGATTTATTGGCCAACATATCGGTTATCGGCTTTCAAATATAAAGAATTATCGGTTATCGGTATCGGCCAAAATGTTCATATCGGTGCATCCCGATTTAATTTAGTGCTGTCATTCGATTAAAAAAAACTTTTTTTTGTAATTAATTGTGATTAATCACATCTAACATTTAAAATTTGTAATATAAATATATTTTCTAGGGCTGTGCCCAATTCTGTGTTTTTCAGTTATTAGTGCTGGGAATCAAAAAAAAAAAAAAAAACGAATTAATATTTTTTTTCTGTGATTAATCGCAAGTTTTTATATTTTGTTTTTAATATTTTGATATTGTAATTTCAGTTACTATCCAAATGAATGTAGAAACAATTTAAAGACAGTATATGTTAAATGTGTTGTAATGGCATCTTATGAATGAAGGCCAGTATCACTGATACTAATGTCTCTATGAAACATTAATGACTTTACATTACAGTATATTTATGCATTTGGCAGACACTTTTATCCAAAGCGATTTACAGTGCACTTATTACAGGGACAATCCCCCTGGAGCAACGTGGAGTAAAGTGCCTTGCTCAAGGACACACTGGTGGCGACTGAAGGATTGAACCAGCAACCTTCTGCATATCAGTTCAGTGGTTTAACCCACTGGACCACCATCTCCACTAAAATATCAGTATAACTGAAAGCTCCCAATTTCAAAATTTTAATAGGCTTTAAAAAAACAACTTTTAATTTAAGTGAACTTAAAACAATCTTTACATAAACCCATTATGTTATTTTTACCTGTGGCCTTCCCTGTTAGACATATACAGAAATGTAATAGTTATCAAACACCTTTCTTAAAGCTGTAGTCTACGATGTTGAAAATCAGTCGAGAAAGCCTGAATTTAAAAAAACCTCATCCCGCCCCTCCACACACACACCCCTCCCCTCTGTGCTACCTGATCCCTCCCACCAGGAAACGACCTGAACAACGTCACTCAGTCAAACAGGAGTAAACATCGGAACAGAGATGTTGATAGCTCAAAGGCACACGTTTGAGTTCACGCCCACGCAAGATTAGCAACACATGCAATGTTCTATCGGCTCGAACAGAAAACCGCTAACGTTAGGCCTATTGAAATAGTCCAGCACTTCAAGAAATATAATTACTTTGACCCGTGATAGGCGATGCTAAACGGCTAACATTCCAATGCCGACCGGCAGCATGATCATGTTGTCAGACTGATAAAAAGCTATTTATGTAATGCACCACACCATAAAAGTATAAATAAATGTTTACCTGCTCAACAAAAAATCAGCGTCGGTTTTAAGTCCAAAGGTTTCTCTGAAGCTTCCTCCAACGGGCAACGGTGGACCCTATATTGATTCGGCTTTGAGTCCGGCGTTCTTCACATTTTTAAAAAATCTCTGCTCTTTCCTCAATTGACTTTCTCTTTCTTCCAACCTTGACTGTTGCAGCGAGCAGGGGCCGCTTGCTGCTGTCTGTTTGTTGGTTTTTCTCCATTGCTGAGTTGATACTGCCTACTTGCCCGCAAAATTTCATGTCGCAGGAGGGGGCGGGGTGGGGTGCGGTGGGTGGAGTGGAGCAGGGGATTGGATGAGAGCAGTTAACCAATGTAAGCTGTCACAGCTTGTACAGCTTACATTGGTCAATTTCTCTGCGGGTGTACACCCAATAGAGTGAATGGATTTTTTTCATTCTTTTTTCTCTTCATAATGTTAGGATTGTACTGTAGAGCCATAACCAGCATCTAAACGAGATTATTAATAATGAACAATCTTTGAAATCATAGACCATAGCTTTAACTGCATAAATAATAAATGAAATATAGATTAATCATCATTAAAGCTACAATTTAAACAAAGGGAACAATCAGTGTTCCTGTCACTTTAAGAACGGCCGCTGACGTTCTTAAAGTTCATTTAAGACATTATTTAACTAATTTAAGACTCCTAATATGAGTACTCAAAATTCTCTGTGTTGTTATTGTTTGTTCAAGAGCAAAAGAGAACTTGATGTGAGCAGGAGACTGACGCAAGTCTGTCTGTGCGTCGAGTGTGTGTGTGTCAGAGTGTCCCTCAATTAGCTGACATGATACACAGCCACACAGACAGGACATTGACATACAGCACGTTCTCTGAGTTGAGTTCGAGGTCTCGTCGTGCTTGGAAGCATTTACAAGAATAGGAGCGTGATCATGTAACGCTAGACAAAAATTGATATAAAAACAGACACTGCATAATTTGCGTTAAATATTTTTAATGCGTTAAGCTGAAAAAACGAGTTAATTTGCCCAGCCCTATCAGTTATATATATATTTTTTTCTCTCGACCCCTAATTTCCCACATGTAATCAAGAATGTGATGTTATGTTTAATGTTTATCTGGTAAATCATGTTGTTTTATCATCACAGGCAGATTATGTCATGCTGGCCGGCATCAGCGACTCTAAGGAGCTCCTCAATGGTGGAAAGAAAAATGCAATTGATGATCTGGAGAAGGGAGAGCTGGAAGATTTCATAACAAAGCTGGGCATCCGTGCTTATGCAGACCAACAAATCATTAAAGATGGACAGGATGAAACATCCTCAGAGCCAAGCAAAAAAGAGGGGAAAAAGGCAAAATGCTCCAAAATGAAAGAGGATTCAAAGCCTGATGTGAAATCTGTTAAACCCTCAAAAGAAGAATTAAAACAACCCCCTGTAAAATCTACAAAACTTGGTCCTGCTACTGGAAAGAAAGCCAATCAAAAAACCACAAACTTGTTTGAGTTTTATCCACGACAGACTCTGCTTCTCAAGTCTGGTGGTAAGTGGTTTGATATGGAGTACACATCAGAAAGCACGTCTGTAGCTCAGAGTGAGTCACTGGTTATTCAGTACAAGGCTTTGGCTCAGAAACTCTTTGAGAATGAAAGTGCCCTCTACAAAAGCAAGAAGAATTTCCAGAAAGGTGCTAACTCAGCCTGGATGAAGAGTGTAGTGTCAACAGGAACTCTGACCGATAGGATGGCAGCTATGACTGTATTAATTCAGGATGCTCCAATTCATGGTCTCGAGCACATTGAGAACCTTGTGTCCCTGGTGAAAAAGAAAGGAAGTCGCAGACAAGGGCTTATGGCTTTGGATACACTTAAGGAGCTGCTGCTTAGTGACCTTCTCCCAAAAAACCGCAAGCTTCGGACTTTCTCCCAACATCCTTTTGATCAGTTGGAGGAAAAAGCCAGTGGCAATAGGGACGCCCGGGACCGCAGGCTCATCCTCTGGTACTTTGAGCACCAGCTAAAACTTCAGATAACAGATTTTGCTGTCGCCCTGGACACATTGGCTCACGATACGGTCCAGACCACCAAAATGCGATCACTTGTCACTGCTTACGAGCTGCTTTGCAACCAGCCAGAGCAGGAGAAAGTTCTTCTTGTGCAGATCGCCAACAAATTGGGTGATCCTGAATACAAAATTGCCTCCAAAGCCTCGCACCTGCTTGAAACAGTGATTCACAAACACCCCAACATGAAGACAGTGGTGTGCTGCGAGGTTGAGCGCCTAATGTTCAGATCCAACATCAGTGCAAAAGCTCAGTACTATGCTGCATGCTTCCTAAACCAAGTGATTCTGAGCCACGAGGAAGCAGACCTTGCTGCCAGACTCATCACCATCTACTTCACGTTTTTCAATGCATGTGTTAAGAAGAAGGATATAGAGTCTAAAATGCTCAGTGCTCTGCTAAGCGGAGTGAACAGAGCGTATCCATACGCGAAGATTGAGGATGACAATGTATCCAAGCAGTTGGACACGCTTTTTAAAGTGGTGCACGTCGTCAAATTTAACACTGCTGTCCAAGCCCTTATGCTGCTCTTTCAGGTCATGAACTCCCAGCAGACCATTTCAGATCGCTATTATGTAGCACTCTACAGGTAAACCAATACCCATAATTTTTCTGATGAATGACAAAAAAAGTTAACAGAATGAGTTAGTAGGTGCACTTACTTTAAACCTGTTTTATGTATACCAACATATCAGTAGTTGATACCAATCCCATTTAAATACCAAAGGTAAAAAAAATTGGCTATTGATCATTGATGCCATGAGTGCTCTTGAGAGTGTGAGCATTTTTTTTGAGAGAATCCACCTGTCGGTCAGTGGTTTTGTGTGTATAGAGCATGACACTTCCTGCGTTCCAAACAGCATAAAAGATGCCTTTGTAAGATTTGTAAGGGAAAACACTCTTACAGGGGAATGCAAAGTCTCCAAATGGAGCTGGTACTGCAGAAAGACATTACTGATATAAAATTATTCTTATTGTAATATTGACTTGGTATCGAAGTGGCTGTACTTTTGACATCACTACTAATGCAAAGTTGTAATGTTGCAAAGAAATACAGAACAAAACATTTAAATATACAAATAAGAAATTGTTTAAAAGATGATACTGGGAATAGGAAAGAAATATTTGGCCGAAAAACAACAATTTTATTCACCTTCATGGCTTTTTAACTCCATATATATGCCTTTTTCATCTGTGACACATGGGGTTAAAATGATGGTGATTTGTAATGGACAACCTCCAAAATGTGCCATCAAATTATTCTATATAAATAGTTTGTTAGTCCGAGTCTGAATTAATCTTGCTTTATTGCAAGAACAATTGCGATTATACCATATAAAAAGAGAAGGAACTGCACATATTGTCATTGCAGTATATCTTACCTAAAATGAGCAAGATTTGAGAAACCTTTTCCAATCATTTAGTCTGAATATAATATGTTGGCTCATGTTCATCTGCCTCAATTTTTGAGTGCAACCCCCACATCTCAAAATCTAATCAACAACCAACACCTTAACATTTTTTTACTCTCTGATGAACATCACAGTATGAAAAATATGGATTTGACATATCGGTTCGGCAGTCTTTTTATTGCCTTTCTTTAAACGCATTATTAAGCAAAATTCAATATCTGTTAAACCTCTCATTTTCAGATATTCATTTATATATTAGTGCATATAGACCAACTTCAATACAAGTGTGTATTGAGTATTTTATTTTAAACTTGCAGTTACCCTCTTTTGCTGTTGAATGTGAGCCGCCACATGTTTAAGTAAAAGAATATGAGATTCATTACTTTTGATAGTTTGTTATAGACACATGGTATTATTTTTGTGCAGGTATTCAAAAGTTATAAAGTCTTAAATTAAATTTAAAAACTCTTCTGAAACTGTTTTATATGCATGTCATTGGTAAATTGTCACAGAGAGCATTATGGTTCATGTCTCCATTGATTTGCTATCCACAGGAAATTGCTGGACCCAGGATTATTGTCATGCTCAAGAAAGAGTATGTTTCTCAACCTCTTGTATAAGTCTCTAAAAGCTGATATCGTGCTCAGACGGGTGAAGGCATTTGTGAAAAGGTTACTTCAGGTCAGCTGTGAGCAGACCCCTGCCTTTATATGTGGTGCACTATTCCTTGTGTCAGAGGTGATGAAGGACAAGCCAGGCCTCAAGTTACTGCTACAGGAAGAGGGGGTAAGTCTACACATACCCTAACAATCTACAGTGTAGCGTTTCGTCAGAGATTTTATTAATATATGAGGAGATCCCAACCTCTCATGTATGACCAGCTCTTACCACTGGAGAAAGTATGACGTGTGCCTTGTAGAACAATCACATTATAGCCTTGGTGTCGTTGAATCACTTTTAGAATTGTTCTACAGTCAATCACTTTGTGGATAGTATAAAAATTAACCCATCACAAAGTCTGTAAACAACTGAAAATATTTTGAAGATTAGTGGACAGGGTGCCAGTTGTTTAAGTGATAAGCTATTTCCTCACAAAAACCATCAGTGTTAATTCTTATTTGCTCATTTGGGAGGGTTCCCCCAGCGGTCAGGCTCTGGTTTAGTTTCTTGCTGCTTCTAAAAAAAGGTCTTTCTGCAGGATAATGATGAGGATGAGGTGTATCAGGATCTCGAAGAAGATGTCAATGATGACGACATTGCTGAGGTGTCTCCTGTGGATCCTGACAAGGATGACCAAAAACACAGCGTGAAACAATGCCAGATGAAGCCCACTGCATCATGGGTACATCATCAAAATTTGGAAGGTGAGCTTGCAACACTCTATGGACACTGAAGTTGCCATTGGATCGTAAATGTATTTTTTTTTTTTTTTTAAATCTATGTAAATATTAGCCTAGAAATCTAGACGCACCCTAGCGGCAGAACATTTATTTTGCCGCGAGTGTAGTCTGGCAACTCTCAGTAGACCTCAGAGCTGGAAAAACTAAACTCTGGTCAGGCCAATCACAGCGTGTGTAGAGTCGGTGGGCGGGCTTAACATAATGACGGCATGTCAGGCTACGTTAATATAATATAAAATAGAAATATAAAATAGAAATTTCAAACATTAAAGACAAGTAAACTGTCTGTAATAAAATAAGAACAAGTAATCAAACTACAAGCAATGGCACAAATAAACACAATAGAACAAAGATACAAATTAAACTTCAGGTTTTTCAAGTAGATCTAACAAAAGTTAGATACAGATTAGGTAGTCATTTAAAAAAAGTAATAAAATGTAAAAACACTGCTTAGTCTTCACTGTATAAATTAAATATAGATAAATCCTTATTAAATTTACAAAAGTTATTCAGAGCAGTGAGTGATTTACTTTTTTGCAGCGAGTCTTTCGTTGTTTGATTCATATTCAGAATATTAATATACACAGCAGCAGAAAATTAGGTTGCTGTCGCTTTAAGACCAAATGCACGGATCCAATATACTGATACACGTTTTCTTTCTCAACTGTTTACGTTCACTTGACATGACTGACTTCTAATCACTAATATACTCACGAAGGTGGGCATTTTGGCAATTTGTATGAAATTGAAATTGAAAGTGCAAGACATGAAATAGAACTCAAAATCGAATTATATTTTTTCATGACAATACAGACAAAGCGACAGAGGGCGCTCACCCAAGCGACCGTGTTTAAAGCTCAGCAGTCAATGAAATATCTGTGCTTTTTTTTTTTTTTTTTTTTACCTCTAACTCAATCACAGGTGAGTGAAATCGTACAATTTACTAGCCATTGGCTAATTAAAGACATTTTCTTTTTTTGTGTAAACATTTTCTTTTTTTACCTAGTGTTTTTACTGCCATTGTAGAGGGTTAATCACAATAATTACTTTCTTGACTTGTCGTACAATATATGAACATGACACAATATTTTACCATTGTGTTTGCATGCGTGTTTGTTCACACAAGATTTAATGTCACCAACGTTTTAGCCTGTCCTGTCTGTGCTGTCGGAGACGGGGACCCCACATCTCCTTAACATATACATATATGTGTTTTAATAGATGTTTGGTAACTCTTTAGTTTACTGTGTCCTTGTTACACACAATATGTACTTAGTATATTAATACAAGTAAATTAGTATGCTTTTATAAGGTGTGTATTCTCTATTGGAAGAAAATGCTTTACTATAATAATTTCTTTCTGCTGTAAGACCTGCGATAGCAGTTGTGCACAGACGCAGGATTCTTGTGAACAAGCTTGGCACACCTGCCGTGTCTCTCCCATTTAAAATTAATTTCGTAAATTTGCCTCCACATGCCATTTGTTCTTTTATGAGCCTTTTTATTTATTGAAAACCCCTCTTGTCTTCAGGTGGTATAAATAAGGCGTTTTATGACCCCATGAACAGAAACCCTTTGTACTGCGGGGCTGATCACACGGCCCTCTGGGAACTGCAGAAGGTACCAAGACTAATACTGTCTTTCCAATCTTCTCATTATCACTGATTTGTGCTCTGATGTCATGCTCTCTCTTTCAGCTCTCTCTTCATTTCCATCCCTCTGTGGCTCTTTTTGCTAAGACTTTATTGCAGGTAACAATTTTCTCTTGTTTAAAGTCGCCCTGAGGTTAAAATACTCCCTATTCACTGTCTTGGTACACACTCCTGGTCTTCTTGTGAATGATTTACCAGCACATGGGGAAAAAAAGGTTGTCTTTTTGTAATCTTTCATCAAAATGTAGTAACTTGCTCCACCTCACTGCATCCGGTCTAGACAGCATCACTGATTTTAATGGGTTCTGTTGTCTGTCACGTTACTCATGTCCAATGTAGACACGGTGATAGATGCCAACAAACATCTTTTCGTTTTAAGAGTGTACAGAGATAAGAGGGCCTGTTTCAGATTCTTTCTGTGCTATTCACGGTCTCTTGGCAAAATAGTTTGTTTGTGAGTGCCACCAAGTCCATAGCGTTATGTTACAGCAGCGGCTCCAGACACATGACCAAAAGTGTGAATCTTATTGGTTGGCCAGTTTTTTGCAGTGTGACAGTTAAGAGATTAAAATCCCTCTTCATAATTTTTTTTTTCCATTGACTGCATGCAAATGTTCTGAACAGTTAGTTAAATTAAAATGTTTATCATACAGAACATATGTCTTGTTGTAAACAGGCCTTAGAGGCCATTCGTACAGAACGTGTTTTTCCATTCAACTGCGCTACTTTTCCATTGCATGTTACATGCATGTAGTTTTTAAAATATAAGTACATTGTAAAAAACATGTACTGGTATGTTCACAATATGTGCACTGAATCAAATGATTCATTTAAATGTTAGTGTATAGTAGTTAAAGACATAATTAATTTGCCCCCACAGGGAGAGTTCATTCTGTACACAGGGGATCCACTTCAGGACTTCACACTTATCCGATTCTTAGATCGCTTTGTATTTAGGAATCCAAAGCAAATGAAGGGAAAACGTAAGCCAACTCTACAAAATTACAATTTAAACTCTTGAACTGGTGACTTTATTCTTTTTGCTAAATCTATTCTATGTATTCTAGAAAACACAGATGCTACACTAATGCAGCCCAAATACAGGAGGATGCTCAGCAATATTAAGTCATTACCTGGTGAGTCCTGCATTGTTGTGGTTGACAGGTTAAGTAAATTAGCTTTTTTTTTTTTCCCTGCTAATGGAATTATGAACATTGGATAACTTTCCTGAGGTATCCTGCGCAACAAATATTATTGAGGACAATGATTGAAGTCAAAAAGGTTGCGATTGCGCAATTCAACTAGCTGCCTACTAGTTGAGATCCATTGTTCATACTTTCCAAGCGTGGATGACTTCCTTCTGCGTGTGAGCAATGTTTAGCAAGACATAACATTTGTAACTACTCTGCTACATATGTTAATAAATTAAATTAGCTCAATAGGGAATTATATGTATTTATATTGATTTAGTCATAATTAATCATAACGTTTATGATCAAATTATAAATATCCAAATCACCCAAAGGGGAAATACCTAACCTATGTATTTGTACTATATATATATATATATATATTTTATTATGAATAATGAATGCGTGTATATATATATAATATATTGGTGGGCCCTTATCTGCTTTATCGTGAGACTCTTATCGGGCGATTAAAAAAAAAAATATCGACGTTAATCTATTCTCAAAGTTGGGTTGTCGATCTGGGTCTATACTACGCAAGCTATGATGACTTTCACCTTGATATTTTAGTGCGGATGTACACCTAGCCGAATTGCACTGTAGGGGGCGAGAGAACGAGTCTTCGAACCTGTGTGTATGCCTACTAGTTTTGTCAAAAATATCGATATTTCGCTACGTATCGATACTGAAATATCTGAAACGATACAATACTCATTTTCTACTGTATCGATATCAGCTGCGCTCTCCTCTCCGACTGACAGCGAGTTGATACGCACCCACCTTTCATTCAGTCCGGTTAACCCTCTGAACATTGCGAATGCGTGTTCTGCTGGACTTTTGTTAGTATTGGTGTGACTCAGTACCGTCGCAAGGGCTGTGCCAAGTGTGCGACCGCACAGGGCCTCGCGCCTCTAGAGGGCCTCGCGCCTGGCCTGCATTTTATGAAGTTTGTCTATTTTTTTATTACAGTTTTTCCACCCAACATCGATAATAAATACAATTCCTACTGTCTCTCAATAATGCATAATCAAGGCCACGTGAAGAAAAAAAAAATCAGCAAATTATTATTGTTATTTTTCAAATTTCAATATGACGTTCTGCGTGGTCGCGCCACTGTGAGCCGCTCACTCAGAGGAAAAAATGTCGGGTGCTGCACGAGAGCGCGACCGATTTCGTAAACACGAGTCGGGTGGTGAGAAAAGGAAAATATATATCAATCAATCAATCAATCAAACTTTATTTGTATAGCACCTTCCAACAACCAAGAGGAGGACCAAGGTGCTTTACATTTAAAACAAAAGAGCATCTACAATATATAATGTATTAATACATTAAGCAATAACCAAAGGAACAGTTACACAAAAATACCAATAAAAATTCAAAGTGACATAGTGCTACAGTATGTTAAAGGCCAATCTAAATAAATGCGTTTTTAACCTGGACTTGAACAGGGCCAGGTCTGTAAGAACACGCAGGTCAACAGGTAAAGTGTTCCAAAGTTTAGGAGCAGCAAAAGCAAATGAACGATCGCCCCACCGCTTATACCGGGACCTCGGAACAACTAGCCTCATCTGGTCAGCCGACCGGAGGGCTCTGTTTGGACGGTGGACACTTAAAATCTCTGATAAATAAGGTGGCGCAAGGCCATTAAGAGCTTTAAAAGCAAACATTAAAATTTTAAAATCAATACGATAGCGAACTGGGAGCCAGTGGAGAGAACAGAGAACTGGGCTAATGTGGCTGTGTCTAGATGTATTGGTTAAAAGGCGAGCAGCTGCATTCTGTACCAGTTGGAGACGATGGAGTGAAGACTGTGTGATGCCAATGTAGAGTGCGTTACAATAATCAATACGTGTGCTGATAAAAGCATGAATTGCCTTTTCTAGATCACTGCGGCACAAAAAAGGCTTTACTTTGGCTAAAAGTCGCAGCTGGAAAAAGCTTGCTTTTGAGTTAATTTGTTTGTTAAAATTCAGATCTCTGTCAAAAATCTTTATGGCCTCACTAACTTGAGGGGTTGTGTTTGATGATGTATCGTGGTGTAAAACAGAGGAACCAAAAATAATGTATTCCGTTTTACTCTCATTCAAATGAAGAAAGTTTCGTGAAAGCCATTGTTTAATATCAGACAAGCAGCTATGCAGGGTGTCTAGAGCTAAACCATCGTTTGGAAGCACAGGCATATAGACCTGGAGGTCGTCTGCATATAGGTGGAAAGAAAGGTTGTGCTTAGCAATAATGGAACCAAGAGGCAACATGTACAATGAAAATAGAACAGGGCCAAGAATGGATCCTTGTGGCACTCCGGAGGACAGAGAAGCAGTGGATGATGAAAAGTCATCGATCACCACAGAAAAGCTCCTGTTGTTCAAGTAGGAGCAAAACCACTGCAGGGCTGAACCCTTGAGGCCGACCTGTTGAGCAAGGCGGGCGATAAGCACTGAATGGTCCACAGTGTCAAAAGCTGCTGTTAGATCCAGCATCACCAACAGCACAGATCTTTTGGCATCGAGGGATGAAAGGATGTCGTTGTGAACTTTCAGCAGTGCAGACTCAGTGCTATGTCGTGACCTAAAACCAGATTGAAACTTTTCTAAAATCGAGTTGTTTTCTAAAAAAGGCTGTAACTGTGATAGAACAACTTTTTCTAGGACCTTCGATAAAAATGATAAATGAGAGACGGGTCTAAAATTAGCCAAAATGTCAGGATCCAGGTTGGGTTTTTTTAAAAGTGGTCTGACCACTGCGTGTTTGAAGACAGTTGGGACAATCCCTGAGCTGAGGCAGCTGTTAATAAGCGAGAGGATGCATGGCCCAACAGTATCAAAGACCTGTATAAGCACCTTGGTTGGGATAATATCGAGGGGGCAATTGGTGGGCGACATCCCCTGCATCACCTCAGAAAGGCGTGATAAAGACACAGGTTCAAATCGTTCAAACACTGCAGGGGAGACAAGAGAAAGGTCAGTATTGGTATAAAAAGTACTGTTCATATTCTGCCTAACAGAGGACACTTTCTCAACAAAATAATCTAAAGTTTTCACAGATGGATTCTGACACCTTGCTCAAGACATTGCAAGGTGGATTTATAACAGACTGTATAGTATTAAATAATGTCCTTGGGCGATTGCAGCTGGTGGAAATAATGTTCGACAGATATTGACGTTTGGCTTCTTAAACAGCCTTTTGGTAGTTAGCCAAACTGTCTCTTAATATACCCAATGACACATGCAGTCTATCTTTCCTCCATCTGCGTTCGGCCTGCCTGCAGCAGCGCCTAAAGGTGCAGGTGGTGTCATTTAGCCAGGGTTCCGGTGCAGTGCTCGCGGGTTTGCGCCTAAAAGGCGCAATAGAATCCAAAATCTGGGAACACGAAGAATGAAAAATGGAAATCAGGTCATCCTGACGTAAAGACGGGGCCAGATCAACCTGGGTATATAAGCTAGTGTTCATGAAGGCAGCTGTAAATTGTCCAGCCGTGGATGGAGTAATGACACTGCGGCGACAGGCCGGAGTAATTGACCTGGTTGTGGGAGGGGTTACAAAATCAAATATAATAGGGAAGTGGTCCGAGATGGAAGTATGGCATATCTTACTGAGGGACACAGGGAGACCATGGGAGATAATAAGGTCCAAAGTGATGAGTGGGACCATTAACTGATTGTATTAGATTAAAAGAATCCAAAAGGCTTAGAAATTCCCTTGCGATTGGATTAGATGGACAGCATACATGAATGTTATATATATATATATATACGCACGCACGCACACACACATATATACATATATGTGTATATGTATGTGTATATATATGTATGTACATACATACATGTATGTATGTGTGTGTGTGTATATATATACACACACACACACACACACACACACGTATACATATATATATATATAATATATGTATGTGTGTGTGTATATATATATATATATATATATATGTATATACGTACGTATATATATAATGTGTGTGTTGGCTAGATCAGTTCAGAATAAAGAATTAATTTCGAATTGACTGATCCGTTAGCCTGATGAACCGACAGTACAATCTTCTTATCAATTCTCAAGTTTATTCTTTCTATCAGAAAAATTATTCTTCTGGCCATGAAGAATAACTTTGTTCTATGAGTATTAATTAAAGTACTCAACGATACTATATAAAAGCATGTAGCAAAATCTGAACATTAAAGTGACCAGGGTTTGACCAGGGCACAATGACAATCAAACATGGATATAATGGTTTTAATAGATGATACTATGAATACATAAGACTAAACAAAATACATGTATACAGAATAACAAAAAGTAAAGAGAGAGAGAGAGAAAGAAAGAAAGAAAGAAAGAAAGATCAAGGAATAGCAAATTCACAAACAGTTAACCTTGAGAGCCAGCAACGAATAAAATCACCTTAAACAGGGGCACATCTTAAACACATATACAGATCGATAAATGGATACTTGCATTGGGTTTGGTGCTGAGTGAAGCAAGATGTGTGTGTTGTTGAGTGTTCGTGAGCTGTAGCTTTCTCTTGGTTCTTCCGGAGGTCATTTTATCGATCCGCGTGAAGTTTGAAGGTGGTTGCCTTGAAAGCGAAGTTTTGTATGAAAGGGAGGAAAGAAAGTTTTGTCTTGTCGGAAGTTGTGAACCAACCAACTCTTGAGAGAGACGTGTGCTTTTGTCTTTTTGAAGACAAACTTGTCTACACCTCTCTTTAGCCTCTTTTCCTCCGAAATTACCCAGAACAATTTGTATCAGGAACTTTTTTTACAGGAACCCTTTTCCCCCCAGACCTTCTACTGTCTGCGTTTCCACTGCGGTCTAAAGTACCGTGAAGATTAGGCAAATTAGTCCGGTGATGTAGGACTGCGCGCGACTGCTCCTCCCAGTCACCGACGGACAGTAATCATTTTTGCGTGACACTGTGTGCAACAATAACAAGTATGGAGATTCAAACAGCGCTGCTTTTGCTGGTTATGTATTGGTTTACTAAAGAAGTCATTAACAAAACGGCAGAAAAGAGACGAGCACTGATACTAAAGCGTATTCTGAAAGCTTGTAAAGCTAGATTTAAACTAAGTCAACGTAGGTTATTATCAGCTATTACAGACATTGATTGTGAGATGGCTGAGACAAACGGGCGCCATCGGACAGAAAGAGCAAGACTGATATTTACTGAACGCAGAATGAACCTTGCAAAAGACTTTTAAAAATGCCGGTTGAAATAAAATGCTGCGTGAGTTCAAACAATCAGCATGTTCAGCGCCCAAGTCCCACCCCCGAAAGAGAATTGGTACAGTTTTACTCCAAAGGATGGTAAACATATGATGCATCTCATAATCACATACTGTGCACCATTGATTAAGACAGAGAGAGAGGAACATTTAGATATCAAACAAGGTATGGCTGGAAGATATAAAACGATACTCGGTTACTTAACGTAACCTCGGTTCTCTCTAGAAGAGGGAACGAGTATTGCGTAAGTTCCTTACGCTACGGGAAAGTATTCTTTCTTCGAGATTTCTGAAAAACCCAAAATTATCCTTAATTTTGTAACATTGTCAACGCAGTGCGGCAGCCTGGCAGACCATAGCAGGCTATTCCAGCGTGCTATTGGCTGCTCTGCTGGCAACTGCAGCAGCCTATCGGTGAGCCCGCGTGACGTGGCGACCAATGAGGGCGCTTCGCGCCCACCTGGCTTCATTTGCCTACAGGTGGGGCGTGGCCACGTGTATATAAGCAGGGCTCACGGGCTGCATATTCGGTTTTCGTAGTTCTGAAGCGTAAAAGCCCGCGGGGCGCACGGCAAGGAACGCAATACTCGTTCCCTCTTCTAGAGAGAACCGAGGTTACGTTAAGTAACCGAGTATCGTTCTCTTACGAGAGGTTCTCTCGTATTGCGTAAGTTCCTTACGCTACGGGAACATATTGTCAACGCCGTGCGCGCCTCGCGTACAGCATATGTATCCCAGGGAACCGGGGACCATAACACTGCTCGGGCAGGGTGGCCGGTAAGGAAAACGGGCCACCACATCTACAGACACTTCATTCGAACTGACGGGTGGTTACAACGGGTGGTTACAACACCCTGTCCCATGAATGAGGGAACGGCACCTGCCGGTCTCCTTCAAATTCACCACACCTTGTCTCATGAATGAGGGAACGGCAACGCCGGTCGCCTTCAAATTCACAATATTTTGTTATATGAGTGAGGTAACGGCACCGCCGGTCACCTTCAAACTCACAACAGCTCGTCTCGTAAATGAGGAAACGGCACCGCCGGTCTCCTTCAAATTCACATGAGCCTAGTACCGAACTTACTACCAGTATGTGAGCTATGTCTGCGCAGAATCACTGGGCAGGACCAACAGCCCTATTGAACTGGTAACACTTTCGCCTGTAAGGCAGGAACTTCCAGATTGTAAAATCTCACGAACGTAGACGGGGAGGCCCAGCCTGCCGCCATACAGATATCGTGGATGGAAATCCCTCTGGCCCAAGCCCACGAAGAGGCCATGCCTCTGGTGGAGTGTGCTCTGACACCTAGCGGGCACTGCAGGTGTTTGGAAGCGTATGCAGTTGCAATCGCGTCCACTATCCACCTGGAAAGGGTCTGTTTCGAGGAGGCGAGACCTTTAGTGCGCCCACCAAACGAAACAAATAGCTGCTCAGAACGCCTGAAGGCGGCGGAGCGTGTGACATAAACCCTCAATGCCCTGACAGGGCAGAGGATATTGCCACCGTCCCCCTCGTCGGATGCTGGCAGAGCCGAGAGGGAGATAATCTGCGCCCTGAAGGGAGTGCCAATCGCTTTGGGGACATAACCATGCCTCGGTCTGAGAATGACCTTAGAGTCATTAGGACCGAACTCCATACACGTCGGGCTCACTGAGAGCGCGTGTAGATCCCCCACGCGTTTCACTGAAGCCAGAGCTATCAGGAACGCGGTTTTTAGCGAAAGGAACCTTGGTTCCACAGTCTCGAGCGGTTCAAAAGGATGGGCCTTCAGGGCCTCTAGGACCAAGGCCAGATCCCATATAGGAACCGATGGGGGCCGCGGGGGATTCATCCGTCTGGCTCCTCTGAGGAAACGGATGATGAGCTTGTTCCTTCCTAGCGTGCTACCTAGCGTTGTCTGAGCGAACGCTGCTATAGCCGCCACATACACTTTGAGCGTGGAAGGGGACCTGCCCAGTTCCAAAAGCTCTTGGAGGAAGGAGAGCACCCGCTGGACCCCACATTGCTGTGGGTCCAATCCCTTGGAAACACACCACTCAGTGAA
Organism: Romanogobio albipinnatus; assembly: GCA_023566225.1. NCBI lineage: Eukaryota > Metazoa > Chordata > Actinopteri > Cypriniformes > Gobionidae > Romanogobio > Romanogobio albipinnatus. The sequence continues at coordinate 26,956,391 of CM042256.1, read as the reverse complement.
CACCGACCACTTAGAACTATATAACCGCCTCGTCGAGGGGGCTCTAGAGTGTGAAATCGTGTTCATAACCCCTTCGGGCAGGTCAATGGGTATCCGTTGGTCACCCATACATGCAGAGACCAACGCTCTGGATGGGGATGCCAAACTGACCCTCCTGCTTGAGAGAGGAGGTCTGCTCTCAGCGGAACTGGCCAGGGGGGTGAGTGCGACAGCTTCACCAGCTCTGGGTACCAAATCTGGTTCTCCCAGCGCGGCGCTATAAGGAGCACCAGGCGGCGCGTCTCCCTGATTTTCGCTATGAACTGGGGCAATAGGGAAATCGGCGGGAAAGCATACAGCGGGAGGCTGGGCCAAGGTTGGGACAGCGCATCCTCGCTTTTGGACAGAAACCTCGGGCAGCGGGCGTTCTCTTTTGTTGCAAAGAGGTCGAGCTCCGCTCTGCCGAATAGGCGCCATACCAGCTGGACTGTCTGAGGGTGCAGGGACCATTCTCCTGGGAGAATGAGGCCCCTGGACAGCTTGTCCGGGCCCACATTGAGGTGGCCCGGTACGTGCGCAGCTCTCAGCGAGCGCAGCGAGCTGTGTGCCCACACGAGCAGGCGTTCTGTCAGATTGCCCAGACACCTGGACCTGACACCGCCCTGCCGGTTCACATAGGGCATCACTGTGGTATTGTCCGACCGGACCAACACGTGGTGTCCTCGTATAAGCGGGAGAAACTGCTTGAGCGCGTTCTCTACCGCTATCATCTCCAAACAGTTTATGTGTAGGAGCTTTTCCCCGCTCGACCAGAGGCCCGAGGCCGATCTGCCCTCGAAAACGGCGCCCCAACCCGTGGTGGAGGCGTCCGTCGAGATGACCTTGCGGTGTGAGATGGCTCCCATCGTCACTCCCCGCTGGTACCAGTCGGCTACTAACCAGGGCTCTAGGGCTGAAACGCAGCCCTGAGTCACTCTGATCCTGAAGCCTCCGGACGCCCAGGCTCTGTGAGGCACTCGGGCGTTTAACCAGCATTGCGGCGGGCGCATGCGCATTAAGCCCAGCTGGAGCACAGCTGCAGCTGAGGCCATACGTCCCAGCATCCTCTGAAAGAGCTTGAGAGGTGCGATTTTGCCCGGCCGGAAGTACGCATCCATGCGCCGAACTTGGCGCGCGCGTTGGGGTGACAGGCGGGCTGACATTGCCACAGTGTCCAGATTCAAACCCAGAAATGAGGTTGATTGCGTGGGCACTAATGAGCTCTTGGTCCAATTGACCGTGAGCCCCAGGCTGTCCAGATGGCTGAGCAGCATTGCCCTGTGGGCGAGGAGCTCGGCCTCTGACTGCGCCAGGATGAGCCAATCGTCCAGATAGTTCAACACTCGCATCCCTCGACTTCTCAGGGGAGCGAGGGCCGCGTCCATGCACTTCGTAAATGTACGGGGTGCTAGTGACAGGCCGAACAGAAGGACGGTGTATTGATAAGCCTGGCCGTCGAAGGCGAATCGTAAGAATGGCCTGTGACGCGGCGTTATCTTGATTTGAAAATATGCGTCTTTCAAATCTAGGGAGATTAGCCAGTCTCTCGGGCGAATATGCGCGAGGATCTGCTTGGTCGTGAGCATCTTGAACGATCTTCTCATAAGAGCTTTGTTCAGACGCCTCAGATCCAGAATCGGTCTGAGCGACCCAACCCTTTTTGGCACGAGAAAATACCGGCTGTAAAAGCCTGACTCGCTCATAGAATGGGGAACCGGTTCTATAGCCCCTTCGCACAGCAGTGTGGCTATCTCCGCTCGAAGTAGATGTGCTACTTCCTCGCTCACTCTCGTCTCCGTACGCGCACAGAAGCGCGGAGGGCGGCGAGCGAACTGCAGAGTGTAGCCGTGCTTCACTGTTTTCAGCACCCATTCTGATACACCTGGAATGGCTTCCCACGCTCTCGCGTGTGCCACACGGGATAGAACGGCCTCCGGGCTCGAAACGCCGCGCTTTGCGGGTTCGACGGCCTGTATAGGAGGGGCGGGCGCAGTGCGCGCGCTCTCTGTGCTGTGGGCCAGCCGATCGCTCGCGATGGCTGGCCGCCCTACACACTGTATCTCTGCCGCTTCGAGCAGGGAGTGGCTTGTGTGTGGCCTTACACTCGTCGTTCCGGCCACCTTGGGCGGAGAACAAATGGTGTGTGGCGCGGCGCATGGCGCCGGGGGCAGAATGTTCGCGAAAATGTGTGAGCGCGTTTGAGCGGGCACAACTCTTACGCGTGGAACATGACCGATTAAGAGTGGCTGTGTGACAGCGCGTGTGGTGATTAGGCGTGGGCGCAAATAAGCGGACACGTGACCTAACTCTAGCACTCGAGCGGCCGGTGGCCGCTTTATGTGAGTGAGGGACACGGGATTTGTGGTGCTTGGGTGCAGGGGTGAACACAAAAGTGGGCACGTTTACTGCATTTGAAAACACATACGGCGTGAGCCGTGCAACCAGAAAAAAGGCAACTTCGTGATTTCTCTGGTTCGTCATAAAAACGGCGGTTGTAGACAGGCGAGAGGGCAGTTTTGCCGGCTCGTTTGCTGCGTGAGAGCCATCTGCAGCAGCCACAGGAGTGGGGGCTGACAGGAAGAAGAGTTTTGACGGTGGTCCGACCACGGCGGGACTTAACCGTCGCTTCCCCCCTCTGCTAGGAGGACTTTGGAAACAGGCGAGAGGGCGAGTTCGCGGGCTCGTAGGCTGCGTGGAAAACATCTGCAGTAGCCACAGGAGTGGGGACTGACAGGAAAAACAGAGTTTTAACGGTGGTCCGGCCGCAGCGGGACTTAACCGTCTTTTCTCTCCTTATGTATAGACGTCCAAAAATACTCGAGCACCACGTGGTGCGAGTTAGCTTTCTGTATGTAAGAAAAGCTGGCCGCGAGCCCCGGGAAGCGGACAGTAAAACATTTTTATCTGCCGCGAGAGCTGGGCTCGAACTCGGGTCTCCTGCGTTTCAGCCGCTGATTTTGCCACTGTGCTACCGGGAGGCACACAATAGCGTTCAGTTAGCGCGAGCATACAGCAGTACGTCCTCGTGCTTGTTGGCAGTCGTGCGTGCATAAAAGACAGGCTCGTTACTGCAATAGTAATATTTCCAGCCGCCTGAACTGGAGAGGGGGCTGAGAAATGCTAGAGAATGGCGGTTCGTCCGGCCACAGCGGGACGAAAACACCCTCTGTTAATTTCCCGGTGAGTGCGGCGCGCGCACGTGCGCGCGCGCTGAACGTGCTCGTGACCGAGCGCACTCACATTCCTTGTGAACGGCGCAATCTGCGCGGTCCAAGAGGGGGGAGTGCGGGTTCGTTGGAGAGCATATGTCAGCGTCATGTCTTATGACGGCGTATGTTTGCTGGCGTGCGTGTCTTAACAGGCTCGTGTACAGCAATATGAACAATTCCAGTCGCCTGAACTCATGAGGGGACTGAAAAATGTGCGCGAGGGTGGAACAGCTCTCTTGTAACGTAAAGAGAGCTGCAGGACCGTGCATTTCTGCCATCCCTTGTATATAAGCGGCGCATCAGCGCGGCATGAACAGAGGGGGGAGGAGGCTCGCTCCGAGACCGTTCATTTCTACCATCCCTTGCAAGCGGCGCGGTGGCGCGGCTTGAACAGAGGGGGAGGAGGCTCGCTCCGAGACCGTTCATTCCTACCATCCCTTGAAAGCGGCGCGGTGGCGCGGCTTGAATAGAGGGGGAGAAGGCTCGCTCCGAGACCGTTCATTCCTACCATCCCTTGTAAGCGGCGCGGCTTGAACAGAGGGGGAGGAGGCTCGCTCCGAGACCGTTCATTTCAACCATCTCTTGTAAGCGGCGCGGTGGCGCGGCTTGAACAGAGGGGGGGAACAGCGGAGTGATGTCGTCATAAAACTGCTCGAGTCGAGCCCGCAGGGTCGACATAGAGAGTTCCTCACACTCGGGGCATTCGCCCGCGAGGAGTGCGGCGGCGGCGTGGTCACGGCCCAGACAGAGAGCGCAGACACATGGCGGTCTCTGGTGCTGAGCTGCACGTGGCACGAGCCGCAGGTGGAACGAGGCGTTTTGATAAAAACGCTCGTGCTCTTTTATGAAACGTGTGACGCAACGGCGAGAACACGTGCAATGAAAGGATATAATGCTGCCGGATAGCAGAGCAGGCACGGATGGCTGAAGGTGGCGCGATGCTGCCGGCTTCTCCAGGCGCTGTCCTCTGCTTGCTCGTCTGCACGTTCACGGCGGCGGGTTCCAGATCCAGCGATGCGAAGGGCTTCGCTGAAGAAAAGAAAATCGAATATGCAGCCCGTGAGCCCTGCTTATATACACGTGGCCACGCCCCACCTGTAGGCAAATGAAGCCAGGTGGGCGCGAAGCGCCCTCATTGGTCGCCACGTCACGCGGGCTCACCGATAGGCTGCTGCAGTTGCCAGCAGAGCAGCCAATAGCACGCTGGAATAGCCTGCTATGGTCTGCCAGGCTGCCGCACTGCGTTGACAATGTTACAAAATTAAGGATAATTTTGGGTTTTTCAGAAATCTCGAAGAAAGAATACTTTCCCGTAGCGTAAGGAACTTACGCAATACGAGAGAACCTCTCGTAAGAGAACTGAGATATATTCTTACACATGAAAACAAGCATTTAAATTACCTTAACATGACTCCCACACATCATGACTAGTAGAGTATAGCAGATTCAGTTGTTTAGAAAAAAAAACAATATATTTATGAATCTCACAAAAACACTTTGAATAAGAAAAAAAAGTGAACACTGAAAAATGTATTAAACAAATTAAGCCAATTTTTGTATATAATGTAATACAGTTTGTGTAAAGTGGCATCTACTTTAAATGTACTGCTCTGAAATACTGAAAACACTGTAGCTGTATTTATTCTCACCGCTAGATTTAGATATAAAAGTTGCATGTTTATTAACTTGTAAGAAAAGTTCCGTTTTATGGTTGGTCATGAACAAAAAAAAAATGTTTTACCTTTTTTTTTTTTTTTTGGTGCAGTTAACTGTGATGAATATCTGGCCAAAGAGGAAAGTCAGATACCTGTGGACGAGGTGTTCTTCTACAGGTTAGTGGAAGCTTCAAGCAAATACAAATGACTGTTGTCATTTATGAGTGCATGAAAATAATGTACATTTGCTGTTATGTGTCATTCAGATACTTTAAGAAGCGCGATGCAGAGAAACGTTGGAAAAGGCCGAACAGAAACGAAGACAATGAGAGTGTGGAGGACGTTGATGATGATGAATTTGATCAGGTTCTTGGTAGGCCCTGAAATCAAAACCATCTAGCATTATACTTTTGAGTTTCCTGTTGTGAGTAACCTGCCCAAAATTGTCCTCAGATGCTTATGAAGGAGACAGCTTTTTCACTGAGTTCAAGGATGATGATTTGGACTTTGCAAGGTATGTTCTGTTCACATTGTTACACATACAATTACCTTATGATGACAATGTGTTGTGGTGGAAAGCACCCTTTTTTGTGTCCTGGTTGGGAAAGAGCTAGATTGTGTGAGGAAATAAAAAAAAGGCTTTTAAAATGTTCCTTTCAATGCAATAATAAAAAAAAATAAAAAAAGGCAAAAATCGGACCACAAATGTTGACTACTACCCTTGACCATTTGGGGTCTCTGAGTCAAGTTTTCTGGCGGTGCTAATTAAATTTTCTTTTGCTTGTAACTTTTGAACCATCTTGACTAGAAACAGAATTCTTAACAGCCTGAGCTCATGGGAAGAAATTTGAATGACAAAGATGCATGCAAAAATGTATTGTGTAAAGCCGGGCGTCCGTTTTTGCTGTCGTACGAGTTCGCCGGCAACTTTTTTTGTCTCAGGAGAATTCACGTGGAAAACGGTGTTGCTCATATGGCCGCAGTGTAGCGAATTTAGCTCAAAATAGATATGCAAGCGTTCTCAGTTATACAGAACACATTCAAGAATCTGCTACTTATACTTGAGCCACACTGAAATAAAAATCTGTGATGCTACTGTTTGAGGTAAAAAAAATTATGCTGTAGCCTTATACAGGTGGTGTGTGTCTAGGAACAGGGTTGGTAAAGACTGATGTAACTCATCTGACCTTTGGGGGTTTGTTCATAGTCTGCTTAAGTGTAAAAGTATTAACAAATTACTCAAGTTTCCTTACAGAGATGAGGAGAATGTCACCTCATTGTATTCATTTTGTGTAAATGCTTATTGCATTCATAGTGGTTCTTTAAATAAAAGGAAGTTGTTTGGAAAGTAATTTGTGCAAAGTGAAGAGTTAGTATTAGTATTGGATTAGTTGGAAAGGTGCATGACATTCTAGGGTAGTCTATCCATGGAAGGTTGCTTATACATTGCACAATTATTTTTGCGTTCCACTCAAGTAGAACCTGCTTACAAAGCTATAGTAATGTTTTGTTGTGTTAGTAAATAAAGTCTTTTTTTTTGTATTATCTTAATCTTTATTCAGTAATGTTAATCTTTGTTGCAGCAATGTGATGTCAAAGTCCAAGAAAGGTGAAGATCAAGAAGATTCTGTTTCTGACTCTGACGATGACCTTGATGATGAGGAGGTCTCTCTGGGCAGTATGGAAGATTTTGAGGATGAGTGTGAGGATGAAGGTGGAGAGTTCATGCAAACAGAAGATGATGATGATGATGATGATGATGAAGCAGGTGTGTCAAAACATAGCAGTTTTCATTATCATCAAAATAAGTATGAATTTCCATGGAAAATCTAAGAAAGAAAAAAGGTAATTCATCAGAGCTTACCAAAACAGTCATCCAGCTGATACAAAGAATCGCTTTTTTGGTAAATATCACACAAGCTGATGAAACCATTCTTTATTTTATCCATTGGGTATGATAACTGGTCATAGCATGGTCAAGCATAATAATTGATTCTGGAGCAAATTAATGAATTCTAATGCATTACCAATTGAGATACTAACATATTTAACCAGGTTAAAACTGAGATGAGCTGGCTAAGACATGATTATTATATTTGGGAAAATCAATCAATCAAAGGGAAAACAGAATGCATAATACATGATTCCAATGAGTTTTTGAAATTAGGAGGGTGGGGGTCTGCTAGGAGTCATTGGCAGGGAAATCAGAGCCATGCCTATGAATTTGTCCAAAAAAAAATCAAAGCAGAAGATTTCCTAGATCACTGCTTAAAGCATCACTGTTCTTTTACACACAAGCAGCTACAGTGCTTTAAGTGTTTCGGAGCAGTACATTTGAAGTAGATTCCACTTTACACTTTTTTCTTATTCTGAGTGTTTTTGTGAGATTCACCCTTGTTTTTTTCTAATCAACTTAACCCCCCACCCTACCCCCCATCATCCCAAAGGTGCTCAACCTGAAAAGAAAAAGAAAAGAAAAATGGAGGACCAAGCAGTGTTTGCATCAGCTGAAGAGGTACATGGTTTAACCTTTAATAAAGTTTACATTTGTGAATTAGATGTGCACCTATATCAAAAGAAAGGAGATTTAAAGCACATTTCTAATGCAGCTGAATGAACAGAAAATATCTTTCTAAACAGTTTGGGTGTTTGCTGGAAGAAAACGCAGGCTTGAAGTTTGAAAACAGTGGTATGAATGCATTGGCCAATACGGACAAAGCTGGTGAGTGCTGAAAATAGATTTGTTTGTTTTCTAGTGGAAAAATGTTTATACACAATAAAAGAGAATTATTATTATTATTATTATGCTTTATCATTCCTAAATAAACTGTCTTTGAGTGATATCTAATGAAAGACTTGCTGCTTTTGTGGAATTAAATATTTCCTGAATTCCCTGTCTCTCTTCAATCAGATGTTAAGCAGCTGAGGTGGGAAACTCAACGGAATGACTGGATCTGTGGGAGAGATGTCAAAACTCTCAGGCGGAAAAAGGCCACGTTCAACAAGAGAAAGTTTGGAATAACCAAAAAGCATCAGGGTGTCAACAGAAAGAAGTTAACCAAAATGTAGAATAAAAACGTACTCTTCAATTCTCCAGCTTGGTGGACCAGAGCTCCTGAGCAGCTTCACGGATGTCATAGATCCCGGCCCACTGACTGTACCTGTAAAATACGGGAGAGGGAGGAATTTCCATGCTAGTTTCTATAATATTGTAGCTGAAGAGTTGTAAAGTGGTTCAGTCAATATTGGCTGTTTTCACTCATGTTGTATCAAATCCAAGGTTTATACATTCTTTGGAAGATTCTTGATTCTGTAATGCTTTAAAGTTTTGATATTTTATCATCTGTGTTTTTTGTTTTTTTTTGTTTTTTACAATTAATAACTAACCTGGAGACAAAATAAAAGTAAAATTAGATCAGGGTTTTAAATCAGAGCACAAAGTCTTAAATTCATAAAGTCATGGCATAAAAAAAAATGTTCAATGAAAAATTTATGTTGCTCAATATTTTTTTCTTGTCTTGTTTTCCAGTACAAATATCCTTAAAGATGTTCTCTAAGAAATAAAGACAAAATTAACAGCAGTTAGTTTACACTTAAAACAAAAACGTCAATTTTTCTGAGCCCACTGGCAAATATTTGGTCTTTTTGTAATCATAATCGCTTTTATTTTGGCTAGTTTCACAGAAAACTAGACTTATCTTAAATTTGTAAAAATGTATTTGCTTCTCAAGTAAAGGCATCTGGATTTAAGATTCTTTTGATATTTGCATTGGAAAACAAGACAAATATTCTGAACACCAAGAACATTGCTTTTTTGCAGTATGATGAGATGGTACAGTAAGAGTAATGTCCATATTCTAGTGGTTGGGAAGCTTTTTTGTAAAAATAAGTATAATTGTGTTTTTAAACTTTTTTTGCAAAAACAACTTGTTCTTCCTAGATATTTATATATTTTAGAGAACATATTGACAAATTGTTCCCTTCACTTTATGCCTTGCATGTGTGGGCATTTGGAGAGCAAGTCATGTCCCCTTGGCTTTATTTATATAGCAAATTTTATATAATACAGATTGTTTCAAAGCAGCTTTGCAGTAATAAACCGGAATATTCAACTATACTGTAAAGTAGCTCTACAGAAGACAGTTGTTATTGAGCTCGAGTCAGTTCCATGTTGATTCAATGTATTTTAATACTAGTGCTGGTGTTGCAAAATTCAACAATTGAGAAACCAAATCGATTCAGCTGTAAAGCAGTTTGCAGAATGTGGTGTCATTCTCCAGCTCAATATGGGTTCAGTTCAAGTTTACTTCTGCATGGAGCAGAGGAACCCCCTTTTCCCAACATAGCAAAAATCCAGTAAATGTCGACTAAAAATTAAAAACCGTGTAGAAACTCATTGAAGTCAGTGTCACTGAAACGATCTTCCATTCAGAATCAAGGAGGGGTGTTTGATTTCAGGTTTTTCCAGAGTTGAGTCCGACTCCCATTGTAGGAGTTGATGGAATCGAATCGAAACACCGTCAGGAATAGAGTACAAGATTGCAATTGTTATTAGATACTAAATGTACTTCTTTTTTTTGACACAAAGCCATAAATTCCCTTTGTTAAAGGGACAGTTTACCCAAAAATGAAAATTTTGCCCATGATTTACTCACCCTTAAGACATCCTTGGTGTATATGACATTCTTCTTTCATATGAATACAATCTGAGTTATATATAAAAAAAAAAATGTCCTCGCTCTTCTAAGCTTTATAATGCCTGTGAATGGCTGTTTCTGTTTTGAAGTTCATAAAAGTGCATATATCCATCATAAAACTGCTCCACACGGCTCTGGGGGGGTTAATAAAAGCCTTTTATATTTAAAACTTTACAAACTATATAGTGGAGCGGCTAAGTGATATAATCGTTCAGTTTATGATACAAGTGTGAAAATTGGCATGAGCAGTCTCCATGGGTCACTTGACAAGAAAATTGTCCGAGCCACTTGAAATTTCAAGATGGCCGACACCTTAGGGGAGCAGTTGTGATATAGTGGTTTATTTGGTGATACAAGCATGAAAATTGGCATGAGCAGTCTCTGATGGTCACTAGACAATAAGCCACCCACAGCTACTTGAAATTTCAAGATGGCGGCCATTTTACAATTAGCTGACATTGAACCCCACTCTGAGTTTAACAGCAGTGATATATCACCAGTGTGCCCTGGTAGTGCAGATATTCACTCTTGTCTAATCTATCAATAATCAACAAATCAACACAACTGTATTTTGATGCGTTAAAAGTTGTTCTTTAAAATAATCTAAAACATATAAAATAAAATGACACCAAATCGTCCTTAATGAAAAAGAAAACTATAAATTTATATCGGAAAATTGATCTTTTGAGGATCCAGGGGTAGGCCATCTTGAAAATAGAAATTTCAAGTGGCTGAGAGTGTTTTCTTGTCAAGCAATCCTTAGAGACAGCTCAAGGCAATTTTCATACTTGTATCACCAACTAAATGATTTCTTGAGCCTAATTGCTCCACTAAGGTGGTGGCTAGCTTGAAAAATGGCCGCCATCTTGAAATTTCAAGTAGCTGTGGGTGGCTTATAGTCTAGTGACCATCAGAGACTGCTCATGCCAATTTCCATGCTTGTATCACCAAATAAACCACTATATCACAACTGCTCCACTAAGGTGACGGCATATCTTGAAAAATGGCTGCCATCTTGAAATTTCACGTGGCTCGGACAATTTTCTTGTCAAGTGACCCATGGAGACTGCTCATGCCAATTTTCACGCTTGTATCATAAACTGAACGATTCTGCCAAACATAAGCACTTAGCCGCTCCACTAATAGTAAGGGGGAGTAAAATCCAATCAAAGTCAGGTGTCAGTCATTTTTTATGCGTTTTTTCATATAAATGTCTATAACTCTAAAACGAAAGGAGATATTTTCACCAAAATTGACACACACATGTATGGGCTCACTCTGAGTACACATCAAAAATGGTAGGATTGTGCCTCTTGGTGGCGCTATAATAGAACAAAACATGAAATTCCCATTGACTACAATGCAGTATTATGATATAAAATGCTATACTTTACAAATGAATTGGTTTATCATTACGAAACTTGGTATGTGCCATCAGCACCATGCCTTTAAGGTACTTAAAAGGTTTCAAAACAGCACCGCCATGTGGTCCATACTTATAATGAAAAGGCCTCTTGTGGCTATATCTCCGCAAGGAAATATTGACACTATATTAACACCCTGCTTTGATATATTGACACCAAACTTTGCAAGTGTCATTGTTCCCTTATTCTGACCACACCACATCAAATTCGTAACTGTGCCACCTATTGGTTGAAAGTGATAAATCATTATTATTGATTGTATTTATTGTATATTTTCCCTAATACCCCCTTAATAGGTCTTTAATTGCTCATTGCTGCAGTTGATCTGACACTGCCAGCCATTTTGGCATGTCTTGTCTTCTTCTTTGCGTTTGGCCCCGGTATTGCTGCTTGCAGCTATATTTATTATTATTATTTTAAAAATCATGTATAATTTGCATACATTTAATTATTTATCTAAAGAATACAGGGTTATAAAGATTTTTTTTTTTTTTTCCTACCGATCGAATGCGCCACAATCCAATCCAGTAGGTGGCGGTAATGCACCTTCAGATCAAAGCTTAACAGACTTAATAATAATAAGTACAAAAAGATTAATACAATTAATTTCAATTTTCATCTCATGTTTTTATTTATAGTTATTTCTTACAACTTGTGTGCAGCAAGCCAACATTGAATAAATATTGATTTTCCATCTGAATCAACATTATGGTTGATATCGAAATTTCAATGCAAAATAAATGTTGAATCACCATTGCCATATCGATGAAACCTGACGTTATTAATGTTGATGGCAACAACATTGGAGCAACATTGATCTATAGTTATCTTTATGATTGATTAAGCATTGATGTTTGGCTTACTGGGCGATTGCCAATGTGTTGAAAAGTCATTGATTTAGAGTTGACTAGGCAACGACATGTTGTAGAAAAATCATCGACATATAGTTGACTGGGAAATGTGATTGAAAATGAATCGGTGTTGGGTTGAGAACACGGACGACACCAGTGCGTGAATCCGGCATTTTCTCAGCGTCCTCGGATGGAAACGAGTGAAAGACGGTTAAAGGTAAGTAGCTAAAGTCAAAAAAATTAAGTCATTAACAATTGTTTTTGTATAAGAGTATTTTGAGATTTATTTGAAGATGGAAAAAGTCAGAAAATAGCTTTAAATGGAAGTATTTGCGGTTTTCGCCTCAAGTCCGGCCTCTTTTATTTAACTTGTAACAGTGTAAAACGTTACTATGGTTTTTGTATATTGTTTTTTTTTGTTAATGATGCATCTGGGACAACATGTTACCACTAACAGCCGCTTGAGGGCGCTAGAGGTAATTGATTACCGGATATAAGCCACGGTCATAGACGAGCAAGTCAGATTGTTTGGTAGAGGGAAACCTCATGGTTGAGCTCATGGCTGGCTACCTTCTTTCTCACAAGTTCTGTTTGAGAACTGTTTAAGTTTACGCTCAAACGTGAGTATATGCTGACTTTCAAATGTGTGATTGATGACTTCCAAATGTGATATATGGTTTATTTGAAATTCCAAAGGCTGATGTGCACTATTTGTTTTCTTTTATAGAAGGACTTTTTTTTGACCGTTTTTGGACCTTTGTGGACTCTTTGGACATTTGATTCCTTTATTGTTCCATGCTGCACGTGTTCTCCTCATTTGAGCACTATTTTCCACACGATCTTCTATAAGCAACCTTGGGTTGTTGCTACAGATCTACAGCACTGCTTATCTCCATTCCATTCTCACTGGTCTCACTGGATTATAACATTGCATCGTTATCAAATAACCACTTGGATCTTGATTGGCTCATCATCCTCATCATCTGATTCATCTAACATTGAACTATCATGATAAGTCTCATTTGTTATTGACTTTCCTTAAATGCTCATAAAAATGCTCAGTTATTTATGTTGAATATCTATCGTGCACTTGGGAATAAAAACAAAAAGAGAAACGTATTTGTTTGGTGAAGTGGTTTTATTATTAGTACTAGTCGAATTCTGTTGAACCCCTCAGTTTGTATCATCTTACATTAAGGGAGGTGTTACAGAATGGCGCCCAAACAGGGACCCGCTTAAGCATTTGTTGGATTCCTTGTAATTAAAAATAAATTTCGACGGTACTGAAAACCCTTCACCAACAAATATTCCTAACAATCATCTGCTATGGAAGAAAGGGAGTTTATCTCAGATTTTTCTGATGAAGCTTTCATACATCGAAGGGAAAATTAATTAACAAATTAACAAATAAATTTGATAGATACTTTTAGCGAATTGTACTTAGATTCTGAGGAAGAAAAGGAAGGTAGAGCTGAGTCATCAGACTATAGAGTGAAACAAGATGATTTACCCTTACCTCCTCCACCTCATGATTTTCAAGAAGAGGAGTTACAATTCGGCAGTGATGAAAAAGTGCAACGAATGAGTTGTATTGAAGAGCACCTTGTGGATCTGGAACACAGAATCTGTGACTTTGTTACCTCAGAGGCTTTGAGTATGAAACTAAAAGCTTATGAAGACAGAATGAATTATCATCTTCAAAGAGAGATAGATCGAGTTCACCAACAGTGCTATGCCAAAATTGATGATCTAGCAAAGAGCATGGTGGATTGTTTGAAACGACGTGATAAACAGCTGGAGAAGCAGTTCAAGGATATCCAACCGGTCACATCAACTCCTGTTTATTTCAGCACAGATGCATCTCACAGAAAATCCCACGCACCTTCTAAGATTACCTCAATAACACAAGACGCGACGAGGCAAGTAACGCATCATTCTGCAGCATCTCATCCGCCTTCTGTTAAAATGGATTTACCTACCTTTAGTAATTTGATTTCAGAAGACCCCATTGAATTTACAGATCGCTTTGAAGAATACAATGAATTGAGACCCATGTCCCACGAAGAGGTGTTGGCAGCATTATCCGTAAGTCTTAAGGGAACCGCTAAGAGCTGGTGGAGAGCGGAGAAACAGTATATTCGAGATTGGAATTCATTCAAAGAAAAATTCCTGTTCTCATTTTTGAATGAAGACCACAAGGAGGTTGCTGCACAGATATTGGCAAATTACCGACAGAGGGTCAACGAATCGGTGAGAGACTTTGCTTTCAACTATAGAGCGATGGCACTAAAAATTAACCCTTTGTTGCTTGAAGCCGAATTAGTGCAGGCAACATTAAGAAGCTGCAATCCGCAGTTGGCATCACTGTTGAGAGGAACGGTGAAAACCATTGATGAGCTGGTTCGTCTCGGTACCCAAATAGAGAGGGACTGGTCTGAGAATAAGAGAAGGTGGAATCAAGAGAAAAGTGAGGTACAGAAGAAGAGCTCTGCTGGTGAGCAAAGTCAGTCTAATCGTTTGATGCTAATTGATCCTGCTGTTGGCTCTCAGTGTGATAATGTACTGCAATTTTAAATCACTCATTCTTCAATGCTGTCATTGATACGGGAAGCACTTTTTCTTTGATGCAGCAGAAAGTATGGCAGAGACTAAAGAGAAAGGATGAGCTTTTGACCAGAAGTGATCAGACATTCATGCTTGCTAATGGCCAGAGTCAAAAAACCCAAGGTAAAATACTCTGGGAATGTGAGATGTACGGATCAAAACATGAGGTCACATTCTATGTGATGAAGGATGAGGATTTGGCAGTACCTATCATCTTAGGTTTGAATTTCCTTAAAGAAGCCAAGGTCACCATCGATTTTAATACTTCACGTATATCTCTGACTGATACTAACTCTAGTCATCCCATGAGTTTTAATAAGACGATTAAGCATCCTGCTGTACGATTTTATGCTGCCCAAGGAGAAGTTGATGTAACGTCTTAGGGTCACATATATTATTAAATTAAATTTAGCTCATAGGGAATAAGGGGTATTAATAGTTAGGGATTTATGATTAATCATAACGGGTTATAATTGAATCACAAATCTCCAAAATCACCCAAAAAAGGGAATACCTAACAGGTATTTATGCAATATATATGGTTAACAACAATTTATTGCAATCAACTCTGGATATATATCTATATTAAATAATCACAGAATAGCCTCTAAGGAATTGATTCAGAATTCCTCTACTCCGTTCGGTTTAACGAACGAGCAGTACAATACCTATCAACTTGGACTTCAACCCATTTTCGGGAAGTTTATCCCCCTGGCCACAAAGGACAAACTTTCCGAGTTATGGCATTAATTAAAGCATTCCATGATACTTATAAGAGCTCGTAGCTTAGATCTGACATTAAAGGGACTCATGTTTTGTGAGCAACAACAATGACAATCAAAACGTGGATACAATGGTTTTAATAGTGATTACTACGATTACATAACTAAATAAAGGATACATGTATATACAAAATAGGGAAAGTAATGAAAGAGAAGAAAGGGGATAGAAATAGAGGGAAGAGAGAGGAGGAGAACAGGAAGGTGAGAAGGGAATGGTCCAGTCAGGCATTTTCCAACCAAAACCGCGAGAGCCAGCAACGAACAATTATCACCATAATAGGGGTACAATCTTAAACGCATCTAAATTTCGATAGAATTGATACTTGCATGGTTTCTTTGTGTTGTGTAAGCAAGGTGCGTGCGTTGCGTTTCTCAGTGTTCATGCGCTGAAGCTCTCCCTCCGTTCGGTCCTTCCGGGGTCGGTCCGCGGGAGATTTAACGGCGTGTTGGAGCGGTTGTCTTGGAAGGAAAAGGCATCTCATTCGCGCTAAGAAGATTCGCGCAGTGATGTGCGCGCTCGGATGGAGCGCGCCGGTGTTGCGTCATCTTCAAAGGGGCGATCAGCTTGACCCGGCGGGCTCGGGCCGAAGCCCCGCGAGCCGCGCTGGCGTGATGGAAGGGAAGTTTTGTCTCGTCCAAGTCCTTGCAAATTTTTTTACTGAGCCGAGGTGCTTGAGTAACTGTACTTTAAAGTCCACTAACCTCCGCCCACCTTCTCTGAGAGGACCAATCCTTGATGTGAATTTGAGGCGGGAAAGTTCCTTTGTTTGGACTTTTATTACTCACTGGAATGTTCTTGCTGGCAACCACAACGAGTGAGGTTTTGCTCCAAAAGGGGTAAGCATAATAACGGTACACGTCATAATTATACTTTTTACATAATTGGCTAAGACAGAGAAAGAGGAACCGATCAACACCAAACATGCTGGTTTAAATGCGAAAATGACAGTGTATCTCTTTTACAGAGCCATTTTGAGCATTTAAGATCACCATCACACGCATACAAATATATACTTTGTGGTCAACATACATATAACCCAAGGGTCATCACATATATTTCTGGGATGGTTAAATTAAAGGCTAATATCAAGAGGAATACTTGTGTGTGTGTGTGTGTGTGTGTGTCTGTGTGTGTGTGTCTGTGTGTGTGTGTCTGTGTGTGTGTGTCTGTGTGTGTGGGTTGAGGTCATTGAAGGTGTGCTAGGGGTCCGGGGGGGTGTGTGTGTGTGTGATAGGAATCTATTTGAAGTTACTCACAAGGCGATAACGGCACGGCCTGCGTTGTCTCTGCTGGTCGTAAGGGTGATAGTGCGGCCATTTGGCCAGCCTCAAATGGCACCACTACACTCATTTATGTGCTAATACTAATTCATAGGCAGAGCTGGGTAAAAGCTCTGCATCTCTGGTGTTTCTCGAACGACCCACCACTTTGATCTCACGTCAAGAGCGACTCCAGACGCTACAGTCCCCCTTTGTCATGTGACGACGTCCGGTTGACCTCGTCGGATGACCGTTGTCGTTTTGATCGGATGGTAGTCGAGTGGGATCATGATGGTCGGATGGCAGGTGGATCATGGTGGTCGAGTGGCAGGTGGATCATGGTGGTCGAGTGGCAGGTGGTTTCTAATTGTCCCCAGCCTTTGGTTCCTCAGGCTGAGGGTCCATCTCGATGAGGTTTGGCATTGTTTCTGTCTTGGTACCTCTTTTCCGAGGGTTTCGTTTGAATCCTAGGGGAAAAGAGACCGTGTTCTTTGTCATGGACTCTCGCATCTCGTGGACTCTCTTGAATAGGATGAAAGCCAGGCCCAAGGTTAGGGTGTAACCTAAAGCTGTAGCGCGGTACAGCGCTGTGTCGGCTGTGGTCTGCGTCTGGCCAACAGGGGAGTTGGTCAGGATGAGCAGCCGGGACAGTTCTTGGAGGGCCGCGTCAATGGGAGTGATGTCAATTGGCTAGGACCCCCCTTTCTCAATCTTCAGTTCCAGTTCTGGATCTAGAGTGAAGTTGTGATTTTTGAAGAAGGATGGGGTTTCCAGCTCTGACCAGTACTCTTCACTTGGGCGGAGGTACAATGCCAGATCATCGAGGTGGAGGATGGCACCCTTTGGTACTTGAATCCACATACTCTGGTTGTTTGTGTCCCTGGAGTGACGGTCTATCCACAGCAGATAGGCAAGCTGTAGCCACGTTCAGGTCTCTGACCTGGTGCGGCAAGTGTCGAGGCAGCAGGTGCCCTGATGGTGCGTCACCTGTCATCCTGAGGTCCGTTTGTGTGGCCCAGGTTTCTGCTTGTGGTCTCAGGAAGTGGTAAGGGGTCGGTGTGAGCTTGCCTGAGCTGTGTGGGGCAAGGAGTTGGAAGCTTATCCTTTGGCAGTACTCATCTGGTGAGTCCTGTTCAGGGGCTATTTTGTTGGTGTCAGCAGCTCCTGAGATGGTTGTGTCCAGCTGTCCTTGTGCAGCCTCCGCTTGACACCTGTGTGTAGGGTTTGGAGGAGGACGTTGTCGTCGACGGCTGTGGGACATCCTGTGATGTGTGCAGGTTGGACGTGCTGTCTTCCGTGGCTTCGCCCAGCGGCTTGTCTGGTACTTGGTGTTGCCATAGTGACAGTTCTGCATGGGTCCTGTGCTTGGTCTGTCCAGCTGCTCTCATGGTTCAACAGCTGTCTGAGCCATTTCAAGTCTTTGTTTCTGGTTTGAGCCTCAGTCTCCAGCTGTTTGCTGAGGCTCTGTGCATGTGTTTGCTCCTTCTGGTCTCTTTGACCTGCTGCGCAAGGTCGTTTTACCCGCTGTTTATCAGTTCAGTGGTTTAACCCACTAGACCACCCTCTCCGCCTGAGTTTCGATGACCCGGATGTGAGGCATGGCCTCGGCGGGGTGTTGGGTGCCGCTTCTCCTGGGCTGCAAACTGCAGGTTCCTTCAGTGTTGCACTGGAGGAGTGGTTCGCTACGGCAGAGGTAGTGACTGTCTTGGTCAAAGTACACATGCACAGGCTTGGGGCCAGGTGCAGCTGTGTGTTGCTGTCGTGGTAGGCCACCACATCTGGGGTGTGCATCTTGATCTGGGTATTACCTCGCCAACGCCCAACTTTGACAATGACCTTGAGTCTGTAGGTGTTGTTTGTCAATGTACTGGTGAGCGGTTTAGGATCTGATAAAGCTAGAGTCTCTTGTTTGATACAGCAGGTGCGGCGGCAGGGTCACAAGTTCAAAGGTAGACGCACGAGTTGATTCATGCGGGGTGGTTCTGATGTCCATGAGCATCAACAGAAGTTTCACATCCCAGTCTTTCTGGTTGGCAGTCACATACTTTCTCAGCATGCTGACCCCAGTTCGATTGGTTCGTTCGACTTGGTGTCGTTGGGTGCTGGAAGACATTCCACTCACTTGTAGAATTGGCATACCACCGTGAGAAAGTCCTTGTTGTCCCTCGTCGATCTGGATAGGGCTCCTGTCCCGTCTGTTTCAAGGTTTGACCACGGGACTGTGACTCCTCTGCGTTGCAGTGGCTCTGGGGTTTGGGTTTGCCGGATAGAATTGTCAGCAAACCAGACACTTCTCTGACATACTCTGACACGACTTTGCTGCATGCCAGGCCAATATGCCACTTGCATCGGTGTCTTGTGGCTCTGGTACCGTGGTGTCCAGCACATGGTGCGTTGTGGACAAACGTTTAGCGTTCCCCCCTTTTGACACTGTGGCATCACAAGCTCTAGCGCTGTGAGGGCATCAGCGGCATACCACAGAATGTTGACTTTCGCACGCAGCATGTGTTTGCCGTTATGCTGTATGTCTGAGGCTTTTGGTAGCCGTGAAGTCAGACGTCGTGACAGGGTGGTTGGAGGGGTCTGAGAGGTGGTTACTCATAGCTCGTATGGCGGCGTCAGCTGTGTCCTTGATGGAAATTGTGGAGCCAGCGTAAGCGGCTGTAATTTTGGAATCGTCACAGGAATAGTTTGTTTGCTGCGGGTTATCGCAGCCCCATCAAGGGTGGTTGCATGGGTGGGAGGTGACCATAGATTGTTGTGAAGTGTGCCCGTCTAGGTCAGGGAATCAGTTCGGTCATCTAAGTCTTTGCCAAGGCCGGGTTGCCTCGAGTGTCCTGTCACCTGTTTCCGGTGGACAGTCATGCTGTATGTGCTTGTGATGTCATCGCACGCTTGGAACAGGTGTTGGCGTTCGACTGCTTTCTTGAAGCCATTTTGTGTCCAACCTGGATGGTGGCATGTGAAACGGTGTCTGACATAGTTGGAGTGCAAATACATAGTTCTCTGTTGTTGTGGGCCGATGCGATTTGTCGGGTTATTAGAATGGCTGCCACCTCGGTATATTGTGATGACTGAGGGCTCCACTTGAAGTGCTGTGGAGGGCAAGGCTGGTTTCGGCCATAGTACGCCCACACCTGTTTTTAGGATGCCCTCTTGGTTGCAAGAGCATCCACCGACGTAGGTGGTGGGCAGTCCTTGACATGCATTCTTTTCGAAGTACCTGTGACAGGTCTGTTGTTGAGGTTCCTCTGTGTCCAGCGTCACCGCTAGTGTGTCATCAGGACATTTTTGGCAGGCAGCTGAGTCATTTCCCAGTGCAGACCTGTGAGTCTGGGCATAACGTGCCTCAACATTGCAGCCCTGAAGGGTCATCAACCATGTGAATTGGTAACGACGCCATCTCGGATGCGTTGGCTGTTGAAGACGTTACAGGCTGTTGGAATGTCTCTGTAATAACCTTTTGTGCTCCGATGTAGTCGGAGAATCGCAGGAAGGCCCATATGGTGTAAGATAGAGTCTTTTCATAGTCAGAGTCTCTGCTCTCTGGTGTAAGAAATGTCTTGCTTGCCTGTACAACTGTTCTTTTGTCTTGGTCATGTTTTGGTATGGACCAGCACTAAAGCAGTGTTTGGAGAATCCAGCTT
Source organism: Romanogobio albipinnatus (assembly GCA_023566225.1). NCBI lineage: Eukaryota > Metazoa > Chordata > Actinopteri > Cypriniformes > Gobionidae > Romanogobio > Romanogobio albipinnatus. Next base: position 26,936,244 of record CM042256.1, on the reverse strand, counting down.
TCAAGTGGAACTCCTGTTGTGTGTCAGGGTGAGCGAGACATGGAGCTATGCACAGATGTTGTCTCAGTTCATTCATGGAATTTGCTTGAGCTTTTGTCCAGATGAATGGGCAGTTCTTCTTCAGAAGGGCGTTGTGCTCTTCATGAGAACATCATCTTCGCAGACGGGGTAGCCCCTCATTCCGGTGTCTGGGCATGCTTGTTCCGGAAGATGTTGAACTCGGCTGGTGAGTTGGCATAGCCGAGTGGGCACCTTGTGAAAAAATGCTGTCGGTTGTAGACTAGGATGTAGACTACGTGGGATGACAGTTCAGTGAGTGGTGTGGCCTTCAGACTGAGTCCAAGTTCCTCACACTTAGGTGAAGGTTGGAAGAAACCCCACGTGCGGGTCAGTGTGTGACCACATCACATGTTGAGCCAAACAGCGACCCCTTTGGTGTAAGCTGGTACTGCAGTATACTGTTCGTTGATTAAAGTACCGACTCCTGGCAAGGTCTGGCCTGACAGGAGGTTTCCGGGTTTGGCAGGAACCACAGGGGGCTGTGATGTCAGTGGGGCTCACACTACCTCATTGGTAAAGTCCACATGAGCCTTGAGGCGAATCAAGGGGTCTGCTTCTATGTAGACGTTATGCAGTGGATCTGGAAGGACCAGGAAGTAGTGTGTAGGGCACCGATCGTTCCATTTCAAGTTCAAAGCGCAGGTGCCCTTGGCAGTTACCATGGTTGTTAGGCAGGAGTCAAATGGGCCGCAGGTACGCTTGCTTGCAGATGGAAGGTTGGATGTTACTTCCATGAGGGCTTTGTCCAGTGCTAGACTGATGGCTGAGTTGTCTGTAGTTGTCACATCATTCAGCTGGAGGTCGGTCATGCCCTCGGGGCAGTGAAAGTCAGAGTCTATGGTGAGTTGAAAAGTGCAGAGTAGCGAACTTGAACTTTGCTCTGGTGCTGGGACAGTGTTCTCGCGGCTGGTTGCAAGGTTTCTCGTGACCTCTGTGACCTGACCGTCTGGCTCAGGTGTCTGGGTGGCTGGAGAGGCAGAGTTTCTCGCACTTAAGCCCAAATCTTTAGCTGTTTGAAGTCTAGTAGGGCTCAGAACTATCTAGCAGATCTTTGCCGACGAGAAAGGGGTACGTGTCCATTGGTTGGATGTACACTGGGTGTACCAGACTCATTAGGCCCATCGTTAGCTGGATGGGAGCTATCTGTTCAAGTTGGGTCTCATTTTGGCTGTATGACTGCACATTTAGCTCACTATTTTGGGATTTCAGAGTTCGATTGTTCAGGAAGTGCAGCCGTCAGCTGAGGGGGTTGGGCGACGCTGTCACTTGGTGATGAAGTCTCTGGTTCTGTGGACTGTGGTTGGTGCACAGTGCTTGGGTTTGTTTGGGGCATGCTGTGAGTCGTTCCGCCGCTGGCTGTCTGGGCTAGGTGGTTCCCCCTTTGGGTGGTTAGACAGACATGGCTTGTCCCAGATTCTTTCAGCATGCTCGGACAGGTGCTTAGGACGGGCACCATGCCGGTTGCGCTGCTCTCTGCTGGCTTGTAACGGTCTTGACGGTTACACAGTCTGTCACTATGTTGTTGCATGGCTCTCCTTGGAGCCAGCTCTGAACAGTGATCAGAGACAGGGCAAATCATTGGGTTACACAGTCTTTTCAGAAGCAGTCTTTTTTGGTCGGCAGTCCCGTAGCTGTTGGTCGTCCAACTTTGCAGTCTCCGGTTGCCGGTCGAGGAAATGCCACGCCTCACGGCTGGCCGTACCTCGGAGTAGACCTAATTGGTTCCATGTGGTCACGTTAGCCACAGGTTGTAGGTGAAAGTTCATGTCCTGCAGGTAGGTGTGCGTGTTGTGGCTTCCTGCAGGGTTTGGGGTGAAAGGTAGGATGTTTCTGGCCAGCTTGTAGAGTTCTTGGGAAGCCATGGTGTGCTGTGCCCGATTCTCTGGATTGGCTCCCACCCCCTTTGCTGCTGGTGGGGGCTCTTGGCTGCTGGCTGGTGACAACTCGAACAGTGGGCTTTCACCCCCCTTTTGAGATTGGAACTCTTGGCTGGGGGTTTCTTGGCCCACTTGTCAGGGGAAACTGTGTGGTGTGTGTTTCCCCTTGCTGTTCCCTATGCAATGTACATGCACACTTGGGTTCTTTGTGAACAGTTTCAAGTCTTTGTTTCGAATAGTCTTTGGTTGAACCAAATCTTGGACCTTGGCATGGGCCGTTTGCAAGTGGGTTTCACAAGCCGTGGCCGTGCTGTGTCTTTCTTTCGGTCCAATCTCAGCTCTTGTTAGGAGAGCTTCACCTCGTTGGAGTTTTTCTTGTAGTTCCTCTGCGGATTCTTTCTCCAACTGCTCTCTGCGCGTTGTCTCTACACGAAGTTCTGCCAGGGCATTTTGGAGTCTCTCAACTTTCTCCCGAAGCTGTAGGTCCGTTTCGTCCTCCCTTCCGCGTCGATCCTGGGTCTCAAGGAGTAGCCGATCTAGACGACTCTGCGCGTGGTCCTGGTTCCTCCGGGCCTCCTCCGCTAGGAGCTTCAACTCTGCCGTTCTTGGCTCGGGGGCTGCAGGTCACCGTGGCTTTAGGCAGGAACGCAGTCGTCCTGGCGCTCGATCAGGTCTTGACGTGATCCCAGTGGCGGTGGGGCTGGATGAACGGGACACGCTGGCTTACTGGGGGCGAGAGAAAGACAACACAAAAGAGGCCAATGCAAGTCCATGTAGGGTTTAGCGCTATAGCGATTGCGACTATTCAATTGGTGTGTGCAATTTTGACTAACTGGTGTGGACAGTTAGTGAAATCTAGGCCGGGCACCTATTGTCTTGGCCGTGAGTGGCCAGGTGGGGCCGATTTATGTGGGTGAGTATCAGGTTTAAATAATAATTTGACAGTGCGGTCGCCTAGTGGGTCATTTACTGACACTGGCTGTTGGTCGTCAATCTATTATTCAGTTTTCCTTGATGGCTCTCATAGGTTCTGTCTTTAGGTGAGCTGGAAGAAACTAAGCAACAGAACAGAAGAGTAGAAAAGAGCAAAATAGCCAAAAATACTTAGAGAGAAGGCATGAGATAAAACAAAAGTGAGAACATTAGAAGAGATAGATAGGGAAAGGCTCTAAGCTTGATACCAATGCTAGGGTTTATGACAGGGCCAACGAGTGAGGGGGCGCTGTTGAGCTATAAAGCCTAGGGGAAAGGTATGGTTTAAACAGGGAGAGAGGTGTGGCCAAACACTTAAATGACCAGGAATACGTATATTCTAGGGTTTGCAATAAGTGAATGGGCTTACTGTACTTACTGTGCCTGGGGTGAGTTGGGGTCGTTTCAAGTGAGAACCAATGGTGAGGTCAATCTCACCGGCGGTCCCTGGACACTCGACCGCGGTGTTCCCAGATCCTTGTCCCTTGGTACCACGGTGCGCCCACTCAAACAGCGTGTGACTTTTAGCATGACAGGGCAGCACTCAGGTAAGTTTGGTCAACGGCCAGACTGAAGGGTTGAAATTGGGTTTCCTCTGAAATCCCTTCGGGATCCGAACGGAGAATCAGAGTAATTAACCAAAATGCCCTCATGAGGATCAGTTGGACTCATTGGCTTCTCCCTGGAGTGCCCGAAATGCTTAGTCTGCTGCGTGCCGCCGCCAATGGTACGGAGACAGAGGTGTCTGCGATTCACACACGACCGGTGTCAGTTACGCCGGCCCGATGACTCCACTCACGGGAACCCAGCCAAAAGACAACCGTAAATTCACCACAAGCACTGGAGGTACTACCTGTAAATACACAAATGGCTAACAAGGAGAACACAACATCAGCTTAAGCTTAAACTTGTGTAAACCAAATTTAACTCATTCTGTAAAGTAAGTTAGGAAAAAGACTATTAATAAATAGTGCTAGAACATAAAATATTGATGATAATGTTTGTAATTATCGGGGCAACCTTGAAAAAGGAGAAGTAGAATTAATTAAATTAATCTATTCTGAAATGGAGCCAAAGGAGAGAAGAGAGGAAAGCCAACTTATGAGAGTGCCCAGCAGGGGGCGGGCTACTGATAAGGTGCTATCACAGGCTGAAAAGAGGAGACTTAATTTAATTTTAGGTTCAAACTTGTTTAAACCAAAATTTAAATAAGTGCAGGGTATCAGAAGGGTATGAAATGGAAGGAAACAATTGATACAGAAATGAAGCCAAAAGAGAAGATAAGCAAAAATAACTGAAATGGAAACGACAGGAGAAGTTGTCGAAACTGGAGCAGGGAAACTGACTTAAGCAGAGACTGTCACAGAGGGCTTGTTCCCTCTGGTACCATCACTGGCTGAAAAGACTTTAATCTAAATCCAAATTCAAACCTGGTCTAAACCAAATTTAAATAAGGGTGAGAAGTCAGTGAAACAGAAAGCTTGAATAATGTCAACTAGCAGCAGTAACGGGAAGTGAATGAAGAGAATTCTAATAGGAAGCAAATAACAATGGAAAGACAGTTCACTTTGACAGACTGGAGAGCGGGGTGTAGGGGAACGTCCACAAGGTGGCGTAATGGAGTCCACTCCAAGGAGTGGGGGTCAGGTGGGAGTAACCTGAGAGGTGCGGAACACCTAGTAGGCCGCCCTCTTGTGTTGGACAGAGGTATTGCGGCACCTATGTAGGGTGACTTAAATTTTGAGCGTCAGAACGGGGGAGAAGGGCTTTCACCTCCTAACGCGGTGATTTGACTGCGATCGGTCGCAAGTGAGAAGGGAATTTGTTCTCAAATTCCCTTTTTGTGCCAATTTATAGCACACAGAGTGTGTGGTCGGATTTAGTTTACCGCCTACACGCAAATGTAAAACAGAGTATTTTCTCTGCAACGAATTTTAACTGGATCAAGGTTAAAATAAAATACTCCCATTCACACATCAAGCAGATACTGGCCAGCAGTTTTTCTGATTGATTTGTGCAAGGTGTGCGTTTCGGTTAGTTACGCCAAAATTCCACCTAAGGGATCGCTCAGTTGAATAACGTTGGAACACGCAACGGATCAAATCTGGTGATTAATAAGGCCTTTTACAAAACGTATAAGAGGAACATCGCTCAAATCGTTTTCATCACGCTGAAAGAAGATTTCTTCGTTCTTTAACAGGTGGAATTTCATATCATCACGCTGAAGAAGATTTCTTCGTTCTACAGGTGGAATTGATAATATTAAAATGTTCTGCAAACGAAGTTTCTTTCTTTTTACAGAGACAGTTTTAATATTATGAACTGCAGTTTTTTTTTTTTTTTTAACAATTAACAGTGACTAAAATGTTTGACCAAAATAGACGCTGTTAACATAGGCCTACAACTAACTGAAATCAGCTTTGGGCTTTTCAGTTATATATACGTGAGTTCGCGTTTGCGACTTGTCTCACTCTCTGAAGCGCGCATACAAAATATCAAAATCAATACCAATAATATACACATAAAATTGACATGGTTGCTCACAAAACAAAGTTTAAAATGTTGCTCAATTATTCTCCACCAAAATCTGTAACGTCTTAGGGTCACATATATTATTAAATTAAATTTAGCTCATAGGGAATAAGGGGTATTAATAGTTAGGGATTTATGATTAATCATAACGGGTTATAATTGAATCACAAATCTCCAAAATCACCCAAAAAAGGGAATACCTAACAGGTATTTATGCAATATCTATATGGTTAACAACAATTTATTGCAATCAACTCTGGATATATATCTATATTAAATAATCACAGAATAGCCTCTAAGGAATTGATTCAGAATTCCTCTACTCCGTTCGGTTTAACGAACGAGCAGTACAATACCTATCAACTTGGACTTCAACCCATTTTCGGGAAGTTTATCCCCCTGGCCACAAAGGACAAACTTTCCGAGTTATGGTATTAATTAAAGCATTCCATGATACTTATAAGAGCTCGTAGCTTAGATCTGACATTAAAGGGACTCATGTTTTGTGAGCAACAACAATGACAATCAAAACGTGGATACAATGGTTTTAATAGTGATAACTACTACGATTACATAACTAAATAAAGGATACATGTATATACAAAATAGGAAAGTAATGAAAGAGAAGAAAGGGGATAGAAATAGAGGGAAGAGAGAGGAGGAGAACAGGAAGGTGAGAAGGGAATGGTCCAGTCAGACATTTTCCAACCAAAACCGCGAGAGCCAGCAACGAACAATTATCACCATAATAGGGGTACAATCTTAAACGCATCTAAATTTCGATAGAATTGATACTTGCATGGTTTCTTTGTGTTGTGTAAGCAAGGTGCGTGCGTGCGTTGCGTTTCTCAGTGTTCATGCGCTGAAGCTCTCCCTCCGTTCGGTCCTTCCGGGGTCGGTCCGCGGGAGATTTAACGGCGTGTAGGAGCGGTTGTCTTGGAAGGAAAAGGCATCTCATTCGCGCTAAGAAGATTCGCGCAGTGATGTGCGCGCTCGGATGGAGCGCGCCGGTGTTGCGTCATCTTCAAAGGGGCGATCAGCTTGACCCGGCGGGCTCGGGCCGAAGCCCCGCGAGCCGGGCTGGCGTGATGGAAGGGAAGTTTTGTCTCGTCCGAGTCCTTGCAAATTTTTTTACTGAGCCGAGGTGCTTGAGTAACTGTACTTTAAAGTCCACTAACCTCCGCCCACCTTCTCTGAGAGGACCAATCCTTGATGTGAATTTGAGGCGGGAAAGTTCCTTTGTTTGGACTTTTATTACTCACTGGAATGTTCTTGCTGGCAACCACAACGAGTGAGGTTTTGCTCCAAAAGGGGTAAGCATAATAACTGTACACGTCATAATTATACTTTTTACATAATTGGCTAAGACAGAGAAAGAGGAACCGATCGACACCAAACATGCTGGTTTAAATGCGAAAATGACAGTGTATCTCTTTTACAGAGCCATTTTGAGCATTTAAGATCACCATCACACGCATACAAATATATACTTTGTGGTCAACATACATATAACCCAAGGGTCATCACATATATTTCTGGGATGGTTAAATTAAAGGCTAATATGAAGAGGAATACGTGTGTGTGTGTGTGTGTGTGTGTGTGTGTGTGTGTGTGTGTGTGTGTGTGTGTGTGTGTGTCTGTGTGTGTGGGTTGAGGTCATTGAAGGTGTGCTAGGGGTCCGGGGGGGTGTGTGTGTGTGTGATAGGAATCTATTTGAAGTTACTCACAAGGCGATAACGGCACGGCCTGCGTTGTCTCTGCTGGTCGTAAGGGTGATAGTGCGGCCATTTGGCCAGCCTCAAATGGCACCACTACACTCATTTATGTGCTAATACTAATTCATAGGCAGAGCTGGGTAAAAGCTCTGCATCTCTGGTGTTTCTCGAACGACCCACCACTTTGATCTCACGTCAAGAGCGACTCCAGACGCTACATTGAGTTGATGTGCAATGAGAAGTTGAAGTTAATCGACCAAGTCGTGGAAAACTCTCATGCTGCATTCAAGGTAAAGAGTCAATTGAAAGCTCTCCTGTATGATTGGCCTTCGGTATGCACCACAAATCTAGGACGTACAAGCCTGATCAAGCATGAGATTAAAACTATTGACGAACTTCCTATAAGAAAGAGACCGTACAGAGTCTCGAAAGTCAAGAATGATTTTATTGAAGAACAAATTAAGGAGTTACTTCAATTAAAAATCATCAGACCTTCTACGTCTCCATGGGCCTCCCCGGTGGTAGTCGTAGATAAAAAAGATAAGGGATCTAGGTTATGCATTGATTACCGAGGTCTGAATGCTAAGACACACCTCGACGCCTACCCCATGCCTCAAATCACAGACATTCTGGATTCTCTCCAAGGAGCCAAAGTGTTTACCACGTTAGATTTAAAAAGTGGTTACTGGCAAGTCAAAATGGATCCTGCAAGTGTACAAAAGACTGCTTTCGTCACAGCTTCAGGTCTATATGAATTTCTATGTCTTCCGTTTGGCCTGAAAAATGCCGCTGCGTCATTCCAACGACTTATGGAACAAGTCTTAAGGGAGCATAAGAACAAATGTTGCATGGTCTATATCGACGACATCATTATATACTCTCCAGACATCCAATCTCACATGCACCATCTCAAGCAAGTGATCCAGAGTTTACACAACGCCGGTCTCACTCTTAACCTCACAAAATGTAAGTTCATTTGTCCTTCACTGGACTACCTGGGACACAACATCACTGCAGACGGAGTTAAGATGAATGCAGACAGAGTGGATGCGATCAAGACATTTCCTACACCTAAGAACTTAAAGGAGGTTCAGCGATTTCTGGGTCTTGCAGCTTGGTACCATCGTTTTATCCCTGATTTTTCTAGTAAAACAGCACCCTTGCATGCACTGAAGAAGAAAGAGGCAAAGTGGAATTGGACTGAAGAGTGCCAACGTTCATTTGAGCTGATTAAAGATGAACTTACTAAGGCACCGGTTTTAAACACACCTAACTTTGAATCTTCTTTTAAAGTACAGACTGACGCAAGCTATGTGGGTCTAGGAGCTGTGTTAACGCAGGAGGTGGATGGCCAGGAGAAAGTAATTGCCTACGCGTCACGATTGCTCAGAGGTGCTGAGAGATCGTATTCAACATCGGAAAAAGAGTGTCTTGCAGTAGTATGGGCTGTAGAGAAGTGGCACCATTACCTGGAGGGTAGAGCTTTCGAAGTGATCACAGATCATGCTTCCCTAGTCTGGCTATTCCAGCATCCAAAACCAACATCTAGACTGGAAAGATGGACTATAAGGCTGCAGGGGTATCATTTTACTGTAAGGTACAGAAGAGGTCAATGTAATGTAGTGCCTGACGTATTGTCCAGGAGGTATGCAGTGGAGTCACCAGCGGTGGTGTTACATACACCAGCTAAGTGCGGTTTTAATCCCGTCACGTGTGATCTACCAGTGGATTTGTCACAAATTGCAACAGAACAAAAACTAGACCCAGAGTGCCAAGAGTTGATGGTTAAAGCAGAGAACCAGAAATCCACTGATTTGAAGAGAACGCACTATGTTTTCAAGAACGCAGTTTTATTTAGGAGTGTACCAGACTCCAAAGAAGGCCAGAGATTCCAAGTTGTCATCCCGGCAAAGTTGAAAGAAGCAATTTTAACTTATGCACATGACAATCCTCTGAGTGGACACTTGGGCAAATTTAAGACACTGATGAGACTTTTAGAGTTCGCCTATTGGCCTTCAATTCGCACAGATGTATGGCAGCACTGCCGCAATTGTCAGAAATGTCAGCAACATAAGCCAACCAACTTAAAACCAGCTGGAGCCCTACAAAGTGTACCCCTAGTCGAGCCCGGTTATATGCTCGGAATGGACATCATGGGACCATTTCCCCGAAGCACCCGACAGAACGAATATCTGCTGGTTATAGTGGACTACTTCTCAAAATGGGTAGAAGTATTTCCCATGAGAGCTGCCAAATCTGCTACCATTGTGCGAATATTAAGAGAGGAAATTTTCACGAGATGGGGAACACCAGCTTTTATTGTGTCTGACAGAGGTACGCAATTCACTTCCAACATTCTTGACCAAGTAACGGCACGTAACACAAAAACTCACCACGGCATATCATCCTCAGTCCAATCTCACGGAAAGAGTCAACCGGAACCTAAAAACGATGATTGCCACATATGTTGAACAAAACCACCGTACCTGGGATCAGTGGATTTATGAGTTCAGATTTGCTCTAAATACTGCATGGCACGAAAGCACAGATTATTCCCCTGCAGAGGTAGCTTTAGGCCGACAACTGAAAGGTCCTCTGCAGAGAGCTTTACAGATTCCTCCAGACCCTGATCAACCGTCATATAGTACCCTTGAACGCCAAAAAAGTTTGTATGAGTCAGTGAGGGAGAATGTTGAGAAAGCTCAAACTAAACAAAGAAGGTATTATGACTTGAGAAGAAGGACTCAGAACTTTGATGAGGGAGATTTAGTTTGGGTAAAAACTCATCCCCTCTCTCGCGCAGATGATGCCTTTATGGCAAAAATTTCTCCTAAATGGAAGGGCCCAGCCAGAGTGGAAAAAAAGCTAGGACCTGTTAATTACAAGGTGGCTATGTTGTCTGATCCGACTCAGATAGATACTTACCATACTCAGAATTTAAAAAATTTCCATGGGAAATTTTAAGGTCACGGGGAGGGGTATGTAACAGTGTAAAACGTTACTATGGTTTTTGTATATTGTTTTTTTTGTTAATGATGCATCTGGGACAACATGTTACCACTAACTGCCGCTTGAGGGCGCTAGAGGTAATTGATTACCGGATATAAGCCACGGTCATAGACGAGCAAGTCAGATTGTTTGGTAGAGGGAAACCTCATGGTTGAGCTCATGGCTGGCTACCTTCTTTCTCACAAGTTCTGTTTGAGAACTGTTTAAGTTTACGCTCAAACGTGAGTATATGCTGACTTTCAAATGTGTGATTGATGACTTCCAAATGTGATATATGGTTTATTTGAAATTCCAAAGGCTGATGTGCACTATTTGTTTTCTTTTATAGAAGGACTTTTTTTTGACCGTTTTTGGACCTTTGTGGACTCTTTGGACATTTGATTCCTTTATTGTTCCATGCTGCACGTGTTCTCCTCATTTGAGCACTATTTTCCACACGATCTTCTATAAGCAACCTTGGGTTGTTGCTACAGATCTACAGCACTGCTTATCTCCATTCCATTCTCACTGGTCTCACTGGATTATAACATTGCATCGTTATCAAATAACCACTTGGATCTTGATTGGCTCATCCTCATCATCTGATTCATTTAACATTGAACTATCATGATAAGTCTCATTTGTTATTGACTTTCCTTAAATGCTCATAAAAATGCTCAGTTATTTATGTTGAATATCTATCGTGCACTTGGGAATAAAAACAAAAAGAGAAACGTATTTGTTTGGTGAAGTGGTTTTATTATTAGTACTAGTCGAATTCTGTTGAACCCCTCAGTTTGTATCATCTTACATTAAGGGAGGTGTTACAAACTGAAGAGACACTTCAAGATTCAAGATTCAAGAGATTTATTTGTCACATACACAATTATATAGAGCATATATAACCAGCAGTGAAATGAAAGTCAGGTCCGCTCCAAGGACAGTGCAATATTAAAGAAAATATACATAGAAGTACAATATACACAGATAAAAAAAAAAAAATATATATATAATAAATAAGCTATGAGAAAATGAATTAAGGTTAATGGTGTGCAAGAGGCAATGTGCATTATACTGTAGTCTTAAATCTTAGATATTAAGATACACAGGAATGTATAAGAGGTAAAAAGTGCAAAAGTGCAAACGGGTCGACACTGACAGAAAGTCACATTGAGGTAGTGAATGATGAAGATCTACTGATAAAGTGGATATTAAGTAGAAACATCAAGATGTTAATATACTGTTTTTTTATTTAAGAGCCTGATGGCCTGGGGGAAGAAACTCCTCCTGAGTCTCTCAGTTTTTGCCATCAGACTACGGAAGCGCTTACCAGATGGCAGCAAAGTAAAAAGATGGTTACTGGGGTGGATAGAGTCTTTGATGATTTTAACAGCTCTGCTTTTGCAGCGTTTGAGGTAGATGTCCTGTAGAGAGGGGAGAGCAGACCCTGAGATGCGCTCAGCTAAGCGCACAATTCTCTGAAGGGCTTTGCAGTCTTGATTAGAGCTGTTCCCATACCACACTGAGATACACTGAGTCAGTACACTTTCTATGGCCCCTGAATAGAAAGTTTTCAGGATTGCTGGTGAGACCCTGAATTTCCTCAGCTGTCGCAGATGGTAAAGTCTTTGCCTGGCTTTATGTATCTGTGTTTGAATGTGGGTAGTCCAAGTCAGGTCCTCAGAGATGTTTACACCAAGGTACTTGAGGCTTCTCACCCTCTCCACAGGGGTCCCGCTGATCATAAGAGGAGTGTAGGGCTGCTGCTGTCTCTTCCTGAAGTCCACAATCAGTTCTTTAGTTTTGCTCACATTCAGAGAGAGACAGTTGACTTAATAGGCCTAATGGGTTTTTATGTCTTTATACGTTTTTTGAAGTCTGTTAATAGAGGGCTATCAACAGATTCACATTTTAATTCATATCTTCGCGATCAACCCGAATGTAAAGAATACTTTCAATTAAAGCAGCACTAGGTAGGTTTTGCTCTCGGGGTCCCCCTACAGTTGGGAAACAGTATTGTCCTATCCTCTGTCATCATACATCAGGGGATGCATCGCAGGTTCATTTGTTGACATGACAACTATGATAGCCCTGAACACTGCAGAAGGAGTTCACATGCAGGTGTTCTGCTTGTGTCGCGTGTGAAATGTCTTCATCCCAGGTACAGTGGCATATGTTTCAGCATGTCATATAAATATAATTTCATGGGTTTTATTTATTTTTTTCAAACATCAAATGATTGCGACGCTCACGTTTACAAGCCATCGTCATTATAGTAGTCTAGTCTATTGGTTACCGTTTTACAGAGTCTATATGATACTTCAATTCAATGTTTGAGTGGTAGGTAATAACCATATATCGTCAATATAATATATTGACCTCCTTCAGCTCACAGCCCAATGTTGATCCTCGTCCTGCCTTTAATACGATCACTTTCTCGTTTCCTCTTTTTGCATTCCTCCGACAAAACCTTTGCTTTCTTCTTTTTCTGTGCTGCCTCAGTCATGACTATAACATCCGGCAAACTATAAATAGGATAGTTGGGCTCGCACCTCCGAATTTAAGGAAGTGGGGGTGATGGTGGAAGTGACGTATATGCCGTAAAGCAGTCGAATTTTGTAGTTCTTTTTTTTCTCGGGTTACTACCCGAAACCCGAAGTTTAAAAGTACGATTAAAAACGATACAGACCCCGTCAGGCTATGGCAGACGTGCCATTCAACCTATTGTAAGTCGATGTATCATCACAAGAGTCTTGAAAATATATTATGAAGGTTGAAAAGTTACCTAGTGCTGCTTTAAAACGTGACTTCTAAGAAAGTGTAAGCAAAGAGAATTGCAATTCTGACAATCCATGTTCAGTAACACATTTTGGATTTGAAATAAAAAATAAACAAAAAGAAAGAATAAATGCTGTGTTTGTGGTATACAACCGCGGATCAGTTGCGCGCTGCAAACAGCATATATGAAAGCAAAACAGCGTATGTGTGAAACGGGCGTTACTCGTTGCACGCAGATTCTGACCAACATTAATACAAAATCGAAGTTTTGCGTTCACAATTATGTCTTTATTTGTACAAAAAGCTGCACATTCATGTAATTCTGTATTTAGCACACACAAATTGAAAGGCATTTGTTTGTGAACAGTAAAAATATCTACAAAATGTATCAAGTTCATGGATAATTGTGCATGCATTTGTTAATCATTTCGATAGTAAAATCATCCCATATTCGTCCAGTGTACAGGGAGAAATGAGAGGCGATCGGACTGTCGGATGAATTTCTGGCATGTCAGTTCTTCTGGTCGCCCCTCGTGCGGGTATCACAGCTGAAGCAGATTGACTCGGGTGGGAGGAGCCACAGAGAAATGGGGGAAATGGCCCCCCCCCAAAAAAAGTTGTAAATGTGAACCTGAGTGATTACCAAAGCGTAGATTGATCATTGTTTACTCTGCTGTGTAGACCAGTTTTTATTTTGCAATATTTATTAAATGAATAAACAAAGGCTATTTGATTTGTTTGCTTTTTTTTTTGGTGTGCATACTGTAATGGCATATGTTTGATGGTATTTTAATATATGCAACAATGTGAAAGACAAAGTTGTCATTTTTGTATATTTTACTCAAGAAAAAATGCATTATATTGTGACATTCTATTCGACCTAATGGAAAATCACACTGATCATTGGAAAACATAAGTTACATTTTGCTCTGGAAAAATTACATTGGATCAATGTAATACAGTTCAGTTTGATTTGAAGGAAAATTACATCAGGTCAATTTAATTGTGATAATTCAGATAGAGATAGTTTGATTATATCCGACAGACATGATTACATACAGCTTTATTAATGTAATAATTGTATATGGAAATTTGCCACATGATTCATATACATTCAACTGATGAGCTATTCTTTTGAGTGTAGAACTGATTGCCCTGTTGGTGCGGTGAGGGGAAATAGGATAATCAGTTCGTAGCTCTGCTTCAGCTGTGCGATACCCGCACGAGGGGCGACCCAAATTACAGAATTCCAATTTAATCTTTAATGCAGCAAGAAAGAAAACTAAAGAAGAGTGAGACTTTTAAGTTCTGTAGCTATATCAAACTTCAGAAATTTAGAAAACTGCTGCGCCTCCAGTTCGTGTTGTAAAATGGATAATCTCTTCCAAACCACTGTATCCAGCTCCTCTTTTATTTTAGCTACTTGATTATTAATTTACTTGTTTCACTTTCACACTTTATTTGTTTATTTCCTATTAAATACAATATTAATATTAGATAAAACAAGATAGATATTTGAAGATATTTTCACCTTGCTTTTCCATTCATTCCTCCTGTGTGTCTGCAGGTGCTTTAAAGGGAAAAGTCTATACTAAAATTCATTAAATAGTCTTGAATTTAAATTCAGCGTGTTTTAACTGGAATGTAAAGATTTAGATCACATTTCAAGTTTCACTTCATTTTGTAATGTATAATTAGTCACATTTCCAAATATTTACTAACATCTTGTTGTTTTAGGTGCACTACAAGTGAATGCTGATAAAAAGGAGGCATCAGAGTTTATCTTTGCTGGGACGGGCTCCGTTACGTATTTCTCGTGGTGGAAACCCCTGAGTTTAGAGTATTCAGAGCATTTCATTCTTTCTTCTGCCTTTTTTCTTTCAGTAGTACTGTCCCATTTCTGTCTTTATTGGCAAGTTTTCATTTGTATTGGAATGTATTGCAGGTTGTCATGTTTTTCACTTGTGTTATAAATTCAGAAGTAATTGTTTTAAGTCAATGTGAGATTTCCTGTTGAAACTGTGGGGGCATAAATAAATACATTTGCATGTAAACTGAAGGATGTTGTTTACTTTGAGTGACCTTTTGATACAAAATCATATAATTTGCAGCCATACATGAAAATTAACTTGCATAGAATCCTGCTGTACATAAAGCAAGATTGATGTTATAGTGTTTCTATGTTGATTCAGTGTTAAATAAGTGATTTAATTTAGGTTGAACATTTAAAAAAAATCTTTTTTTAGATTTTATGGCCATCTTGATCTATTTTTCATCGTTGAAATAACATTATTTCAAGGTGCAAACCTGATGAAAATTCAATGTTAAATTTCAACATTGTTTCAATGATAATTTGATTAATGTATTAACATTGATTCAATGTTGATTCAGTGTTAAATAAGTGATTTATTTGTAGTTGAAAAAATATTGATTTTAAGCCCATCTTGATCTATTTTTCATCATTGAAATAACATTATTTCAGGGTGCAAACCTGATGAAAAATCAATGTTAAATTTCAACACTGATTCAATGATATTTTAGTTGATGCATTAACATTGATTCAACGATGATTCAGTGTTGGTCTGCTATCTGGGTTTACTTTCACCCTAATCAAACACACCTAAACAAAAATAAAAACATTCTCCTGTCTTCATGATTTCTTGACAATTACATACAGGATTGTTTGATTAGGGATGAACTCTACAGGACAGGACATGATCAAAGTTGTCTATCCCTGGTCTAAATGCGCAATAACTTGTATAACTTAAATCAATTTAAAAAATCACCATGCTTTAAATTATGTATGTAACCTATACAATTATTCTCATGCTTTTAAATATTTACAACAGAGACAAATATGACTAACAAGTATACTGAATGTATATGTTCATGATTGTTGACTAATTTCAAGAAAAGTGAAATTTGGCTAGAATTTATCAAAACCCGTGAAATCCATGACCAAATCATGGAAAGTTGGGAATCACATGATCATATGGACACTATGCTAATTACTGCAAGACAAACATGATGTGGCTTACGCCACACTTTGACACACAACACACTTTGGTGCTTGACCACACAGAAATGGTTACAAATGCATGACTGTCCCAAATCAAGGGTTGCTCTTGCCATTCAAAGACTCCTTGACCTTCTAGACCATTAAATCTGAGCTTTCGTTGAACTTTGCCAACAACGACTTGACTACAAACTGTCTATAGCTAAAGTCTTCTACACTTATTAAAGGTTCACCCAAAAAGGAAAAATCTGTGATTATGCAATGTATTTTTGCGAGTTTTGACAGAATCATTGATAATTATCTTTCAATAGGATTTTAATTATTGAATTAGCTTCCTTCAGATAAAGTTTATTAGAAAAAAAAAGTTTATGAAAGTTTACCATAGTTTATGCATTGTATGCAGAACTCAACCATGGTATTAGTAAGATCATGCTACATTACACACTTTGCTTATCACTTAATAGAGTCGCACAAGTTTCGTCAAACTTTTGGAGTATCTGGCTTTTGGTGTTTCCACTAAACCAAACAATCAGTACAATCCAATGCACATCTGTAGCATAAGATTTTCTCTAGTTGTCTAGTTATTCAGAACATGTGGATGTTGCTATGTCCATTTACAGTCTTTTCATTGCATATTCAGCTCAGTAAAGCCCGCCACAGGCAACGGTGTTGTGTCCTTTTGCATCTCTGTACTTTGAGCCAGCCGACCTCGACCGAGCACAGAGAAGAACTGAAACCTGTGTCCCATTTTCTCAGGGTTGATTAGCATGTCATAGCTGTTGATGAGCTGTGCTCTCGTGGAGGGGTCATGACAGCTCCTCAGGAGAACCTAAAACACAACGTGACAACCAAAGGTGATGAGATAACACACCGATCTTTGCCAAAAATTATGGCTAAAGCCCAAGTACACTTCTTGAAATTATACAGATAGTTATAAATACTATAACCTAACCCTACATTTTCTGCACATGGAAGTGAATAATCTTGCAAAACCTCCCTAAACAAGCTTATGGGGACATCCTCATTTGTAAAAAATTTAATAAATTATAAATATAAATAAATATGCACGTGTGTAAGATTTTGATTTATATAGCAATCAGGCATAACATTATAACCACCTTCCTAATATTGTGTTGGTCTCCCATTTGCGGCCAAAATTACCCTGACCCAGCGTTGAGGCATGGACTCCACTAGACCCCTGAAAGTGTGCTGTGGTATCTGGCGCCAAGATGTTAGCAGCAGATCCTTTAAGTCCTGTAAGTTGCGAGGTGGGGCCTCCATAGATCGGACTTGTTTGTTCAGCGCATCCCACAGATGCTTGATTGGATTGAGATCTGGGTAATTTGGAGGCCAAGTCAACACCTCAAACTCATTTGTGCTCCTCAAACCATTTTTGCTTTGTGGCCGGGCGCATTATCCTGCTGAAATAGGTCACAGCCACCAGGGTATACCGTTTCCATGAAAGGGTGTACATGGTCTGCAGCAATTCTTAGGTAGGTGGTACGTGTCTAAGTAACATCCACATGGATGGCAGGACCCAAGGTTTCTCAGCAGAACATTTCCCAAAGCATCACACTGTCTCTGCCGGCTTGCTTTCACCCATAGTGCATCCTGGTGTCATGTTTTCCCCAGGTAAGTGATGCACACGCACTCGGCCATCCATGTGATGTAAAAGGAAACGTGATTCATCAGACCAGGCCACCTTCTTCCATTGCTCCGTGGTCCAGTTCTGATGCTCACGTGCCCACTGTTGGCTCTTTTGGCGGTGGACAGGGGTCAGCATGGGCACCATGACTAGGTCACATTTTTACAGTTTCAGAATTGACTTTTGATACTGACTTTTGCTACTTTTGATAACACTAAACAAATAAATTCCCTGTGACTGAGGACACTTGGCCAATAAAACCTATTCTGAACATGATTTAAAAAAAAGCCAAAATTCATTTCTGAAGTTTTACATTGTAGTGTTTTTCAGAAATTATAATAATAAATGACAATAATAATAATTATTATAATTAAACCTTTGTAAAGCAACTGTACTTTGAAGAGTATAAAAAACAGGAAGTGTCTCATAGTTAGTTTCTGCAAGTATTGAGTGCCTTAGATCAAACTTGAGTTGTATGTTTGTTTAAGGAAGGTGATCACATTGACTGATGTGACTATTGTGAGTCTTAATCCTCTTAAATTTACCCACTTAAATGTGTGACCACCGCTCAGTTCTTCTAAATCCACAGAGTGCTGGTGGCCACGATAGTGCTTGGGCCCCTACTTCCTGCTTGCAGCTATATCCTATGGGTGTTTTCAGTAGACACCCAGCAGAACGAACAAACATTACCATTCAACAGTTTGGGGTTGGTAGTCTCTTATGCTCACCAAGGCTGCATTTATATGATCGAAAATAAAAACTGTAATATTGTGTTCTATTTGAACAATTTAATATGTAACTTATTAATGTAATAGAAAAGCTACATTTTCACCATTACTCCAGTCTTCAGTGTCATATGATCATTCAGAAATCATTCTGATATGCTGATTTGCTGCTATGATATGCTGAAATGTTTTTTGTAACAATGTCTTTACTGTCACTTTTGATCAATTTGTTGCATCCTTTCTGAATAAAAGTACGAATTTCTTTCTTTCTTTTTCTTTTTTAAATCGTACTGACCCCTAACTTCTGCAGGGGTGGATAAAATACTTGAAAGCCATATTTGAGTAAAAGTACAGATATCTTACCAGAAAATTACTTTGGTAGAAGTGAAAGTCACTGTTTAGAATATTACTTGAGTAAAAGTTTTAAAGTATGTGATATTTATTGTACTTAAGTATGAAAAGTATTGATATTTTGATATTAAACGTACTTAAAGCTGCAGTCCGTAACTTTTTTGGGTTAAAAATTATCCAAAATACATTATTGAGCAAGTACATAACCAGCCAGTATTCAATACTATCTGCTTACCTTAGCTCGATTTACAACGGTAAACTTGTAATAATGTTTTTAATTCCAATGGTACTGGTGGATTTCCGCAGGAAATTCAAGCATGTCTTTGCGTCATTACGTCACATCTGTACACATAAAGAAGGTGTCCTAGGCTAGTAGGCTATATTGCTTGTGAGGATGTTGGAGGTGGAGATTTATAGCCTTTTCTCACAGCACTTGATATAATTGAGCTAAACCTTGACTCACTAGGGCCCAGGTCAGGAAGCAGACAAACTGGCTAAACCGACCGTCTGCTAGCTGTCTCACGTCACCGGAGTCAGATAAATCCCAGCACATAGAGACTCTTTCACCGAGATATTATCATATAGAGACTGTGTCTGTTCCCCGAATTAGTAAATACAAAAAAACATCAAAACCATTCAACAGTAAAAATTTAATTGATGTCCAACAAATAAACAAAAGATATAATACAGATGAACAATTGATAAAGCTTGGGTTGCTGAATATTAGATCCCTTTCCCCAAAAGCGCTTATTGTTAATGATATTATTAAAGATAATAATCTAGATGTGCTCTGTTTGACAGAAACCTGGCTAAAACCTGACGACTACATTACCTTAAATGAGTCCACCCCCCAAGATTATTGTTATAAACATGAGCCGCGTCTGAAAGGTAAAGGGGGAGGGGTTGCTGTAATTTATAATAATATCTTCAGTATTACTCAGAAGTCTAGTTTCAAATATAATTCCTTCGAAGTTTTGGTGCTTTATGTAAAGCTATGTAGTGTACATGACAAAACCCGTTCAACATTGGTGTTAGCTACTGTATACAGGCCACCAGGGCATAATACAGACTTTATCAAAGAATTTGCTGACTTTCTATCAGAATTAGTACTGGCCGTAGATAAAGTACTAATTGTTGGTGATTTTAATATCCATGTAGACAACGAAAAAGACGTATTAGGATTAGCATTTAAAGATACACTAAACTCTATTGGAGTTAGGCAACACGTGTCAGGACCCACTCATCGCCATAATCATACTTTAGACCTAATATTGTCACATGGAATTAATGTTGATACCGTTGAAATTCTGCAGCAGAGCGATGACATCTCAGATCATTACTTAGTATCTTGTATACTTAATTTAGCTAAAGTTGCAAAGCCGCCCCCTCGTTTCAAAAATGGCAGGACAATCACTGCCGCTACTAAAGATTGCTTTTTAAATACTCTTCCTCATCAGTATCATCTCCTCAGCAACCCAGATAGCATAGAAGAACTCGATGTTGCAACAGAAACTATTGACTCTCTCTTTTCCAGTACTTTAGACACAGTTGCTCCTCTGCGCTTAAAGAAGATTAAAGAAAATAGTCCAACGCCGTGGTACAACGAGCACACCCGGGCCCTTAAAACAGCAGCCAGAAAAATGGAGCGCAGCTGGAAGAAAACAAAACTAGAGGTCTTTCGAAATTCGTGGAAAGAGCACATGATCGCATACAGAAAGGCCGTAAAAACTGCTAGATCCGCTTATTTCTCAACTCTCTTGGAAGAAAACAAACACAACCCAAGGTATTTATTCGATACAGTGGCTAAATTAACCAAAAATAAAGCTTCAACTTCTGATGATTGTAAACAGCACAGCAGTAATGACTTTATGAACTTCTTCACATGTAAAATTGATAATATTAGGAAGAAAATTTTAACCATGCAGCCGTCTACTACAGTATCACATCAGACAGAGCATTGTAGTGTCACTGAGAAAAAATTACAATCATTTACTGCTATAGGAGAAGAAGAATTGGCTAAACTCGTTAAATCATCAAAATCAACAACATGTATGCTTGACCCTGTACCGACTAGGCTATTAAAAGAGATGCTACCAGAGGTCATAGATCCTCTTCTTAATATCATTAATTCATCTTTGTCATTAGGATATGTACCGAAAACTTTTAAGTTGGCTATTATTAAACCACTTATTAAAAAACCGCAACTTGATCCTACAGAATTAGTCAATTATAGACCAATCTCAAATCTACCCTTTCTGTCAAAAATACTTGAAAAGGCAGTGTCTTCACAATTATGTTCCTTTTTAGAAAGAAATGGTATCTGTGAGGATTTCCAGTCAGGATTTAGACCGTATCATAGTACTGAGACTGCTCTCATCAGAGTTACAAATGATTTACTCTTATCATCCGATCGTGGCTGTATCTCTCTATTAGTGTTACTCGATCTTAGCGCTGCATTTGATACCATCGACCACAACATTCTTTTGAATAGACTCGAAAATTATGTAGGTATTAGTGGAATTGCTTTATCATGGTTTAAATCATACCTATGCGACCGTTATCAGTTTGTAGCAGTAAATGAAGAGATGTCACACCGATCGCAAGTTCAGTATGGAGTACCACAAGGCTCAGTGCTAGGACCGCTACTCTTCACCCTGTACATGCTACCACTGGGAGATATTATTAGGAAGCATGGCATTAGTT
The DNA here is from genome assembly GCA_023566225.1 of Romanogobio albipinnatus. Lineage (NCBI taxonomy): Eukaryota > Metazoa > Chordata > Actinopteri > Cypriniformes > Gobionidae > Romanogobio > Romanogobio albipinnatus. The sequence continues at coordinate 26,914,882 of CM042256.1, read as the reverse complement.
TTCATTGTTATGCTGACGATACTCAGCTCTATATTTCTTCACGCCCTGAAGAAATTTACCAATTCACAAGATTAACGGAATGCATAGCCGCCATAAAACATTGGATGACTGGTAATTTCCTGCAACTCAATTCAGAAAAAACTGAATTTTTAATTATTGGACAAAAAAGCTCCACAAGTAGTAACCTAGAATACTGTCTAACACTTGATGGCTGCTCTGTCAAGTCTTCGTCGTCAGTGAGGAACCTGGGTGTGCTCTTTGATACCAATCTTTCGTTTGAAAGCCACGTTTCTAGCATCTGTAAAACTGCTTTCTACCATCTTAAAAATATATCAAAATTACGGCACATGCTCTCAATGCAAAATGCTGAACAGTTAGTTCATGCGTTCATGACCTCAAGGCTAGATTATTGTAATGCTCTATTGGGTGGTTGCCCTGCTCGCTTAATAAATAAACTCCAGCTGGTCCAAAACGCAGCAGCTCGAGTACTTACTAGAACCAGGAAGTATGACCATATTAGCCCAGTTCTGTCAACATTGCACTGGTTACCTATTAAACATCGCATACATTTTAAAATCTTGCTTATTACTTACAAAGCACTAAATGGTTTAGCTCCCCAATACTTGAGCGAGCTCTTAACATATTATACTCCATCACGTCTACTGCGATCTCTAAATTCTGGCCAGTTGTTAATACCGAGAATATCCAAATCAACTGCAGGCGGTCGATCCTTTTCCTATTTAGCTCCTAAACTCTGGAACAGTCTTCCTAGCACTGTTCGGGAAGCAGACACACTCTGTCAGTTTAAATCTAGACTAAAAACACATCTCTTTACTGTGGCATACACATAAAACACTTTTTCAATTAATTGATTGTTAGGCTGCATTAACTAGGTCAGCCGGAACCGGGAACACTTCCCATAACACCTGATGTACTCGTTACATCATCAGAAGAATGGCATCTACGCTAATGATATTCTCTCTGTTTTATCCCGAGGTTTACTGCAGTCAGCCAGATCCGGGCCGTATCCTAATCAGATGGTGGACCAGAGAAGACCAACACAGGACCCCGAAGTGTCTGCAGAGACCGTGTCAATTATCCTCCCCCTGCAACTGCCTCATCGACACGGCATCTAAATAAACCCGTCACCAGTGTGATGACTCCGATTGTTCGAATATTACCATTAAATAATACTTAAATCGATATGTCATCCGCAATAAACCCGTCTCCAGCGTGTTGCCTCCGATCATTCGAATATTGCACTTTAATAATTATTTAATCAACATCATCCTCAATAAACCCGTCTCCAGCGTGTTGCCTTCGGTCCTTTGAATATTCCGATCTATTATGACCTCTGACCTGTAAAGCAACCAGAATAATAATAATAATACGTTGTTTGTAAATTGGCCAGAGGAGAACTGGCACCCCGACTGAGCCTGGTTTCTCCCAAGGTTTATTTTTCTCCATTAGGTCACCTAATGGGGTTTTGGTTTCCTTGCCACTGTTGCCTCTGGCTTGGCGTGCTCAGTTGGGGACACTATATTTTTCAACTAAACATCGAAATAAATCTAATTAATAAACTAAATTAACCATATAAACTAAATTACTGATCTAATTATTGATCTAAAGCCCACACTGTCACCGTATGGAAATTGAAATGAACTGATGACATCAAATGGCTATACAGCTGAATAAAATTAGGCTGCATTATTTTGCTGTTTAACACTGTAAAGCTGCTTTGAAACAATCTACATTGTTAAAAGCGCTATATAAATAAAGTTGACTTGACTTGACTTGACTTGACTAATTAAATGTATCAATTTGATAGCGGATCCAGAAAGGTTCAAACGACAATGACCAGTGACAACTGGAGATTCACCCGTTGTAAAATGCAAAAGACTTCGGACTTTCATGGTGCGTCTCAATCAGCTCCCTAGTTCAGTAGTAAGGGCACTGATCAGGACATAAGTCAATGGGCTGACTCCCTGATCAGTGCCCTGATTACTGAGCTAGGGAGCTGACTGGCGCGAACTCGGACGCAGACACCACTTTTTTCTGCTGGACAAGACATTTCAATGGTTAAATTATATAACAGAAGCACTTGTTCGCTTAATTCATACAGTTACAGAGTTTTCTTTGTTGTGCCTTTCTCGTTTTGCTATGTGCATTAGGGTAAATATCAATTATTTTGCGCTAGCTATGAGAGGGAGCAATTCACCTCTACTCCACATTAATTTGTTGGTATACAACAGTTAGAAATTAGACTGCACAGAAATGGAAACTGAACTACAGGTAACGTTTGCCATAATACACATGAAATGTAGTCACGCTATGCTGATGTTGTTAACATTAACAATTTGAAAACGAAGTATAATTTGCACAGTTTGACGTGATATAAGCGGGCGTTAGATTTAATCATTGCAATTTACTGCAATGCTTTTTTCCCCTTAGTTGGTCAGAAAAAAAGTGGATGTTACCTACTTACTTGTTCAGATTACATTTTCCTGTGGAAATTATTATGTTGGTCATACTTTCAAAAAGTATAATCTGTAATTCTGAATGACAGTATCCACACCGCGCGGTGACTGACAGCCATACATTCTCCTCAAAACATTGGATTCCTCCGCGCTGTGCCGTGCCGAGACACAAATCACGTAAAGTTGATAATTCCGCGGATAACTGCAATTGCAGATTTTGAACAGAGATGGCGACAAAGAGGAAAAACTATGGACTACATCTTTAAGTATTGAAAGTAAAAGTACAAGTAAATGCAAAATAAAAAAAGGAGCCAAAAAATATTAAAAATATAGACAGTTTGAGCAGCAAGACTGTGTTTTAACTCTCTTCCATTTTGATTTCTTTTGAATTAAAAAAGTCAAAATGTGTATTGTAAGTTTTAAATAAAAAGACTAATGTATTAATTATACCTTGATCATTCATTCATAGTAGCATACAGTAACTAATTTAAGAGACAACTTTAAAATGTTAAAATGTATTAGTAAATGTTGAAATAAACAATGAACCTTATTTATTATCAACCTTATTTAATTTTACAAATGGAGTTGTACAGTGTTACCAATTCATTGAAACATAGCATTGTAGTCTATATTATATGTATCCTTTCACACGTAATTTGCTTCTATTTTAGAATCCAAATATGTTACAGTGCCGGAAAAAAAATATAAATATGGAATAATGCATTTCTGATATGTTTCTGTCGGATACAGATTAAATATGCAATTTCGCTGGATAACGAATGCATAAAAACGAATGCATATAGATGGTAACAATCATGACATTAAACAGTTGGGTCAGATTTGTGTGTGTTTTTGTCACATTGTTTTAACCGCTTGAGGTACTGCTAATGTTCCTCTCAGCCTCGATGGCAAACACACTGCTGTTCTCCACGAATGCAGCATTTAGTCAACAAACCAATTACTTTATAGTGATATGAAAACATGTACTATATCATACTGTATAACATACCATTTTGTTGTCTATGTTTTAAATCCGTTTTTGAAGTGTCCCGCTCTGTGCAGTGGGCAGCCTCACGTCACGTGTACACGTCACAAACTCTATGAGGCATCAGTTTTTATTTACAAGGAGAGTTTAGAGGCCGCTCTCGTACTGTATAATGGCAGCAGACCCTTCTCAGCTGCAATAGCAACGGACACATCCCGGAAAATAAAATCACCCGTGCTGTGCGAGCATTTGTTTGCACATGCTTGCTTGCAGTCTGTGTTCTTCCGACTTTATTTTGTAGTAAGTAACAAAATGCTTTGGGGAAATGTATCGGAGTAAAAGTATATATTTTATTTAAAGGTCCCATGGCATGGCATTTTTCTATTATTTTATAATATTTCCTGAGGTGTACTTATATTGTTAGTATGATTTTTACATCAGAAAATGTCATAATCTAGAAATAAAAGGCATTTTTTCTATACTGTTATTACCCCTCTGGCTGAATGCCCTGTTTCAAGGGGTGTGTCTGCTGTGAGATTTCAGTGAAAACGCCCACTGTTGTGATTGGCTGACATCTTTGCATTTGAAATGAGTGTTAGATTATGTTGGAGGGGTGTGGTTTAGCGAGGCACTGCACGCACTGCATGCATGAGAGAGAGAGAGAGACTGACTGGGCACTCGTGAACCACGGAGAGCTGGAGGAAGTTTTATTGTACTGAGTTGTTGAGAGCGCTGTGCTGTTAGCGCAAGCTTAATTTGTTTGTATCTGAGAGTTCTGAATAAACAGCCACAGTCACGTCGACTCTGTCTTCTTCCACCTTATTCTGCGAACTTTGTAACACATGTAATGGACCATTACAGCCGTCGAGATGAACGAATCAAATCGTCAAAGTGTGGATTATAGCCAAGCGGCAACCTCCCGCAGTTTCTCTTGAAGCCAATACGGAAGTGCATCAAACTGCAATTCATCGACTGGCCGCTAGGGACAGGCTCCAGAAGAGAGCAGAATCTCATTGAGCCCCATGTTAAAATGGCCAACTTTAGAGCAGAATAAAACATGTTTACAGCCTGGTACAAATTGTGCTTTTGGTCTATACGGCTCATTTTGGCCTTCATGACAACTGTGAGGGGGGTGAATTTTTTTATAACTCATTCGTTTACATTATATAAAGCCTTAAAATTCAGCATAATTAAGGGCGTGGCCATTTCGAGTGACAGGTGGATAGCCATTTATCTGCTGTCTGTTAGTCACGCGTCACTTAAGCTCCGCCCACGTCCCGCCTTTTTGCCCATTTTCTGTTATCCGGGAGTGACGCGCGATGACGCGCTGCCAAGATGGCTCGTCCCTACTTGGCGCTTCAGAACGGCTCATCAGAATCCTATGGGTGACGTCACGGACACTACGTCCATATTTTTTTACAGTGTATGATTATAGCATTATTTTATGATCTATTCCTATCACATGAAAGGCTGCAGTGATGAGTATTGAGTAGACAGACAGTCTATTGATTGCGTGAATGCAGTGATCTCGTCATTGCAATGCGTTTTCTCTCACAAAATGCTTTCACCACAACTAACAGCAAACACGACATTGACATGAATACAGTAAGAGCTTCGCTGTGCTGCATAACAGCGTCATTCCTTATAACGGCAGTTTGTGCAAGTGTGCAGATACACTCGCGACATGTGATTGACAGCTCCAGACATTATAAAGAGTGTTCTTTGATCGCTCTCTGTAGTTTAATCACTTAAAAAACAGATTTGTTTCATGCTACTAACAGAAACAATCGTTTTAGTCACTGGCTTGTTTCACTGATGCATTACGCTTAGGGCATCAAGATGGCGATCATTAAACGATCTAGAAAGAAAGTCTGAGTGAACTTGAATGATTAGCTACACATCAGAAATCACAGATCACAGATCAGGCATTAATGAACACTGTTACACACTGTTTGTCGCGGTGCTGTCGAATCCATATCATAAAGTCTGTTTGAAAAGCCTGTGCTGACATCACAACTGATAAACTGAATCCATTTTCTCCAAATTCTCTAGGCGGGCAAAGCAGAGGAAGGGGAGGTAACTTTTCCTGGTAACTTTTTCCTGTTATGATATCATAACAGGAAAATTCAAGATCAGCTTGTCTGAGCTTTCATTTTCTCAAAGGCAGAGAAAGACAGCCAGAACTCTGTTTACACCTATCAAAGATTCTAGCCACTTGGGGACCATATACAGGCTAGGGGAACTCATATTAATGTTAAAAAACCTCATAAAATGAAATTTTCATGCCATGGGACCTTTAAGATATGTAATGAAGTAAAAGTAAAAGTTGACAGAAATATAAAAACTCAAGTTAAGTACAGATTCCCCCCAAAAATACTCAAGTACTGTAATGAAGCATTATTACTTCGTAACATTACAACACTGAACTTCTGAATGGTACCGGACAGTAATTTAAAATGTGTTCTATTGGCCTTTAACTCATATACTCTCAATCTCAAACTGATTTTACCGTAAAAAAAACTTGACATTGCTCAGATACTTTTGGAAGAAATACATAGACAATACTTCTGTCATTCTCACCTGTAGGCGTGAGTCAATGCCCATGTTCTTCAAGAAGGATCTTTGTGTGATGGGTCCCAAGCAGGTCACCTGATTTCCTGTCATTTGCCTCAGGTAACTGAAGTCCACATCTGCTGTCAAGTCTGCCATGCCAGGTGCCTCCAAGACATTGTGGTGTTGATGGCCTTTAAAGCCCTGCGACAAAAATAAACTTTAACAACAAAACATCAAATTCATACAGAAAAAAAGAAAATGTAAATAATATATTAGCTCCACGCAGGTTACAAGTGAACTAGGACTTGGCATGCTCAATTTATTCTGCCAGTAATAAGCACTTGCTAAATGTAAGCAATGACGTATGTCCAAGAAAATTAGAGATTTGATGAGTGAGGGGCATAAAAATTAACCCTCATGTCATTACAAACCCATATGACTTGCTCATACCAAGATCCACTGACAATAAGAACTTGCAGAAAAGCGTATTTGAGGTAATATTTTCCGCTGTTGTGGTTTGGAATTTGATTGGTACAGACTCTGTTCCTTTTCCTTTTTGACTTAGGAAACTTTTCATGTCAAGGATTTTTTGTTTTGACAATGGGTGATGGTCAGTGAGGGTTGTGGTTTTAAATCGTTTTATGTTGTTGTTTTGTGTTGTATGTTGTCATGTTGTATCGTTCAGCTGTGTTGCATAATTCTATGCAAAGTTACAAAGTTCATAGCCTATCGATATATTCTAACGGAGAACACTGATCCAGACCTGCCTAAAACTCCTCGATCGAAGCTCAGAAATTACGGTCACAATGTGAAATATCAGCATAATGCCCACCCAAAGGCATACACAAAGAGAAGACAAGGCTTTAGTGAATTGTAGTGCTGTCGCCATATCGTGGAGACGCTGTGAGTTTGGATGCGAAAGCAAAACCCCTGTGTTTGGCCTTCTGAAAACAGATGAAATTAGGAATCAGAGGTTAAGATTTATTTATAACTCTGTTCTTGAGCAGTACAACCCAAGAGTTAGCTTGTGTACATTGCATTTTTGGAGGACAGCTTCCTGAACCTGGGAGAGCATATAGAGAGCTATACACAAGGAGAGCTATACACAAGTCGTGTTTGCAAAGTTGTTTTCCATTGATTTACTTGATCGTCCACATTTTTAGAATGTGACTCGGGCTCTGAGTAAGATGGTTAAATACTGAAACTCGTGATTATGGTAAGGGCCTTTACATTTTCGAGACACGCATAAGATGCTTGGCCAATCAGAGCACTCTGGGATTTTCGGAAGGAGGGGCTTTGTAGATATCAGCATGTTTCAGACAGACTGGGAATAGAGGAGCTGCAATAATGTACAGAATGTGAAAAATAATGTTTTTTTGAACATTAAAGCATGTTAACTTATTCTATTACACACAATAAACTAAATAAGGAACTTTTAAAACAGCAACAATATGAACGCTTTAGTCCATATTACATCCATATTAGTCCAAATGAATACATTTCAAATTATCATGTCCACAAGTTCCACAAAATAAAAGCACTACTACTAACCAGCGTTGACCCCATCAGAGAAAGCCTGAGAGAGAGGACTATCATGGCACTTACTCTGAAAGTATCAGTTTTTGTTCCATCATGCCCATAGTCTACAATCAATGCTGCGCCTCCGTCATCTGCAATCCGATTGGCCAGTTTCTGAACAATGACTCCACCTTCTGGACACACTTCCACGTGCTGCCTGTTTTCATCTTTCTAAAAAATAATAATAATTGACAGGGTTCACTTACAAACAAGAGTGCACAAGAGAAAGAAACGGAGAAATATTTTCAAAACACAAGCGCCAAGTATTTTAAATTCATTTTTTTATCATAAATATTGTCATTTCCTTATGGTTTTATCTCCATTCCATTTCATAAAAAGCTCAAATGATCTGATGTTATTTAGAGACAGGCATGGAGGTCTAAAGGGGTCATCGCTCTGAGGATATTTAATATTGGATTGTTTTTATTTATGACACCACAGGCTGGTGTCTACTTTTTAGCCAGCAGATACTGAAACTACACCATTAAGATGGTGTAAATATGCTAAAAGGACGCTTCCCTCTTATGACATTATTTATCTATTGCCAGACTTTGGACAAGCACAGAGGGATAATTCAACCCTCTCATCAACATTGGAGGCATTTACGTCTTGCTCAAAGACGCATCTTTTTAATCTGGCGTTTGAGGCAGAGCAAAGTTAATTGTTGTTGAGGTGTTGTATGAATGTACATATTTGCTATTTATTTATTATATTCTTTTTTTTATTTTGGAAAGCATTTTGGTTAAATTATGTTTTTAAATTGTAAAATGGACTTGCTGACTGTGATTGGCCATCTGCTGACTGTGATTGGCCACATAAATGTTCTCGGCAAAGGGAGAGAGAACTCACCTGTATAAGGATGCTGGAGGCCAGTGTAGGCCTGTGAGAAACCACAAATCTCAGTTTTTCTGGACTTTCAGGGTCAATATCAACCATCACCTCCCGCCAGCCATTCTCGGTTCTCTAAAAGATTATGTATATGTAATGCTAATTTTAAGTTTCAAAATTACTATTTAAAATGAACGTGTTAAGATTTGTAATATTTCATGTGAATAATGAATTTTACAATCTGGTGTACCTGAAACTTGTGAATGGGTAAAGCATCAAAAAACTCATGGGCAAGGAAGACACTGAAACCTTGCAAAAGGAAAACAAGACTTCGATTACAACCAGAAAGCATCATTAGCTTATCAAGGAGAGAGTTTGTGTCAGTTTGGTGCGTTCATACCCCTCGGAACATCCTCTATCCTGTGGTACCAGTATATAGGCAGGCCAGTACATGTGGTGCCACTGCGGTAAACAGGCTGACCATCATTATATGTCCACGTCTGGTCTCCAGTAAGACATTTGGCCTGAAGTTGGCTTAACTTTGGGCTGACTTCCACAAGATGAACAGAGATATCAGTCTCTCCCAGGACAGCGTTTAACTGACTGAAAACCTGGCACATACAAACACAACACTTGCTCATATGAAATTCAAGTCATCCCCACACTTGTAAGCACATAATGCATTTCCTAGGTACTCTAAATTGTATTTGTGCAGTCATTATAGTTTGTGCATAGGCTACTATCATTGCGTTACACCTGCATTACTTTCATGTTTTAAACAAGACTGCCTTCCATGGTGAACAAATGGCATGCCCTCTGTCGTTCTCTTTTCAAACTTAAGGTGCTTTATAGGCCTGAGCCTGACCAATATTTTTACATAGGGACAGAGAACTTTAATTCAAAATATCCACAAAAAACCTTTTAAATAGTCAACTTTTAACTTAAGAAAATGTATTTAATTTAGTTTTTATCTCCTCTAAAACACAATTATTGACACCCCTAAAATTCTTAAGTTAAATTGAAGTATAAGAGAAAATAACTGAAGTATATTCCTATTCGTATTGTATGCTTAATTATGAACACTTACTGCCAGAAGCAAATGTTCAAAACTAGTTAAGAAAAATAGAGAGTACATTAAAACAAATGCAGAAACCCTACTTCTCACAGCAATGCAAAACATAGCTCAGAGCAAAAAATGAAGGAATCTTCTCTCTATTAAGAAGTTACTTGCCAAGCATGATAACGTAGTCAAGAAGAAAATGAAAAGTCAAAAAAATGCAACATACCTTGGCCACACTACACAAAAAGAAATGATTGATTGTCTGGCTGAAATGGTGTGAACCTCAATTAGAGAAGTTATTCAAAGAGAGGCCTTCAGCATTATGGTTGATGAGACCAAAGACATCAGTAAGAAGGAGCATACAGTGCATCCGGAAAGTAGTCGCAGCACTTCACTTTTCCACATTTTGTGTTACAGCCTTATTGGTATGGTAGAGTGGCCAGGCAGCACATGACAGCCTGCCTGGAGTTTGCCAAAAGGCACCTGAAGGACTCAAAATTCTCTGATCTAATGAAACCAGGCACCGCTCATCACCTGGCCAATACCATCCCTACAGTGAACCATGGTAGTGGCAGCATCATGCTGCGGGGATGTTTTTCAGCAGAAGGAACTGGGAAACTAGTCAGGATCGAGGGAAAGATGAATGCAGCAATGTATAGAGACATCCTTGATGAAAACCTGCTCCAGAGCGCTCTGGACCTCAGACTGGGGCAAAGGTTTATCTTCCAACAGGACAACGACCCTAAGCACACAGCCAAGATAACAAAGGAGTGGCTACGGGACAACTCTGTGACATCCCTTTTCCACCAGAATGAACAGGGTGCTAGTTAAGAGCCAGTGCTAGTGCCAGTTTGCGGTTGGTTCAACTGACGAGCCTTCTAAGAACCAGTTTGCCTTTCCACGGGCTAGAGAGCCACCACAGAGCCAGGCCTTACGTCACTGAATACATCTCATCTTTCTCAGCAACGCTAGCGAGGCAGCGGGAAACACAAAAACACTAGGCATGTTCGAGGTGCATCGGCGCTGCACAGATGATCAGCGTATGATATCAAAACACCACATGAATGAATCAAAAGCATAAGGAGACGTCTGCTCTCGTTGTCATATGGCGATCGGTCTGCACAGCGCCGATGCATCTCGAACAAGCCTTCCATGAAAAATGGCGAACGTTGCGTTACTATTGATGCACAGGGCTTTACGATCCTACATCGGCATTAAAACACAGGGAATCCAACGCATTCGGAATTTGTATAGAAGGAGATTACAAACGAGCAGCAACTATTAGCTCGATTAGCTGCTATTTCAAAAATAGCAGATCTCAAGTTTATGTTCGTCTTGTTGGTCACGGTAACCCCGCCCCCAGCCCCTGACACAAACGGTTCTTACTTCTAGACCAGCAATGTTTTGGTGCTACTTAAGAACCACTTTTCCTGGTTCGGAGCTGGTGCTTTGGGTGTGGAAAGACAAAGAACCGATTTGAAACTAGGCTCTGGCTCCAAACTAGCACCAGCACTGCCTTGGTGGAAAAGGGGTAGGAGTGTCCCTGAGTGGCCCAGCCAGAGCCCAGACTTGAACCTGATTGAACATCTCCGGAGAGATCTAAAAATGGCTGTGCACCGACGCTCCCCATCCAACGATGGAGCTTGAGAGGTCCTGCAAAGAAGAATGGGAGAAACTGCCCAAACATAGCTGTGTCAACTGCCTAGCTTGTAGCACCATACTCAAAAATATTTGTGGCTGTAATTGGTGCCAAAGGCACTTCTACAAAGTATTTAAGGTGCCCTAGAATGAGTTGAAACAATATTTGAAATTGTTCTCTGATACCTACATAGAGGGTATGTGACTTATTTAAGGGCAAAAATTGTCCAGATACGGTTTTACAGGTCCATTTACAACCCCAGAAATTGTCCCTAGAATGAAATGGTCTGTTTTTGCCTTATTTGGAAGGATCATGAATATTAATGGGGAGTTCTGCTCTGAATTGGCTGTTTCATTGTGCGGCTAATTTCAGCAGCTTTAGTGACAGACACACATCTATACTGTCCGTCATGACAATGGAGAGATTATGCATCCAACCTTATATGTTTGATCCTGTTTCTGACGAAGATGCAGATTTTGAGGAACAACCAATTGTTTTGAGATTGGAATTTACATTTACCATTTAAGTTTAGTCTTTATTTTCAGTAAGACCTGCAAAACGGTACATCAGTACAATAACTTCAGCCTACATGTGAACTAGCATATAACATTAACTTTACACGTTAACGCATAACGTCAGCAGTCACAACTTTGTTTTTAGCATTGTAATAATATTTTACTCATTGTAATGTGTCACCGTATGATTTTACAATGATAGCTTCTTCACTTTGAGTCATTAACTCTAAACAGCAAACTGGGTAACGTGTAAATATGTTGTTTGTACAGTAAAGGTTTTTTTTTAACAAATTGACTAGATGCCTTGTCAATTGACTATCATTTCAATTTAAGTGGTGGAGAAGGTGACGTTAGCTAGAAGGATCAAGTGAGCTATCTGTAAGCAACTAAACTAACATAGTTAGCTCCTGAGTTGTGTTGTTGATGAAATATAGGCTAAATTATAATTCTATCCGACAAAAGGGATTGCCATATGTATCTACGGTTGTATTTTGTAGATTTATATGACAACATTGGCAGGAAATAATATTAACCTTTGATATTTGTCATGCTGTTATGTATGCTAGTTACTTGGAGTTTCCTATTGTTACTGTACTTGCATCTTGCGTTGGATTTAGACAACACAGGGGATATTATCGTTAATGTTGTCTCACTAAGAAACTTTCAATTTAATCAGAAATTGTTTAGACAGTCAATAAGCAGATAAAATCACTATTCCCCCAAGCAGTAAGTTTAGTTTGAATTGCCACTTCTCCAGCATCAGATGCTGAGCGAAGCCTGCTTGATATTGTCCCAGGTTAGAAAAACTGTCCGTGGTGAAATGGGCAGAGCAAGTGAACAACTTTGAATTAAATTGTCACGGTATCCGGTTATGGATGAACATCAACCATGCCTGTTGATAGTTTTGTTCTGTGGAAAGGGTATGAAAAGTACTCACATCCCCTGCACAGCCTGGAACATAACATTTATTTCCATGATCTGCCATTTTCGCTTGATGCTTGTTTCTTCCAATACCTACAGATACGCAACTCCCAATGATTTGGCTGTGCAGTTATGCTTGGCCTTGAACATGGGCTGGCGCATATGCAAATGTTGGGGGGGTACATATTAATGATCCCGAATGTTTTGCAACAGTTGGTGTTATGTTGAGATTCACCTATTTTTCCATGGTGTTTTTCACAAACGAGATTTACATATGAAGGAGGAAGCAATGGTGTTTGAGACTCACTGTATGTGATGTCCATGTACTGAACTCTTGTTATTCAACTATGCCATGGTTAATTAAATTTTTCATTCTGGGGCTGTAACATAACAAAATGTGGAAAAAGTGAAGTGCTGTGAATACTTTCCGGATGCACCTGCCAGGTTGCCACCTGTGCAATAAGTCCATTTGTGAAATTTCCTCACTACTAAATATTCCTCAGTCAACTGTTAGTGGTATTATAACAAAGTGGAAGCAATTGGGAACAACAGCAACTCAGCCACGAAAAAAAAAAAAGAAATTCACAGAGCGGGGTCAGCGCATGCTGAGGTGCACAGTGTGCAGAAGTCGACAACTTTCTGCAGTGTCAATAGCTACAGACCTCCAAACTTTGTGTGGCCTTCAGATTAACTCAAGAACAGTGCGTAGAGAGCTTCATGGAATGGGTTTCCATGGCTGAGCAGCTGCATCCAAGCCTTACATTACCAAGTGCAATGGTGTAAATCACACCGCCACTGGACTCTAGAGCAGTGGAGACGTGTTCTCTGGAGTGATGAATCATTCTTCTCTGTCTGGCATCCGTTGGACGAGTCTGGGTTTGGCGGGTGCCGGGAGAATGGTACTTGCCTGACTGCATTGTGCCAAGTGTAAAGTTTGGTGGACATGGGTTTATGGTGTGGGGTTTTTTTCAGGGTTTGGGCTTGGCCCCTTAGTTCCAGTGAAAGGAACACTTAATGATTCAGCATACGCATACCAAGACATTTTGGACAATTTCAGGCTCCCGACTTTGTGGGAACAGTTTGGGGATGGCCCCTTCCTGTTCCAACATGACTGCGCACCAGTGCACAAAGTAAGGTCCATAAGGAAAAGGATGAGCGAGTTTGCTGTGGAGGAACTTGACTGGCCTGAACAAAGTCCTGACCTCAACCCGATAGAACAGATTCTGTAAGGAGGAATGTGTTCAGATCCCTTGCTATGTGTTCTTCAACTTCATTAAGCATTATAGGAGAAGCAATCGTTGTGGCATGGCATTTTACTTAGATTTAAAAGTTAGATTTGTGTAAAGATTTTGAATGAAAGACCAAGAGGCAATTTTTTTTTTACACGTTTTGTTCATATTTAGTAAAAGTGTCAATATTAATGCATTTTATGGCATCTTTTCCTACCAGACAATATCCATTGCAGTATTTACCCTCAGGATGTCACTGGCCAATGAACCTCTACCTGGTCCAAGCTCCACTAACTGGAACAAACTGGATTTCCCCGCTGCCATCCACTCACTGACACACCAGACACCCAACAGCTGTGGAAGCAAGACTTTTTTTAAATACATTTATATGGCGTTATATTCAATTTGTATTTAAAACAATGCTTACCTCACCAAAAATCTGACTGAGCTCTGGTGACGTAATAAAATCACCACCTGCTCCAAGCATGTCATTTTTCACATAATATCCCTAAAAAACAAAACAGAATTGTGAGTTTTGGTGGATTACAATCTAATTAGCTCATCATGTCTACAAGTGGGTGGGTAGGTTTATATTAATGCATAAACACTTACTGTTCTAGACAGACATTCGTATAAACCATATGAAATAAGAGGAACAAAGACCAAAAATTTTAAGCAGATACAAAATGACAAGCTTCTAGAAAATGGCATACAGTAGGAGATTTTTGATCTTTCCATCTCACCATACTCATATGTGCATTTAAACATTTTAATTTGTCTTGTTTATCCCATATATTATTACAGGGGTATTTAACATTCTTGTTCAGATAATACATTGTTTTATGCTGTATATACAAGTTACTGAGCTGAATGGTGTAAAGCTGCTTATAGCCTACTGATATTCTTGCAAAAATCCAAACGATTGTGTGAAGTCTGCTTTATCCAAATAATCAGATTTTCTTGGCTCTTTAATGTAAGAAGGGAGAAGGATCAAAGAAGAGATTTGCACAAATAGGGTAAATATATATATATATATTTTAATTTAAAACATGCCAGTGTTTCCATTCTTTTAGTAGTCCTAAGTAATAGATTTGGTCCTAATCTACTACATTTTGGACCACCTCAGAATCAGTCACAGCAGAGGCATCATGCCTATTCAAGGGGGCTGAGATTATTGAGCCAATTGGATTTGAATGCAGCTTCCAGAAAACAAAAAAATAATATTTTACATTTGATAATATAGCTTTTGACCCCCCCAAAAAGATAAAACAGGCCCCTGGTTACCATGGCAGCAAAGTCATTGCAGCAAAATAAGACTGCTTTACGACCAAAAGGAATGTAAAAGAGTTAACTCTCACTCTAGGTCTGCCAGAACCGGAAACACTTCCCATAACACCTGATGTACTCGTTACGTCATGAAAAAAAGAATGGCACCTAAGCTAATGTTAGTCCCTCTGTTTATCCCAAGGTTTACTGTAGTCATCCGGACCCGGGCCGTATCCAGATCAGATGGTGGACCTGTGCCTAGATGCGACCGACGGAGCCCTGGAGTGTCAACATCCAGTGGCACTGATCCTCAACAAACACGTCTCTGGCGTGATGACTCCGATCTTCAAGCAGATGGAACTGGACAAATACTCTGAATGTTCCGATCTAATATGACTTCTGACATCTGACTTCTGACTGTAATGTTGCCTGAATCATAATCATACACTGTTTGTTCATTGGCCAGATGAGAACTGGCACCCCGACTGAGCCTGGTTTCTCCCAAGGTTTTTTTTTCTCCATTCTCTCATCTGATGGAGTTTTGGTTCCTTTCCACCGTCGACTCTGTTGCCTTTTCCTTTTGGCTTGCTTAGTTGGGGACACTAAATATTCAACTATATTACTGATCTGCCCGCATTGACACAAAATGATAACTGAACTCTGTTGCATTACTTTCCTGTTAACACTGTGAAGCTGCTTTGAAACAATCGGCATTGTAAAAAGCGCTATATAAATAAAGGTGACTTGACTTGACTCAATTTCACTATTGAAACACACATAATGGCCATAAAAAAGGACTCTTCCCCATTCATTCATAGAAAACCTTCTATGAAGGAACATGCATATCTCCAGGACATTGTGTGTATGATTATTACTGTCTTATATATTGTCTTTGGTACAGTATACTGTTTTGTAAATGCCTTATGATATAATTATTAGATAATGCACCCTTTTCCTCTTATAAATCACTTGAGAGTTGATACAATCATGCATCCAATTTCCCTATGTGATCATGTGTTCTTTTGTAGTGTTTGCATTATCGCAAATAGTGTTGCATTTGTATTAATCATTGAACTAATGTGTTAGTATTACTTTATCAAGATTGCATACCATTCTTGGTATCTACAGATTTGAATTTTGATAATCTCTAACCGTACAGCGATAAAGTGGAAATAGTATTAAAAATTATGGGATTAGCTTCGGTAATACTTTATTTCGATAGTCCACTTTAGACATTCTACTATATATAACGATAAGTAACTTACTTTGCAACTACATGTCAACTAGCATTCATTAGGAGACGGTCTGCTTAATATGTACTAACACTTTAATTTTATTTATAATTTAATTTAATTCTACTGACTACCAGTACTTTGCAAATACATGTCAACTTATTCTACTAACCCTAACCTAACCTATAGTGGACTAAGGCCCAATCCCATTTCTACCCCTTACCCCTACACTTCCACCCCTCTGTTTTGTGCATTCACGTGAAGGGGTGCAAATAAGTTGACATATAGAAACATAGGATTCAATATATTCTTAAAAATCCTCTAAAACTAAGGGATAAATATAATTATTTTTCGCTGAAAGCCAAAAACATTCAACCAAAATTTAGAACTAAATCACAGTAGTAAAAATGTGTTTCAAGAGTTTCAAGAAAGGAAGAAAAAAAACTTGAAAAAAGTGTCTGTAACCCTTGGGGCAACAGGGTATGTCACATATCAACATTGCCAAAGGCTACAGGATTGACAATCACCACCAATACTCTGCTTAAAAACTTTGTATATCAATGTATTACTTATTGTTGAATCAAATTAACATATCCTTTCTGAAATAAAGTATTTGAATGGGAGTGTAAATTTAATTATAAGCCTATTGATAATAAACAAAGAATAATAATCAACATTAATATTCAGGGAAGACTACATTTTATTTTATGGGGGACAGTTAAGGGAGCTAGATAATACTCTTTTCCCACTAAATCATTCAAATAAGGACTGCGATTCATTTGAAAAGTTACATTTTACCCAGCCCTAATTGTAATGATACAAAAAGTTTAAGAATTCCAAAATACACAGTATAAAAAGTGAATGTGATATGATACATACCGTCACTGGATTAGTGAGTGCCTCCCTCATATACTCAGCTACTGAAATTGGACCTGTGGCAGTGATTTTGGAAACAAGATGTTTAAGGGCCGATTTGTTTGACTCCAGTCTCTGGATGGAAGAATTTGTGCAGGATCTGTTTCCCCACATGGTCCACAGTACTACAACAGACAGCACTGTATCATTACTATGCAGCTTATGCAGTTTTCTTAGTTGTTGTGACTGTCATCTCTCTCTACAAAGAGATTAAACCCTGGAGTGCAATTAAGAGAACAAAATAAATTAATAAACTCATATTGTAAGAAAGGCTTAATGGATTAGCCAAAAATTTGCCACCACCACCATTTCTGAAGTATCATGTGACATACAAGACTGGAGTAATGGCTTCTTTTTAAATTAAATAAAAAATAAAGCTTTTTTTTAAAACCTGTAATATTTCACAATATTACTGTTTTAATGTATTTTTGATCAAATAAATGCAGACTTGGTGAGCAGATAAGACTTCTTTCAAATATCTAAAATATTCCAAACTGTTGTATGCATGTACACTCACCTAAAGGATTATTAGGAACACCTGTTCAATTTCTCATTAATGCAATTATCTAATCAACCAATCACATGGCAGTTGCTTCAATGCATTTAGGGGTGTGGTCCTGGTCAAGACAATCTCCTGAACTCCAAACTGAATGTCAGAATGGGAAAGAAAGGTGATAAGCAATTTTGAGTGTGGCATGGTTGTTGGTAGTATTGTGTATAGTATAGTATGGTAGTATTGTAGTATATGTTGGAGTATTTCACAATCTGCTCAGTTACTGGGATTTTCACGCACAACCATTTCTAGGGTTTACAAAGAATGGTGTGAAAAGGGAAAAACATCCAGTATGCGGCAGTTCTGTGGGCGAAAATGCCTTGTTGATGCTGGAGGTCAGAGGAGAATGGGCCGACTGATTCAAGCTGATAGAAGAGCAACTTTGACTGAAATAACCACTCGTTACAACCGAGGTATGCAGCAAAGCATTTGTGAAGCCACAACACGCACAACCTTGAGGCTTCTACAACAGCAGAAGACCCCACCGGGTACCACTCATCTCCACTACAAATAGGAAAAAGATACAATTTGCACGAGCTCACCAAAATTGGACAGTTGAAGACTGGAAAAATGTTGCCTGGTCTGATGAGTCTCGATTTCTGTTGAGACATTCAGATGGTAGAGTAAGAATTTGGCGTAAACAGAATGAGAACATGGATCCATCATGCCTTGTTACCACTGTGCAGGCTGGTGGTGGTGGTGTAATGGTGTGGGTGATGTTTTCTAGGCACACTTTAGGCCCCTTAGTGCTAATTGGGCATCGTTTAAATGCCATGGCCTACCTGAGCATTGTTTCTGACCATGTCCATCCCTTTATGACCACCATGTACCCATTCTCTGATGGCTACTTCCAGCAGGATAATGCACCATGTCACAAAGCTCGAATCATTTCAAATTGGTTTCTTGAACATAGCAATGCGTTCACTGTACTAAAATGGCCCCCACAGTCACCAGATCTCAACCCAATAGAGCATCTTTGGGATGTGGTGGAACGAGAGCTTCGGGCCCTGGATGTGCATCCCACAAATCTCCATCAACTGCAAGATGCTATCCTATCAATATGGGCCAACATTTCTAAAGAATGTTTTCAGCACCTTGTTCAATCAATGCCACGTAGAATTAAGGCAGTTCTGAAGGCGAAAGGGGGTCAAACACAGTATTAGTATGGTGTTCCTAATAATCCTTTAGGTGAGTATATTATATATATATATATATATATATATATATATATATATATATATATATATATATATATATATATATATTATATATATATATATATATATATATTATATATATATATATATATATATATATATATATATATATATATATATATATATATATATATATATATATATATATATATATATGAGGAAAATAAGTATTTGAACACCCTGCTATTTTGCAAGTTCTCCCACTTAGAAATTGTCATCGTAGGTGCATGTCTACTGTGAGAGTCCAGAGGGTCCAGAGAGTCCAAAAAAATCCAGAAATCACAGTGCATGATTTTTTAACTATTTATTTGTATGATACAGCTGCAAATAAGTATTTGAACACCTGAAAAAATCAATGTTAATATTTGGTACAGCAGCCTTTGCTTGCAATTACAGAGGTCAAACGTTTCCTGTAGTTGTTCACCAGGTTTGCACACACTGCAGGAGGGATTTTGGCCCACTCCTCCACACAGATCTTCTCTAGATCAGTCAGGTTTCTGGCCTGTCGCTGAGAAACACGGAGTTTGAGCTCCCGCCAAAGATTCTCTATTGGGTTTAGGTCTGGAGACTGGCTAGGCCACGCCAGAACCTTGATATGCTTCTTACAGAGCCACTCCTTGGTTATCCTGGCTGTGTGCTTCGGGTCATTGTCATGTTGGAAGACCCAGCCTCGACCCATCTTCAATGCTCTAACTGAGGGAAGGAGGTTGTTCCCCAAAATCTCGCAATACATGGCCCCGGTCATCCTCTCCTTAATACAGTGCAGTCGCCCTGTCCAATGTGCAGAAAAACCCCCCTAAAGCATGATGCTACCACCCCCAGGCTTCACAGTAGGGATGGTGTTCTTGGGATGGTACTCATCATTCTTCTTCCTCCAAACACGTTTAGTGGAATTATGACCAAAAAGTTCTATTTTGGTCTCATCTGACCACATGACTTTCTCCCATGACTCCTCTGGATCATCCAAATGGTCATTGGCAAACTTACGGGCCTTGACATGTGCTGGTTTAAGCAGGGGAACCTTCCGCGCCATGCATGATTTCAAACCATGACATCTTAGTGTATTACCAACAGTAACCTTGGAAACGGTGGTCCCAGCTCTTTTCAGGTCATTGACCAGCTCCTCCCGTGTAGTTCAGGGCTGATTTCTCACCTTTCTTAGGATCATTGAGACCCCACGAGGTGAGATCTTGCATGGAGCCCCAGTCCGAGGGAGATTGACAGTCATGTTTAGCTTCTTCCATTTTCTAATGATTGCTCCAACAGTGGACCTCAATGCTCCAACAGTGGACCAAGCTGCTTGGCAATTACCCCATAGCCCTTTCCAGCCTTGTGGAGGTGTACAATTTTGTCTCTAGTGTCTTTGGACAGCTCTTTGGTCTTGGCCATGTTAGTAGTTGGATTCTTACTGATTGTATGGGGTGGACAGGTGTCTTTATGCAGCTAACGACCTCAAACAGGTGCATCTAATTTAGGATAATAAATGGAGTGGAGGTGGACATTTTAAAGGCAGACTAACAGGTCTTTGAGGGTCAGAATTCTAGCTGATAGACAGGTGTTCAAATACTTATTTGCAGCTGTATCATACAAATAAATAGTTAAAAAATCCTATATTGTGATTTCTGGATTTTTTTTTTAGATTATGTCTCTCACAGTGGACATGCACCTACGATGACAATTTCAGACCCCTCCATGATTTCCAAGTGGGAGAACTTGCAAAATAGCAGGGTGTTCAAATACTTATTTTCCTCACTGTACATACACTCACCTAAAGGATTATTAAGAACACCATACTAATACTGTGTTTGACCCCCTTTCGCCTTCAGAACTGCCTTAATTCTACATGGCATTGATTCAACAAGGTGCTGAAAGCATTCTTTCGAAATGTTGGCCCATATTGATAGGATAGCATCTTGCAGTTGATGGAGATTTGTGGGACGCCCATCCAGGGCACGAAGCTCCCGTTCCACCACATCCCAAAGATGCTCTATTGGGCTGAGATCTGGTGACTTTGGGGGCCATTTTAGTACAGTGAACTCATTGTCATGTTCAAGAAACCAATTTGAAATGATTCAAGCTTTGTGACGTGGTGCATTATCCTGCTGGAAGTAGCCATCAGAGGATGGTTACATGGTGGTCATAAAGGGATGGACATGGTCAGAAACAATGAGTAGTAGAATCTACTACTACTAATCTCAGTTCTCGCGCATACGTCGTGGCACTCCCGCGAACTCTCGTCAGAGGCTCAAATTGAACAACAATAATAGTGGGATAAAGTCGTTATTTTTGTTGTTTTTCCGCTCAAAAAGTATTTTCGTCGCATGATAGACTTAATACAGAGCCACTGTAGTAATTTGGACTCCTTAAATGACGTTTTTACTTACTATTCTGGGCCATCAAGTTTCATTCCCTCTGAAAGCCTATGGAGGAGTGAGACAGCTCTCAGATTTCATCAAAAATATACTAAATTATGTCCCGAAGATGAACGAAGGTCTTACATGGTTGGAACAACATGAGGGTGAGTAATTACTGACTTTATTTTCAATTTTGGGTGAACTAACCCTTTAAGCCGTCCGACGCACAGCGGGCGCGTGCGCACACACACACGCTCACTGTCTTTGTAGTCTCTGCAATGTTTCCCAACCGGAACCTTTGTTTTTTTTTTTTTCAAATTTTTCAAATAATTCTCTCTTTGTAAACTTTGTTCAATGCATGTGAGTGCTGCCGTGTGTTCGAATATGACCAGTCATTTTCGCCGTCATCACCCGGGTGTAGTGCCAGAAGACACGAATGAGAAGTCGCGCGCGCTGTGAGAAAATTTGGATGCGTCTCAATCAGCTTCCTAGTTCAGTAGTCAGGGCACTGATCAGGACATAATTCAATGGGCTGACTCCCTGATCAGTGCCCTGACTACTGAACTAGGGACCTGATTGAGATGCACCCCCTTGTCTCTGTGCACTCATCCGAGAGTGCGCACACGTCTCACAGCGCGCAAATATTAAGTTCTCTTTCAAGTCTTGCTCTTGAATGGACAAACTCACACAAAAAGTATGTGAGTATTCTAGCACACATAGTCTGTATATGCCTTAAGTAAACTTTATAAAGTCGAGAAAGGCAACGCATATCAGCATTATGTCTTAAAGGGGCAGTAGCCTTTATTGCTGTCTGTTTGTATGTCAAACAACAAAAGACAAGGACTGACACAATCACTCACTGCTCTTAATTGAAATGCTTTTGTAAGTTTAATAGGATTAATCTTTATATACAGTCAAATATGCAATGTTATTTTACATTTGATCATTTTCTGTACCTGAAAACTAATGTTAGATGTAGGCTACCTGAAAAGCATAGTTTATTGTATTAGTATCTTTGCTCAAAAGTATTTATTTGTGCTGCTGTTTGTATTTAAATTATTTGTTCTTATTATTTTCTTTATTTTTATTTGACAGTAGTCCTTTTTTCCCTGAACATAGCAAATACTGAACCGTACCGAAACCGTGATACAAACCGAACTGTGAGCAATCTGTACCGTTACACCCCTATAGCTTAACGTATGCAAGGGGGTGCCACAAAATGGAGAACATTTTCAAAGGGTGCCATGACTGAAAAAAGGTTGGGAAACACTGCTATGGAGGACACAAACGTCCATCACTTCATGAGAACTTACCATTTCATTTGAGAAAACTGTCATATCATAAAATGAACAGACACTCAAAGGTGTTCACGGCAACCCGTCAAAATAAAAGTTTGGTTTAACGCGATACAATTTTCAGAATATATTAGACTACTGTTGTAGCCTACAGTAGATTTAACTTTGTCTCTATGTAATAATAATAATTAGACTCAACTAATAATAATAAAAATTATGCCTAGATGGTTGCTTATTTTTCACTTGATCTTTTTTATAAACAATGTTTACTTTTAAACAGCATACAGCCTTTAAATGTTTATGTATTATTTACTTATAATGATTATCATCATAAATAATAAACTTATTGAATTGCATTTACATTTTTTAAATACTTAAAGCAGCACTAGGTAACTTTTCAACCTTCATAATATATTTTCAAGACTCTTGTGATGATACATCGACTTACAATAGGTTGAATGACACGTCTGCCATAGCCTGAAGGGGTCTGTATCGTTTTTAATCGTACTTTTAAACTTCGGGTTTCGGGTAGTAACCCGAGAAAAAAAAGAACAACAGAATTCGACTGCTTTACGGCATATACGTCACTTCCTTAAATTCAGACGTGCGAGGGTAAGCCTATGTCTAAACGGCGTGTACAAGTTTGGTAGGGGCTACATTCTCGCAAGTAAATACATAAGACGTACAAAATCATATTTTAGGATACTGTAACGCGTGTGTCCGGGTGAAAAATACAGATAGCTCACTCAACGCAACTGGAGTCGATGCAAACACGGAGGCGATTGACATCAAACAGCCCGCACTTTATTCCCCACGGAACCCCCACAAGAGTCCGGCACAAAGTCCACTTCCGTCCACAGCATTACCCAACAAAACAAAAATAAATGAATGTTTGCAACAGAAGACAGAAAATAATCCGCACACATGGGAGCTCGAGGCGCAGTGCACACACACACACACAGAACGCAGGCGCTCCAACCGGGGCGAACGCTCTTAAAGGGGCCACACTATTTTCCTACTCGTTACAATACCTTAAATGTCTGTGATATTTGTTTATTTGTCTTGCCTCAAGCTATAATGCAAATCGATTTTTCAAATTTGAAGATTCATCTATGGTAGCTTGATATTATATTGACGATATATGGTTATTACCTACCACTCAAACATTGAATTGAAGTATCATATAGATTCTGTAAAACGGTAACCAATAGACTAGACTACTATAATGACGCTGGCTTGTAAACGCGAGCATCGCGATCATTTGGCGTTTGGAAAAAAAAATTAAACCCATGAAATTATATTCATATGACATGCTGAAACATATGCCACTGTACCTGGGATGAAGACATTTTACACGAGCAGAACACCTGCATGTGAACTCCTGCAGTGTTCAGGGCTATCATAGTTGTCATGTCAACAAATGCACGTGCTATATGCATCCCCTAATGTAGGATGACAGAGTTTACGACAGTAGTAGAGGACAATACTGTTTCCCAACTGTAGGGGGAGCCCGAGAGCAAAAGTTACCTAGTGCTGCTTTTAAAAAAAATAATAATAATTGTGGTACCGAAATTGGTACAGATATGACACGCATCAACCTGTATCATTGCGTGATACTTTTGTATAATTTTTGTAAAGTTTTAGCCTGGTCGCTATTCACTGCCATTATATGGATAAGCGTGTATGGACGTTTTTAAAACGTTCTGCTTTTTTTTGTTAAAGTCTCTGCAGCTATTGTACTTGAATTTTATTTATCTGCAAAAATATGTTATAATTACAATTTTGCACAATAAATGTTCTCAAAACTACATACAACGTTTCTTTCTTTATAAAAAGAATCGGCTTTCCTTAGGGTCTAACCCGTTCTGAAATGGTTATATTATAATTTTTATATCGCAATATATATCGTTATCGCAAGAGGGTGCAATGTATATCGCAATATGGATTTTAGGCCATATCGCCCATCCCTATCTGGAAGCTTGAGCACCAAGAAAAATTCCTTGTGTGTGCAAGAACACTTGGCAATAAAGCTCTTTCTGATTCTGATTTCATGCAAAGTGAGATATTTCAAGCCTTTATTTCTTATAATTTTGATGATTATGGCTTACAGCTTATGAAACTCCCAAATTTGAAAAAAAAATTGGTTACATGAAATCAATTAAGAAAAAAGGATTTTAAATATATCCTCCTCCATGAACTGCCACCTTAACGTGGTGGAGGGGTTTGAGTACCCGAATGACCCTAGGAGCTACGTTGTCCGGGGCTATATGCCCCTGGTAGGGTCTCCCAAGGCAAACAGGTCCTAGGTGACGGGTCAGACTAAGAGCAGTTCAAAAACCCTTATGATGCCAAGAAAAAGGAGGACCGTGACGTCGCCCGGTATGGCGCAGCCGGGGCCCCACCCTGGAGCCAGGCCTGGGGTTGGGGCTCGTATGCGAGCGCCTGGTGGCCGGGCCTTTCCCCACGGGGTCCGGCCGGGCTCAGCCCAAAGGAGCGACGTGGGGACACCTTCCCGTGGGCCCACCACTCACGGGAGGGACCGTAAGGGGCCGGTGCAAAGCGAATCGGGCGGCAGTCGAAGGCGGGGGCCTAGACGACCCGATCCCTGGACACGGAAACTAGCTCTTGGGACATGGAATGTCACCTCGCTGGCGGGGAAAGAGCCTGAGCTTGTGCGTGAGGTTGAGAGGTTCCGACTAGAGATAGTCGGAATCACCTCTACGCACGGCTTGGGCTCTGGAACCACACTTCTCGAGAGGGGATGGACTCTTCACCACTCTGGAGTTGCCCATGGTGAGAGGCGGCGGGCTGGTGTGGGTTTGCTTATAGCCCCCCAGCTCTGCCGCCATGTGTTGGAGTTTACCCCGGTGAACGAGAGGGTCGTTTCCCTGCGGCTTCGGCTCGGGGATAGGTCTCTCACTGTTGTGTGTGCCTACGGGCCAAACAGCAGTGCAGAGTACCCGACCTTCTTGGTGTCCCTGGGAGGGGTGCTGGAGAGTGCTCCGACTGGGGACTCCGTCGTTCTACTGGGGGACTTCAATGCCCACGTGGGCAATGACAGTGAAACCTGAAGGGGCGTGATTGGGAGGAACGGCCCCCCTGATCTGAACCCGAGTGGTGTTCAGTTATGGGACTTCTGTGCTAGTTACAGTTTGTCCATAACGAACACCATGTTCAAGCATAAGGGTGTCCATCAGTGCACATGGCACCAGGACACCCTAGGTCGTAAGTCAATGATCGACTTCGTGGTCGTTTCATCTGACCTGCGGCCGTATGTCTTGGACACTCGGGTGAAGAGAGGGGCGGAGCTGTCAACTGATCACCACCTGGTGGTGAGTTGGATCCGATGGCGGGGGAGGAAGCTGGATAGACTCGGTAGACCCAAACGTACTGTGAGGGTCTGCTGGGAACGTTTGGCCGAGTCTCCTGTCAGAGAGATCTTCAACTCCTGCCTCCGGCAGAGCTTCGACCGGATCCCGAGGGAGGCTGGAGATATTGAGTCCGAGTGGACCATGTTCTCCACCTCCATTGTCAAAGCGGCTGCTCGGAGCTGTGGACGCAAGGTCTCCGGTGCCTGTCGAGGCGGCAATCCCCGAACCCGGTGGTGGACACCGGAAGTAAGGGATGCCGTCAAGCTGAAGAAGGAGTCCTATCGGGCCTGGTGGCTTGTGGGACTCCTGAGGCAGCTGACAGGTACCGGCAGGCTAAACGGACTGCAGCCCGGGTGGTTGTGGAGGCAAAAACTCGGGCCTGGGAGGAGTTCGGTGAGGCCATGGAAAAGGACTATCGGCTGGCCTCGAAGAGATTCTGGCAAACCGTCCGGCGCCTCAGGAGGGGGAAGCAGTGCCCTACCAACGCTGTTTACAGTGGCGATGGGCGGCTGTTGACCTCAACTGGGGATGTTGTCGGACGGTGGAAGGAATACTTCGAGGATCTCCTCAATCCCGCCGTCACGTCTTCCATTGAGGAAGCAGAGGCTGGGGGCTCAGAGGAGGACTCGTCCATCACCCAAGCTGAAGTCACCGAGGTGGTCAAGAAACTCCTCGGTGGCAAGGCACCGGGGGTGGATGAGATCCGCCCTGAGTACCTCAAGTCTCTGGATGTTGTGGGGCTGTCTTGGCTGACACGCCTCTGCAGCATCGCGTGGCGGTCGGGGACAGTGCCTCTGGGATGGCAGACCGGGGTGGTGGTTCCTCTTTTTAAAAAGGGGGACCGGAGGGTGTGTTCCAACTATAGGGGGATCACACTTCTCAGCCTCCCCGGGAAAGTCTATGCCAGGGTACTGGAGAGGAGAATTCGGCCGATAGTGGAACCTCGGATTCAGGAGGAACAGTGTGGTTTTCGTCCTGGTCGTGGAACACTGGACCAGCTCTATACCCTCTACAGGGTGCTGGAGGGTTCATGGGAGTTTGCCAAACCAGTCCACATTTGTTTTGTGGATTTGGAGAAGGCATTCGACTGTGTCCCTCGCGGCGTCCTGTGGAGGGTGCTGGGGGAATATGGGGTCCGGGGTCCTTTGCTGAGGGCTGTCCGGTCCCTGTATGACCGAAGCAGGAGTTTGGTCCGCATTGCCGGCAGTAAGTCAGACTTGTTACCGGTGCATGTTGGACTCCGGCAGGGCTGCCCTTTGTCGCCGGTTCTGTTCATAATTTTTATGGACAGAATTTCTAGGCGCAGCCAAGGGCCGGAGGGTGTCAGGTTTGGGGACCACACGGTTTCGTCTCTGCTCTTTACGGATGACGTTGTCGTGTTGGCCCCTTCTAACCAGGACCTTCAGCATGCACTGGGACGGTTTGCAGCCGAGTGTGAAGCGGCTGGGATGGGGATCAGCACCTCCAAATCCGAGGCCATGGTCCTCAGTCGGAAAAGGGTGGCTTGCCCACTTCAGGTTGGTGGAGAGTTCCTGCCCCAAGTGGAGGAGTTCAAGTATCTAGGGGTCTTGTTCACGAGTGAGGGGAGGATGGAACGGGAGATTGACAGACGGATCGGTGCAGCTTCTGCAGTAATGCGGTCGATGTACCGGTCTGTCGTGGTGAAGAAAGAGCTAAGCCGTAAGGCGAAGCTCTCGATTTACCGGTCAATCTACGTTCCTACTCTCACCTATGGTCATGAGCTTTGGGTCATGACCGAAAGGACAAGATCCCGGATACAGGCGGCCGAAATGAGCTTTCTCCGCAGGGTGGCTGGGCGCTCCCTTAGAGATAGGGTGAGAAGCTCAGTCACTCGGGAGGAACTCGGAGTAGAGCCGCTGCTCCTCCACATCGAGAGGGGACAGCTGAGGTAGCTCGGGCATCTGTTCCGGATGCCTCCTGAACGCCTTCCCGGGAAGGTGTTTCGGGCATGTCCAACCGGGAGGAGGCCCCGGGGAAGACCAAGGACACGCTGGAGGGACTATGTCTCCCGGCTGGCCTTGGAACGCCTCGGTGTCCCCCCGGAAGAGCTGGAAGAAGTGTCTAGGGAGAGGGAAGTCTGGGCATCTCTGCTTAGACTGCTGCCCCCGCGACCCGGCCCCGGATAAGCGGAAGAAGATGGATGGATGGATGGATGGATTTTAAATACAGAAATGTCGGCCCTCTGAAAAGTATAATCATGCATATGTACTCGGTACTTGGTTTGGGCCCCTTTTGCATGAATTACTGCCTCAATGCGGCGTGGCATGGATAATATCAGCCTGTGGCACTGCTGAGGTGTTATGGAAGACCAGGATGCTTCAATAGCGGCCTTCACAGTGGACCAACGATGACATGGCTCCCCAAACCAACACAGACTGGAAACTTCACACTGGATTTCAAGCATCTTGGATTGGGTGCCTCTCCATTCTTCCTCCAGACACTGGGTCCTTGGTTTCCAAATGAAATACAAAATTTTCTATAATCAGAAAAGAGAACTTTGGACCACTGAGCAACAGACCATTTCTTTAGCCCAGGTAAGATGTGTCTGCAGTACCGCCACTGGCCGTTTTGATACCCTATGCGCGATCACTGTATGATGGCCGTGGTCGCGGCGTTCACGAATTGCGGGCATCATAAAGTGTGGGGGGGGGGGGTGGGGGGGGGAGTTGCTGAGAGCATTTTCTTGTGGTGCCCCCCCCTGAGCACTTGGTGCCCTACGCGCAGCGCGTGATGCGCCTAATGGAAGTGACGGCACTGTGCGTTTGCGGCTTGACAAGAGGAATACAACATTTTAAGCCCATGTCCAGGATCCGTCTGTGTGTGGTGGCTCATGACGCAGTAACTCCAGCCTCAGTCCACTCCTTGTGAAGCTCCGCCACACATTTGAATGGCCTTTTCCTGACAGTCCTCTCCAGGCTGCGGTCATCCCTGCTGCTTGTGCACCTTTTTCTTCCACTTAACTTTCTATTAATGTGCTTTGATACAGCACTTTGAGAACACCCAACTTCTTTTGCAATTACCTTTTGTGGCTTTCCCTCTTTGTGGAGGGTGTCAATGATGGTTTTCAGCAGTCTTCTCTAGGGCTGTCAACGAATATTCTAAATTCGAATATATATTCGAATAGTTTTTAAAAAACGAATTTCGAAGGGGAAAATTAATATTCGAATTTAAAAAAAAAGTGAAAAAAAAACGCCCGCGATAGTAGAGGCGTGGCTGTCTGCTTTGCGAGTGGGCGCGCTAGCGGCCTGAAGCCTTGTTTTATACTTTCGCCTGGCTCCGCAGCGCGAGCCTTTACTGTCTATGGCGCGAGCCCCCGCTGACTGTGCGCGCTCCTCCCCAAACGGACGAGGCGTTTAGTTTATACTTGACCATTGTGCTATTCTTTGAAGCGACAGAGGGCGACTCGGAGTAATTGTTCTATAAACCATCAGGAAAAAGCGTAGAGAAGAAGTGGGCTAATGTACACAGGTGACGATATTTATTTTAGTACACTTCACCGAAAACCACACTACAAAAGAATCATGTAAAACAGTTCAAAGTAAACCTTGATATTACTTGTGACATGAGAACAAAATGTATGTAGAAATGTAATGTTAACTTGTACAACTAAATTTATGATCTCTTAAATGTTTCCTAATTTCACTAAACACTTTCGTGAGTTTTCACTTTGTTTCGTGAGCTTTTCTTTATTAAACGAGCTTGTTTATGCTTTTGTAGGCTCATTTTGTAAATATAAGCAACTAATTTGTATGTGCAAACTGGACCACCCTTACTTTGCATCGCCCGCCACAAGCTCTTTGTCTGCAACACGACAAGAGGCCGTAACGGAGAAATTAATTTCGTTCATTTGTAAGGACATGAGAGTGATCAGTGTGGTGGATGGGGCAGGCTTCAGGGAGTTCTGTCGAGCAGTGGAGCCGAGGTACCATAACCCTAACATTACTAAAGTGTAGGCTACTGTACTGACTGAAGAGATATTGCATGAATAAAGGATAAATGCACTGCTTCCACTGGTTT
The DNA here is from genome assembly GCA_023566225.1 of Romanogobio albipinnatus. Lineage (NCBI taxonomy): Eukaryota > Metazoa > Chordata > Actinopteri > Cypriniformes > Gobionidae > Romanogobio > Romanogobio albipinnatus. The sequence goes on along the minus strand of CM042256.1, from coordinate 26,884,856 downwards.
GATTATTTACCGTTTCATGACAAGGAAAAGTTCCATGTTTACCACAGCACAGCTCGCTCGGAGCGTTCAATATGCTGTAAAACTTCAATTAATATTTGTTTCAATCACTGAATAAAGCCTGCTATATTTGGGACAAGAGTCGCGACCTTAAATTGCTTGCACAAAACTCTTGATCAGCACTCAAAATGTGTTTGTTCATTTAAACCGTTATGCGCAGAGAGCGAGCGTGAGGGTGAGGGCGAGAGAGTGTGAGGTCTGCGGTCTTGGCCATTAGTTGATTTACTTGTTTTTGTGTAGGTAATACGTTGTCAAATATGTTTAAACTTAAATAGACTACCTATACAAGTAGTTATGTCTCTTTGTATTCATTTGTCCTGTTATTGACGTAATGCGCGTCATTGACAAAATGCGCAACCAGATGTTCGAATAGTTCGAATATTCGTGTTTTTTTTAGAGGGAATATTCGAACGTCATTTTTGAGCAATTTTGACAGCCCTAGTCTTCTCCATGATTGTGAATTCTACTGAACCAGACTGAGAGACCATTTAAAGGCTCAGGAACCCTTTGCAGGTGTTTTGGATTAAAACTGAACCTTTTCACAATATTCTAATTTTCTGAGATTTTTAATTTGGGGGTTTCATAAGCTTTAAGCCTTAATCATCAAAATTATAACAAATAAAGGACTGAAATATCTAATTTTGCATGCAATGAGTCTATATAATATATTAGTTTCACCTTTTAAGTTGAATTACTGAAATAAATGAACTTTTGCACAACATTCAAATTTTTCGAGTTTCACCTGTATATAGTTTTGCCTACTTTTGTTAAGTACCCATACTTCAAAGTAGCTATTTTTATCCGTATTTGAGAGAGATCTCTACAAATCTTTTCACTTTGCCACAAGGATCAATTGGCTTTATGCCCAGCTGCACTACTTCCTGAACTTCAGCCAGCTCCTTTGTTTCCTGTCTGCCATTATTGGACAAACTGATTAATCCAGGTGTGTCTGATTATTGTTGTTGCGACTACAGAGGTCAGACACACCTGGATTAATCAGTTTGTCCAATAATGGCAGACAGGAAACAAAGGAGCTGGCTGAAGTTCAGGAAGTAGTGCAGCTGTGCATAAAGCCAATTGGGCTCCTCTGGATGATGCTTTATCATACTTACTGTTATTACCTTTTCACTTCATAATAAAAAACCTATGTTTTCAATTGTGCCAGCCTTATATTTGAGAATTTACTAATTCTACGACAAAGGTTTTTCAATTATCTCAACAGCTTTACAACTACTGATATTTATACAATTTGTTTATATAAAAGGTTTCAAACATAAAATAATGCCATAGTATTTAATTTTGAATTTCTTCTTATTAAAACACTATTTAAAATGGGTTTCTTAGTTCTTAGTCAGTTTAATGTACTGAAAATTAATTCAAACTGATGTCATGAATTTATCAAATTATTTTAAAAGGAAATGTACTTTGCTGTATAGCTAGCTACTGCACGATTTGTTAATTGCAAAATGTAAGCAGCAGACTGTGCATTTACCATATGTATGCATGCAGCATGCGTAGTATTTAGCCTAATAGTTATCTGATAACTATCAGACCTCAAGTTTTATTTTGAGTGACACTGGAAGAGCTAAGCACGCAACGTAGTGAGAACACATGACAAGAATGCAGCACACTTAGGGTTGCCAACTGTCCCGAATTAGGCGGGACGTCCCGTATTTTGAGCCTAATTGATTTGTCCCGTACGGGACCTCACTTGTCCCGTTTTTTACTACTACGCTGATCTAACCACTGATACAACAGCAGCGAGCAGGGCTGATCACGACACTTGAGAATGATCACCGTCGCTGACAGACACACACACCCAACACCTCACACGTCACACCTAACCTATCATGATCATCCAATCACAGCCCCCCTCCTCTCACGCGCATCAGTATACGTTGTAAATGCGCCAATTCCTCCACACACACACAAAAAAAGTCGATAATCGATTTGGCATGTGGATAAAATATGGATAAACCTGCAAAAAAGAAAAGACTGTGCAGCTACAATAAAAATTGGGAGGTAAAAAATATATGGATTAAGCCAGTCAGCGGTGACTCAACAAAAGCCTTCTGTACTTTATGTCGCAGGGAATTTTCAGTTGCCCATGGAGGTGAGAATGACTTGACTAAACATGCTTCCACAGAAATGCACAAGAAGGCCACACTAGCTAAAGGTGCAAGCAATATCTGTGGATTCTTCGGGGTAACTACTGTGGAAACTGACAAAATAGCGGCAAGCGAAGCCTCATACGTGTATCACACCGTCAAACATGGACTCAGTTACAACAGCAACGACTGTCTTGTTAAGCTAAACGGTGCTTTGTTTCAAGACTCAAATGTTGTGAAGAAGATGCGCTTGGGGAGAACGAAAGCAGAGATGATCACAATGAATGTTTTAGGACCAAAGACTGTGCGGGATATCCTGAATGATCTGTCTCCATCTGAAGGTGAGCCTGTGTTTTACTCTGTTGCCACCGATGCCTCAAACAAGGGAAATAGAAAAATGTTTCCTGTGTGCGTGAGATATTTTTCTGTCTCTGATGGAGTGCAGTGCAAGTTACTTGACTTTTACGAAGATAGTGATGAAACTGCAAATGGTATTCATCGAGCTCTGATGAACTGCCTGGAAATGTATGAACTGGATATAAAAAACATCACAGCATATGCGGCAGATAATGCGAATGTTAACTTTGGAAAACACCACTCTGTTTACCAGTTATTGAGCAGTGCCAACAGTCGCATTTTGAAAGCTAATTGCCCGGCTCATATAGCTCATAACGCCTGCAAGCACGCCTGTGATCAGCTCTCAGTGGACATTGAGTCACTGGTTTTAAAGGTCTACAGCCACTTCTCAGTATCTGCTTCCAGAAGAGAGGAACTGTGTGCATTTTTTGCCTTTGTTGACATTGAGTGGCGTGAAATTCTGCGTCATGTGTGCACGCGATGGTTGTCTCTTCATCCAGCTGTTGATCGTCTCCTGCAGAGCTGGCCAGCTCTCACCTCATACTTCAGGTCCCTTGGGGAGACCTGTCCTTTGGCACTGAGGAGGACTTTTGAGGACGAAGAAAAAACTGCAGCTGCTGAGATTTATCTGTGCTTTTTCCACAACGTGGGGTGTGTGTTTGACACACTCGTTAGAAAGCTGGAAGAAACAAAGCTCTGCATCACAGATGTTTACGAGGAGGTGGAAAAATTCAAATTGAAGATGCTTCAGCGGAAAGAAGACAGCTTTTTTGGATACCAGACCAAGCAGCTGATGGACAAACAAGTGTCAGCAGCACAGAGATCAAAGCAAAAATGTGACTTTCTGAAGTTTTATGACTCTGTCATTGCATATATTGACAAATGGTTTGATTTCTCACCAGAAAATGTAATGATGAAACTGAAACCAATTGGCCTACATAAGGAGCTTTCCTTCACTGACCTGGAGCAGGTGGTGGTTGCCCTCAAAATGACAGAGACTGTGAGTATGGACCAACTCTATGAAGAGTTTTGTGCTAGTAAGGAAGAAATAAAGAAAGCCTCACAGGATACCACAAAATCCACCAGTGAGAAGTGGGTCACAGTTTTCCAAATTCTAGGGAACGCCAACTTGATCAACATGTTCAGGATTGTCTCATTTATCCTCAGTGTGCTAGGCTCAAATGCCTTTGTAGAGAGGATTTTCTCTCTGATGACCATTAAATGGTCAGACTCAAGAAACAGATGCAGCACAGAGCTCATCAAAAATGAACTTCAAATATCTGTGAACTGTGACCTGTCATGTAAGGACTTTTCTCTGACTGCACAAAAGGACAAAAGACTGCTTGAATCGGTCAAGGGCAGCCAAAAATATCCATGGAAAAAGTAGACTTAGTGAGCAGAGGCATGCCCCTCTTTTCTTCTTTTGCATTTAAATTATTTATTTTGTAAAGTTTTGTTTTTCAACTCATATATAGTTTGAATGAAATAAGAATGTGAAGCATTTATTCATAAGCATTTATTCCCCACCACTGTTTGTGTGCACAGAAGTTGCATGTTCTGAGTCTGCTATTTGATTCCTATTTGATGCTGCAAAAATACAGCATACAGACGCTATGTTATTTTTAGTTTGTCACATGCAAGATTAACATGAATTTTTCTAACCTATAGTGAAGGAGTCACAAGTGTTTTGTCTTAGTCTTTTGAACCATTACCTATTACCTTTACTATTTGTCTGTGTTAACACTGCTGTAAATGAACAAACTAAGATTAAACCTACTGTACTTGCCATGGCACGAGAGTTATGTATTAATATTTTATTAAGTTAGCTATCATTATGACAAATGGCTAAAAATCATACACTGTATTTTCGCACAAAACCAGCCCACCTGTTGTCCCTCATTTCATAGTGACAAAGTTGGCAACCCTAAGCACACTACTGTCTGAAATGTTTATTATCACCGCAACTTTAATATGTTTTGGTGTCCAATACGTTAGTATTAATAGCCTATATAGTGTATCACTCTGAGCAAAATAAACTCATCTCACCTTCTGGCATTAGCCGCTTCAGCCCCAGCATAGTCCTCATGCTTCTCTCATTAACAACTTATTTCATGCCCCGAAATCATAAACATTAATGATGAGATGAACACTGACGTGCTACACACTCTGTCATAAGTCCTTCATTCTGAGTCGTCTTCTTCAGTTTTTTTGGCAGATCGCTCTTATCAATGCATTACTGCCATCTCCTGGCAGCTTATAATAGTTCCCTTCCTTCCCTCCCTTGCCAGTAATGAAAGCCTCTTATCTGTGAAAGCTTAGTATGAAAATGTTGCAAAACGTTTTTTAAACGGCAACGGTGCAGCGTTGAACACCCTGTTCTGATGACACAGGAGTTGCAACTATGGCAGCTGAGAAGGACATTTGTGTTCTTTTTGAAGAATTTTCGGAGCCTGATGAAATCGATTTACATGTTTAAAGGTCCCGTTCTTCGTGTTTTTTTGAAGTGTTGATTGTGTGCAATATAACATGTGTTCATGTTTCGCGTGTAAAAAAAACAGTATTTTTCACACAATTTACTTATCTGTATACCACTAAATACGTAACGAGTTCTGATTGTGCCAGCGGTTCCCGTGTTGTGATTTGACAGCAGCTTAGCGCACATGGCACGGTTCCCGTGTTGTGATTCGACAGCAGCTTAGCGCACGTAACTTGCATGGAAAGGTCACGCCTCTTAACGGGGAGATGTATGCGCTTAATGATCTCTACAGCGTCCCTGGGAAAGCCAAACAAAGGTGATTTGACTCCGGGATGAAAATAACAGCGTCTCGACGACATGGCGACAAACACAGTCAAACGCACCACTTCCTTTTCTCCACGCGACCGTCCTCTTCTCCACGTGGGACAGCAACAAGACCACGCCCCCTTTTTCGCGTATTCTTGTGGGCGGAGGTTAGTCTGTTCTACTGTTCTACTGACGTAATTAATGAAGGAAGTACCAGGATGTAGTGATGTCCGGTTCGCGAACGAATCGTTCTTTTGAACCGGTTCTTTTTAGTGAACCGGTCGAACCAGTTCACCAAATCGGACTGAATCGTTCTAAACAGTTCGCATCTCTAGTAAGCACTAATCCACAAATTTATAAAATTAATCACTTTTTGACGTGTCTGACTGTCCCTCTGACTCGAAATAAACCAACATCCTGGAGTTATTCAGTTACTCCAACAGTACACTAACCTATTATAAGAGAGAACTGATGATGATTGATGTCAGCGAGCAGCAGCTGATGATACTGAGCATGCGCAGCGCACACGAACGAGCGTCACAGTTCTCGTTCTCGAGTTAAGAATCGGTTGCATCGGTTTTCGGATCAGCAGTACACTGAATCGAGAACGTACGCAGACCGGTCTGTCACAGTTCTCGTTCTCGAGTCAAGAATCGGTTGCAACCGGTTGCAGCGGTTTTCGGATCACCAGTACACTGAATCGAGAACGTACGCAGACCGGTCTGTCACAGTTCTCGTTCTCGAGTCAAGAATCGGTTGCAGCGGTTTTCGGATCAGCAGTACACTGAATCGAGAACTGTTTATTTCGGACATGTCCGATTTGAGAACCCATGAACTGATACTGACTGAGCATGCGTGTGATTCTTCAAGAGAACGAAAAGCAAGTTTTGTTGAACATCGAGACGTGTTATAATATAAAACATTGTGGAAATATGTTTTCATCATTTCAAGTTCATTACTGTCTTATCACTGTATGAGCATGTGATTGACTATTTGTGATTGAAGTATTTATTTATTTAAAAGATTAATGTTAACGTGTAATTACAGTTTATGAGGACACATTCACAAATTGGGTTAGTATTAAATAAACAATGTTTTAATAAAAAAATATTAAAGTGTTCAAATAATACACACATTTTAAAAAGAACAATTGCTGGAAAAGTGCACTTACACACTGTAATTGTCTTACACACTATATTTAACAGGTATTGCCTGTTTTTAAAAAACTTTAAAAAAAGTTATTGTGCTTTATCAAAAATTATAAATAATAATAATAGCAAAAACAAAATGCAAAGGCAGTTTTAAACAGAGGTTAAGTTACCATATGCAGCTTGACTGTCTCTTATAATAGGTTTGAATTCAGAAAAACAATCTGCCTAACTTTGTTAGGACCCATTGTATTTAATTTGTAAACAAGGTGATATAAAGATAAAAATGACGACCCTAATCAAACTACAGCGAAGGTGAAGCAAGCGACTCCTTTTGAATCGCTCTGGCGGTTCTCGAATCTCAATTTCGTTCTTGTTCTCGAGTCAAGAATCGGTTGCAGCGGTTTTCGGATCAGCAGTACACTGAATCGAGAACTGTTTATTTCGGACATGTCCGATTGAGAACCGATGAGATGATGATACTGAGCATGCGTCGAGCGACTGACTGACTGCACGGCGAGTCTCTCTGAGTCTGAACCGAACGAACATCAGCTGATATGAGCGCGTGTCTGTGAAACGACTCCGACATGAATGAGGTGAACATTTGGCGAACCGTATTTATTTAATTACAAAAACATAGTAAGTGGATCATGGTTTCTGCACTGATGAAGACTGATTTATTGATTTTATAAATGTAAAGATTGTTTGCATCACTGCATGTGTTTGGATGCTTTAGATGTAAAACTTTGGATTATGATGATTATGATTATCAGATTATGATGATATTTTTATCTGACTGATGTTATAATTACTGACTTTATATATTTTAATGTGTAAAGTGTGTTTATCCAACCCGCAATAGACTTGACGTAATGACGTCATCGCGAAATGACGTTTGAGCGTAAAAGAACTGGTGAACCGGTTTTTTGATCCGGTTCATTGAAACGAACTGTCCGAAAGAACCGGTTCGCGGAAAAGAACCGAACTTCCCATCACTACCAGGATGTAGTCCAAGCCGGCCGTTCGCTGTAGGCTTTGAAAGGGAACTTCTGTTAAATAAAATATCTCGCTTGGCATTGAACTTTGAGCTTTATAATTTTACAGGTATTATTTATGCTCTAACAGCAACATTACACACTAACTAAAGTTTGAACAGTGGGATCACAAAGAACGGGACCTTTAATACTGCAAAATATGCTCGATGCAATCACTGCCCTTGCCGTCCAGAATAAAAGAGAACATCCCCATTCCATTTAATTAACTTTTTTATCTCCTTGTAATCAATTCTAATTTAAATCATTTTATTTCTAGTTCTTACTTTTTTGATACCTTGTATTTTCTTTCTCTTTTTTACGTAAAGCACTTAATTACCATTATGAAATTTGGTATATAAATAAACTTGCCTTGCAATGAATCAAAGTTAAGGTTATAGGGATGTTACATTTATGTGTGTGTAATACATTCTGTCCTTATGGGACTTGCTGTAGGCAAGAGAGGGATGGGCATGCACATGTATGAGTTATACTGTTGGTCCCTGGAGAACATGTGATGAAGAATTAAAAGTGCACAGTTCATGGAAGTTCCAAGTCTCGTTTTCATTTATTTTATAATGTGAAAGTGTTTAGGCGAACCCGATACAAAAGCTTGGTTACATTGATATGCTATAGTTTTACTATAAAACTCTTACGACAATCATGTCTTCTAATATCTTCAATTGAGCGTATACCGAGCTGCAGCGGACACATTTGTAAACAACTTCGCTTGGACCCATTGTGCAAGCAGTCTCTTTAATACCGATTGGTTTATATACATGTTGCTGCTAATTGGGCTGACATTTTTGACACACCCACCAAACGAGAGAAAACGCATCTCAAACCCGTTGCAAACCGTTTCCAGGAAACATGACATTCGACCGGAATCCATAGCAAAACGTTGCGCACCGGTTTGAGCTTTGAACATGCCCCAGTTGAGATTCTTTGGCTTTACTTCTGGCTCCGCACAGTTCAGAGAAGTAAGGAACACCAATTATTTTAAAGTGCCCCTATTATGGCATTTGAAAGGTTCCTATTTATGCTTTGGGAGTCCCCAACAACAGGTTTACATGCATACAAGGTCAAAAATATATTGTCTTATAATATGCATTTATTTTTACCTTATTTGCTCAACGACTCCCAAAGGATTCACTCAACGATTCATTGATTCCAAACCCCTCTTTTGTGTGACGCTAATCTGCGGTGATTGGTCAGATGACCCAGTCAGTTGTGATTGGTATACTGCACATGTCGAAAACGTAAAACGGAATGCCTAGTGTTGAACAGACATGGCATCAATTTTGCCTTACCAATTTGAGCCAGAGTCAGACAAGGAAACGCCCAGAGTTGCTGATGAACCAGAAAGTCAATCGCAAACACGACTGGAGCAGGACCTTTTTCAATGGTAAGTAAAACGATTTGTATAATTGATTCAGAGATGACTATTGAGAGACAATAACTTTATATCAGTGCTCTATCAGATTTAAAACTGCATGTTTTCATTCACTTAGAGCTATGATACATGTCACAGGTCGGGGGGGTCAAACCAGTCTGCACCCACCCCTAAAACCCAGGACCACCTCGAGGAGCGTGCCAGAGACCAGACAGACAGAAGAATAAGAGTTTGACAAGGTTTTATTTATTAAAAGTTCAATAAAAAAGTCTCAATGGGGCCTCTGGGTCCACCCCACCGATGCGGGGGCCGAACCACTGACCAGAGGAGGGGGGAAGTCGGTCACCGGCCCGACACACAGGTGAGTATCTTGGTAAGTCGGCCGCCTTCAGGCGTGGGGCAGGACAGGATCTCGTGGTCGGGGAGGGCCTTCCCTCGGGCAGGCAGACAGGTGCGTATGTCAAATCAGTGTCTCTCTCTCTCAGGCGGGCATCCCATAAGGGGCCGTTGGCGGAAGAATGCTGGCTGGAGCATGCGTCTATCAGCAGACGGAGGTATGTCCAGTAGGTGCCTCACTTTCAGGCAGACATCCCATAAGGGACCGTTGGCAGAGGAATGCTCTGTTAGACAGACAGGGTACGTTATACAACTGCATACATATTTCTCCGTAGGACAACGGAACAGGCTTACGGCTGAAATGTGCTTCTACCAAGCAGGCAGAGGTAGGTTCAATGGGTGTCTCTCTCTTTCGTCTCAGGCAGTCATCACATGAGGAAGCACTGATCGGGGAATTCTTCTACTGACAGACAGGGTACGTTATGCGAATACATACATGCTTTTCCTCAGTGCAGAGGTAAGGGCTTACGACTGGAGTGTACTACAAAGTAAACGAAGGCATGTCCAGTAGGTTTCTCTCTTTCAGGCAGACATCCCATAAGGGCTCGTTGGTGGAAGAATGCTCTATGGAAGAGACAGAGTATGTTATGCGAATACATACATGCTTTTCCTCAGTGCAGAGGCAAGGGCTTACCACTGGAGTGTACCACAAAGTAGACGAAGGCATGTCTAGTAGGTTTCTCTCTTTCAGGCAGACATCCCATAAGGGCTCGTTGGCGGAAGAATGCTCTATGGAACAGACAGAGTATGTTATGCGAATACATACATGCTTTTCCTCAGTGCAAAGGCAAGGGCTTATGACTGGAGTGTACTACAAAGTAGACGAAGGCATGTCCAGTAGGTCTCTCTCTTTCAGGCAGACATCCCATAAGGGCCCGTTGGTGGAAGAATGCTCTATGGAACAGACAGAGTACGTTATGTGAATACATGCATGCTTTTCCTCAGTGCAGAGGCAAGGGCTTACGACTGGAGTGTACTACAAAGTAGACGAAGGCATGTCCAGTAGGTTTCTCTCTTTCAGGCAGACATCACATTCAACACCTGTAATCCCTCTTCAGTGACAGCGGATGGAAATGGGAAATGGATAGTGCACGGCAGTCAATGTATTTTAATCCCCACACACTGCAACCTCACTTAAACGCAATACTTTGTGACACATCAATTCAGGCACTGCATATCCACTCTCTCTCTCAGTGCAATAAGGCCAGCACTCACCCGTTGATCGGTTCTTCCACTGTCGTACTGAATCCGTTACCTTCATATAACGTGGGGATTAGGATGCCTTTTTACTGAAGCGTAGACGAACACTCCCTTGACACTCGATCACACTCAGAAGAAGAAACAAGAGTTCAGCGGTGACTCGGAACACTCTCTCAGGTGACAATTACACTCGTGATCAGTACACTTCACAACTTCATATTCAGGGGGGGGCGGGACATAAATTCACGGAACTTAGTTCCGCCTCAATTTCGTCACCTTGTGACAATACACACTACATGAAAGGTAATTTGTAGTGTTGTAGTACTCGAGACAGGTCTTGGTCTTAAGACCGGTCTTAAGACAATTTTTTGATTTTCTTGGTCTTGTCTTGGTCTCGACCACATTTGTACTCGGCCTTGTCTTAGTCTCAGACTAAGAGGACTTGGGATTTTGTTTCAAGACCGTCCAATAGCGAGTGCAAAAGGTCTTTATTTCTGACACAAACATGAGAACAAACATGTGGCAGAATGTCAATGAGAATGAGCGAAGTCCAGAGCATGCAGGAAGTCAGTAAGACAGGAACTCGGCGGAGCGAGACATGACACAGGGACGCAATGGGCGAAGACCAGGCAATGGAAACTCCAGGAAGCGGAAACCCACACACACGACACCAGGGAAGACGAACTGCATACGAGGACACTCAGGGACAACTACAACGATCGACAAACACACAGTTGGCAGGTAAGGCAATAAATAGGCAGGTGAAATGAGGTGCAGCGGGTGGTGATGATGATGATGATGATGATGATGATGATGATAGCAGTGATCAGTGACCACGCCTCCAACACAACCAAACACACATCTAAGAGAGATGAACCAGTGAATCTATGAACCGTGAGGGCACCCTCCCCCTAGGAGCATCTCCTATTGTATCGATTGTAATCATCGATAAGGGAGTGATCCAGTATGTCCCTAGCAGGAACCCAACTTCTCTCCTCCGGACCGTAACCCTCCCAGTCCACCAAGTACTGAAATCAGCGTCCCCTCCACCTTGAGTCCAGAATACGGTTGATCGAATAAGTGGGTTCCCCATCTACGAGTCGTGGCGGGGGAGGAACTTGAACAGGCGGATTAATCTGGGCATGAAATACAGGTTTTAATTTGGATACATGGAAGACGGGGTGAATTCTCCCGTATGCGGGAGGTAGTTTGAGGCGGACTGTCACCGGACTAAGGATCTTGGTGACAGAAAACAGGCCAATGAATTTAGGAGCAAGTTTGTTACAAACGCGACCTCTGATTCCAGACCAGGAAAATTAGGTGGCTGGTAACCTATACTACCTTCAAACGGAGATAGACCCGTAGGCGGCACTGGCAACGAGTTATGTGTGTACTCAACCCGTGAGATCGAAAAGTGAGTATAACCGAAACCGAAAGTGAGTATAACTTTCCCTTAGGCGGAGACGTACCTGGCTGTAATTCTATAGCACAGTCATAGGGACGATGAGGAGGTAGAGAAGCAGCCCGGGACTTACTGAACACCTCCTTCAAGTCAAGATACTCCGTGGGCACAGTTGACAGATCCACCGACTCATCCTGCAACACAAAACTAGACACAGATGGACGGGCAGACACAAGACAAGAGGCATAACACTGATCGTACCAGGTAGAAATGGCATTGTGACCCCAGTCAACCCTGGGGTTGTGCTTGACCAACCAAAGATGACAGAGGATGATGGGAACAAGAGGTGAGTCAGTGATAAGAAAGTCAATGGTCTCTGTGTGGTTGCCAGATGTAGTCAGAGTGATGAAGTCAGTGGAGTGGGTAATAGCTGGAAGAATCTGTCCATTGAGAACATGCACAGTGATGGAGTGACGAAAGGGTTTAGTAGGATTCTGGAGCTGACTGGCCTAAGAACAATCCAAGAAATTACCTTCCAATCCCGAATCCACCATGGCCTGGCAGCTGTAATACCCATCTGCTCATTGCAGTCTTACCGGAAGGAGAGTGGTGGATGAGGATTTCCCCAACCTGGAACCGCCCGACAGTAACCTCAGCTCTACTGTCGGGCTCGATCTTTTACCGGGCAGTTATTGAGGAAATGCCCCATCCCACCGCAGTAGAAACAGAGTCCTCCTGTACAACGGCGTTCGCTCTCCTCCCGGGAAAGCCGAGCTCTACCCACCTGCATGGGCTCAAGATCAACGTGTGGGCTGACCGTTGTAGTGGACAGCACATTCCAGGGCCCAGTTTATGGCCGGGCTCCTCTCTGTCCATAACAGTGGACAAAGGTTTGCTACATTTTGATTGGATCTTGGTAGACTGACACAAACAAACTGTCCAACGCCATCAGATAAAGATGCTTGGACAACAGCCAGACACCTCTTGTACCAAGCCTAGGAAGGACAAGACATCTCATTGGTCCACATGCAGTTTCTGCCCTTCACCCAAATCTCTAGTGTCCTGGTCTATGACTGCCATAAAAATTCCACAGGACCTTAGCAGAAGTGGGTGAAAGAAAGACCACATCCAAATCCATTCATAACTATGTATGAAAAAAAGACTGATGTAAAGTACACACATCCATTTCATATTTCATACTTATTCAGAGAAATAAGTATTCTCAGTGACAGTTATTTGTAATGCAACATCTTACACAGAGTCAGCTGTTAATGAACAAATCAATGCATGAACAGTTCAATCTTTTTCCATTATGTTTGGTTTCTATTTGTTTAGAATATTCCCAAGGGTATTCTGATGGTGGTTTGGAAAGTGAGAAATGCATTGGTAAACTTTAAAGACACTTTAAAGACTTCAAACTGTGTACAGTATGCAAATTAGTTCCACAGGAGAAAGGAGGGTGGGCCACACGGTGAGCCCCCTCTGATGCCAGCAGCCAATCACAACACTGGAATGGAGAAGCGCCAAAATGCAATCTCCTCCTATTCGGAAAAGGATAAAGGTACCCTTTCAACAGACACACCTTGTTCTGAGTCTCCCTTCAAGAGAGACATAACAGATACACCGTAATGTTCTGAGTTTCTCCTTGAGAGAGACAAACAGTTCACCAAGTTCTGAGTCTGTCCGGTGAGCATGAGACTGTGATCGAGCAACAAGTTCTGAGCCTCTGGTTCATCCAGAGAAACAACAAAAGATCCAAGGATCTGAGTCTACAGCTTGTGAGGCAGCAACAGATACGACCACGTTCTGAGCCTCCAGCCTGTGAGGAAAGAGACATTAACAACCACTACGTTCAGAGTTTTAGTCCAGCGAGACTACAGCATGTCCCGAGTCTCCATGCCAGAGAGACCAAAGCGGATTGACCAAGTCCTGAGTGTCTGACCCACAGAGTCAGAAGACACACAGAGACATTTGCAACAAGGTTAAGCTCAGGAGAGCAAACCTTCACTTCGAGGTTCCTTCGTCTGCATGTTCCAGATTAAGGACCTTCTGCACCTACTTCAGGGCCTCATCTGCGTGTTCCAGATTAAGGACCCTTTGGTGCTCCAGGAGATCAGCATCCCACAGATCTTCGTGTTCAAGACTGTTGAAACGGATTCCAGCTCCTTTCCCACTGCATTGTCACCCAGCACAACCAGTGGAAGAACTGCTCCATCGGACTGCTTACTCAACCAAGTGGAACGTAAATATCACTTAACCAAACCTCTTTCCAGAAACCTTGGCATTGTTGTATATATCAGTATATGATTCTCATTTACATTAGAGGTAATTTAACTGATGCTAGTTAATAACAAATAATCTTTCGTCATTTGTTTGATGCATAATAAGGTTCTTCACCTTAGTTTCAGAGAAACAACAATTTATCTTTCCATAAGATAACGCAACTCTTCCATAGCCACACTCAACTTAATCACCTGTATTGTATGTATCTTATGCACTTTATTCCTTTATCATTCATTGTATTCATTTAGTAGTGGTGCTAGTTATTCTTGTTTATCTTTTGTTAATAAAATCTATTTTATTACAATTGTGTCTTAATTGTGCTGATAATACAGAAAAGGCTCTACAAGTTAGAAATCTCACCAATCTTTCAGATAAATCAGCTGACCAACTCTCCCCACTTTACATTCAGTCTAAAATGATTGAACCGCCTCTCGTTTGAAGCGTTCTCATAGAGCCAAGGTAAAAGACCTTGATTAGTGTCCCAAACTAAGAGAGGGGGAAGGTGGTCATCTGATGTACTCATAACCACACCTTAAGTGACGTGTGATCCAAAAATCACAACGTCTGCGGTGACGTGAGTACCAATCACTACCTTACTTAACGTCCTTGTGTGGCGGGGCTGCAATGGGCAGACACAAATTTACCAGAAGTATGACTACGCCAGAGTATGGCGAAGGAAGCAAAAATTTTTTACACTAATGCACGACTACGCCACCCCGATTCTATAACCGGGGAAATTCAAACCCAATATAGGGCACACAGGTTCGTCACCACGAACGACAAGAGACGTAGATATAAATACAAAAATTATTTTATTTCACATAAAATGTAGAAAGCTGTTGACCAAAAAAAGAGAAAATAATAATAAAGGAAAAACAAAAAGAGAACCTTCAGGCTGAGGCTTACCAGTGGGCAGCTAGCTGGACAGTGAGCATCTTACGACACACACCTCACTCAATTATGCTCCACACAACCACTCACACTGCACACACACTCTAAGTGAGGAAGACGAAAGGGGTCAAAATGGCAAACACTCTGTGAGAAACACCACCACCACAGGGCAAAAGCAGCTAGCTTCCCTCACTGGGGGCCTTCAGCTCCTGAGTAAACAAAAAGAAACCAAATATAAGAACACACTTAAACACATTAAACCAAGACAAATTATATGAGAAAAAGTTCTTGCAACAAAAGGCCCACTGGCCACAGGAGTCAGGCAGATATTTAATTAGGTTCACGACGAGCATATGAACCAATACCGGCCATGGAGCGGCAAGAGGACAATGATAACCAAAAAGGGAAGAAAATAAACAATACAAAGGAAAACAATTGAATGGGTTTCAAATTAAATCACAAAATACAAGAACTAAATTAGTGACAACTGAAAGAACTCAAATCAAAACACCTCCACACCATTCCGTGAAGGAGTGAGGATTGGAGAAAAATGATCACAAATAACAGGACACACGCTGCCGGTGGCAATATAACAATCAGTGGGGCTAAACATGCACTGTTAAGAGTACATCTCATTTTACGTGTCGGCTCGGTCTAGCCATCCTCCCCTAGGCCACCGGCATGAGCGTGAAACACAAAAACAAATGAAATCACAGAATGGTCAGTCACAGAACTACAGCAGAACAAAACAGTGCAGTCTCGGTGTCGTCTAAGGAGCGTTTGCGCTGCCGTCCGCAGAACCGAAGTGTTCACGAGCAGTTGCCCCACTAAAATACACAGATTTCCAAAATCAGTTAAAACATCAAAACCCACGATGCTCAAGGGGCTAGATATACGTACCCAGAAGTAGATTGCTAAGCACATGGGTTCAATCACTCATAACGCTATCTGTAGGTATTTAACGAAGACGAAACTGCAAACATGCAAACGCTGCATAAGAGCGCACACACCTGGGCTGCAACACGAGCGAAGCACAAATTACTACGAGTCACACCACAACACACATTAATGCATTAGGGTTACCATACCTGGGGTTAAAGAGAGCCTGTACCCATCGGCAAAGTCACACCAGCCGTAACCTGGCTATAACAAAAGAGACACATTTAACTGGTGCATAGGCACTAGTAGCAACGTTAGCCAAACAGCTAGGTACATACCTCCCGCAGAGCTGCGAGCGCACACCCACACGACAAAATGGTATGATGCGCACCCAGGTGACAACTCCGCCTTAAATATGCCAGGAATGGCAGTGATAGGCTGTCACACCCACCATTCAGGTGACAACTATGTTCAATAGTGCGGGACCTAGACCGCCCTGCTACAATCGGATGGACGAAGGTAAAATCACTACATAATTGGCGTCCCTTGTTTGGGCCCAAAAGTGAAATTATTACACCGTGCTACCTCCAGAGTTCTCTGGAAACTCTGAGAACAGTCTGGGTAGAGAACGATGATCCCGCTGTGAAGACGCGCATCCACGCGCAGTGCCAACTCCATGAGCGCGTTGAGACTTGGGAAGTTCCAGAGCGTAAAGCTCCTTCTGCACACGGCCAGCCAGCCCATGCGGGAAGATGTCCCACTGTGCCTCCTCGTTCCACTTACACTCTGCAGCCAGTGTCCTGAAGTCAATCATATAGTCAGAGACGGGTCGGTTGTTCTGACGGAGATCCGCAAGCCTGCAGGCCACCTCGTGACAAGCGACCGCACGGTCAAAGACCCGTCTCATCTCTTTGGAGAGTGCAGGGAACGAGAAACAGCACGGATGTTGATTTTCCCACACCGCCGTTCCCCACAGAGCCACGCTAGCAGGGTTAAAACCAATGCTACTCTTGACTCCTCTGTAGCGAATGTCCTAAGCTGCAATTAGAAAAACAGAACATCTTGTAAGAAAAGATCTACAGAGATCAGGCTCTCCTGCATATCTCTCGGGTGTTGGAATGCTGGTAGTTAGTGTTGACTCATGCTGGTAGTTAGTGTTGACTGGTTGAGCCAGTGAATCCATGAACCGTGACAAAATTGCTGGTGCATTGCCTGATTTATTTATTAACATCATTAATGTGATTGGATGTAAAACTTACTGCTTCAGATGCAATCAATAACTTATTTATAATTAGATTTATTTATTGTGAATGAGATTTATTCATAGCAACGTTGCCTGTTGTTATTGAGTGTTTTGAGTTTGAACGCCCTCGTGCGTGTTACAGTTTTGAGGATCGTGAGATCAATAAAAGAGTGCAGTCCCAGTTCCGCCGACCCCGTCTTCTTCCTTCCCTCACCTACACGAGCCAAACACTACAGTCTTGTCTTGGTCTCAACCCCTCCAAGTCTTGTCTTGGTCTCTACACACATTGGTATTGGTCTCGGATTAGGTGGTCTAGTGCAGGGAACGAGAAACAGCACGGATGTTGATTTTCCCACACCGCCGTTCCCCACAGAGCCACGCTAGCAGGGTTAAAACCAATGCTACTCTTGACTCCTCTGTAGCGAATGTCCTAAGCTGCAATTAGAAAAACAGAACATCTTGTAAGAAAAGATCTACAGAGATCAGGCTCTCCTGCATATCTCTCGGGTGTTGGAATGCTGGTAGTTAGTGTTGACTCATGCTGGTAGTTAGTGTTGACTGGTTGAGCCAGTGAATCCATGAACCGTGACAAAATTGCTGGTGCATTGCCTGATTTATTTATTAACATCATTAATGTGATTGGATGTAAAACTTACTGCTTCAGATGCAATCAATAACTTATTTATAATTAGATTTATTTATTGTGAATGAGATTTATTCATAGCAACGTTGCCTGTTGTTATTGAGTGTTTTGAGTTTGAACGCCCTCGTGCGTGTTACAGTTTTGAGGATCGTGAGATCAATAAAAGAGTGCAGTCCCAGTTCCGCCGACCCCGTCTTCTTCCTTCCCTCACCTACACGAGCCAAACACTACAGTCTTGTCTTGGTCTCAACCCCTCCAAGTCTTGTCTTGGTCTCTACACACATTGGTATTGGTCTCGGATTAGGTGGTCTTGACTACAACAACAAAAAATTCATAATGGGGCACTTTAATTACTTATACTACGTATGTATGTTTGATTCTGGTTGATGAAAAGGTGTGCAATTATTTTTTAGGAAACACACATTTAAATTCTTTAGGCAGGTCTTGAACGCATTACAGCATGACTTCGCCCAATTATTTTAGTTATTTCAAAGGCTTTTTACAGCCTTCAACAGCAAAAGAACCAAACCCACAGAGACTTTGACCTAGCCAATACATTTATCAAACAATATAATAAAAATGACAAACTATTTCTTGATTTTTCTACGAAATTTTCTTTTTATTATCTAAGGAAAGCAGGCTCTCTTTCTCCCGCTCTTGCATTACATTCAACTGGAACTAGAAGTGGGCTTCAGTCTTCACATCTTAAGCGAGACTCCAATCCGGAGGGAGCGAACATGTTCAGTTCAAAGGAAAGGGCACTGTGAATGGCATAGGGAACATTGATACATCACTTCACAGGAAGTGGAGAGGGAAAATCATTAACTGTCATACTGCGCACCACATCACCTGTCAGAAGTAATAGAGCAGAGCCATTGGAACTTTTGGAGTTTTTCAATGGGTGAATTTTAAACGGAGGTGAGCATCCCTATTGCCCTATACTTGACTTATGGGGCCAGTGGGCTTGAGTTTATGTTTGGGTCGTACTTAAGCTACAAATGACCTTAACTAACCAAACTCGGCCATATTGAAGGGCATTTCAAGGAAGCTTCCTTAGGAGTCATAACGAGGATACACATATGTATCTTTCCCTCACATCCTAAGGGAGTGACGCGGAAAGGAAACAAGGATGCACAAATAAGAAATGAGAAGCACCCATTATAATGCAATAAAATACAGGATGTGCTCTCTCATTTGAGAGGTGATCAAAAATAACACTTACCAATAAAGCCATTTTTAAGTCTTTTTACTTTAGTTTTGTTTTATTTTATTATATTTGTTTATTTATTTTATATTTAATTTTATATATTTTATTTTATTTGTATAGAACATTTAAAAACAACTTGAGTTGGCCAAAGTGCTTTCCATTAAAAAAATATTCCAAATACATAAATAACATTAATACAAAAACATTAAACACCAATTTTACCTTTTTCACAGGGCTTTTTGCTGTGGCGGCCCCGAAGCTCTGGAATAGTTTGCCCCTTTATATTAGACAGGCTCAAACACTTGCTGTTTTTAAATCTAGCCTAAAAACATATTTTTATTGTCTGGCATTTGACACTATCTGAGAGCTGCTTTCTTATTGTTTAAATTGGTTTTGTTTTGTTTCTTTTCCTTTGTAAGTGATTGTTTGTATTATTGATATTTTAGTTTATGTGTGCACAGCACTTTGATAAACACCTGCTGTTTTTAAAAAGTGCTTTATATATAAACTTTGACTTGACTTGACTGACCAAATCAAAAAGAGAAATTAAAACACAAGACAACAGTAAATCTAATACCCAATCTAGTACCACATCTAATATCCAAAAGTTAGGTTATTCCAGCGGCAGGGTACAGTAACAGAGAGGCACGATTGTAAATATATTATTGTAATATTTGTGTCCTCTTATGTCATATTCTAAAAATGTAATCAATAAATTCAATCAGTATACAAAAGACGCTGTTTGGCTATTACCAATCAAATTAAATCAATATCAATAAAATCCATCTTTGGATTTACCCATATCCTACTGTTTAATGCAGCTCAGATGTGGCATAACAACAATTATGATTGCATAAATTATATAAAGGGATTAATATTTTAAATATAACATTTTCAATGTAGAAATATTAAATTATTAAATAAATGAAATAGGCTACTCTTTAAATGTGAAACTTAAACCACCAGTAGGTAGTTGTCACAGACACGCCAGGCTCCCACGTCATCCAATCACAATGCACTCCTTCACCAGATTATTAATCATGAGAACCTGCATCCCATCAGCACTACAATCACCCACAGCATAAAAAACACTCTCAAACACTCAGTTACTGTCCGGTCTTGTTAGCATGTAAGACTCTTACCTTCATGCTTACCTCAAGGACTTCTATACCTGCCTCCTGTGTTCCTTCCAAGTCTCCATCGTGTCTCCACGCCTTGCGTCTTCCTCCAGAGTCTCCCTCGATCCAAGTCTGTCTCCATCCCGCTAAACCTGCAAGTATAAAGACTGTATCAGTCAAGATATCGTCATCAGACTCCCACGAACTTCTGAATCACTCACCTGCACTTCCGTTCTCACCATCTGGTTGTTCAATAAACATCACTAACCTGTACTCCTTGTCTCCGTCACTTCTGTTGTGTAACAGTGAGTGGTCAAATCTTAATAAATGAGTTGAATCCTTCATTCAACCGATTTGTTTAAAATGTGAATTCATTTAACATTGCAAACGACTGTATTTATGAATCGGGAAACTTAATTACTGTTGTAAGGAAGTCTTAGCAGTGGCTAGGCAGGCAGCAAGAAAAAGCAAAAACTCTGAAGTCTCTTAAAGGTGATTTAATTTTCTTATCAGGGCATGCTCCAAACAGTGTAACAAGGATTCATCCACCAAATTCCAATACAGGAAAAAACCAAAGTACAAACAAATGAAGGGCGAAAAAAAGAAAATAATACTTTATATGATAAAAATCAACACGTTGGCTACAGGTCCAAGTGTCACACTCAGTTCTCTCTTTTTCCTTTGTCTAAACAGTTAGATGCTTTATAGCTGAGGCCCCCCCCCCCCCCCCCCCAAACACACCAATGACAGGGCTATTTGAATTACAATTTGCATAGCTTCTTTATCAGATCATATTTCACATCAACATTCAAACATGAATATTGGCATCTTCTTTAACAAGCTCAATTTTCATCATGAAAACCAGCGAGAATCTTAAAAGACATGCATTCAATTTAATAACATTCAACATTCTCAATGCTTCAACTCCTCCTCCTTTGAATGGTATAAGTCAAGCTTCCTGTTCGTGGGCCCCTCCTACTAGTAAGTTCCAGGAAAAAGGTAAGACAAAGAGAATCACCATTAACAAACAAATCAGTATTGGTCTTATTTTCATTCACCTTTTCTTATATACAGGAACCAAGGACTACCAAACATTAGTCACAATGAAATCTGCACCTTCCATTTGACACATGTATGAGACAAAACATTGTTGATTGTTTTTTTTTTATTTAAAGTTGCATACCTCACTTTATCACATTTCTCCCTTTCCCCCTCTGGATGGTATTAGTCTGGTAAATGGGATAAGTAATTGTCACGTCACAAACAAAGGAAACTGGTGCGAGAACTCAAGTGCAGGGAAAAAAGGTATTTATTACAAAACAAACATAAACACAAAACAAAACCCCCAATGGGGCAAAACATAATCATAAACAGAAACAAACTCAAAACATACCAAACACGGGGAAACAGGAGACGTTGACATGACATAGAACAACGTACCAGCACAGGACAGAGAACACAATGAGTTTAAATAAGGGACAAACAAGGCAGGTAATGAGGAACAACAGGTGGGGCAAATAATCAATGATTGGATAACAAGAGGGGTGGAGTCAGACAAGGACAAGAGCACGGGAGGGACAGACCAGGGAGGGACGAGAGGGACAGACCAGGGAGGGACGGGGGAAACAAAAAGTTCAGGTGGCCAGGGTGGCCCGCAGAATTCAGACGGCCAGGGCGGCACGCAGAGTTCAGGCGGCCAGGGCAACACGCAGAGATCAGGCGGCCAGGGCGGCACACAGAGTTCAGACCAGGGCGGAGCGGAAAGAGCAGGATGCCAGGGCGGTGCGGGAAGAGCAGGACGCCAGGGCGGCGCAGCAGAGCAGGGCATCTGGGTGGTGCAGACAGAGCAGGTTGTCTGGGTGGCGCAGGCAGAGCAGGGTGCCTGGGTGGCACGGACAGAGCATGGTGCCGGGTCGGCGCAGGCAGAGCAGGGACCACCGGAACTGGGACCACCGGAACAGGGACCACCGGAACCGTCATGGAGGGAGCCTTCCTTCTCCTCCTCCGCTTAAAGACCACCGGAACTGGGTCCACCGGCGGAACTGGGACCACCGGAACAGAGACCACCGGAGCAGTCGTGGAGGGAGCCCTTCGCCTCCTGCTCCGTTTTGGAACAGGGATCACCGGAACACGGGCCACCGGAATTATCGCAACCATGGTCCTAGGAGGACTGGAATCCAGCCGGTCCACAAACTCCCAGAAATTAGGAGTCCCCATTCTCCCCATCTCCTGAGGACTGAGAGGCATGTCCAGGCAGAGGTTGAAAACCTCTCCATCTCGTTGAGATACAGATGATGCACCTCAATAAGGAATTGGCAGGCAAACTCTCTTACACCCGCCCCCTGCTGACGGATGTATTTAGAGTTTACCTGCCGCATCACCTGTAAGCTTCTGCTAAGCTCCATGGTCACAGGGGAAAAGAGAACAAAAAACTCCTCCTGCTGAGTCCTCCGATGGCTGGTACGTTCTGTCACGTCACAAACAAAGGAAACTGGTGCGAGGACTCAAGTGTAGGGAAAAAAGGTATTTATTACAAAACAAACATAAACACAAAACAAAACAAAACAAAACAAGCAAAACATAATCAAACTCATGAACAGAAACAAACTCAAAACATACCAAACACGGGGAGACGTTGACATGACATAGAACAACGTACCAGCACAAGATAGAGAACACAATGAGTTTAAATAAGGGACAAACAAGGCAGGTAATGAGGAACAACATGTGGGGCAAATAATCAATGATTGGATAACAAGAGGGGTGGAGTCAGACAAGGACAAGAGCACATGCTCAAAATAACAAAACCCCACATGTGATCAACGAGACAGGACAGACATGTGACAGTAATTAGCAATGAGATTTTTCTTACCTGGACAATGCTCAATTGTAAATGTATATGGTTGCGGAGCCAGACACCAGCACAATATCCTCGAATTACTATTCTGCATTGTTTGCATCAATTTCAAGGCTCGTGGTAAGTTTACAAGGTGAATTGCCACCCAAGTAGATAATACCAGAGAGAGTCAACAGCCACTAAATAGCAAGGCCTGTCTTTTCATCTTTATCTCTCTTTCAAAGAGTTTTCTGCTCAAAAACAGCACTGGCCTCTCACTCCCAGACTCTCCTTGGACCAAAACTGCTCCCAAAACTGCTCCCGACATCCTCGGCATCCACCGCCACCATCCACCTCTTCAAGAAATCAGTACCCTGCAAAACCAGAACCCGGCTCTTGACATAACAGATCTTTAAGTGCTTTGAAAGCTCATTCGCACTCCCTTGTTCTGTGAAACGTAGAAGGACTTTTTTTAGTTTGATCAGTTCATGGGGTAGCCAGAGATGCGAAATGGGGAATAAAATGGCGGTACCACCCAATTAAACTAAGGAATGATCTCACTTGTTTTTCTGTCTGTGGCCTTTGAATGTTTTGAATACACTTTAGCTTTTCTACCTGTGGCTTAATCTGATCATGGCCAATGAGGTATCCCAAATAATTAAGCTCTGTTTGTGCCCATGAGCATTTGGTGGTGTTAATAGCGAGTCCAGCTTTCTGAAGCCTTTGTAGGACATCAATAAGATGATCTAGATGTTCCTGCCATGTTCCACTATATATCACCACATCATCCAGATATGCTGCTGCATATTGGTCACACCCAGCAAGTACACTGACCATAAGTCTCTGGAATATTGCTGGTGCTCCGTGTAACCCAAGAGGCATTACAGTATACTGATATAGCCATGTGGGGGCACGGAAAGCATTTTATGGCTTACAAGAGGGGTCAAATGGCACTTAACAGTATCCTTTACATAAGTCTAGGGTGGTCATTTAATGTGCTTTGCCAAGCCTTTCAATTAGTTAATCTATACACGGCATTGGGTAGGAATCAAAGCAAGATACACTATTCCGTTTTCTGAAATCTGTACAGAACCTCAGTCCACCGTCTTTCTTAGGAACCAGAAGTATAGGACTTGACCACTCACTTTGGGATGGTTCTATTATTCCCATCTCCACATCATCATTTCAATCTCCATCTTCAGTTTCTCTACCAACTCGATAAGGCTTCTGTGGGATTGGAGCAGTATCTTTCAAGATGATATTATGGGTGACAGCTTTGGTACATCCTGGTCTTTTCCTGGAAGAGAGATGGAATATATTGACATGCCTCTGCTAGTTGTTGTTGGTCACTCAAGTGTGAATTAAGGCCAGGAGCCTCAGCTGAAGGTTGAATTGGTAACAATTCTAATTCATCTTCTTCATCCACGACTGCCCGCACCATCATTACCACTTGATCTTTAAGTTCAGGCACCCTCTCCTTAAACTCTCTCAACAGGTTGACATGAAGGATCTGTTTAGGGCATTTCCTTTTTAGGACACAGAATCTCATACGTTACAGGGCCCAGTTTTCGGGTAACGACATATGGGCCTTTCCACTTGGCCAACAGTTTACATGTACCTTACATGTTTCTCCAGCTTGTCCCTCATCTGCAATATATAAGAGATGACACTGCACTGGGCTGGTTTCTCTGCCATCCACTCCTCTTTGAGCATGTCCAGGGGGGCTCAAACTTGCTTGCCATGCAAAAGCTCAAAAGGAGTGAAACTATATGGCACCTCTCTATATGCAAACAAAATAAAATGAATCCATTTATGTCAATCTCTATCTGTCTCATCCACAAACTTTTTGACTATGTTTTTCAGTGTGTCATTAAAACGCTTGGAGTTGTTCCGATTCCGATACTAGTATCGGACATATCACCGATACCACCAAAAATTCTGGCATCGGTATCAGCGAGTACTTGAACCCATATACCGATCCAATACCATTTTCTTAAACAAGACCTAGTTATGACCGCGAGCTTTGCCTAACCACTGCGCGGTTCTTCTTCGGTGCTCCAAATGCATTGCAAACACAGGAAGTTGTGCTGTTTTGCCACAAGGAACCACTGTTTAGAGCAGCAAAGAAAAAAATGAAAACGCATTAGCAGTAGGCTATGTCCACTGTTTACTGGCTGTTTAGCAGTATTTCGTCTCTGTGTGGATGTCTCGCTGTCTTTGTAATCTCTGCCCTGTGTCACTATCAAGCGGCAACCTCCCCCAGTTTCTCTACGTCCATATTCACAGTCTATGGTCACTATATGAGGACATGAACACGTAAACTGTCACTTCATGAGAATTTACTGTTTTATTTGGGAAAACTGTCATATAAGGAACACAGACACTAAAATATCTTCATGGCAACCCGTCAAAATAAGTTGAAATAATTGACAGAATATATTAGGCTCCTGCTGTACAGTAGATTTAGCTACGTCTCTATGTAATAATAATACGTCTCTACTAATAATAATAATGCCTTGATGGTTGCTTATTTTTTACTTGATTTGTTGTAGAGATTATTTTCTGATTAATATATATATATATATATATATATATATATATATATATATATATATATATATATATATATATATATATATATATATATATATATATATATATATATATATATATATATATATATATATATATATAATATTCCTACATTTATTTGTTGCACTGTTTTTTATACAGTTATATTGTACAACTAAAATACCTTTTTCAGTTTGCAGTGTTAGATTTGTGGCTGCATTTGAAGTTCTTTTTCGCTTAAGAAAAATAAATAATATTACTGTCAAATGCATGTCAGATCATAAAAATACTGTAATACAGTAGTTAACCATGTATTTGTTCATGTTTTATTAAGGGATAAGTCTGAAGCACACCATAAAATAATTCTAGCAATTCATACAGGGCTAGTAGTATATACAGCTGTATATACAGATACACACCCAGGTATCGGATCAGTACTCGTTATCGGCCGATACCCTGAGCCCAGGTATTGGAATCGGTATCGGGAAGGGAAAAAGGGTATCAGAACATCTCTAAAAACGCTCAACCAAACCATCAGTTTGGGGGTGAAATGGTGTAGTTCAGATACGTATAAACACAATATGTTTAACCTGGATGGATCGCAAAGGGTACAATTCAAGATATATAGCCGCATAGTCGCAAATTAACAGGGCAAATTGGTTACCTGAACTACTCTTCACTAAAGGCCAGTTATGTCCATACCTATCTGATCAAAAGTGGTACCAATGATAGGTAAAGGCTGCAAATAACTTCTGTCTGCCTCATGGACAGGAGCTACAAGCTGGCACTCAGAACAGGTCTTACAGTAATCTTGTACGTCCTGATACATTTTGGGCCAGTAGAATCGTTGACTAATTCTCCCATAAGTTTTCTGCTGAAGTGTCCAGACCAGGGTATAGTATGACCCAGATGTAAAATTATCTTACGCAGTTCAGTAGGCACAACCAATCTGAGACACTCTGTGTTTTCCATATACAAATGATTGTCTTTTAGGATATACAGATCTCCACCGAGTTGTGGTGCACCCACAGGATTACCATCTACCTCACAAAATTTTGAGGTTGTATGATCTGACCTCTGCAATTCCCCAAAATTGTCAAGTACACGCCATTGAGAATCAATGAAATTAGACTCAGGACCCGGGAGACATGGAACAATATCCTAGGCCTTAACTTCCCCTCTATGTTTTTCTTGCATTCGTTGTCTTTTACTCTTTTTAATCTTCCCCTCAGAACCAAACAGATCCGCATAGGCATTAGGAAGGGGTTGTAGACCTTTGGTCTGAGATCGGGTTACCACTGCACAATGTTTGGGCATTGCTATGACCAGTTCAGTTAAAGAAGGAAAATCATCACCTAACACCACATCATATGCCAGGTTGTCAATCACCCCCAAATATGCCTGTTCATCAATAACCATGGATACATCAGCAGTTGGATAGGTCTTTTCTTCCCCATGTACACATCCTAAACATACTGTATCCCCATAGTTTTACATTTCACAGTTCAGTAAATGAGATTATATTAAGGTTTGAGTACCCATATCTACAAGGCCTTGAGCAGGATGACCATTAACAGTTACTGATATGATATGTCTATGTTTGTCAGTGGATTTCAACAGTTCACTGGACCACTCGTCTCTGGGGAAATAACACATGTTCATTACTTTGGGTTTTCTTAATGGGCAAAGAGATCCCTTATGCCCAGGCTGTTGGGAGTAAAAACAGATCAGGGGCCCCATAGCAACAGTAGAAGTTTTCCCCACTACTCCCATAGTTTTATCACTGGACTCCTCAGTTTTACCCTTACCCACAGTACCTTTGTAAGTCCGCTGTGGTTCCCGATGTGCAGCCATATATCTCTCTGCCAATCTTGCAGCTTCCTCTCCAGTTGATTTGAGGTTGATTTTCTTTCCCCCAAATCCTCACATCTGGACAAAGAATCCTCAAGTACTGCTCAAGAATGATAGTCTCTCACTTCCTGATGGCTGAGCGTACTGCACAGCCTCAGACTGAGCTTGACGATGTAGATGTGACGTGAGCAACCTGTCTGACAGTTGTACGTCTTCTAGTATTTGTGCAAAGTGAAATCTGAATCACGTTGTTTAAATATTTTGTCCCGGTGCTTTTGGCTCTCTATGGGCTTCTCCCCATGCTTCTCCCTTGACTTTATGCCTCCACGTCCCCCCGATTGTCTCATATACAGTAAAAGATCGCCTACGAGCTTCTCCTCCTGTATATACGGTAATTTATCTACTATGCGCCGGTTGTCGCGTGGTTATGATCAGGGTTCTAAATTAACCTTTTTGATCACCAGCCATTGTGGCTGTTAACTTTCTAAAGTGACCAGCCAATCAGAATTTCCACTAGCCATTTTTTTTCTGGTGAAAATAAGAGAAATTATGAGTGCCACTGAATGGATTTGATCATTTTATTAACATTGTTGGCATGAAAACGCATATAAAGTAAAATTCATAAAATTTTGGTTGAATGGCTTCTTTTATGAATTTATGAAGGCCAGTATCACTGATGTCTCTATGAAATAACACTAAAATATATTAAGCTTAAAAAAATACAACAACTTTTAATTTCAAGTGATTTTAACAACAATCCTCACATAAACCCATAATACATTTCATATGAAGGCTACCTGTGC
This sequence comes from Romanogobio albipinnatus, assembly GCA_023566225.1. Lineage (NCBI taxonomy): Eukaryota > Metazoa > Chordata > Actinopteri > Cypriniformes > Gobionidae > Romanogobio > Romanogobio albipinnatus. The sequence goes on along the minus strand of CM042256.1, from coordinate 26,856,657 downwards.
CCTTCCAACCTAGGAAATATAGCCTACAGAAATTGAAAATTTAGTTTCCACTGCATAAATTATAAATGATATATAGTAATCCGTGTTAAAGCTATAAAAGTTATTTAGTCAAGAGCAGTGCGTATTTACTGAGTAATTGCTTTGGTTCTTTACATTGTCATTATAAGTGGTTACTGTCACTTTAAGATCTTTCACTGTCGCACATGAAGCGGGTCTCTCACGTGTCTCATTTTCGAGGATACTCAACAAAACTGGCATTTTGGCATAATTGTGTGTGTTATAGTTTGTTCGAGCGCGAAAGAGAACTCGAATCTGGCGCAAACTTTCTGTGCGTTGTGTGTGTGTCACAGGCAGATCTTCAATGGTTTAAAAGCATTTGCATGAATAAAAGCGTGATTTATATAATGTAACGCTAGCCAGAGGATGACAGAAAAAACGAAGTGTTGTAATGTTCGTGGGGAGGGAAGGAAGAAGACACAGGGGTCGGCTGGCTGAAACTCGTAAGTACTCTTTATTCTCTTAAGGCCTTAGCCAAAACAGTGTGCACATCGCACAAAGCAACATAAACAAAAACTCTCTTAAATCGTCGGTTTGGGCAGTTCCTCTCTGCATCTACGTGTCTCTCGAGTCCCAGCTCCGTCTGTTGCTTTTCAGCCTCTCTCTCTCCCTCTCTCTCATTTCCTCCCGGCCTATATCCTCTCTCCACGCCAATTACTGCAACAAGAGACAGGTGTTCATCATTTGTGTCTGATCCACTTACGTGCGCTCGTCCTCCGACTCTCTCTCCCGTCACAGACTTCGCTAAACCACGCCCCCCTCGCCACATACCCCCACCGCTCGTCTCAGGCCGGGGAACCATCCGGTCTGCAGCCCCCCCCCCCCCATTCCTGGAGAGGAAGTCGGCCACAGCCATCTGCGCCCCCGGCTTGTGGACCACCTTGAACTTAAATGGCTGTAATGCTAGATACCAACGGGTGATCCGCGCGTTGGTGTCCTTCATGCGGTGGAGCCACTGCAGAGGCACGTGGTCTGAACAGAGGGTGAACTCCCTCCCCAGGAGATAATAGCGGAGGGTGAGCACGGCCCACCTGATCGCCAGGCACTCCTTTTCTATGGTGCTGTACATCGTCTCCCTCTTCGAGAGCTTGCGACTGATGTACAGCACCGGCCGCTCCTCACCCTCCCTCTCCTGGGTTAGGACTGCCCCCAGCCCCCTGTCCGACGCGTCTGTCTGTAACAAAAAAGGGAGAGAAAAATCAGGTGACTGTAAGAGCGGCCCGCCACATAGAGCAGCCTTCACCTGGGTAAAAGCCTGCTGGCACAGCTCTGACCACTGAACCGGGTCCGGCGCTTCCTTTTTCGTGAGGTCAGTCAGCGGGCTGGTGAGGTCCGAATAATTAGGAACAAATCTCCTATAGTATCCTGCCAGCCCCAAGAACTGCCTCACTTCCTTTTTGGTCTTGGGTCTCGGACAGGTCGCAACTGCAGCTGTCTTGTCAATTTGCGGACGCACCTGTCCATGGCCCAAGTGGAAACCCAGATACCTCACTTCCACGCGCCCAATCGCACACTTCTTCGGGTTGGCCGTCAGCCCGGCCACCCTCAGCGACCTCAGGACCGCGCGCACATGCTCCATATGCCGCTGCCAATCGTTACTATAGATGATGATATCATCCAAGTAGGCAGCGGCATATGTCGCATGCGGGCGAAGAATTTTATCCATGAGGCGCTGAAACGTGGCCGGAGCCCCGAACAACCCGAACGGAAGTGTAACAAATTGGTGTAACCCAAACGGCGTCGTGAAGGCTGTTTTTTCTTTAGATAGAGGCGTTAAGGGGATCTGCCAATATCCCTTCGTCAAATCCAGCGTCGAATAAAAGCAAGCTGCGCCCAGCCGATCGAGCAACTCATCAACCCTTGGCATTGGATACGCGTCGAACTTCGACACTGCGTTCACCTTGCGATAGTCCACACAGAACCGAACCGAGCCGTCCGTTTTAGGTACTAAAACAATCGGGCTGGCCCAGTCGCTGTATGACTCTTCTATTACTCCCATATCTAGCATTGCCTTTAATTCGTCCTGAACCACCTTTTTTTTGTGTTCCGGCAAACGATAGGGCCGACTGCGAACTACCACGCCCGGCTCTGTCTCGATATGGTGCTGAATGAGATCGGTTCGGCCGGGTAGGGGCGAGAACACATCGGAAAAACTTCTCTGCAACTGGGCTATATCAGTGAGCTGCACGGGCGAGAGGTGATCTCCCCCCGGGGCCAGAGCGATAGATGTGATTTTTATGTTCGCCTCCGGCCCGAGATCATCCTCTCCACTCACCGCCGTGGCCAGCATCACTGACTCCGCCTCGCTCCATTTTTTTAGGAGGTTAAGGTGGTATATTTGATGTGCTCCACTCCTATCCGACCGAATCACCTCATAATCGAGATCCCCCACTCGCCGTGTGACCACAAACGGTCCTTGCCACTTGGCGAGTAACTTTGAGCTAGAAGTTGGGAGTAATACAAGCACTTTATCTCCCGGTGTAAATTTGCGCAGTTTAGTTCCCCTGTCGTACAGTCGGCTTTGTCTGTCCTGAGCCTGTAGCAAATTCTCCATAGACAGCCGCCCCAATGTGTGGAGTTTTGCTCTCAGGTCCATGACATACTGAATTTCGTTCTTCGCTGGCGACGGTCCGTCCTCCCAAGCCTCTCTGAGAACGTCTAGGACCCCGCGGGGCTGACGTCCGTACAGAAGCTCGAAAGGGGAAAACCCCGTGGAGGCTTGCGGGACCTCGCGCACGGCAAACAACAGGGGATCCAACCATCTGTCCCAATTTTTGGCGTCTTCCTGAACGAACTTGCGAATCATTGTTTTCAAAGTGCGGTTAAATCGTTCCACCAAGCCGTCCGTTTGTGGGTGATAGACGCTGGTGCGAATCGATTTAACACCCAATAATTCATAAAGCTCGCGTAGTGTACGTGACATAAACGCCGTGCCTTGATCAGTGAGGATCTCTTTCGGGATCCCCACTCGGGAGATTACGCGAAACAACGCCTCCGCAACACTTTTCGCCGAAATGCTGCGGAGGGCAATTGCCTCGGGATATCGTGTTGCATAATCCACTAGGACTAATGCAAAACGATGCCCTCGTGCGGATCGCTCTAATGGTCCGATGAGGTCCATCCCAATTCTCTCGAAGGGGACCTGCATCAACGGAAGAGGGCGCAATGGCGCTTTTGGAACGGCCGGCGGATTTACCAGCTGACATTCACGACATGACGCGCACCACCTGCGCACATTCTCATGAATGCCCGGCCAAAGAAAACTGACCATTAAGCGATTCAGTGTCGCCGCCTGACCTAAATGTCCTGCCATCGGATTAGAATGAGCCGCCTGGAAAAGCATTTCCCGACGGCTCCTCGGAACTAACAACTGAGTTGTATCCTGTTTTGTTTGAGTGTCTTGGACCACCCGATACAACCTGTCCTTTATTATGGCAAAATAAGGATAAGAGACCGACTGTGCAGGGTGGAGGAACTGACCGTCAATAGCACGGACCTGGGCAAATGCATTTTTCAAGGTCTCATCCCGGGATTGTTCCAGAGGGAAGTCATCACGTTCGGTGAGTGTTAGCCTCTCCACAACGCTAGGTCCCTCTGAAACCACCCCGGGATGTCCCCGTTCCGTCTCCCCCAGCTGCACAACCGCTCTCTCTCCCCGCCCTGTTTCCCCCCAAGAAACATCCGCACATAAAACCCCCATTACTTCACTAAAAGCTGGCCAATTGGTTCCCAAAATCAGCGGATGTCGGAGGTGCGCATTAACCGCTACCTCCACGCTATGCTTTTGTCCCCGAAATTGAATGACGACAGTCATCAGCAGATAATTCACCACATCCCCGTGCACACACCGTACCTTAACCATGCGGCTTCTATTCAATGCCAACGATTGTATCAGGCTTGGATGGATGGAGGTTTGGTTACATCCTGAATCCATCAAAGCCGGATAGGTACCCCCCTGGATACTCACTGGTATCCGGTACAGCCCGTCTCGATCGAGGGCAGCCTGTGGCGCGTCGGGGACCCGGATCACCGTCCCCACCTCCATCACTGGACAACGATCTATAAAGTGTCCGGGATCCCCGCAGCGCCAACAGGCCGGCCCAGACTTCCCCGCCGCCCCGGTGGCCGTAAGCGGATCCAGCCACTGGCGTGGAGAGAGGGAGGAAACCGGAGCCGTCGACGAGAGCCGCTCCATCGGCTCCCCGCCCCTGGGTGGCGGTCGCGTTCCCAGATACCGCTCTGGGAAACCTCCAGCCCTTCCCCGAGCTGCACCCCGGTTCTGGAAGCTCCCCCTCGTCCGGGGAGCCGGAACCGGCCTAAAGGGAAAAGAAGGAGAAACAGAAGGGGTAGGGGAAGAGAGAGAAGCCGCCGGAAGGGGTTCGCCGACCCCCGGGCACGCCACCAGCTGATCCTCCGCCAGTTCGATGGCCTTACTCAGCGACGCCGGCCGGTGGCACTGGACCCACTGTGCGGTCTTCCTGGGCAGCCGCGCAATGAACTGCTCCAGCACCACACGATCCACGATCTGGTCGACGTCGCCCTGGTCGGCCATCAGCCATCTGCGGCAAGCATCCCGGAGCTGCTGGGCCATCACGAATGGACGGTCGCTCTCCCCCAAGGTCAGCGACCGGAACCGCTGACGATGTTGTTCGGGGGAGAGGCCGACCCGTTGAAGGATGGCCCGTCGAAGATCGTCATAAACCAGGAGGTTCTGGACTGGCAGCTGCTGGGCGGCGATCTGTGCCTCCCCCGACAGCAGCGGGATGAGGCGAACTGGCCAGTCCAAGCGCGGCCACCCACACGCTTCCGCGGACCGCTCAAAAAGGTCCAGGAAAGCTTCCGGGTCATCCTGCGGGCCCATTTTGCTGAGCTGCATGTGGGTGGCCTGGGCCGAGGTCGATGGTGTTCCCCCGGCGGGAACCTCCCGGTTCAGGCAGCTCCGGATCAACTCACGGTCCTGCTGCTGGTTCAGGAGGAGCGCCTGGAACCGCCGCTCCTGCTCCTCTCTGACCTCCAGCATCGTCTGATGGTGTTCCTGGTGCAGGCCCGCGAGTGACTGGATTATCTCCGCAAACGGCGTCCCTGACGTGGTCATGGTGGCGGCTCTGTCTTCTTCCCAATCCCGGGTTTCAGCACCAGTGTTGTAATGTTCGTGGGGAGGGAAGGAAGAAGACACAGGGGTCGGCTGGCTGGAACTCGTAAGTACTCTTTATTCTCTTAAGGCCTTAGCCAAAACAGTGTGCACATCGCACAAAGCAACATAAACAAAAACTCTCTTAAATCGTCGGTTTGGGCAGTTCCTCTCTGCATCTACGTGTCTCTCGAGTCCCAGCTCCGTCTGTTGCTTTTCAGCCTCTCTCTCTCCCTCTCTCTCCCTCTCTCTCATTTCCTCCCGGCCTATATCCTCTCTCCACGCCAATTACTGCAACAAGAGACAGGTGTTCATCATTTGTGTCTGATCCACTTACGTGCCGCTCGTCCTCCGACTCGCTCTCCCGTCACAGACTTCCCTAAACCACGCCCCCCTCGCCACACTAATGCTGCGTTAATTATTTACCAGCTGAGTCTGAGTCTACCAGTGATGCTTGATTCAACTTCCCGCATCCTGCGCAGAGATCAACAGCGCAACTGGGTTGTGGGTTGTCACAAATGGGTTGAAATTTGAGTCTAGCATTACGGCACAGTGTAGCTACATGGGAAACAAAGTGCTGCCAGGGGGATAAATGACCGAGAACAGAGCCTTATGTTGTATCATGCGTAATGCCTCATGCATCAACGGCCAAACTGGCTAGTAAGTTTTTATTAACACCCGCCAAAATGAAATTTAACCCGCATTTGGCAGGTTGGCGGGTGTTAATTTAGAACCCTGGTTATGATGTAATCGTTAGCCTATTTTTTACAAAAACGGCTTCTACGGGGCGATAGTGTAAGATACAAGGTAATGGAGCCTTTTATACATTGTCGTGTTTCTTAAGAATTAAACAATGGTCAAATGGAGTCTTTAAACGCCTCAGATGTAAAGTTATTCAATGTCAAAGTGACACCAAAATGAATGGGAGTCAATGGGATGCTAACAGCAGGTGATGGCTTGGCTAGCAATGGCCGCCCCTATGGAAGGTACGCTTTCCAGGTGTAGGATTACCCCTTTGATTTGAACGTTGTTTTACCCCAAGTGTTTTCTACATGTTATGATAGTACGAGAACATAACACATTGCCTCTTAGTGCTTCATCAGGAGATACCACCAAAGCTGCTACTGGCTGTTCGATCTTTTATTATATAAAATTTACAAAATTATTATTGAAAGGGATTTTAATGCCGTTCCAGATGAATGGCAGGATAGATAACCCACTCCTTTCAACACTTTTTCTTATAACCCCCTGATTTATAATATATCGCAGTTTCTTGATCTAATTGATGTTTGGCATGTAAAGAACCCGCATAAAAAACAATTTACATGGGGGTCCCTTTCAGGATGCATTCAACCTTTTGGTTGATAAATCTTCTTTCTTTCTCATTTGACTGTAACATTTCTCCTTCAGTTTTAACTGATCACAGTACCATATCACTTTCTCTCAGGAACAATGACAGCTCACTGTCTAGAGCTCATTGGAAGTTTAATAATAATCAGATAAAATGTGAATCCTTTTGTAATTCTGTTTCGTCGATTAACAATGTTAAAACTATGTCTGAATTGACTTCAATTGGCAAATGGGAATGGGTTAAATTTAGCATTAAAAGATTGGCCATTAAAAAGGGAAACAAATTGTTGGGAAAATTAAGGCAGATAATAATTTTATCAAGACTAAATTATTTTGGTAATAAAGACATCCTTAGTGAGGGAGAGCAGAAAAGGAGCATTTACAATCCAGAGCCAGGTGGTTTGAAGAAGTCTTTAACTTAGAAAAAAACAAAAAAGCTTTAAAAACTATTAATAAACTTAACATTAATAACTATATAAGTGAAGAGAACACTGATTATTAATAAATTATTACATATTCTTTCTATAATGATTTATATCAATCAAAAAAAGAGATTCTGATCTTTTCTTTTCCTCCTTAAAAGATAGTGTTCCTCTTATAGACTCTGATTTTAGTAATATGATGGAAGCTGACATTGAGATTTCAGAATTAGACATTGCTTTTAAAGGGGGGAGGGTTGGTGAAACACTCATTTTCAGTCAATCTCATGTCAATCTTGAGTACCTATAGAGTAGTATTGCATCTTTCATATCTCCGAAAAGTCTTTAGTTTTATTATATTTATAAAAGAAAGATACGCTATACCAAGTCTTTCCAAAAAAGCAGAGCGGCTGGGGGCGTAACATTCGGGCGGAGCTAAAGAATGACGAGCACGCAGCTGCTATTGCTTTGAGCTATGCATGTTTACATAGAAAAACAATGGAATCGATAGCTAACAACACAAAGACATTTGAAGCATTTTTACTCACCGCGTGCTACCAACACACAACCGTGAACCTTAATCGCTGGGATTGCTCCATCTTTCAGCATTAGGCGAGCTACAAATCCGGAGTGGAACTGTACCTTGTTTATAAACCATCGTCACCGAAATTCAGGGATCAGACAAACACTTGCACAACTCCGTTGCTGCTCCGGAAAAACATGATTGTCTTGCCATGACAACCAAAAACACACTTCTTTGGTGACATTGTTGATTTCGTGAAGTCCTGTGACTGCAGCGCAGCCGGCTTCCCTAAAGAGTTTGCTCTCTCACTCTAGTCGCGTGCACGCCCTTCCGGGAGAAGAGCCCGTGCGGGCCGTACAAGGACATTCCGCCCCATTTGACGTCACATATGCCCATACTAGAAAAACACTTTCCGAAACTTATGAGAAACCGGAAGGAGTATTTTTGGCACAAATACTCCATCAAACGTCCAACTTTTTTTTTGAAACTTTGTCCATGTTTAGGATGGTAATCCAAGTCTTTAACAGTGTAAAAAGCTCAGTATGCATGAAACAGGATTTCACCCCCCCGTTAAACAAATGTCTAATGGAAAGTCCCCAGGTATTGATGGCATCATAGTAGAACTATAAACATTTTTGGCCCAAAATTAGAATCGTAGTTTTCAAAGCACTATAAAGAGTAGGCTATATAGATAGAGCTGAATTATTGCCATCAATGAAGCATGGTTTAATTATTCTAGTTCCGAACATGCCAACAAGGATAAATACAATTAAACTGGAGACCAATTACACTTTTATGTAACTGTAGTAATGTTAGTTCGTGTGGGAAGAAGGAGGCCAACTGCCGCCTATATATAAAAAACAAAACGTAAATAAAACACAACACAAAATCCAGGCCTGGTCCTCTCTCGTCCTTCACTGTCGTCGCTCCTCCTTTATACTCCCTCACTCCTCCGTGAGACACGAGACGGCTGCAGCGCGCTGCTGGCGCCCATCCACCCTGATGAGCGCCGCCTCGTCCCGCTCTCACGGTCCCTCGGCCTCGCTGCTCGCCACAGTAACAATTTAAAATTGCTTTCTCCTGTTTTTGCAAATAGACTTAAAAAAGGCATTGGTGAAATTATCAGTGAAACACAATCAGCGTTTATCAAAGGGAGAAGGATTCACGTTCACGGTCATATTAGATTAGTCCTTTATATGCTTCATTATAATTATTTCATTCCTCAGACAAGCTTACTTCTATTTATTGACTTTTTCAAGGCTTTTGATACCCTTGAACACCCTTTTCTGTTTAAGTCAGAAATGTTTGTCTTGGGTCCTATGTTTTGTAGAGTAATTTGTTAATTATATTTTTAGTAGTGTTTGCTTTAATTTAGGTTCATCACGCAGAATTAAACGAGGAATCCGTCACCATTACTTTTTTAATCTTGCAGTCGAATTACATCAAATTTTTGAGGACAATTTATAGACATTCTTGGTCCTTTACTATAAGCCAATTTGCAGATGACACTTAATTCTTAAAAATAAAGAGGTGCTTCCATTAGTTATTGATAAAATATTTTTTCAAAGGCATCAGGTCTGACCATAAACTTTAAAAAGTGTGAATTAATGGTCATCCAATTGTGATTTAATTTTAACTCTAAAATAGAAATATGAAGAAAAAAAAATCCTTAAAACATTGGTTATCTCGAGACCTATCTATATTGGGTAGAATCCTCTTGACTAAAATTGAGGGAATATCTAAACTTATCTATATAGGCTATTTATCTCATGCTTTGTATACCGCCCCAAAAGTAGTTAAATCTGTGAATTCAATTTTATTTAAATTTATTTAACACATTAGCTACATAAATTCCATTTAAAGAGTATGAACATCGAGGCTTGAGAGTCATTCATTTTGAATCTCTTATTGGTACATTTAGAATAAAATTGCTGAAAGAGTGTTTCACACTCAATATGGGAGCCCTACCATGCACATGTTAAAAAATATTGGTGGCCTTGAATTTGCATTGCATTGCAATTTATAATTTATAATAATATCTTCAGTATTACTCAGAAGTCTAGTTTCAAATATAATTCCTTCGAAGTTTTGGTACTTTATGTAACGCTATGTAGTGTACATGACAAAACCCGTTCAACATTGGTGTTAGCTACTGTATACAGGCCACCAGGGCATAATACAGACTTTATCAAATAATTTGCTGACTTTCTATCAGAATTAGTACTGGCCGTAGATAAAGTACTAATTGTTGGTGATTTTAATATCCATGTAGACAACGAAAAAGACGTATTAGGATTAGCATTTAAAGATACACTAAACTCTATTGGAGTTAGGCAACACGTGTCAGGACCCACTCATCGCCATAATCATACTTTAGACCTAATATTGTCACATGGAATTAATGTTGATACCGTTGAAATTCTGCAGCAGAGCGATGACATCTCAGATCATTACTTAGTATCTTGTATACTTAATTTAGCTAAAGTTGCAAAGCCGCCCCCTCGTTTCAAAAATGGCAGGACAATCACTGCCGCTACTAAAGATTGCTTTTTAAATACTCTTCCTCATCAGTATCATCTCCTCAGCAACCCAGATAGCATAGAAGAACTCGATGTTGCAACAGAAACTATTGACTCTCTCTTTTCCAGTACTTTAGACACAGTTGCTCCTCTGCGCTTAAAGAAGAATAAAGAAAATAGTCCAACGCCGTGGTACAACGAGCACACCCGGGCCCTTAAAACAGCAGCCAGAAAAATGGAGCGCAGCTGGAAGAAAACAAAACTAGAGGTCTTTCGAAATTTGTGGAAAGAGCACATGATCGCATACAGAAAGGCCGTAAAAACTGCTAGATCCGCTTATTTCTCAACTCTCTTGGAAGAAAACAAACACAACCCAAGGTATTTATTCGATACAGTGGCTAAATTAACCAAAAATAAAGCTTCAACTTCTGATGATTGTAAACAGCACAGCAGTAATGACTTTATGAACTTCTTCACATGTAAAATTGATAATATTAGGAAGAATATTTTAACCATGCAGCCGTCTACTACAGTATCACATCAGACAGAGCATTGTAGTGTCACTGAGGAAAAATTACAATCATTCACTGCTATAGGAGAAGAAGAATTGGCTAAACTCGTTAAATCATCAAAATCAACAACATGTATGCTTGACCCTGTACCGACTAGGCTATTAAAAGAGATGCTACCAGAGGTCATAGATCCTCTTCTTAATATCATTAATTCATCTTTGTCATTAGGATATGTACCGATGATATGTACCGATGTTGCTTTATCATGGTTTAAATCATACCTATGCGACCGTTATCAGTTTGTAGCAGTAAATGAAGAGATGTCACACCGATCGCAAGTTCAGTATGGAGTACCACAAGGCTCAGTGCTAGGACCGCTACTCTTCACCCTGTACATGCTACCACTGGGAGATATTATTAGGAAGCATGGCATTAGTTTTCATTGTTATGCTGACGATACTCAGCTCTATATTTCTTCACGCCCTGAAGAAATGTACCAATTCACAAGATTAACGGAATGCATAGCCGCCATAAAACATTGGATGACTGGTAATTTCCTGCAACTCAATTCAGAAAAAACTGAATTTTTAATTATTGGACAAAAAAGCTCCACAAGTAGTAACCTAGAATACTGTCTAATACTTGATGGCTGCTCTGTCAAGTCTTCGTCGTCAGTGAGGAACCTGGGTGTGCTCTTTGATACCAATCTTTCGTTTGAAAGCCACGTTTCTAGCATCTGTAAAACTGCTTTCTACCATCTTAAAAATATATCAAAATTACGGCACATGCTCTCAATGCAAAATGCTGAACAGTTAGTTCATGCGTTCATGACCTCAAGGCTAGATTATTGTAATGCTCTATTGGGTGGTTGCCCTGCTCGCTTAATAAATAAACTCCAGCTGGTCCAAAACGCAGCAGCTCGAGTACTTACTAGAACCAGGAAGTATGACCATATTAGCCCAGTTCTGTCAACATTGCACTGGCTACCTATTAAACATCACATACATTTTAAAATCTTGCTTATTACTTACAAAGCACTAAATGGTTTAGCTCCCCAATACTTGAGCGAGCTCTTAACATATTATACTCCATCACGTCTACTGCGATCTCTAAATTCTGGCCAGTTGATCATACCGAGAATATCCAAATCAACTGCAGGCGGTCGATCCTTTTCCTATTTAGCTCCTAAACTCTGGAACAGTCTTCCTAGCACTGTTCGGGAAGCAGACACACTCTGTCAGTTTAAATCTAGACTAAAAACACATCTCTTTACTGTGGCATACACATAAAACACTTTATCAATTAATTGATTGTTAGGCTGCATTAACTAGGTCAGCCGGAACCGGGAACACTTCCCATAACACCTGATGTACTCGTTACATCATCAGAAGAATGGCATCTACGCTAATGATATTCTCTCTGTTTTATCCCGAGGTTTACTGCAGTCAGCCAGATCCGGGCCGTATCCTAATCAGATGGTGGACCAGAGAAGACCAACACAGGACCCCGAAGTGTCTGCAGAGACCGTGTCAATTATCCTCCCCCTGCAACTGCCTCATCGACACGGCATCTAAATAAACCCGTCACCAGTGTGATGACTCCGATTGTTCGAATATTACCATTAAATTAAATCGATATGTCATCCGCAATAAACCCGTCTCCAGCGTGTTGCCTCCGATCATTCGAATATTGCACTTTAATAATTATTTAATCAACATCATCCTCAATAAACCCGTCTCCAGCGTGTTGCCTCCGGTCCTTTGAATATTCCGATCTATTATGACCTCTGACCTGTAAAGCAGCCAGAATAATAAAGCGCTATAGCGTCTTTCTGTTTTAATACATTTCTTGAATATATGTCTTAATTACAGTAGGCCTAGATAGTTATGATATTTGTGGTTGCACCGGGGTCCGTCATTATAAAGTTACGCCACTTTCCTTATTAGGAGAAAACGACATAAGATCTCGTTATTAGACATACTTGAGTGGAAAAAAAATAATATGTAGGCCCTATGTGAGAGCAATGCATGACCGTACCAGGTGACCTGTAAATGCGAAAAAACTGTTTCCATTGCAGTTTTGCTTAAATTTTTTTAAGCGATATATGGGAGTTTTTGCGAAATTGACGCATTTCCATTGGGAGTATTTTCAATTCGCAATTTCAATTTGTGCAATTTGAAGGGAAATGGAAACGCGGCTGTTGTACAAAAATTATTACTGTCCGTCACTGACTGGGAGTAGCCGTCGCGCCGCGCTGTCCTACATCACCGGACTAATTTGTCTAATCTTCTCGGTACTTTAGACCGCAGTGGAAACGCAGACAGCAGCAGGTCTGGGGGGAAAAAAGTTCCTGTAAAAAAAGTTCCTGGTACAAATTGTTCCGGGTAAGTTTGGTGGAAACGGGGCTTATGTTATTTCAGAAACTATTTCATTTCTAGACGAATTCTTGTGGATTTTGTTTTTCCTTTCCTGAAACACTTATTCTTTTATTATGAGGTTACTTCTAAATTTTGGTTTTATACACAGCTGATTGCCACTGGCGGGGCGTGAACTATCCCTTTAAATGTTAAAGTGGCTTATTCGACGCTCCCCGGAAGGTTACCTCGCAGCGTCAGCACGGCCTGATTATTATTCATGAGCTCAGCTGTAGCTCTGCTGTCTATTGTACGGGTAATTGTCCTGCTATGGCGACGCTTGTCTCAGGATGATCTCCGTGCGGAACAAAGACGAAATTGTGCGATTCTACACGGTCACCGACCCTACGACACACAAGAAAGGCTACACGGTGTATAAAGTCACGGCCCGGGTAAGACTTGACCGATTTTAGCTGGGTGTAACGTCAGTGCCCATGTGCTAACGCTAATGTTTATCAGGGACACTAACACAAACTAGTAACATTTGTAATGCCATGTATGTATGTATGTATGTATGTATGTATGTATGTATGTATGTATGTATGTATGTATGTATGTATGTATGTATGTATGTATGTATGTATGTATGTATGTATGTATGTATGTATGTATGTGTGCATGCTGTGATGTCAAGTAAATCTAATGCATCTTTAACAGTCACAGTCAGCTGTGTAATATCATAATCATACTGTGATTTTTTTTCCCCCCTCAAACTTTGACATGTCAGGCATCAGATCAGATGTGACTGAATCAAACAGACAAATATATGTAATGTCAATACATGAAATATGTTATTCAATATAAACAAATGAATGGTGTTTTAGAATGGTGTGGTTTGTTTCGGTCTTTGCATTCGCTTCCTTCTCCTTCCACACACACACACACACACACACACACACACACACACACACACACACACACACACACACACACACACACACACACACACACACACACACACACACACACACACAACAAAGAGCTGACTAAACAAGCTTCATTGTTGTTCATAATATAGAGAGAGGATATTTGCTGCTCTCTATAGAGAATTGATGACTGTATTATTCTGTTTCTTCACAGATTATCTCACGGAAGAACCCAGAGGACATTCAGGAGGTGAGAATCCTAATAATATTTACTCTTATTAATGCATTTCACTGGTCGAATTGTGCATGTTTAATCAGTGCACATTATTCCTCAGGTGAAAAGGTACTGTTTTATCAAAATGTAATAATTAGTTCTACTTCTGAAACCACTTTCTGAAACCAAAAAAAAAAATTACCAGTAATTATAGACTAACTAGTTTGCCACTGGCAAGATTTCAGAGAAGCAGCATACCCTACAACAGTAGCCTCAAAATACCTAAATACCTGCTATTTGGCCTAAAATGGCGAAAATAATTTTCATTATGTTACCCCGTATTCAATTACTATAACTTATAGTAATTGAATGTAGGTTATGAAATTGATTTGCAATTGAAAGTAACAATAGATTTGAAAGTCTTGTTGCACTCATACATTTGCCACCATAGCTGCTCCTGACTGTAAATTTAGGTAGGGCAAATTCTGGGTCTTAGCTCTAGTTCATCATAATCATTTTGTCAGATTTATATTGAAATCGCTGAACACACGCAGAACACTTTTGGCAGAGGTTGTGTTATTTAGCCTGAGGGTGGCGCTCTAATGTTGATTGACAGACTATCTTAGTATTGCCTTAATTTAGTAAAATATTACAAGTTGTGGAGGAATTCCAGCAAGGAAAAAAGGAAAAAGTCTTAAACATAAAACGAACACAACAAAACTATTTAAAGGCTATTCACATGAGCATGTTTAAAGTAAAGGATTTATACTTTAATTAATTTGATGCGCTACTCCACATAGGAAGAACAGACATGTTACTGACCTGATGCAGTCTAATATGCACATAGCTGAAGCAGATTGATCATCGTCTTGGTCTGGAGTGAGGTTTACGTAAAGTAACTTGAAAATAGATTGTGCAGGTATGACGTCACTTTGTAGGCCAACCAGCAGTTAGCATCACTGGTTCTCTCGACAAAAAACCCAATAGGATTTTCCCATAAGCTTTTGAAAAAATGCAAAAATCAAGCTCTGTCATCAACAAAGGTTTATGATGCGTACACATTTTGTCCATCAAGATGATTTTCACAGACAAACACAACCTTTAGGCATTTTAGGACTTTTAGACAACTGCATTTAGGCATGAATTTTGATGCCTAAATGCAGTCGCCAGAAGTAAAAAGCTAACGGTAGGCTATAAACGAACTAGACCACTGTCCCACAATTTCAACATCACCATCACTAAGCTTCTGACAACTCTTTCAGTTTTTATCTAAAAACTTTTTCCCAGAAAGTTTGAGTTAGAATAGTTTATAAGAGCACAATTATAAGCATAATGAGGCTGTGAAAGTTTTACCTGTTCAATGTGATGACATTTAATCTCCCCGACTGCCTCTGTAGTTCCATTTAGCCACTTGTTAGCACCCGCCAAAATCACTAGTGGGGTAACAATAACAATATTTGTTGCAGAATTCTGAACACATTTACACTTTATTTTTGATTCAGTTTATATAGATGTTTATGTTTTTGATTCATATTTTTATGGGGCACTGCCGTTACAGACGAGCCGTGGCTGTTTGCCACATTGCAGAAGTGAAATGTAATGCAAATGGCTTGTTAAACAACTGGAAACTACGTTTTGAAAACTGCACAAAGCATGGTAGACTTCACTGGCATGTTCACTGAGCACTGGAGTGAGATACTAACAGACATCGGGCTGTCTTTATTTGTCTGACTTCATCTCAATAGATCACAGTGTGGAAAAGGTATAGTGATTTCAAAAAGCTTCATCAAGACCTTTGGCAGATACACCGAAACCTCTTTGGGCAGTCAGAGCTCTTTCCCCCCTTCGCCAAAGCTAAAGTCTTTGGTAAGTGTGTGTGTGTGTGTGTGTTTGTGTTAGCATACATGGATACTCCTTAAATTTGTTAAAATAAATAAAAAATTAATGAATTAAACGATTGAGTATTTGTGTCCAAACTTTTGACTGGTATTGCAGGTTTAAAATCAAATATCCTGAAAGCAAGTGTTTATTGTTTTTTTTTGTGTGTTTTAAGGTCGTTTTGACGATTCTGTGATTGAAAAGAGAAGACAGTGCTCAGAGGATTTGCTGCAGTTCAGTGCTAATATCCCTGCTCTGTATGGCAGCCAATACATACAGGATTTCTTTAAGGTATGTATATTGACTAAGATGCTGTAAAAGCTGGCAGGTTGTTTTCAAGGATATTTCAGCATTTATTCATTTATTAAATATAGTCATGTGCATTTTAACTGTGAGTTTTCATAAGTAATAGGAAACCCTCTGGACATCACACATAACATGCCTTATTTCACTGTTAACTACAGTGCATTCAGAAAGTATTTAGACCCCTTCAATTTTTCACTTTTTAATGTTGCAGAAACATCTCAATGGCTATGTTAACACTGGCACAAAATTAGATAAAACAAAAAATTAGAAAACGGATTGGAATTTGTTGCTCATGTGTAAACATAAAAATCTGCACAAGATCCAATTTATTTTTTTTCTCAACCGATCTGAGCCACTTACAAATGGGGTTTTAAATCAAATACATATCCGATATCTGGACATCCGTCCTACGTCTAAACACGAAAATCTGATTCCCCTTTGAATTCCAAGCCACCACAAGGCGAGGGCGACACATTTGCCCACAAAGATTTTTAATGTTGTATTATGAAGCAGATGTGCCTGTATGTGCTCGCTCGCATTTTTTGTTGAGTTGGGAACTTTATAAAGAAAATAAATTGTGCACACAGAAACATTCAGGAGCTTGTTTTCACCTCTGCCCTGTGAGTTTTATAAATAGTTCCACTATTGAAAGCTATATTATATTTATCAGCAATGAGGTGATCTCTTCGCTGTAATCAAACCGACAAGCTTCACAATTTGAGCAAAATCAAATGGATTGAAAATTTCCTGTTGAATATTTAGTATAAGTTGTGTTTTCAAACAGACTAAATATTTTGGAAATGAAGGTAAATATGGATTTGTGAATTTAAGTTTCAGTTGAAATATCCACAGCTTAAATATACAACCACAGTAAATTGCAAGCCCTGAAAATGCAATGCATTAAAATGCAAGTACTGTTATTGCAATGCATATTTTTTCAATAGTGCATTTTTATTTTATTTTATTTTTTTAGTCACGTGGTACCGCTGAGTTAGATGGCAGTCAAGTCAACTTTATTTATATAGCACTTTTAACAATGCAGATTGTTTCAAAGCAGCTTCACAGTGTTAAACAGGAAAATAATGCAGAATAATTTTATTCAGCCGTATAGCCGTTCTGGAGAAAACGGTGATGTCATCAGTTAATTTAAATTATCATACAGGGCTTTAGATCAGTAATTTAGTTTATATGGTTAATTTAGTTTAATAATTAGATTTATTTGGATATTTAGTTGAAAAATGTAGTGTCCCCGACTGAGATGCTGTATTGATGAAACGATTATTAAAGTGAAATATTCGAAGGATCGGAGGCAACACGCCGGAGACAGGTTTTATTGAGGATGACATATCGATTTAACAATTATTAAACAGGAATATTCCATGTCGATGAGTCAATTCCAGGGGGAGTCTAATTGACACGGTCTCTGTAGACACTTCAGGGTCATGCGTTGGTCTTGTCTTAGCGCAGGTCCACCATCTGAACTGGATACGGCCCGGATCCGGCTGACTGCAGTAGACCTTGTGATAAAACAGAGAGACTAACATTAGCTTAGATGCCATTCTTCTGATGATGTAACGAGTACATCTGCTTCCCGAACAATGCTAGGAAGACTGTTCCAGAGTTTAGGTTGATTTCCGTTGATTTCGATATTCTAGGTATTATTAACTGGCTAGAATTTTGAGACTGCAGTAGACGTGATGGAGTATAATGTGTTAAGAGCTCGCTCAAGTACTGGGGAGCTAAACCATTTAATTGCTTTGTAAGTAATAAGCAAGATTTTAAAATGTATGCAATGTTTAATAGGGAGCCAGTGCAGTGTTGACAGAACTGGGCTAATATGGTTATACTTCCTGGTTCTAGTAAGAACTCGAGCTGCTGCGTTTTGGACCAGCTGGAGTTTGTTTATTAAGCGAGCAGGGCAACCACCCAGCAGAGCATTACAATAATCTAGCCTTGAGGTCATGAACGCATGAACTAACTGTTCAGCATGTTGCATTGAGAGCATGTGCCGTAATTTAGATATATTTTTAAGATGGTAGAATGCAATTTTACAGATGCTAAAAACGTGGCTTTCAAATGAAAGATTGGTATCAAAGAGCACACCCAGGTTCCTCACTGACGACGAGGACTTGACAGAGCAGCCATCAAGTGTTAGACAGTGTTCTAGGTTACTACTTGTGGAGCTTTTTTGTCCAATAATTAAAAATGCATTTTTTTCTGAATTGAGTTGCAGGAAATTATTGGTCATCCAATATTTTTTATATCAGCTATGCATTCTGTTAATTTTGTGAATTTGTAAATTTCTTCAGGGCGTGAAGAAATATAGAGCTGAGTATCGTCAGCATAACAATGAAAACTAACGCCATGCTTCCTAATGATATCTCCTAGTGGTAGCATATACAGGGTGAAAAGCAACGGTCCTAGCACTGAGCCCTGCGGTACTCCTTACCGAACTTATGATCGGTGTGACATCTCTTCATTTACTGCTACAAACTGATAACGGTCAGATAGGTATGATTTAAACCATGCCAACGCAATTCCACTAATTCCTACATAGTTTTCGAGTCTATTCAAAAGAATGTTGTGGTCGATAGTATCGAATGCAGCGCTAAGATCGAGTAATGCTAATAGAGAGATACAGCCACGATCGGATTATAAGAGTAAATCATTTGTAACTCTGATGAGAGCAGTCTCAGTACTATGATACGGTCTAAATCCTGACTGGAAATCCTCACAGATACCATTTCTTTCTAAAAAGGAGCATAATTGTGAAGACACTGCCTTTTCAAGTATTTTTGACAGAAAGGGTAGATTTGAGATTGGCCTGTAATTTACTAATTCTGTAGGTTCAAGTTGCATTTTTTTAATAAGTGGTTTAATAATAGCAAACTTTAAAAGTTTTCAGTACATATCCTAATGACAAAGATTAATTAATGATATTAAGAAGAGGATCTATGACCTCTGGTAGCATCTCTTTTAATAGCCTAGTCGGTACAGGGTTGAGCATACTTGTTGTTGATTTTGATGATTTAATGAGTTCTTCAATTCCAATTCTATGAGCCAATTCTTCTTCTCCTATAGCAGTGAATGAGTGTAATTTTTCCTCAGTGACATTACAATGCTCTGTCTGATGTGATACTGTAGTAGACGGCTGCATGGTTAAAATTTTCATCCTAATATTATCAATCTTACATGTAAAGAAGTTCATAAAGTCCTTACTGCTGTGCTGTTTACGAACATCAGAAGTTTTAGCTTTATTTAGCCACTGTATCGAATAAATAGCTAGGGTTGTGTTTGTTTTCTTCCAAGAGAGTCGAGAAATAAGCAGATCTAGCAGTTTTTACGGCCTTTCTGTATGCAATCACGCGCTCTTTCTATAAATTACGGAAATCAACGTTAGAATGAATTTCAACGTTATGAACATTTATTCCATGTGACAATATTAGGTCTGAAGTATGATTATGGCGATGAGTGGGTCCTGACACGTGTTGCCTAACTCCAATAGAGTTAAGAATATCTTTAAATGCTAATCCCAGTGCGTCTTTTTCATTGTCTACATGGAAATTAAAATCACCAACAATTAGTAATTTATCTACGGCCAGTACTAACTCTGATAGAAAATCAGCAAATTCTTTGATAAAGTCTGTATTGTGCCCTGGTGGCCTGTATACAGTAGCTAACACAAGTTAAACTGGCTTTATCATTTACACTACAAAACGTTACATAAACCAGCAAAACTTCTAAGGAATTATATTTGAAACTAGACTTCTGAGTAATACTGAAGATATTATTATAAATTACAGCAACCCCTCCCCATTTACCTTTCAGACGCGGCTCATGTTTATAACAATAATCTTGAGGGGCAGACTCATTTAAAGTAATGTAGTCGTCAGGTTTTCGCCAGGTTTCTTTCAAACACTGCACATCTAGTTTATTATCTGTAATGATATCATTAACAATAAGTGCTTTTGGGGAAAGGGATCTAATAATTAGCAACCCGAGCTTTATCAATTGTTCATCTGTTTTATATCTGTTGTTTATTTGTTGGACATCAATTACATTTTTACTGTTGAATGGTTTTGATGTTTTTTTTGTATTTACTAATTCGGGGAACAGACACAGTCTCTATATGATAATATCTAGGTGAAAGAGTCTCTGTGCTGGGATTTATCTGACTCCGGTGACGTGAGACAGCTAGCAGACGGTCGGTTTAGCCAGTTTGTCTGCTTCCTGACCCGGGCCCTAGTGAGTCAAGGTTTAGTTCTAAGACTGTGCCAAATTACTAGAGAGAAGAGCGGAACCACCCCAAGAGGGATGGATGCCATCCTTCTTCAACAGGTCAGGTCTGCCCAAAAGCTTTTCCAATTGTCTATGAACCCTATGTTATTTTGCGGACACCACTTAGACAACCAGCCATTGAGTGATGATAGTCTGCTAACTATCTCATTACTCCTTTTAACGGGGAGCGGACCAGAACAAAAAACTGTTTGACATCGTACTAGCAAGTTCACACACCTCTTTAATGTTAATTTTGGTGATCTCCGACTGGCGAAGTCGAACATCATTAGTGCCGACGTGAATAATAATCTTAGAGAATTTACGATTAGCTTTAGCCAGCACTTATAAATTTGCTTTGATGTCAGGCGCTCTGGCTCCCGGTAAACATGTGACTATGGTGGCTGGTGTCTCTATTTTCACATTCCGTGTAATAGAATCGCCAATGACTAGGGCACTTTCAACAGGATACTCAGTGGGTGCTTCACTGAGAGGGGAGAACCTGTTTGATGTTCTAATCGGAACGGAAAAGCGTTTTTTAGATCCCCGACTATGCCGTCTCACTGTCACCCAGTTTCCCTGCTGCGGGGGCCCTGCAGCCAGAACCAAAGAATTTACAGAGTTCACTAAGCTATTCGCATCCAAATCAGTGTCTAAAGCTGTTACATCCTCACTACTCTCAGATAAAGTATGGATGCGTGTTTCTAATTCTGAAATATTCTCCGTCAGCCTAACTATCTCCTTACATTTATCACATGTGAAGCCCTGTTCGCCAACGGAGAAGCCTATGCTAAACATGCAGCAAGTGACAATGACAGGAGATGACATGGCTTACCATGTTTTGTTGATTAATCTAACTCACCACAGTTGTTTGCTGGACACTATTTACTAATCCAATACACCACGGTTGTTTAATGAACTCAGAAACCCGGGTGCAGAGATGACAAGCTAAAAGGCTAGCGAAATGCTAACGTGTGATGGTGATTTAGATTAAAAGCTAGCGATGTCAAATTTAACATGATAGGCAATATTTAAACAATGTATAGTAAGTTATATTTAGCAGTAGAACAAAGAAAATATATAAAAATAGAGATTCTAAAGCAAGACTGTACAGAGCTACAAACACTGAGCAGGAGGCAGACAGGAGACAGGAGCAATTGATCAGGGATCAGCCTAGTTGTGTAGCTCCGTAGGCCCACCAATATTTTCAATTTATTCAAGCATATTTACTCCACATTTATCTCTCAAAACTAGTGTCCCTGGTTAGGTTAAGCACTTGTGAACCTATAAAAAGTTATCTAGATCGCAAATGTCGACCTCCACATCTAAATATTTTAAGGGGACAATGACGAGCCATCACCTCAGCCGACTGAACAAGGTTCAATGATGGAAAACGTATTATCTGTAATAAGCCAAATAAGCTCTACCTTACAATGAGTAGCGACGGATCTGTCATCAATCAAAGAGGTTGTTACAGACCTTAAAAACTCAGTAAATGCAATCCAAGAAAGGCTGGACGAAGCAGAGGGCCCCATCTCTAATATGGAAGATGTCACCTCGAAGCTCGTCGGTGACTGTGAGCGGCATGATAAACGGCTGGAAGTTATGTGGAACCGAATTGAAGATTTAAAAAAACAGGAGCCGTCGCAACAACGTGAGGGTAATCGGTCTGAGAGAAGGGCTGGAGGCAGGTGGAATGATCAAGTGCGTGTATAAAATCTTATTGGAAGGACTGGGTATTGATCTGGATGGAGAGTTCGAGATTGAGAGGGCACATCGCGCTCTCACTCCCAGGCCCAATTTAGATCAGCCACCGAGAATAGTTTTGATCAAGTTTCTACGTTCGTCAGCCAGAAAGTATTACAAGCGGTCAGAGAAAAGGGAATGACTGACTGGGAAGGATGTAGGATTTCCTTCTTCCCCGACATGTCAAGAGAGTTGGCCAGAAAACAGAGGGAATTCACTGCTTCGCGGAGGATGCTGAGAAGCGTCAACGTGAAATACACACTGGCATATCCAGCCTCTCTTCGTTTTACATGGCAAGGGAAGAGTAAGGTTTTTACATTGAGTGTGGATGCAGAGCAGTTCATCAAAGAACATTGCGGGGCAACAGAATGACAGGACCAAATCTTTTTTGCAAGATAACCAAAGTGGAGTATATGGGTCAGGTGCGGTGGGTGGGCAGGTGAGTTGGATAACTGTGCTGTCTCGGAACAGTTTTGACAGCCAAGGCAAGGCTGGATTAGCCTGGCTGTCAAATTTCTTCCGCTCAATTTTCATTTTCCTTCAGTACTCCGTCTGGGACTGCGGTATATTCTTAGGTTTTCTCCGAACAAATTTTTACCGGACCAATCAGCGAACAGAGGGAGTGGCTGAGAACGATGTTGTGCGCTAGTTTGAGCTGTAGTTCAGTAATGGCGGTGGAGAAAGATGCGAGCGAAGCCATTCATTCCGTTTTGGCACCACGGCCAAATATCCAGAAGTTAAAGCCGGAGCAAGAACAATCTTTGAGTTTTGTTGGTGGCTATGATGTTGTGGCCCACCTCCCCACAGGGTTCGGGAAAAGTTAGATTTTTCCAGCTCACTCTGTTAGTGGTGAAGGAGTTGGCTGAAGCCCTATTCGGACGGTAATTGTTTCTCGTACAGGGGCTAGTCAGTGATTTTATTGCCGTCCGTCTCCCACCACCCACGTTAAAATCCCCGGCCGAATTACCTATTGTTTTAGTCAAACACCAAGTTCGTGTGGTAATTTAATTGCTGTCTGAGTTTTCAAGAATATATCACTTCAAAATTCCCTGTTTATATCCTTTTTGACCACTGCAGAGCACCATACGGTTGAGCTTCGCTGTAATTTGGATGCATTTCTAGACTTGCATTTCTTTAAATGCTGGCAAATATTTACAAGAACAATATATTTCATCACCGCTCAAAAAATAAAAAGAAGAAAAGCATGTAAACATTTGAATTGGGCTGTTATTTACGGCAGCATTTATTATCATACCAAGCATATGACATTTTATTTACAGCATACAATCATGTTACGGACCACGTGTGCAGCGCGTTCCCGATCACAAAACACTCCCCTCTACCGTGAATAAATCACAATCTGAATGCACAAGTTTTAGGTTTTATCACTGAGGTGGAGTGCACAATCTGCAAAGTTATTGTTACAGACTTCCATGTGAGAAACAGGGGACCAGCACATGACATGCGTCACAAACAAATATTAGTGATTGGTTATGGTAGATCCAGAGTGGCTCTGGGCAGATCCAATAGTTTTAAACTTCAACAGAGTACCCGCCTTCAAGGAAGTTAACGTTCGTCAATGGAGAGTGGCCAGACTCTCTGTACAAATGAAATGTACGAAGGCTGGATAGCTGATTCAGCATTTCACGGACCGCAATCTCGAGGTGTTTGAACTAAGACGGTCCTCTGTGTTTGGTATTCCCGTTTTTTTTTTTTTTTTTTTTTTTTGTGTGTTGTTTTTATTTTTTCTGTTAAGTTTTGGGTAGGGGGTTTCATAGTTTGTTACTTTTTGCTGAGCAATAGAATTTTGCAGAAGGAAGTTTTGGTGTTTGAAATGTTCAACTGTCGTTTATTTAATCTGAATACATCACGCTTAAATATACCATTCCCCAATAGGGGGATAATGTGCGATTAATTTCATTTGTATTGTGCATAGGTAGTCACATCAGGTTTATAACATGGAATATTAATGGATGTAAGTCCAATTTAAAAAAAAAAAAAGGTCCGGTCATATCTCAAACATAAACAGGTGGATGTTGCTTTTGTGCAGGAAAGTCATGTAACCGATAATGAAGCGCTCAAATTCAAACGAGACTGGGTGGGACATGTATTTTATTAATACTGTACGAGCAAACAAAATGGGGTAATGAACCTAATAAATAAAAGGCTGAATTTTGTAATGTTAACAGAAACAAAAGACGATGTAGGGAGGATTATATGTATAGGAAGATGAATTAAAATGTTAGTACATAGTAGTTAAGACCATCTAATATAAAGTGGGTCCGTATAGGAACCCTCATTAATGGAGTTAAAGTGATATTATGAAATGTATATGCCCCCAATAAGACAGACCCGGGTTTTATTAATAAAGTAAACACAATTCTTGGTGACAAAGAGGGGCAAATCATTTTGGCTGGTTACTTTAATCATGTATGGGGTTTTAGATAAGAGTAAGTATCAGGGACCTTCTATACCAAGGGATAGGGCAATGGGTCAATCCAAGAGAAAGGGAGTATACTTTTTATTCTCATTGCCATAAATCTCACTCTAGGATAGATTTTTTTTTCTTACTTTTGTTGTGAACTTCTTTTGTTCCTTGAAGTAGAGACCAGGAGAACTTGGATGTATTTTCAACAGGATTCTTTATTGAGAACTTGTGCTGCCTTTCGGCTGAGGTCGTCAAGTCTAACTAAGGGAGCTGTACGTTGTATTTTATAGGCATTCAAAATACAGAAAATGGTAGAAAGGGAAGATGGTGATTTAAATACTGCATTATTACAGGATGAAGAGTTTAGCACATTATTGGCTGATGATCTGACCTTCTTTTTTAAATTGAATGTGGGAAGCACTGATAGATTGGCATCTGTATGGTAGGGATGGGCGATATGGACTTAAAAATGTATCCCGATATTTTCTAGTATTTATTGCGATAACGATATCAATGACGATAAATGTAGTATCATTCCCCATGTTTTTGGATACAAGTGAAAGCTGCATGCATTCTTGCGAGTTTCAGAAAAACAAACAATCATCTAAAGTAAAACGTACATGTCATCAAATAGGCTCCTATAATACATAATAAAAAAAATAAAATATATATATATATAATTAATTATTTTTTTATGTAAAATTCCACACCAGCCTTTTCAGAAATGGAAAAGTTGCAGATATAATTGTCTTCTGTAAAAGTGCAGGTAATGTTTAAATAGTGCAACTGTGCTAAAAAACATCACACAATACAAACAATAATAATTCAAATCAATGACAAGTTTTACATGTAAACCGATTCTGTATTTATACACTCATGGTGCAAACAGTGGTAAAAATAGCAGAAACAGCAAAAGTAATTATCCCAAAAATGTCTTCAGATTACAAAAAAGTTGAAAATAATGATTTAATGATAGAACTTCAGTAATTTGAGTTGATAAGATAATAATACCACGAATTCTTCTACTGATAAAAATAAACTGGACTAAGGAATAGAGTGCCGAAGTAATGACGTCACTTTGTAGGCCAAAACGCGGAAGTGAGTTAGCATTTTAGCCCTATGGGTTCCCTCGCCCTAAAGTCTATGGGTTTTTTGAATGGGTTTTTGCTAAATCGCCTGAAATAAGGTCTGTGGTTAACAAAGCCTCTATATATTTTCACGTTTTAATCTATGGCATAAAACACACTAGTTATAACCTGCTTGTGATTTTTTAAGACTTTATTGTGTCTTAAAAACGATGGTTGCTAACAAGTTGCTAAAAGGGACTACATCCTTTGGCGGGGACTTTAGACGTCATCGTGACAAACAGGCAATCTCTCACTAGCCCGCGTTTCAGCCTGAAGAATGAAGAACTTATGTGGCGTGAATAAATCGCGCTATTCGCGCAAAGTTGGATGCTTGAACATTTGGAGTTTACTCTCTTCACATGTTTGTCTCGTTGAGAAATGGCTGACATGGGCTGTGTTTACACGTCTTTTTGTGTTAAAATCTACTGTTAATGTGTGACAACTTAGTTTTAAGACTTTTCAGTCGATAATGTAGTTGTTTAAAGCTCAAATCTGTGGTTTATTTATAAGAAGAGTGCCTATTTAAACATTTTATCTGGTGTTATCGGAGTTGTGAGCTCCAGTGAGTCAGCGGCGGTCAGCGCTTGTTTAGCCGGCGAGAGTTGACTTTCCTCGGCTAGTCCTTCTGCCGTCTGCCGCTGGCTCTGATGTCTCTGTGGTGTCTCCAGCTATAATTAGTCTTGTGGAGATTTAACGGCCCATATTTGCTCTCATGGATCTATAATTTGTTCCCTGGCAAATCGTTTAGGCTGAGTGCAAAGATAAGTTTCATTACTTGTTTATTTTTAGGCTATAACTGTACCGTTGTAAGTTAGCCGACTAGAACTGACTTTGAATGTTTGACTGAATTGTTTGCTTTATTTCATGTGTAGCTTATTATACGTTTTGTATTATTGATCATACATAAACTTGCATTTAACAAAAAGAGACTGGGTTGTGGTTCATGTCATTTAATGTTATCACAGTGATAATCATATTGTCTGAAAAAACATTAACAAAAGATAAATCTCAGAGAGGCACGCATAAACAAAATTAGTTTCTAACATTTTTGGAAAAAACGAATGGGCAATATTTCTCATGAAAAAGTGGATAAGTGTTCATACACAGAGCAGATCATAATGAGCGAGCGTGCTTTTAAATAAAGTTTGAGGAAGCTTGATGATGACGTTGATCCGCGACCATGGTGTGCTGTAGTCCGTTTATAGCCTACCGTTAGCATTTTATATCTGACGGCTTTGTTTGGGCTTCAAAATGTATACATTTTGGATTAACTTGTAAAGATTATCTTGGTAGACAAAACGTGTAAGGGTCATTACTCTTTGTTGAACACAGATCTTATTTTTTGCGATTTTCCAAAAGTCTATGGGGAAAATGAATGGCTTTTTGATCGAGGGAACCCATGCGCCGCTAACTTCCGGGTTGGCCTACAAAGTGACGTCATTACTTCGGCACTCTATAATGAGCTTCTGGGTTCATGAATATTAATCATGTTGTCAGCGCTCATTCAAACTGATTTGCTGAAATCAAAACAGGCACAGTAATAGGTGCACGCCAGCCAATGAGATTCCCGTTTGTGCATTCGTTTTTTCCTGTTCATGAAAGGCTGAATAATTCCAAATAAACGCCATTATTTTACAGGAAAATACAACACAAGATATTGTTTACATGTAGCACATCAATTCTGTGTGGTATAAGACTCTCTCGCTCTCTCTTGTGAGAGTGTGTGTGAAACACTGAGCGCTCTCAGTCGCGCACCTCACACTAGTGTTTACTGTGCGTCAAATACACTGCGCATTCATTGAGATCAACTGAAATAGTATGCTTTACCGATCGATTGAGAAGGACTGAGCGCTTAAGATATTCGCTCTAAGTGCTCAGCGAGTGAAAATACATCTGTATGGTTCAGATTGCCCTCAGGTAGCCCCTCGTTTAGCTATGAACTCTTCCGCAGCTTCCACTATAGAGAATGGGAACGTGACGTCACCAACGCAATGCATTCGCGGACTTTAGGACACAGACACTACATTAGAGAATGAGTAATAGTGGAGGTAGACTTTAAAACTTGTATTATACAGTTAAAAACACATTAGAATGGTGAACGCTTGCTGTGTTATGAACTGTCATAGCCTCTCTTACAACCTGCGTGGAAAACATATCTCAAATCATGCGCAATATTTCAGTTTACCAGCTTGGAAATAACAAAAGTAAGTGAAAGTAATGCTGCCTTCACGTGCTATCGGAAATTTGACAATTCCCACTTCTAAAGTCGTGATTATGAAGTATGAACTCATCTCGTTCATATTTCGAGGGGTGGAGCGCGTTCACGTGCAATTTTTACCTAGGAAACTCCTATTTACAATAATTCAGAGAGCACGTGAAGGCAGCATAACACTCGGAAATAAACAACTTAGCCAAAATGTGTCTTTATAATTTTATATTTATTTATTATTTATAACCGATATTACAGATGAATATTTTCTGAAACGCTTGAATGTGCTCACACCATAAATAATGCATGAAACGCGTCAGCAAATGCTTCATTGTTCAGCTTCTCTCAGTAGAAGGAAATATTGTTCTTGTTCCATTTAAGTCCAGTAAAACTTTTTAGTACTGTAGGCTAAAGCGCTTTCAAATACAAATAATTTCAAAAGCTGCATTACGAGCCATAATCTGTTATCCTTTAATGCTTTAACGTTAAGGAATTAGGGCGATATGATATAGGCTATGTTGATTGAATAAATTATCCACTGGCTGAGATCAAGCTAATAAGTATATTTATTATTTTATATATCAGATACAGACTTTTTAGTTAGGCTATTAAAAAATAAACTGCAAAAGACAAACCAATGTGTGGTGCGATAGAAGGCGGCCATCTGATTTCTGATTGCATGAAACTTGATGAATATGTGCAATGTCCTGGCCGCACGACTGAGCGCTCATGTACGTAAGAGATTCAAATATTAGTCCATTTATTATAAGTGAGTGCAAGCAAGAGTTCTTAAAAAGTATTAAAGTAAATACAGTCGTTTTTTCCTCAGGTGATTCACCTTTGTTATCATTGTACGCTCCTGAGCGTGTCCTAAAACATGGCGGCGACTACCCATAATGCAATGCGCAATGACGTAGTTTCCCAGACTCTATAGTTGTTTTCGCTCTGCACGTGAGATGCGGATTCAGTGCCGCCGCTCCCATTGCGCGGCTCTTAGGGCACCGAGTGCTGCGAGGGCACTACAAGAAAATTCTCTCTCCAACCCCCGTTCAGCTATACAAATTGACGAACGCAGCCACCGCGGCCATCATAAAGTAAACGCGCATCAAGAGACAGCCAGCGGCGGCACTGCGGATGGGTCACGCTATCAACTAGGCTTTATCGTTATTATCGCGGGAAGACAAATTCTTATCGTGGGGAGAATTTTTACCGGTATATCGCAAACGATAAGATATCGCCCATCCCTACTGTATGGGAGGCCTCAAAAAAAAAATTATACTCAAATGCATACATTAGAGGGAAACTGATTGCCCAGGCAACTAGAAAGAAAAAGGAAGGAAACCTAGCAGGCTAAAAAAAAGAGCAGGCTAAACACTGTTCTAATGATTTATATAGATAGATATTTGTAAATAAAAATTTCAATTACATGATATATATAAGAAAAAAGCTGAATATGCACTATTTAGGCTACAGACCAGGTTTTATGAAGGAGTTGAAAAAGCAGGCTAGCTCCTGTCCAGACCAGCTCCTGTCCTGTCCTGTCCTGTTAAAACGACAAAAGGCTGCTAACATTATTCCGGGAATTAAGAACGGAGATACCATGGTATCTGACAAAAGAAATAAATTTGATTTTTCAGAAGTTGTATAAACATTTATATACATCTTCTGGTAGTCTGGATGGAGAAAAACTAAAAAAAAGAGTCTAATATAGAGTTACCTAAATTAGATGTATTGGAATCTGAGTCTCTAGACCTTCCCATTAC
Organism: Romanogobio albipinnatus; assembly: GCA_023566225.1. Taxonomy (NCBI): domain Eukaryota; kingdom Metazoa; phylum Chordata; class Actinopteri; order Cypriniformes; family Gobionidae; genus Romanogobio; species Romanogobio albipinnatus. The sequence continues at coordinate 26,826,920 of CM042256.1, read as the reverse complement.
AGAAGAGGAGGTCAAAGCTGCAATAACCTCTATGAAATCTGGTAAATCACCAGGGGTGGATGGGTTTCCAACTGCATATTATAGAAAATATGTTGACATAATGACCCCAATTCTAACAGAAGTGTATATACACTGAAAAAAATGGTGTGTTGGATTTACATGATTTAATCATGTACATCGGTTCCACATGAATCAATTAAGTTAAACAAACATAATTTGTTCACATAATTCCAACATAATGGAATGAAGTAATTTTTAAGTAACCGAATTGAGTAGTCTCACAATGATTTTAATATGGCTCCCTAACAACAGTGGTGCACACGAGGGCTTGAGACCCTGCCTCTTTAATCAAAACACACAAGTTTATTTCTTTATATTTCTGTTGTCACTTGACAGATCTATAATGCTGCACTCAGTAGCTTTCATTGTATTTGCCCGCAATAGCACATCATATACGTGTTAAGTGTGAAATGCTCTTTAATGACATGTGCTGAGCAAGTCCACAGCCTAAGCAATCGCTCCGCTCTTCTCCACTATGGTAACCCAGTGTAATTTAAATGATTCTAATAATTCCCCCATAATTAAACATGAAACACTAATAAACAAAATAAAGTCTCCCCCTTTTCTCATTTTGCCCAAAAACACATAAAATAACACTTCATTTCAAAAATTTTACTCTAGTCGTCAAGTCCCAAGCAAAGCATGCTGGGAACTACAGTTTCAGCAAAAATCATTTTAGAGCACTTAATTGGTTCACATTTACCCCAAATAATTGAATCTAGTAGATTGCACATTTTAGAGAATTACATTAATCGAAAGCAATGAAATCATGTTTAGAAGAGAAACACAAATTTGTTACGTAGATCACAAATAATACGATTAAGTAAATTGGACAATATGTGTTTTCCTGTTTTTTCAGTGTAGAGGCGTTAGAAGCTGAAGAATTGCTGCCTAAGACTTTCATGGAAGCATTGATAACAAAGATAGGGATAAGAAGTTCTGATCCGGCTAATTTTAGGCCAGTACGTCTTATTAATGTAGACTGTAAGGTGTTGGCAAAAAAAAAATTACATTGTGGTTAGAAAAGGTTCTACCAAGTATAATTTATAAGGATCAAGTGGGCTTCATTAAAGGAAGATCATCAGCCGATAGTATGAGAAGGCTAATTCTTCTGATGTGGCTAAATTCTTCAGAAAACACCCCAATTGCGGGCTATATCCTTAGATGCCGAAAAGGCTTTTGACAAGGTGGAGTGGGGCTTTTTGGCCAGGTTTACGGGTTTGGTTATATATTTAGGTCCTGGGTTATTTTATTATATAAAAATCCTAGAGCAGCAGTGATGACAAATGGCATGACTTCCTAATTTTTTACTATTTCAAGAGGTACTCGTCAGGGATGCCCATTGTCCCTGTTATTCACAATAGTTTTAGAGCCTCTGGCCATTATGATCAGGGCAGACCCAAACATTATGGGAGTAAGGGGTGTAGAGGAGGGTATAGAGCACAAGTTAATGTTAAATGCGGACTCAAATCCAGTGACAATACACTCAAGACTGTCAAGAAAAAATCATAGTGTGCAGGACCAAAAACAAATTCAATACAAGTGATAACCCTGTTTATGCTTATCTTCAGTTGCCATGTGAAGCTCAGACTGCTTATGTGTTACTAATCAATGCTTAATGTAACTGCAGATACCTGTAATAATCTGAAGACTATATGGCAGAAGGATTTGGGGATTTTAGATATCCATGAAAACGACTGGCTGTACATAATTTCTAATGTGGGTAAGAATATAAGGGAATATAAGGGAAGATTGGATTGATGGAATGATTGAAATTGCTTCATATGAGAACTTGGGGGTTCGCTGCTCTCCCTACTCTACCCATGCTGGGCTGGGTGTTCTTGCCCAGAACAGATTCAGAACCATAACGCCAATTAAAACTGTATGTTAATTGTCAATCATCTTTGTTAAATTTAAAGTATGATAATAAAGAAAAGTAGTAGATTTGTCCAAACTTTTGACTAGTAGTGTAGGGTTTTTTTGTGGAATCAAACTCCAGTATCCAGGTAATCCAGCATAATCAATCAGCTAATCAAATCAAAACTGAGAACGGTGTGAAGGAAGTCCTGTACAGACAGAGTAAACATCGTTTCCTGCATTTCTTGTTTATCATTTCTTCCCCTTCTTGCTGTAATTAAATATGGTAATCTCAAATGGTTTGTGTGTTTTAGGGTGGTGAGGTGCAAGACAGCTCTGAGCTCATCGGCCCAGCCGAGCCCTTCTCCGATTTCCTAGCTGACAGTCTCTTAGATAGCAGTTCTGAAGGTAAGTTTCTTCATTAAAGTGTCAAAAACTTGCTTCTTTGAATTAAAGACACACATAAAATATTTCCCACACCCAGTAGAGTAAGCAAGAATAAATAATATCCAAAAAGGGTCCAAAAAATAAATCTACCCTAAATACATTTCAATAGAATATAAATATTGAAGATTCTGAGTCATTGAATGCCTTTCAGTTTTACGACAGTCAATCTTTGTTTGCGGATACTATTAAAATAAAATGTAAATGAAAAATGGATGTCAAAATAGAAAAACCAACCTGTTCTCACTCCTTTGAAAAAGTTCACATCAAGAACGAACAAAGTAGCATAAGTTGATTTAGGTTGGTGAAAAAACTGTGCAAATGGAAAGTGTTTGCATTTGGAAAGTGTTATTTTCAAACACTGATGACAGTATTGAATCATTAGGTAGTGTCAATGTATCTGTTCAGTTTAGTTTCATATCTGCATATTTTGAGTCCCTCCATCACACACAAAAACAAAGATCTGCGGCGAGGATTCTGATGCCTGTACTGAACTATGATGAGCAACATCGCGACTATTATGAGAAAAAAAAAACAGGTATGCTTGAGCATTGTCCTTTTTAGGGTCACAACATTACATCCTGTTTTTGGTTAGTTTACATGTCTTTGGTCCATGTTCATATTTCAGTTCAGTCGCACTGCACCTGAGTTTGTTTGGACACAGACCGAGACCCATCTTTTCAGCAATCTCAGTCCGCTTGTTTGGTGTGCACCACGGTTGGGATGGCAGCTTTCACACTTATTCAAATGGACTGCACTAACAGAGCAATCGCACCAGGGTTTGTTTTAATCTAGCCAAATATGCCAAGTGTGAACACACCCTTACACTGCCTCCGAAAACGGTTTAATTAATTTTTTTTCTTCTTTTTTCTATGTTGTCTTTTTGTAGTTCCCAAACATATCAGTTTTGTGGATGATTTAGTAGTGGCCAACCCATCTGGACATGAGCCATCTGGAGACGATCCTGAATGTGTAAATAATGTAGTCACAATGCCAAAACTTCAGTCACTAAAGGTCAAGTCCAAGTCTTAAGTCTTTGTTCTATTTTTAGTTATAGTTCTTTCAGCTAGTTATTGTAATTAACAGTGTTTTGAAATTTCAAAACTGATTTCTACTTCAAAAATGTCTAATAAAGTACACAAAGTATTACTTAAATCATTAATTAAATTTGTATTCACAACAAAAAAAACTATTACTTTCAAACTATATAACATTATACTATTTGGAATGCAGGGACGGTCACCATGAGAGAAAATGTCTTGTGTATTTTGAGCTATTTGAGTTGCCATAGTTTGCTGTAGTGATGGGTAATGTAGATAGTTTATTGTCATTACACATGTACAAGTACAATGCAACAAATTTTGTTTGGAGCAAGCCTCCGAGCCACAGCTATTTAAAGCGCCGCTTTAAGAAAAAAAATCAGTTTTACAACGCAACGCAATGCAACACAATTTTTTTTGTTTGGACTGAGTAAGGGAGATGTGAAAGGAGGAAAGGGAGGGGCAGATGGATGGACGGGGGCTGGGATGGTGGGTGGGGTCTGTATGATGCGAGTAAGAGTCTGAGCTTGTGTTGTGTGAGAATGTTAACCATAACTTAAGATGTTTTCGAGTTAAGTTCTGTGGCTTGTCCTTGAAGGGAGATATGGCAGTGCACAGGGAACGATAGCAAGACCCAGCTGTCAAGCTGACCTCCCAACCGAGAGAGATGGGGATGGTGAGGTGGGGGAAGGAGGGGGTCAATATCTTAATCCATTTAGTTGATCTTCAGTAATTTGTCCGGATCATAATCAATCAATCAATCAATCAATCCGTTCTGATCCTCAGCGTCAGTGGCGCACGTCCGATTCATGGAGTGACTTGGACATTTCATCCAGCTTCATGGCTAGACCAGTCATAATGCGTAACAGTTCACTAGTCTGAACCCACGATGGTGCCCACTCTTCCCTGCGTCTACACAGTCCGGGCTGAGATGTTATGGTACAGTTCCTCGATCTGTGTCACTCTCTGATCTAATACCTTCAGTCGGTCACACACGTCCCCAAAGCACTCTTTAATTTCCACAGACAGCAGTTGGGTGAATTTGCTGGCAGCTGTCTTACAAATCTTCTGATAGGTCAGGGCAATCCCAAGGCCAAGGAATAGGGACCCCACTATCAAAAAGCCAAATATGAATAAGTCTTCCACATCCTCCATGGACAGGACTAACAGGCACAGGACTTGCCAGCTGTTCCAGGCGTCCCGCGTGTAGCCCGCAGCGAAGGTCCCGGTGATAAAAACCGTGCATAAATAAACGGTACTGAAAACAACACAAAGAACAACATTCCCGTCTGTCAAGTCAACTTTATTTATATAGCGCTTTTTAACTGCAGATTGTTTCAAAGCAGCTTCACAGTGTTAAACAGGAAAATAATGCAACAGAATTTTATTCAGCCGTACAGCCGTTCCGGAGAAAATGGTGATCAGCTCATTTCAATTAGCATACAGTGACAATGTGGGCTTTAGAGCAGTAATTTAATTCATATGGTTAATTTAGTTTAATAATTAGATTTTTTTTTGGATATTTAGTTGAAAAATGTATTGTCCCCAACTGAGCAAGTCAAGCCAGAGGCGACAGTGGCAAGGAAACCAAAACCCCATCAGGTGACCTAATGGAGAAAAATAAACCTTTGGAGACACCAGGCTCAGTCGGGGTGCCAGTTCTCCTCTGGCCAATTAACAAACAGCGTATGATTATTATTCTGGCAACTTTACAGGTCAGAGGTCATAATAGATCGGAATATTTGAAAGATTGGAGGCAACATGCCGGAGACGGGTTTATTGACTATGTGTCGATTAAATAATTATTAAATAGGAATAATCGAAATATTGGAGTCATCACACCGGAGACTGGTGTATTGAGGATGCCATATTGATGAAACAATTCTTAAAGGTCCCGTTCTTCGTGATCCCATTGTTCAAACTTTAGTTAGTGTGTAATGTTGCTGTTAGAGCATAAATAATACCTGTAAAATTATAAAGCTCAAAGTTCAATGCCAAGCGAGATATTTTATTTAACAGAAGTTCCCTTTCAAAGCCTACAGTGAACGGCTGGCTTGGACTACATCCTGGTACTTCCTTCATAAATGACGTCAGTAGAACAGACTAACCTTCGCCCACAAGAATACGTGGAAAAAGGGGGCATGGTCTTGTTGCTGTCCCACGTGGAGAAGAGGACGGTCGCGTGGAGAAAAGGAAGTGTTGCGTTTGAGTGTGTTTGTCGCCATGTCGTCGAGACGCTGTTATTTTCATCCCGGAGTCAAATCACCTTTGTTTGGCTTTCCCAGGGATGCTGTAGAGATCATTAAGCGCATATATCTCCCGTTAAGAGGCGTGACCTTTCCACGGTCAAATCACAACACTGGAACCGCTGGCACAATCAGAACTCGTTATGTATTTCTGAAGGAGGGACTTCATAGAATAAAGGAAGTCATCAGCCGTTTTTAGGAGAGTGAAAACAGCAGTATACAGATAAGTACATTGTGTTAAAAATACTGTTTTTTTTTTTACACGCGAAACATGAACACATGTTATATTGCACACTGTAAGCACAATCAAAGCTTCAAAAGAACACGAAGAACGGGACCTTTAAATAGGAATATTCGAACAATCGGAGTCATGCCGGAGACAGGTTTATTGAGGATGCTGTGTCGATGATGCAATTTCAGGGGGAGTCTAATTGACACGGTCTCTGCAAACACTTCAGGGTCATGCGCTGGTCTTATCTGGATACACCCAAGATGGCGGCGCAAGTACATCGCGAGGCTCAGGGTCTCTCCAGATTCTGCAATTTTGCTGTAATTTTCTTGCTCATCTCGGGTCTGTTCATGCAGAACAGTTGTGCCTTTACATCGTACACCCGTTGTGAGATTTTAGATATTGGTTTGCGAATTTCCGACAGTTTTATGGACAATCTTCAAATCCTTCCTGAGATCGCTAGGACACCCGAGGCTATGCACTCTACCCGGCTGGGCGGAAGTGCTCACAGGCAGCGTCGAGATCGTAAACAAAGGCGGGGGAAGCACTGAGGACTAAAGGCCAATTTATACTTCTGCGTCGAGTGTACGCCGTAGTGTACGCCGTAGGCGACGCCGTCGTGAGCATTTATACTTCTGCGCTGTTGTCTGCGTCAATGTGCAGTTACACATGCAGACGCTAGTAGGCGCTGTCCTCGGGCATGTTGGTGTAATCAAGAGAACAGCCGAAGAAGAAGCAGCTTCGTGTGGAGAATCTGTACATTCATGTCGGAATATCAGCAGCAGTGAGAGAGCGGCTTTTCTTGCAGCTTGAGTTGTTGTATCTAAAGCAAATTAAGCATCTCTAGTTGATTAGTAAAGTTAAATAAGGCGATCTGGCGCTGGAATGCGTTTGTGAAATCATGCGGAGCTCGTGGCCGCTGTTTTCAGCAGCGGTGGCTCGAGCAATCGATTGCTGTTGCGGAGACTTCATTCACGAAATATACCCTAATGTGTCCCTGTTCTTGATATACAATTAGTGATTAACATCTTTGGTTTTAATGAGAAAATAAATAAACTATACTCAGCGGATCTATGTATTTATTTACTACCATAAAGAATCGCTGGACTGCAAAATATTGTGTTATAGCAGACGTAAGGAACTATCATCCAATTTCTGGACACACACACACACACACACACACACACTCCTATCGCAGTTTTTTTATTTATTTATTGACCTGAGGGAAGGGTTCTGGCAGACCAATCACAGCGCTTGCGGTCCGCGTAGAATTGACGCGTTGTTACATTTTTGGAGAGGTGCCCGTCAGGGTACGGCGTATCCAACGCGTCTATGCGTAGGGTACGCCGTACCCTCTGCGTGCACTCGACGCAGAAGTATAAATTGGCCTTAAGAGCTAAGTTAAGGCTAACACCACACCGTCTCTCTTTTTCATGCTGGTGAGTAGACCCTCAGCCAGATCCTGCCTGCCTGATCGATTGCTTCTGTCTCCTGTGTGCCTCCTGTGTGCCTGTTTGTAGCTCTGTACAGCCTTGCTCACGTTTGAATCTTTATCTTGATATTTCCTCTTTATTCTACTGCTAAATATAACTTACTCATCACCATAAATTGTTTAAAAATTGCCTATCACGTTAAATTTGACATCGCTAGCTTTTAATCTAAATCACCATCACACGTTAGCATTTCGCTAGCCTGTTAGCTTGTCATCTCTGCACCCGGGTCTCCTGCTCTCTGAGTTCATTAGTTGGATTAGTAAATAGTGTCCAGCATACGATTGTGGTAAGTGGTAAATTGGATTAATCAACAAATACGGTAAGTCATGTCTTCTCCTGTCATTATCACTTGCACTTCATGCTGCATGTTTAGTATAGGCTTCTCCGCTGGCGAACAGGGCTTCACATGTGATAAATGTAAGGAGATAGTTAGGCTGACGGAGAAGATTTCAGAATTAGAAACACGCATCCATACTTTATCTGAGAGTAGTGAGGATGTAACAGCTTTAGACACTGATTTGGATGTGAATAGCTTAGTGAACTCTGTACATTCTTCGGTTCCGGCTGCAGGGCCCTCGCAGCAGGGCAACTGGGTGACAGTGAGGCAGCATAGTCGCAGACCAAAAAAACGCTTTTCCGTTCCGGTTAGAACATCAAACAGGTTCTCCCCTCTCAGTGAAGCACCCACTGAGTATCCTGTTGAAAGTGCCCTAGTCATTGGCGATTCTATTACACGGAATGTGACGATACCAGCCACCATAGTCACTTGTTTACCGGGAGCCAGAGCGCCTGACATCAAAGCAAATTTAAAAGTGCTGGCTAAAGCTAATCGTAAATTCTCTAAGATTATTATTCACGTCGGCACTAATGATGTTCGACTTCGCCAGTCGGAGATCACCAAAATTAACATTAAAGAGGTGTGTGAACTCGCTAGTACGATGTCAGAGGCTGTTTATTGTTCTGGTCCGCTCCCCGTTAGAAGGAGTGATGAGATAGTTAGCAGGCTATCATCACTCAATGGCTGGTTGTCTAAGTGGTGTCTGCAAAATAACATAGGGTTCATAGACAATTGGAAAAGTTTTTGGGGCAGACCTGACCTGTTGAAGAAGGATGGCATCCATCACTCCTGGGGTGGTGCCGCTCTTCTCTCTAGTAATTTGGCACATAGTCTTAGAGCTAAACCTTGACTCACTAGGGCCCAGGTCAGGAAGCAGACAAACTGGCTAAACCGACCGTCTGCTAGCTGTCTCACGTCACCGGAGTCAGATAAATCCCAGCACATAGAGACTCTTTCACCGAGATATTATCATATAGAGACTGTGTCTGTTCCCCGAATTAGTAAATACAAAAAAACATCAAAACCATTCAACAGTAAAAATTGAATTGATGTCCAACAAATAAACAAAAGATATAATACAGATGAACAATTGATAAAGCTTGGGTTGCTGAATATTAGATCCCTTTCCCCAAAAGCGCTTATTGTTAATGATATTATTAAAGATAATAATCTAGATGTGCTCTGTTTGACAGAAACCTGGCTAAAACCTGACGACTACATTACCTTAAATGAGTCCACCCCCCAAGATTATTGTTATAAACATGAGCCGCGTCTGAAAGGTAAAGGGGGAGGGGTTGCTGTAATTTATAATATCTTCAGTATTACTCAGAAGTCTAGTTTCAAATATAATTCCTTCGAAGTTTTGGTGCTTTATGTAACGCTATGTAGTGTACATGACAAAACCCGTTCAACATTGGTGTTAGCTACTGTATACAGGCCACCAGGGCACAATACAGACTTTATCAAAGAATTTGCTGATTTTCTATCAGAGTTAGTACTGGCCGTAGATAAAGTACTAATTGTTGGTGATTTTAATATCCATGTAGACAACGAAAAAGACGTATTAGGATTAGCATTTAAAGATACACTAAACTCTATTGGAGTTAGGCAACACGTGTCAGGACCCACTCATTGCCATAATCATACTTTAGACCTAATATTGTCACATGGAATTAATGTTGATACCGTTGAAATTCTGCAGCAGAGCGATGACATCTCAGATCATTACTTAGTATCTTGTATACTTAATTTAGCTAAAGTTGCAAAGCCGCCCCCTCGTTTCAAAAATGGCAGGACAATCACTGCCGCTACTAAAGATTGCTTTTTAAATACTCTTCCTCATCAGTATCATCTCCTCAGCAACCCAGATAGCATAGAAGAACTCGATGTTGCAACAGAAACTATTGACTCTTTTTTCCAGTACTTTAGACACAGTTGCTCCTGTGCGCTTAAAGAAGATTAAAGAAAATAGTCCAACGCCGTGGTACAACGAGCACACCCGGGCCCTTAAAACAGCAGCCAGAAAAATGGAGCGCAGCTGGAAGAAAACAAAACTAGAGGTCTTTCGAAATTCGTGGAAAGAGCACATGATCGCATACAGAAAGGCCGTAAAAACTGCTAGATCCGCTTATTTCTCAACTCTCTTGGAAGAAAACAAACACAACCCAAGGTATTTATTCGATACAGTGGCTAAATTAACCAAAAATAAAGCTTCAACTTCTGATGATTGTAAACAGCACAGCAGTAATGACTTTATGAACTTCTTCACATGTAAAATTGATAATATTAGGAAGAAAATTTTAACCATGCAGCCGTCTACTACAGTATCACATCAGACAGAGCATTGTAGTGTCACTGAGGAAAAATTACAATCATTTACTGCTATAGGAGAAGAAGAATTGGCTAAACTCGTTAAATCATCAAAATCAACAACATGTATGCTTGACCCTGTACCGACTAGGCTATTAAAAGAGATGCTACCAGAGGTCATAGATCCTCTTCTTAATATCATTAATTCATCTTTGTCATTAGGATATGTACCGAAAACTTTTAAGTTGGCTATTATTAAACCACTTATTAAAAAACCGCAACTTGATCCTACAGAATTAGTCAATTATAGACCAATCTCAAATCTACCCTTTCTGTCAAAAATACTTGAAAAGGCAGTGTCTTCACAATTATGTTCCTTTTTAGAAAGAAATGGTATCTGTGAGGATTTCCAGTCAGGATTTAGACCGTATCATAGTACTGAGACTGCTCTCATCAGAGTTACAAATGATTTACTCTTATCATCCGATCGTGGCTGTATCTCTCTATTAGTGTTACTCGATCTTAGCGCTGCATTTGATACCATCGACCACAACATTATTTTGAATAGACTCGAAAATTATGTAGGTATTAGTGGAATTGCTTTATCATGGTTTAAATCATACCTATGCGACCGTTATCAGTTTGTAGCAGTAAATGAAGAGATGTCACACCGATCGCAAGTTCAGTATGGAGTACCACAAGGCTCAGTGCTAGGACCGCTACTCTTCACCCTGTACATGCTACCACTGGGAGATATTATTAGGAAGCATGGCATTAGTTTTCATTGTTATGCTGACGATACTCAGCTCTATATTTCTTCACGCCCTGAAGAAATTTACCAATTCACAAGATTAACGGAATGCATAGCCGCCATAAAACATTGGATGACTGGTAATTTCCTGCAACTCAATTCAGAAAAAACTGAATTTTTAATTATTGGACAAAAAAGCTCCACAAGTAGTAACCTAGAATACTGTCTAACACTTGATGGCTGCTCTGTCAAGTCTTCGTCGTCAGTGAGGAACCTGGGTGTGCTCTTTGATACCAATCTTTCGTTTGAAAGCCACGTTTCTAGCATCTGTAAAACTGCTTTCTACCATCTTAAAAATATATCAAAATTACGGCACATGCTCTCAATGCAAAATGCTGAACAGTTAGTTCATGCGTTCATGACCTCAAGGCTAGATTATTGTAATGCTCTATTGGGTGGTTGCCCTGCTCGCTTAATAAATAAACTCCAGCTGGTCCAAAACGCAGCAGCTCGAGTACTTACTAGAACCAGGAAGTATGACCATATTAGCCCAGTTCTGTCAACATTGCACTGGCTACCTATTAAACATCGCATACATTTTAAAATCTTGCTTATTACTTACAAAGCACTAAATGGTTTAGCTCCCCAATACTTGAGCGAGCTCTTAACATATTATACTCCATCACGTCTACTGCGATCTCTAAATTCTGGCCAGTTGTTAATACCGAGAATATCCAAATCAACTGCAGGCGGTCGATCCTTTTCCTATTTAGCTCCTAAACTCTGGAACAGTCTTCCTAGCACTGTTCGGGAAGCAGACACACTCTGTCAGTTTAAATCTAGACTAAAAACACATCTCTTTACTGTGGCATACACATAAAACACTTTTTCAATTAATTGATTGTTAGGCTGCATTAACTAGGTCAGCCGGAACCGGGAACACTTCCCATAACACCTGATGTACTCGTTACATCATCAGAAGAATGGCATCTACGCTAATGATATTCTCTCTGTTTTATCCCGAGGTTTACTGCAGTCAGCCAGATCCGGGCCGTATCCTAATCAGATGGTGGACCAGAGAAGACCAACACAGGACCCCGAAGTGTCTGCAGAGACCGTGTCAATTATCCTCCCCCTGCAACTGCCTCATCGACACGGCATCTAAATAAACCCGTCACCAGTGTGATGACTCCGATTGTTCGAATATTACCATTAAATAATACTTAAATCGATATGTCATCCGCAATAAACCCGTCTCCAGTGTGTTGCCTCCGATCATTCGAATATTGCACTTTAATAATTATTTAATCAACATCATCCTCAATAAACCCGTCTCCAGCGTGTTGCCTTCGGTCCTTTGAATATTCCGATCTATTATGACCTCTGACCTGTAAAGCAGCCAGAATAATAATAATAATAATAATAATAATAATAATAATAATACGTTGTTTGTAAATTGGCCAGAGGAGAACTGGCACCCCGACTGAGCCTGGTTTCTCCCAAGGTTTATTTTTCTCCATTAGGTCACCTGATGGGGTTTTGGTTTCCTTGCCACTGTTGCCTCTGGCTTGGCGTACTCAGTTGGGGACACTATATTTTTCAACTAAACATCGAAATAAATCTAATTAATAAACTAATTTAACCATGTAAACTAAATTACTGATCTAATTATTGATCTAAAGCCCACACTGTCACCATATGGAAATTGAAATGAACTGATGACATCAAATGGCTATACAGCTGAATAAAATTAGGCTGCATTATTTTGCTGTTTAACACTGTAAAGCTGCTTTGAAACAATCTACATTGTTAAAAGCGCTATATAAATAAAGTTGACTTGACTTGACTTGACTTTACCCAGCATTTTCCTTGCCAATGTACGGTCGCTAGTGAACAAAATGGAGGAGATTCGACTCCGCATCACACACAGCAAGAAACTTTTGAACTGTAACGTCCTAATCTTCACGGAAACCTGGTTAAACAGCGGAATACCGGACACCGCTATAGAGCTAGCGGGACGCCACACACTCCGGGGGAATAGAACATTAGATGGCTCCGGTAAGACCAGAGGTGGTGGATTGTGCATTTACATTAACAAAGCTTGGTGCACAAACTCTGCTATTGTTGAGAGTCATTGTTCAGCTAACCTTGAGTTTCTCATGGTTAAATGTAGACCATTTTATCTACCGCGGGAGTTCACTTCCACCATTATCACTGCAGCCTATATTCCCCCGGATGCTGATGCCAAGCTTGCTATGAAAGAACTTCACGCAGCCATCAGTAAACAACAGACTGATCACACCCGGAAGCTGCTTTTATTGTTGCAGGTGACTTTGATCGCTCAAACTTAAAGTCAGTGCTACCCAAGTTTCACCAGCATGTTTCCTGTCACACCAGAGGAAACACAACCTTAGACCATGTTTACACAAACATGGCTGTAGCTTACGTTGCAACACCCGTCCCCCACCTGGGACAGTCACCTTTCTTTGTTCCTCACCCCCAAGTATGCACCCCTCATCAACTGTGTGAAGCCATCAGTGAAGACCATCAAGGTGTGGCCTGCGGGGGCAGATTCCACACTCCAGGAAAGGTTTCTACACACAGACTGGAGTATGTTTGCTTCTCAGGCCACCAGTGGCGCTCACACGGACATTGACTCCTACACCTCCTCTGTATTGGATCATATCAATACCACCATTGACAGTGTTACAACCCAGAAACAGATCACCACATACCCAAATCAGAAGCCTTGGATGAACAAGGAAGTGCGACTCCTGTTGAAGTCACGCAACACTGCCTTCAGATCAGGAGATGCACAAGCCTACAGCACATCCAGAGCAAACCTGAAGAGGGGCATCAAAAAGGCCAAGCACTGCTACAAGCTAAAGATAGAGGGACACTTTTCCAACTCTGACCCTCAACGCATGTGGCAGGGCATTCAGGCCATCAGTGACTACAAACCCACCCACTCCACCCCCGCAGCCACTGATGTCAACTTTCTAAACAAGCTAAATTACTTTTATGCTCATTTTGAAAGAGACAACAGAGAAACTGCCACTAAGCTCAAACCCTCAGCTGACCACCCACCAATCACACTCTCCTCCACAGATGTCTGCAAGGCACTGAGCCGGATCAGCGCGCACAAGGCTGCTGGATCAGACAACATCCCTGGACGTGTTCTCAGGGCATGTGCGGAGCAGCTCGCTGGGGTTTTTACAGACATTTTCAACCTGTCTCTTGCCCAAGCAGCTGTACCAACATGCTTTAAACGCACTTCCATTGTGCCAGTGCCGAAACACTCTAGACTGAGGTGCCCTAATGACTACCGCCCTGTAACACTTACACCCATCGTTATGAAGTGCTTTGAGCGGCTGGTCCTGGAACACCTAAAAGACTCTCTACCATCCACATTGGACTCACACCAGTTTACCTACCGCAGCAATAGGAGCACAGAGGATGCCGTTTCCATGGCACTGCACACTGTGCTCACTCATCTGGACAATAAGAACACTTATGCACGCATGCTGTTTGTTGACTTCAGCTCAGCATTCAACACTGTCATCCCAAACAAGTTAATAGCCAAACTTGGAGACCTGGGCATCAACACCTCAATGTGTAACTGGATTTTGGACTTCCTAACTGACAGACCCCAGAATGTTCGATCAGGATTCACCTGCTCCACGTCCATCACACTTAACACTGGTGTACCACAGGGCTGTGTGCTAAGCCCGTTTCTCTACTCCCTCTTCACCTCCGACTGCAAGCCTGTGTATGGATCTAATTCCATCGTCAAGTTTGCGGACGACACTACGGTGATTGGGCTCATCAGTAACAACGATGAGACTGCCTATAGGGAGGAGATCCAACACCTGGCCACATGGTGCACTGATAATAACCTGCTCCTCAACACCACCAAAACGAAGGAGATCATCGTGGACTTCAGGAAAGAGTCAAGAGGCACACACGACACCATCCACATCAATGGAATGGCTGTTGAGCGTGTCTCCAGTTTCAAGTTCCTGGGGATCCACATCTCGGCGGACATGTCGTGGACAACCAACACCTCCAGCCTGGTCAAGAAGGCTCACCAACGCCTTTTCTTCCTGAGGACACTGAGGAAGAATCACTTATGCAACCGTTGTATATCCTGCACTTGCACTTCTGGTTAGACCTAAACTGCATTTCATTGCCTTGTACCTGTACTTGTGTAACGACAATAAAGTTGAATCTAATCTAATCTAATACGGCCTGGATCCGGCTGACTGCAGTAGACCTCGGGATAAAACAGAGAGACTATCATTAGCGTAGATGCCATTCTTCTGATGATGTAACGAGTACATCAGGTGTTATGGGAAGTGTTCCCGGTTCCGGCTGACCTAATTAATGCAGCCTAACAATCATTTAATTGAAAAAGAGTTTTATGTGTATGCCATAGTAAAGAGATGTGTTTTTAGTCTAGATTTACAGGGAGTGCAGAATTATTAGGCAAGTTGTATTTTTGAGGATTCATTTTACAACATTAATAATTAAACAACAACCATGTTGTCAATGAACACAAACTCATTAATATCAAAGCTGAATATTTTTGGAAGTGGTTTTTAGTTTTAGCTATTTTTAGGGGGATATCTGTGTGTGCAGGTGACTATTACTGTGCATAATTATTAGGCAACTTAACAAAAAACAAATTTATACCCATTTCAATTATTTATTTTTACCAGTGACACCAATATAACATCTCAACATTCACAAATATACATTTCTGACATTCAAAAACCAAACAAAAACAAATCAGTGACCAATATAGCCACCTTTCTTTGCAAGGACACTCAAAAGCCTGCCATCCATGGATTCTGTCAGTGTTTTGATCTGTTCACCATCAACATTGCGTGCAGCAGCAACCACAGCCTCCCAGACACTGTTCAGAGAGGTGTACTGTTTTCCCTCCTTGTAAATCGCACATTTGATGATGGACCACAGGTTCTCAATGGGGTTCAGATCAGGTGAACAAGGAGGCCATATCATTAGATTTTCTTCTTTTATACCCTTTCTTGCCAGCCACGCTGTAGAGTACTTGGACGCGTGTGATGGAGCATTGTCCTGCATGAAAATCATGTTTTTCTTGAAGGATGCAGACTTCTTCCTGTACCACTGCTTGAAGAAGGTGTCTTCCAGAAACTGGCAGTAGGACTGGGAGTTGAGCTTGACTCCATCCTCAACCCGAAAAGGCCCCACAAGCTCATCTTTGATGATACCAGCCCAAACCAGTACTCCACCTCCACCTTGATGGCGTCTGAGTCGGACTGGAGCTCTCTGCCCTTTACCAATCCAGCCACGGGCCCATCCATCTGGCCCATCAAGACTCCCTTTCATTTCATCAGTCCATAAAACCTTAGAAAAATCAGTCTTGAGATATTTCTTGGCCCAGTCTTGACGTTTCAGCTTGTGTGTCTTGTTCAGTGGTGGTCGACTTTCTGCCTTTCTTACCTTGGCCATGTCTCTGAGTATTGCACACCTTGTGCTTTTGGGCACTCCAGTGATGTTGCAGCTCTGAAATATGGCCAAACTGGTGGCAAGTGGCATCTTGGCAGCTGCACGCTTGACTTTTCTCAGTTCACGGGCAGTTATTTTGCGCCTTGGTTTTTCCACATGCTTCTTGCGACCCTGTTGACTATTTTGAATGAAACGCTTGATTGTTCGATGATCACGCTTCAGAAGCTTGGCTATTTTAAGACTGCTGCATCCCTCTGCAATATATCTCACTATTTTTGACTTTTCTGAGCCTGTCAAGTCCTTCTTTTGACCCATTTTGCCAAAGGAAAGGAAGTTGCCTAATAATTATGCACACCTGAAATAGGGTGTTTATGTCATTAGACCACACCCCTTCTCATTACAGAGATGCACATCACCTAATATGCTTAATTGGTAGTAGGCTTTCCAGCCTATACAGCTTGGAGTAAGACAACATGCATAACGAGGATGATGTGGTCAAAATACTCATTTGCCTAATAATTCTGCACTCTCTGTAAACAATGCTAGGAAGACTGTTCCAGAGTTTAGGTGCTAAATAGGAAAACGATTGACCGCCTGCAGTTGATTTTGATATTCTAGGTATTCTTAACTGGCCAGAATTTTGAGACCGCAGTAGACGTGTTGAGTATAATGTGTTAAGAGCTCGCTCAAGTACTGGGGAGCTAAATAATTTAGTGCTTTGTAAGTAATGAGCAAGATTTTAAAATGTATGTTTTGTTTTTTTTTATTTTTTGTTTTGTTTTTTTTAATGGGGATCCAGTGCAGTGTTGACAGAACTGGGCTAATATGGTCATACTTCCTGGTTCTAGTAAGAACTCGAGCTGCTGCGTTTTGGACCAGCTGGAGTATGTTTATTAAGCGAGCAGGGCAACCACCCAGCAGAGCATTACAATAATCTAGCCTTGAGGTCATGAACGCATGAACTAACTGTTCAGCGTGTTGCATTGAGAGCATGTGCCGTAATTTAGATATATTTTTAAGATGGTAGAATGCAGTTTTACAGATGCTAGAAACGTGGCTTTCAAACAAAAGATTGGTATCAAAGAGAACACCCAGGTTCCTCACTGACGACGAGGACTTGACAGAGCAGCCATCAAGTGTTAGACAGTATTCTAGGTTACTACTTGTGGAGCTTTTTTTGTCCAATAATTAAAAATTCCATTTTTTCTGAATTGAGTTGCAGGAAATTACTGGTCATCCAATATTTTTTATATCAGCTATGCATTCTGTTAATCTTGTGAATTGGTAAGTTTCGTCAGGGCGTGAAGAAATATAGAGCTCAGTATCGTCAGCATAACAATGAAAACTAACGCCATGCTTACTAATGATATCTCCCAGTGGTAGCATGTACAGGGTGAAAAGCAACAGTCCTAGCACTGAGCCCTGCGGTACTCCATACTGAACTTGTGATTGGTGTGACATCTCTTCATTTACTGCTACAAATAGATAACAGTCAGATAGGTATGATTTAAACCATGCCAATGCAATTCCACTAATGCCAACATAATTTTCGAGTCTATTCAAAAGAATGTAGTGGTCGATAGTATCGAATGCATCGCTAAGATCGAGTAACACTAATAGAGAGATGCTGCCACGATCGGATGATGAGAGTAAATAATTTGTAACTCTCATGAGAGCAGTCTCAGTACTATGATACGGTCTAAATCCTGACTGGAAATCCTCACAGATACCATTTCTTTCTAAAAAGGAGCATAATTGTGAAGACACTGTCTTTTCAAGTATTTTTGACAGAAAGGGTTGATTTGAGATTGGCCTGTAATTGACTAATTCTGTAGGATCAAGTTGCGTTTTTTTAATAAGTGGTTTAATAATAGCCAACTTAAGTTTTCGATACATATCCTAATGACAAAGATGAATTAATGATATTAAGAAGAGGATCTATGACCTCTGGTAGCATCTCTTTTAATAGCCTAGTTGGTATTGGGTCGAGCATACATGTTGATTTTGATGATTTAACGAGTTTAGCCAATTCTTCTTCTCCTATAGCAGTGAATTGGTGTAATTTTACCTCAGTGACACTACAATGCTCTGTCTACTACAGTATCACATCAGACAGAGCATTGTAGACCCAATACCAACTAGGCTATTAAAAGAGATGCTACCAGAGGCATCCAAATCAGTGTCTAAAGCGGTTACATCCTCACTACTCTCAGATAAAGTATGGATGCGTGTGACTATGGTGAAGTAAAGTTTACACATGATAACTTTTTTTTTTAAACGTTTTTAAAAACATTGCACTTTGAAACCTATTTCAAAGTTTGCGTTCTCAGGCCACTAAAACTATTGTTGTGTAAATGAATGGCCTGCACACACCGTTTTCTGTTGTTTTTTTTTGGTTGTTGTTGAAAACAGTGCATTTCATGATGATGATTTTTACAATGGAAAAGTAATCAATGCTGAACTTGCTTAAACAGGACAATAACTTTCTTCTAGAGCTGCTGTATAGCCAAAACAATCTTTGTTGCATTAATTTCCTCTTATCACTGGAAAGCTGCTTAGAAACAATCTGTATTGTGAAAAATACTATATAAATAAAGGTGACTTGACTAAGTCCAGGGGCCTCATTTATAAACGTTGCGTACGCACAAAAGAAGGCGTACGCCGCTCTCTACGCAATAATTGGTATTTATAAAAAGCAAACTTGACGGGAAAATGTGCGGTCCTTCACGCAAGCTCTGACCCAGGCGTACGCACAAAAACGGGTGAAATGAGAAATGGCGACACCGTCGGCAGATGGAAGAAACACGTGAAAGTGTGTGAAACTGTAGACCGTTTTGCAAAAGAAATGGCAATACTGCCTCTTATATATAACATGAAGACTTCACAAAGCAAGTCTTACAATTAACAGCCTACACGAACACCCGTTTGATCGATCTGCAGTGCAAAACAAACAAAATCAAACGAAAATTACAACAGAAATGCAAATTAACACATATTTGCAAAAAGAAAAGTGAAATATGTTCTGCAATAATATTGGCATATTATGCAATTCATCCTCATAAATAATATGGTAAACAGAACGAAATAGCTAATGTACGAAACTGATATTCTCGTCAATGTGTCCGTCTGGCGGAGCAGATATAGATGCAATTAGATAGACAGATAGATAATTAGGGAGATATATATATTTAGATAGATAGATAGATGCACTGAACTATTTCCCATTTCCACGTAGATTATGACCGACATCTGTAGCTTGTCAGATGCAATTAAATGGACGAAAATAAAATGCCCTATCACAATGCGTAATGACGCACAATGGCTGATCTTGCGCTCTTAGAAGATGTGGCAAATGGAAGGATTCGGAGTGAACGCATCTTCACACAGCAAGAAGACTTGCTGGCAAACGAGGACACACTCTGGCGATGGAGCGCTAGACGCTTTTTTGCCTCGACTTTGATGTCCGACCATTTCTTTTTTATTTCGGCCATGGTCTGAGGTTGTGAGGCTACAGCATTTACGGCGTCTACAACCTTTTGCCATTCAAGTGCCATTTTGGCATTAGTAATGCCCACACTGTGCCCTCCAAAACAAAATTTTTATCCTCTTTTCAACCTTGCCAACGATAATTTCTACTTCACATTGAGTGAAGTTAAGTTTTTTTTATTTCCTCTCTGTGTTGCCATGATTTCGCAATCGATGAATATTAACTTGTGGGCGTTTCACGGACTATTTATGGGCAACTATGGGCGTGACATGAAGCCGCAAAAGCTGCGCTATATTTAGAATTGATTGTGATTTATTAAGGGAAAACTGCGTAGGATGTGCGTGCGCACGGTTTTATAAATCCGAATATATCTGTGCGTACGCACGTCCTATGTTTCATCCGTACGCCACTTCTGACGCAAATCCTACGCAAAGTTTTATAAATGAGGCCCCAAGTCACAGACTCGAGTTTCCATTTCTGGTTTGTACCAATACCAGTAAAATTTCATGTTTCTCTGTACCAATGTACCATGGCAAAAAAACTATTACAGCGATATATAACAAACTATTTAACTATTTTATTTAACTCTCAAAAAGAAGAATAAAGAAATTCAATGAGCTCATTATTAATGCTTAATAGTTGTATGTAAATAATAAATTATAACCTTAGCATTTAGCCTATTTTGACATGCAAGGTTTTTTTGTTGCACCCTTTGCTATTGCTTTGCTATCGTCACTGTCAGTCTCTGATTAAATCCTGCATGTAAAATTTGGATTTTGTCAAGTGAAGTCACCTTAATTTATATAGCTCTTTATACAATACAGATTTTTTTCTAAACCAACTTCACAGTAATAAACAGGAAAATAACTAAATCAAGAAAACGTATTAGAATAATAATAGAATAATAGAAAATAAAGCAGCTCTACAGAAGACAATAGTGTCATTATTCAGCGTAAGTCAGTTTAGTATTGATTCAGTCAATTAAGTTGAGTTAATTAACTGTAAAGTTAAACTGCATAAACATTTTGTGCATTTTGACAAACTCAAGTAAAAAACTGAACTGGTCTGACTGGGCCAATAGAAAAAAAAGTATTGGTATGTGATACTGGCCTTCTTTCAAAAAGAAAGTGAGTAAAGAACTGAAGCTGCTGGACTCACTGAGTTCTATAATTTTTGAAGAACTCCTTTTATAATCGAAACTGCCTTCTGCACTAGGGATGAAACGATTACCGGTTTCACAATAAACCACGATAAAATTGTGACGATTAGTAATATCATTTAAATTTTGGTTATCATTAAAACCGCATGTGATTTATCATGATTTTTAAAACTTGCGGTAAATCTTGTCCAGTCAGCGTCAGTCTGGTGCAGGCGCAGTGCGCAATGCTGTTTTTTGAATGAGAAGAAATGGCAGAAGGCAGTGACAGCACTCGGGGATTGTTCAGATTTCTAAAAGGACCAAATCTGAGGTGTGGTCATATTTTGGCTTTTACAAAAGTCCTGAGGGAAACTTAATCGAAGATGGTCACCCTGTCTGCAGAACATGCCAGAAGAAAGTCACTGTAATACGGGGAAACGCATCAAATCTGCAAACCCGAGGCAAGTGGACTTTGACCTCACCAAAACTACGTCTAGCAAATAATAACGTGAAGCGAACGAACAAATTCAGACAAGACTTGGGTGACATTTAAGGGATAATCAAGGCTTGACATTACACCCGCAAATGACGGTTTTTAAAGTTATTTCGGCTGCACACTAGCCACTTTGGCGGTTGAACTTATTATAGTCTTCTCAAAAGCCATCTGTTATAATCGCGTTGCGCATTATAACCAATCACACGTGTTTCTATTGAGTTTATGAATGCAATGTCTCAAAATCAGAGGCGTTCAGATTAGCCAGAGTTTTGTTCAGAGCGTGCTCACACTCACTGAAATCTGCACTCAAAACATGCGATGTACGCAGGAGATTCACTCATCATACCGTGGTTGACTGTTTCTGTTCTATTTCAGCAGCGAAAATTGTTTCAAATAAACACAGCAGAACCACAGTGCATCTGATATGACTGGCATAAAGTTGGCGAATTTAGGGACCGTCTCTAAAGTTACATACAACATTGGTAACGTTAAATGCGTTTCTGACTTCAATAGCATTTGAAGAGAATGACAGTCATAAAACTGACTGTAAAGTGTTCATCTAGGTGTCAGGTATGATGCACACTAGGGATGGGCGATATGGACTTAAAAATGTATCCCGATATTTTCTAGTATTTATTGCGATAACGATATCAATGACGATAAATGTAGTATCATTCCCCATGTTTTTGGATACAAGTGAAAGCTGCATGCATTCTTGCGAGTTTCAGAAAAACAAACAATCATCTAAAGTAAAACGTACATGTCATCAAATAGGCTCCTATAATACATAAAAAAAAAAAAAAAATAAAAAAAAAACATATATAAATATATATATATATAATTAATTATTTTTTTTATGTAAAATTCCACACCAGCCTTTTCAGAAATGGAAAAGTTGCAGATATAATTGTCTTCTGTAAAAGTGCAGGTAATGTGTAAATAGTGCAACTGTGCTAAAAAAACATCACACAATACAAACAATAATAATTCAAATCAATGACAAGTTTTACATGTAAACCGATTCTGTATTTATTCATACACTCATGGTGCAAACAGTGGTAAAAATAGCAGAAACAGCAAAAGTAATTATCCCAAAAATGTCTTCAGATTACAAAAAAGTTGAAAATAATGATTTAATGATAGAACTTCAGTAATTTGAGTTGATAAGATAATACCACGAATTCTTCTACTGATAAAAAATAAACTGGACTAAGGAATAATGAGCTTCTGGGTTCATGAATATTAATCATGTTGTCAGCGCTCATTCAAACTGATTTGCTGAAATCAAAACAGGCACAGTAATAGGTGCACGCCAGCCAATGAGATTCCCGTTTGTGCATTCGTTTTTTCCTGTTCATGAAAGGCTGAATAATTCCAAATAAACGCCATTATTTTACAGGAAAATACAACACAGGATATTGTTTACATGTAGCACATCAATTCTGTGTGGTATAAGACTCTCTCGCTCTCTCTTTGAGTGGGTGTGAAACACTGAGCGCTCTCAGTCGCGCGCCTCACACTAGTGTTTACTGTGCGTCGAATACACTGCGCATTCATTGAGATCAACTGAAATAGTATGCTTTTCCGATCGATTGAGAAGGACTGAGCGCTTAAGATATTCGCTCTAAGTGCTCAGTGAGTGAAAATACATCTGTATGGTTCAGATTGCCCTCAGGTAGCCCCTCGTTTAGCTATGAACTCTTCCGCAGCTTCCGCCATGGTTGTTTTCGCTCTGCACGTGAGATGCGGATTCAGTGCCGCCGCTCCCATTGCGCGGCTCTGTGCGTTCACACCGCCGCCGGCGAGAGCGTCAAACTTCGCTCTGGCCGCCCTGCCATCGACGCTGTGAAAGATCTGTGGACGCGCTGCCGCTCTGACGTAGATCGAATGCTTGGTCTTTTTTAAAACTGCATTTAAAGGGGCCGCAAAGCAAACAATCATGTTTGCATTTTTAAAATCGGCATTTGTGCAGACTGACCACAGTAGGGAAGATAACATCATGAAATAATTTAAATGTGAAAGTTAACTTAATTATAGTTGCATGTTTGCTAATGAAATAAACCATTTAAAAGCCATTAGTGTGGTGTGGCTTTTGTGTTCTTGGAAGTGCTAATCTAATTTCAACAAGTTTATAGGTGCTAGCCTTGGTCTTTAACATTAACATTAATTTGTGTGCAACCTACTTTACAATAACTGTCCTGGTTTAAGTGCAGCATTCATGCAATTGGTCAAATCGGTGTTGTTTTGAGCAAATGAATTGCATTCCCGCTGAAAAAAAAGGCTTTCTAGCGCGAAAATGTTGCATATAAAACGCGTTGCGCAGAATATATATATATATATATATATATATATATATATATATATTATAGGGAAACCCGCTACCGCAATGATCAACCTCTCCTCTATTTTGCTGGGGAACTAATGTGGTCGGAACCAAAGTTTACAGAACTGCGTTCTCTGGAATCATTTCAAGCGGAGCACTTCTATATTCCCATTGGTTGCCGCCGGTTGCCGCCGAACCGCGTCATGGCTCATTACCATAAAGTTGACCTGATTCCAACTCTCCTCGACGCCCAAATCGTCCAAGACGCGCCGCGCCGCTCTCGCCGGAGCTCGCCGCCGGGCTCCCATTGAAAATGAATGACTTCCGGCCACTTTGACGCTCTCGCCGGCGGCGGTGTGAACACACCATTAGGGCACCGAGTGCTGCGAGGGCACTACAAGAAAATTCTCTCTCCAACCCCCGTTCAGCTATACAAATTGACGAACGCAGCCACCGCGGCCATCATAAAGTAAATGCTTTAAGCATCAAGAGACGGCCAGCGGTGGCACTGCGGATGGGTCGCGCTATCAACTAGGCTTTATTGTTATTATCGCGGGAAGACAAATTCTTATCGTGGGGAGAATTTTTACCGGTATATCGCAAACGATAAGATATCGCCCATCCCTAATGCACACCTTTTGATATTTAATAAAATAAACAGTCAAATCATGAAAATATGGATATGCAGTATTTCACTAGGATACTGTTTGGGCTCTTACACAAAATATGCTAGATTTAAATGCATCATAGCTGAACACTGATGAGAATATTGCTTAGATTATATTTACACCAAATTATTATTATTTATGCGTTGCTATTGACGACGGCCATTATAAGGAAGTAAATCCCACAGAATAGAATCTAGTTTTAAAAAGTGCATAGAGCTGCTTTATTTATTTGTTGTTTGTTGATTTTCAAATATAACTTGTTGAAATGTTTTAAGTGCGTGCATCTGTTCTTTTTGAACATTTTCATCTCATTTGAACAAAGCCGTGATAATGATAACCGTGATTATTTGGGTCACTATAATCGTGATGTGAAATTTCCATACCGTTTCATCCCTATTCTGCACAATAAATCTCTTTACATCGTCATTACTTTGCTGGTTATTATGAAGGGATTCGCAAACGTGCGGAACTCTGTGAACTAACAATGACAACTGGAGTTTTGTACTCTTTGTACTGCAGTTTATTGTGCTGTTGTGTTGTGTCTCAAATCTTCTGCATGCATTAAGTGATTTAGATCAAACTTGAGCTGTAGGTTTGGTCTCGGGCTGATCACATGGATGTGGCTTTAGGCCTTTATCACACTTCTGCGTTTGAAAAAAGGAAGCTTCAATTAGAAGTAATAAAAAACTTCTGCTGCAGCCTGTATCAATGACTGCACATATAGTGTGGGATTGTGATTTTATGTAAAATTCAACACACATGCTTCTTCTAAAGACACCAGTCTCAGTTTACAATCATTAATTCATGCGTATTACATGTGGAAACCCTCTCGAATACTACTAATGAGGTTTTAATGTCTCTTGCCATGCTCTTGGTGTGTCGGTCAGAACATGGCGTTGAGGTCTGCATTTACCCCTTCTGGTTTTATATTAAAGCTGATAGATCCTCTTTATCCAAGAGCAAAGGCCGCCTCCGGCTCGATTTGTATTTTAAGGAGGTTCTAATGTCTCTTGCCATGCTCTTGGTGTGTCGGTCAGAACACCACAGGAGTGGATCAAGGCAGTAAAGGGTTCAATCAAAAGGGTTTATTGAACATTGCAGGTAAACAGAGTGGGAGGTTGGTATGTGTGTGGTTAATCAGTCATAGACGCACACTATAGTAAAACTGAAGTTATTTCTCCCGGTCGCAAGCAAGTCTCTCTTTATTTGGTTGCGTCCTGGCGGTGATTGACAGGTGCGCTAAGTCCCGCCTTTCCAACAGCATTATTTTGAGATCTTTTCCCATCACATGAAAGGCTGCAGTGATGAGCATTGAGTAGACTGACAGTCTGTTTATTGCGTGAATGCAGTGATCTCGTCATTGCAACGCTATTCTTCTCACAAAATGCTTTCACCACAACTAACAGCAAACACAATATCGATATGAATACAGTAAGAGCTTTGTTGTGCAGCATAAGTGTCATTCATTATAACAGCAGTTTGGGCAAGTGTGCAGATATACTCACAACGTGTGATTGACAGCTTCAGCCATTATAAAGAGAGTGTTCTTTGATCGCTCTCTGTAGTTTAATTACAATTTAAATAATGTTATGGCAAAAATTAATTCGTCGACATCACTAATAAGAGACAAACCATGATCCAATCGTCTTTTATAAAGATTTATTTTCCTTGCAAGGAAGAGCCACGGTCAGTGCAGCCGCTCGGGCTGCCTTGAGTGTGAACTGGAGACACAAAGAAAGCACAAACTCTTATACCCCCAATGTTTAAACACACCTTCTCAGTATTTTTCCATTTCCACACAGGGTAAAGGCAAGAAACACAATACACAAATGGTCCCTCTTTGTCTTAAAACTAATTTAAATTATCCGACACCTTTGGTTCAGGAAGGCCTTCAATTTCAGGTGTCCTGCCGCTACCCCCCTGGGTTTCCACAGACACTGGGTCTTTTGAACTAAGAGAGGTGATTTGCATGGCTAAAGCAGATTTTGACTTCTGTGTGAACTCAAACATAAATATTACATTTTTCCACAACAATTCCCCCTTTTATCATTCTTTGATAACTCACAAGAAAAAAATGTAAGAAGTGTAGATACGAATATAATAAAAATAGAGGTGGTAATATTAAAACAATAATAATAATAAATAAAAAAAGTAGTAATAAAACAGGCAAATTTAAGTCACTCTTACACTCTCCCTCTCTGATTTTTTTGTATAAATGATCACGCTCTTAAATTTGTAATTGAAGAAAATAAAAAATCCCCTAATATGTTTTAGGCGTCTCCTCGCTAGTCATCTCATCAAACAGCAACCTGTCCAGTCTTTCGTGGCATGAAATGATATGCTCTGTCGCCACAAACCCAAAAACATGCATCACTCTCAATGGTGGAATCAACATGTCTGTGTGGTTGCACCGTTGCGTTCTCTTGCAGGCAGATGTTGGATGTTTTGTTGGAATCTTCCCTTGCTCGATGTCCGTTGCAGCTCTAAGCCCCACCTACTGGATTCTGTGGGCAGGCAATAGGGTTTAACTTGAAAACTGGTTGGCTCAGCACCGCGTTGTGCCAGTGCCTCCTGCTCCTCTCCTCTCGGCTCCTCCTCCCCGATCACCGGTGGGACCTTTCTGCAATGGCTCGCATGCACCCACGCCGCTCTCTCCGATACCTTGACGGCAGTGTGTCGTCAGAAGCATGATAAAAGGCCCTAGCCACATTTCCACCTTCCAGCTCTTCGTACTCAGGTCCCGTTTTACCACGTAATCTCCTGGCTCGATTTTGTGCAAGCAGATTTCACCTGCACACAGATATCAGACAACAGAGAAGACATTTCTTTGCAATAATTAATTTTTTATTGATGTAAGCTATTGTTTACCCCCTTCCATTCCCATGAATGGTGGTCTTCCAAAAATGTCTCAAACGGTCGAGGCCTTTTCTCATTTTCATTTATATCAATATGCATCAAGATGCGAAAATTTCAGCAAATATTGTAACCCCCTTATAAACTTCATTCATTTGAGTATCATTACCGTTCCCCCTTTGGCTGCAGGCTCGCCCATGCAGCCATTTATCATAATCATCGAAAATATTGTTGGGGTAAACAAGGCTTGCCATCACTACTCGTCTAAATGCCATTTTGCACATTCACACATCATTCACAAGTTTCCAGCCACAATGTCTCCACAGGTGCTTCTCCGCTGCTGTGGCGAACGCTTGCATACTCTGTAAGGAAGTCAAAGCATTTGTGTTAGTTTCAGATAAAAGACATTCTGGTTTCTTTGACTGCTGTGCTGCGGCTGCTGCTCTCACGGTTTCCTGTTGAAATAAACTCTGTTGTTAGTTACGCTGCGCATTTACACATAGCTACAAACTAATAAAGTCTTAATTAGAAAGTTTCCCATAAACATACTGAAAAATATCCCATAAACATACTGAAAATATCCAATAAAAATGAAAGAAATCCGTATTCTCTCTGTAAGCGGGCTAAGTCGGGCTAAGTCATTTCCTCTCTGTTCCTCGGGCTAAAGGCCCGGGTATACTTCACTTACCGCGCCCGGACGCGTCACGCGCGCAGCCCTGTCCGCGCGTCTTTCAAAGTATACTACACAACGGATGCGCGCGGATGATCGCGTTCGACGCATGCGCAGTACATTTTTTCCCTATGCTCTACCAGACATTGGGGGGCAGCACTGAATCCTGTTATCAACGGGACATTCGCTGGGCATGATCGGAGAATAACTGTAGTGCATCCACCATTGCAAGAAGTTTGGAAGAAATACTGAAGAATCATAAACGATGGAGAAGGATATGCTTCTAAGTTTACTCGTTTTGGAAGAAGAAATTAAGAAGTTTTTCTCTCTTTTTTAAAGCGTGTTGTTTTTAAACCGGTCTTTGCACACTCTTCTTCGACGGCTGAACACTGTGCTCAATACTGTGCGTATTGCCACCTAGTGGACTTTTCTGTACTGCTGGCGCATGCGCTGTTGCACGCGGACCATCCGCGCGGTCTCGAAATTTGGGCTGCGCGCGGACGGGGTGTGCGGCCGGCCGCACGCCCTCCGAATGACGAAAATTACGTCATGCGGGCGGTGCACGAACGCGGACGGCCGAAGTATACCCGGGCCTTAAGTCAGTAATCACTATCACTGCTCTCCCATCATGTTAGGGGTGTGTCATACCTCCAAAATCCAAACATGCCAACTTTCTGCTATCAACCGTTTGACGACACACACATCCCTAGGCCAGACCCACAGTCACTCCTCAGAGACTGAATACTTTAGAAAACGTATATGAAAAAACAAACAATCAGTGGTTCTCTTGATTAATCAAAATCATAACAGACCTTTTTTTTTTTTTTTTTTTTTTGGCATTCACTCAAACTAACCAATAAAAAAATAAGTAAGATAGATAATAACCCATCTTAGGACTTTAAATATCTACATAAAACATCCTTCAGTTTACATTATGTGCTTTGCCCACAGTTCAGATGACACCTCTGCCCATGCCACGCTCTGTATTTTCAAATCACAAATGTCTGCCATGCACTGATTCTCTTTTGTGTGTCTATCAATGTGGTCACTATCCTTTCTACCTCAATTACATGCTTACATTCAGATCTAAATGCCCACAGTTTCTCACTGTGCATCACATACTTATCAACCTTCCTTCAGTCAATTGTTTCAACAATTCTTCACAAACCACCCTACTTACTATTTCCAACAGACCCATTGTCACTCATCATAGCCCACATCATATTTAAACAATTAACGAACATAAATCTAAATTTGTTAATGTTAAATACACTTCATCAAAATGACAGTTATCAATTCGTATTACGTTCAATCAGCTCGTTTGCTCATCTTTATCTCATGACATCATACTTAATCATTCTCAATTCTTTATCAAAATCTTTTCAGTTCCTGTTATCAGTAAACCATTAAAAATTAATTAATTAATTAGGATTTCCTTTAAAGTACCCTTTTCTCCATGCCCTGTCCATTAAAACTCCTCTTACATCATGTCATTTGGCAGTGATTCTTATCATCAACCTTGCCACATCAATTTCCTTAACGCTGGTTAAAACCAATCTGAATTAAAAAACATTCATATTTCAATATCCATTTTAGCCTAATTTTACTTGTTTTTAATTGCGGTTTCCTGTATGCAAAATATCATGCCTATTTAATAAATGCGAAATACAGTATAAAACAACACTTCCTTTTAGAAGTTATCTTTTTGGTTCGCCCTCTGGCCTTTCATAAATATGAGGGAGTCTCTAGATAATTTGGATAGCGACTTCAGTTAAATTGTCTTTTTTTTTTTTTTTTCTCTTAATTAATCCAGAGATTAATTCAAATCGTCTTCATCCATGACAAAATTGGTCATAATTACCAGTGACAGACAGAGCTGGATGTTCAATCCACTTAAAGCTCGTCCCATGTTCTGAGCATCTTTTCATCAGATTCACTCAGAATAATCAACTTCCTCTAAAGGTTTTTTGTTTAACTTAACCCATCTGTAATGATAAAGACACTCATTCCAGAGGTTAATGGCATACTACACTCAATCAGGACACATAAATATGAACTGCTCATTCTCAAAATGTGCTTCTACATGGTTTCTTAACCAGTTTCAAATGATGTCTGTACATTAGTAATTTATTTTTAGAAAAGTCAGCTGGGTTGTTCTGTTCTGATATCATTGTTTTTGTGTTGTCTCAGCTTTAACAGAGCGATAACAGATAGAGTACAATCCCTGCTTCCAGCCTCCCTCTCTCTCTCTCACCCAGATCATCTTTTCAACAGTCTTCTAAGACTTTAACTATAATGTTAAATTCATTAACCCTTAACTATAAATGTTAAATTCATTAACTCTTCACAAAGTTTAGAAATTTCATAGTGTAACTTATTGTTTCAAGTTATCTTTAGTTTAGATACCTTTGTTATTCAGACCTTCTCTTTAAACTTCAAAAGCCGTCCTCATCTTAAAGCCATCACCATGTCTCTGAATTGTGCCTGCTGAAGTAAACTTATAATAACATTAGTTCCTGATCACACAGTTTTCCTGATACAAATTAATACATTTTGTTCTGTTCTCCGCAAGGTTAAGGATGATCAGCATGGTCTCAACTGGCTCTTGAATGCCAATCTCGTCATTGCTCTTTTCTTCAGGGTGTTTCCTGGCTCTCAATTTATGCGGTATTTGGTGAGCGGTATAGAGGGGCCATTATTAGGGCAGGGGCTGCTGTGTCCAGTCTTGACCTTGGCCCCTACGAAACACAGCTTCCCCCCCCAACAGAGATGCTGCTGGCCTCACAGACATCTGCCTCACCTCTCATACACACCTCACATAAAACCCCCTCCTACAATTTTTTTTTTTTTTTTTTTTTGGTAGGGGGTCCAAGGCGACTTATCGTGATTTCCCTGGCTTGGGTTGCCCCCTGTCAGGCCGTAGGAAGTCTTACCCGTCATCGGGAACAACCACATCGTGCTCAGCCTCTCATCGCTTCTTTGACCCTCAACAGGATCAGATATTTTCTGGAGCCTTTTGGAAAGTGCATTCAAGAGTCATCAGAGCCATCTGGTCTGCTTTCAAATTAGCAAAAACATGGAGACAGGTTAATTATAACACAACTTAATCACTAAAATCCATCATACTTCTTCAAAGCTGCCCCATAGCAGTGCTTATATTATTTTCAGTGAATTTAGCCAAAACACCTGTCCATTCAATTTAATGTTCTGCTACATCTGTGACCAAGGTCATCAGTTATGTACATGGTGAGGGCTAAGAGCAGACAGAAGTTACTGGTCCTGTCAAACATTTCAGTTCATTAAAAGTCTGTATTTTTAAAACATGTCTTATTGCCCTCTTGATGGCACCTTTTCCTATCTTAACAAATAACTGTCTATTATGTTCACATGATACCCTGTGCCTTTACTCATCAATATCTTCTATCATCTGTGGCACAGGGTCAGATATCAGCTTTGAGCTGGTCTGGGATGAGAGAGAGACTCTGAGGCCTTCAGGGCTGGTACACTGCATTTTCATAAACCTTTCACTCCTCACACTAGCTCAGCGTAAGATCTGGCTTCGTTTTCAAATAAATGAGACATTTTCCTTTTAACTCTATCCTTAGACAGAAATCACATTTTCAAATGATCATGACTTTATATTTGTCTTTTGCCCCCAAAATGAATTCAGAAACTTTAATTTCCACTCAGATTGAGTCTCTGTTACTCAAGTTAGGCCACGTGGTGGCCGGATTGAGATTACATATTGTTTATTTCAGATCAGCACAGGCTTATCTTTTGAAACCAAAACATCAATTTCTAGGGTTTTCAACATTTTAACACCTATAGTTATTTCAACAACCCAATATTCAGTCAAATCATCATTATCAGAGGTTTGCAAAGGTGAGAAGAGCAAGAACATATTTATTATATCTTTTTCATTTAAAACTCGATTAATCAGGATTTATATATCTTATATATCTTTTACAATATAGTTTATCATCTTTAACTTTAATTTTAACCTCATATTAAAATTATCTAAAATCCTTCGAAAATAATCACTAAAGACTTTATCAAGCTTATTATTTTCTCATTTTCTTATTGTAAATCTCTGTTTTATTCTTTTTTTACTGAGTTTCGTTTACAGAATTTAGTCTGGTGACCTGATTTGCCACACTTTTACACCTTATGGGTGTTCAGACACAGTTACGTGTGAAATCAATGGCCCAGCTGAGCACAATTAAACGCTCTCATCTTAAGCTTATGGAGCAACGTTCAGTAATCTGTGTGCTCCAACAGTAGCAGTCTGTCTGAGAACAGAGCTCGCTCGGGGTCCAATAAAACAGACAATGGCTTGCAATTTATGGTGCTTTATCAAAGTTTATCTGCTTTTTCACCAACATTATTTTTAGTTACTCAAATTGTATATCTCCCTTCGGTTATGGCACCTCCCCCATTTTATAAATTAATGAATACGCACAAACATCTACAAATTTGAATTTTCTTGTTCTCTCTTTGTTTGTAGCCAGTCAACTTCCAATTACAATAAAAACATTTCTGCCCATTATCTTCATCAGTCCAGCAAATTTCTTTGAAGTCAGGGTTTCAGAGCGGAGCTGCTTACAGCATTTGCTCTTGTTCATCTTACAATCTTTATACCGACTAATCAAATTACTGATCATATCACTCAAATTGTTAGCTAAAATTTAGTCAAAGTTCATACTCACCAGCGATCTTTAAACAGCTGTGGCATTTTAATTTCTCCGTTTCATTTCTCCACAGTCAATGCCTCTCACACCCAGCATTTCGGTGTCTGCTCACATTTCTCACACGCGTGTTCTCACAACAGCCCATCGATTTATCCTTTTCCTTCAACGGACTCTTTCACAGTCCCAGTCCGGTCACTCAGCGGTGACACTCAAATCAAATCATCATTTAATGAACTTCGTATATGTTGCATGCATTTCTGGCCATATAATTTTCTCATTTGATAAAATACCGGTGTCTCATATTCAGCTAGCTTGCTTTGGATTTCCCCATATTGGCAGTCTGATTCTGTGGCTTTTCGCGCGCGCGCGCTATTAATCTGTTGGACGTCTCCGTACAGATCTGATCTTCTCACCCAAGATCAGCCGGGCGGACACTCGCAATAGTGCCCGATTTTGTGCCCTGGTTACCTGACCGCGGGCGGAACCAACCCAATCTAGGTAATATGGTTCCCAGACCAATCTAGGTCTTATTTAATCGCCCACGTGATTTCAGTTTCTATCCCATAAACATATCAACCACGTTGCATTCGTCACAGAGTCAGACTCCCCCTATGGTTTATCCCTATCAATTCAATTTAACCAAATTCTATAAAATAAAATAAAATTCCCCCTGAATTTTTTTTCAAGAGTTTGTCTCTTACAAGAAGCGCCCCGTTGCCATCGGATTCCATTTCTCTGATTCCAGTGGCTGGACCCTCCAGACACCCCAGAGCAGTCAGCCCTTCTCCCTCAATCCTTCGGGGTAAGGCTGTGACTCTAATGTCCAGGATGATCAGTCACCGACCTGCTCTCAGGGTCCAGAAGGCACATCCAAGGAATCCCACTGCTGACACCAATTGTTATGGCAAAAATTAATTCGTCGACATCACTAATAAGAGACAAACCATGATCCAATCGTCTTTATAAAGATTTATTTTCCTTGCAAGGAAGAGCCACGGTCAGTGCAGCCGCTCGGGCTGCCTTGTGTGAACTGGAGACACAAAGAAAGCACAAACTCTTATACCCCCAATGTTTAAACACACCTTCTCAGTATTTTTCCATTTCCACACAGGGTAAAGGCAAGAAACACAATACACAAATGGTCCCTCTTTGTCTTAAAACTAATTTAAATTATCCGACACCTTTGGTTCAGGAAGGCCTTCAATTTCAGGTGTCCTGCCGCTACCCCCCTGGGTTTCCACAGACACTGGGTCTTTTGAACTAAGAGAGGTGATTTGCATGGCTAAAGCAGATTTTGACTTCTGTGTGAACTCAAACATAAATATTAAATTTTTCCACAACAATAACAGATTTGGTGTTTTTATTCTACTGAGAGAAGCAATGTGAAGTTGATTGTTTAGTTACTGGCTTGATTCACTGATGCATAAACAGTATTAAACGATTTAGAAAGAAAATCTTTGAACTTAAATAATTAGCTACACATCAGAAATCACTGATCATAGATCAGGCATTAATGAACACTGTTACTTACTGTTTTTGGCGGTGCTGTCGAATCCATATCGTAAAAGTCTATTTGTAAAGCATGTGCTGACATTGCGACTGAATAAAATGTAAAAAATAAACTGAATCCATTTTCTTCAATTTCTCTGGGCAGGCAAAGCAGAGAAAGGGGAGGTAACCTTTCCCCGTATGATGACAAATTGGGAAGATTCCAGATTGGCCCATCTGAGCTTTCATTTTCTCAAAGGCAGAGCAGGATACCCAGGGCTTGGTTTACACCTATCTCCATTTCTAGCCACTGGGGGACCATAGACAGGCTAGGGGAACTCATATTAATGTTAAAAAAATGGGTGGCGCCTTGCATGGCTGACACCGCCGTCGGTGTGTGAATGGGTGAATGTGAGGCAAGATGTAAAGCGCTTTGGATGGCCATTGGTCTGTTAAAAGCGCTATATAAATGCAGTCCATTTAAAAAAAGCTCATAAAGTGAATTTTTAATGTGATGGGACATTTAAGTTTACTAAATTAGTTTAATTGTCTTCTCAACTGGCATCTGTCCATTGACAATAATGTATGCGGAAATTCATTTATACTACCAATCGGAGCTGGATGTGACGACACACGGGCTGTGATAAAGGCCTTGTGTGAGTCAAGGTCATAGTGCTAACAGCTGGCAGCAGGAATCATGACACATACAACAGGCTTTGAAAGATTCTCTTAATATTTACCCAAATTGCTGAAATTATTCTAACAGCATTTGAAGCAAAGTGACGTGTAGACAAGTATGGTGTCCCATACCCGGAATTTGTGCTCTGCATTTCACCCATCCAAGTGCACACAGACCACAGTGAGTATTGAACACACACACACCGTGAACACGCACCCAGACCAGTGGGCAGCCCTTTATGCTGCGGTGCCCGGGCCCGTGGAGCGGGTTAAGTGCATAGACAGTAAAAGAAATGGACACAGCGACCCCATAGACTTCACGGAGAAAAAATGAAGTCACGTAGAAGCACTCCCTTCCTGATGGCTGAGCGTACTGCGCAGCCTCAGACTGAGCTTGACGACGTAGATGTGACGTGACCAACCTGTCTGTGGCAGTGGCAAGTCTTCTAGTAGTTGTGCTAAGTGAAATCTGAATCACGTTGTTGAAATATCTTGTCCCGTTGCTTTTGGCTCTCTATGGGCTTCTCCCCATGCTTCTCCCTTGACTTTATGCATCCACGTCCGCTCGATTGCCTCATAGACAGTAAGAGATTGCCTACGAGCTCCTCCTCGGGTCTATACGGTTGTTACATTCCATGTGTTTTCATTAACATGTTTTGGAGGGTGTTTGTTTCTCTTCCACTTTTTGTCTGTTTGTTAATTTCTTTAGGGAATCCTCACTACGGACGAACATTACTAACGTCACTACGTAATACGTAATGATTGACGTTCGGCCAATCGGCGGACGTGCCTGCAGGATAAGAGGCCTCGTTTCCCATGGATGGCCAGTGAGCAGATCAGCGCGAACTCTCACTCATTGTTGTCTCTGTCTTAGTCATATTTGTGACTGTCAAAGTATCCTAATTGATATGAGAAGCCTTTGCTTAATCTGTCCTTGTTAACTCTAACTTGGAGTTTGTTCGTTGCTATGTTAGAGTTAGACTCGTCACGTTTGAGAGTGCTTGCGATAATTGCCGGCAGGTGTGTGAGATCAGAGCGTTACACGCGTATGAGACACATGGTGAAATAACTCGTCAGTGGATTTCTTTGTTTTGTGTTAGTTGTTTGTCTATTTACTTCCATTTAGATAGGTAGTTTTCTCTAATGTTATTTAGTTAGAAAGAGAGATCGTCCTCAGTTGTAATTTTGTTTGGTAGTTAGTGTAGTTTATTTATAGCGTCGCATACGCTGAAGATTTCGGTTTGGTTTCTACATTTTTCTTTGATAGTTAGTATTAGAGGTTGGGTTAGTAATCATTGGGTTTTGTTTTGATTATTTCATTGTTTTGGGCGACTCTCTTGTTATTCTTGATTCTTTCGTGTTCTGTTACTTTTCATTATGGTGATTTTTGTGGTATTGTTTTCCTGGGAATAAATTACTTTAATGTCATTTATTCAGGTTGTTGTATGTTTTTCTACCTGCACCCCTCAACAGTCACATCTCACATAAATGTTGCGTCATCCCTTTTAAACATCTTTTAAACACGTAACATTTATTGGTGGCAGCGGTGGGATATTCCTTTTATAGGGGATATCCTTCTTTTTCTTTGGGATGAGTATTGTGAGATGTGTTGTTGTTGGTGTGCTGGTGGCTCAACATGGAATGAGGTATTTCGTATAAGGTTGGTGAGGGCAGATTGTGTGTAAGGATACGTCGGAGTTATTGATTTTGTCAGGGTTGAGTACTATGGCTGACTTTGATCTGGATAGTTTCTTGAGTGCACCGACTGTCGAACAGCTGGGTAAGTGTAGAAAGGATGATTTGCTGCGTGTGGCAGGACATTTTCACATTAAGGTATCTAAACAACAGCTTAAACGAGAAATTAAGGAACTTGTAGTGCAGGGTTTGGGAGATCTGGGTGTGTTGAATCTGGCTGACAGACGTGAGCTGGATCCTCTGAGTTCTGCTGTCCGTCCTTCTGGGACTGGTGAGGAGGTTGTGAGTGGGACTGCCGAGGCCGAGGGCTCCGGAGCCAAAGCAGTTTTGCCACCCTTCGATCCCTTTTCTCCGGCCATGTCGGCGTCTGGAGGTGAGTCACGTCTCAAAGTTCGTTTGGCAAGAGTCCAAATGGATGAGCGTGAGAGGGCAGCGGACCGCCAGGCTCAGATGGATCTGCAACTGCAAGTCCGCCGTATGGAAATCGAGGCGGACACACAAGTCAGGTTGCGAGAACTGGAGCTGAAGTTGAACGCAGCCAGAGACGCCCCAGTTTCCCCTGCGCTGATTCCTGCATCTGTTCCACCTGTGCAGCCCACTATTGGTGCGACTTCATCAACGTTCGATGTGAGTAAACATATTTCTCTAGTTCCTCAATTTAGGGAGACGGAGGTTGATTCATACTTTAATGTATTCGAACGAATTGCCTCTGCTTTAAATTGGTCGAGAGATGTGTGGCCGTTGCTGTTACAATGTAGGTTGACGGGAAAAGCTCAGGAAGTTTGCGCGGCGCTTTCTTTAGAAGACAGTTTAAATTATGACATTGTTAAATCTACCATTTTGAGAGCGTATGAGCTTGTACCAGAAGCTTACAGACAGCGGTTTAGGAACCATAAGAAGAATTCGAATCAAACATACGTAGAATTTGCTAGAGAAAAGGGGCTGTTGTTCGACAGGTGGTGCACATCGAGCAAGGTGACAGATTTTCAGACGTTGCGTGAGCTGATTTTGTTGGAGGAATTTAAAGGTTGTATTTCTGATCGAATCGGAGTATATCTGAATGAACAGAAAGTGACATCATTGCCCCAAGCGGCTGTTCTAGCGGATGAGTTTGCGCTAACCCATAAGAGTGTTTTCTCTTCTCGCACTGAGAGAGTCTTGCCTGCTCCCGCTGTTGTAAAGAATCAGCACTCTGAAAAAATTATAAAATCGAAGGAAGGGAGAGAGTGTTTTTATTGTCGCAAGCCAGGACATATCATAGCTGACTGTATTGTGTTAAAACGCAAACAGCAAAATGCTAATACAAAAAGTGTTGCCTTTGTAAAGACGATTGATGTTGTTACTCCTGAGAGTTATGATGATAAGCCAGACATTAGCTATCAGCCTTTTCTGATGGAAGGTTCGGTGTCTATCAATGACCAGTCGTCGGATCAGGTGAAAGTGATTATATTGCGTGTAATGGGTAATGATATAGCATTTTTTTTGGCCCAGAATGAAATCTGAGGTTGTAAAATTTTGCAAGACATGTCAGATTTGTCAGTACTCAGGTAAGCCAAATCAAGTAATTCCGCGTGCACCGCTTGTTCCTATTCCAGTGATGGGAGAACCTTTTGAGCACGTTATTGTTGACTGTGTGGGTCCTTTGCCGAAATCAAAAGCTGGAAACCAGTACTTGTTGACAGTGATGTGTGCAGCGACGCGATTTCCCGAAGCAATACCGTTGCGGAAAATCACAGCGCCAGTGATCAGTAACGCACTTGTTCGATTCTTTTCTCTGTTTGGTTTACCTAAGGTGATACAGTCTGACCAAGGTACTAACTTCCTGTCAAAGATTTTTGCCCAGGTTTTAAAGACTTTGAATATTTCTCACAGAACTTCGAGTGCATACCATCCGGAGAGCCAAGGAGCTTTAGAGCGGTTCCACCAGACCTTGAAAGCTATGCTGCGCCGTTATTGCCTAGACACGGGTAAGGATTGGGACGAGGGCACACCGTTAGTCTTGTTTGCTGTGAGGGAAGCAGTACAAGATAGCTTGGGGTTCAGTCCTGCTGAACTTGTATTTGGTCACACTGTGAGGGGACCTTTGAAAATGCTGAAGGAAGATCTGTTGTCCCGTGAGAGTAGTGTTACAACTACCGTGCTAGATTATGTAAGTAAGTTCCGCGAGCGCTTGCACAAAGCTTGTTCGATGGCGAGGGAATCGCTACTGAATGCTCAGGTGGCTATGAAGAGTCGGTTTGACCGTAAAACGGTTCAACGTTATTTTAAAGAGGGAGATCAGGTTCTTGTGTTATTGCCAGTTGTGGGTTCTGCATTGTCTGCACGCTTCTCAGGTCCGTATGATGTAACTAAGAAATTGAGTGATACCGATTACTTAATTTGTACGCCTGATCGCAGGAAGAAGTCTCGAGTGCCATATAAATATGCTCAAGGCATACCACATTCGAGAATCATCGCCAGTTAATGTTCCTGAGGTGAAGGAATCGGTTGTCTCTGCTACGACGCTTGCATGTGATGTGGTGGATGTCATTACTACCCAAGATGAGGACGAGGGAATTCTAGTACGACACATGTACCAACAGTGTGCTAGGTTGAAAAATTCGGAGGTAATGGCGAATTTAAATGTTCATTTGTCACATTTGCCAGATTCGCACAAGAGTGATGTTGCAGCATTGATTACTGATTTTCCATCTTTATTTCATGACGTTCCTTCACGTACTACGGTCTTGCAACATGACATCGATGTGAGTAATGCTACTCCTATTAAGCAACATGCATACAGAGTTAATGCGATGAAGCGTTCCGTAATGAAAGCCGAAGTTGATTATTTGCGGGAAAATGGTCTAGCTAAGCAGAGCTTCAGCCCGTGGAGTTCCCCGTGCTTGATTGTAAACAAAAGTGATGGGTCTGCTAGATTTTGTACAGATTATCGGAAATGAAATGCAATAACTGTTCCCGATTGCTTCCCATTGCCTCGCATGGAAGACTGCGTGGACAACTTGGGGTCTGCGAAAATATGTCAGTAAATTAGATCTACTTAAAGGTTACTGGCAGGTGCCTCTAACACCTTGTGCATCTGATATGTCTGCTTTTGTCACTCAGGATGATTTCATGCAATATTGCGTGATGGCTTTTGGGATGCGAAACGCTCCAGCGACGTTCCAAAGGCTCATCAGCATTGTGCTTGCTGGTGTCAAGAACTGTAATGCCTATTTGGATGATCTTGTGATTTATTCAACTGATTGGCCCTCACATGTTTCTACATTACGAGAGGTATTTGAACGCTTAGAAAAAGCTTCATTGACGCTAAACCTGGCCAAATGCGAATTTGGTCAGGCCACAATCACGTATTTGGGCAGGGAAGTGGGTCAGGGACAGGTAAGACCAATCGAGGCAAAAGTAACTGCTATTGCAGATTTCCCAGTTCCGACTACACGTAAAGAGCTTCGTAGATTCTTGGGAATGGCCGGTTATTATCGGAACTTCTGCAAGAATTTTTCTACTGTTGCTAACCCGTTGACATCCCTCCTTAGTCCTTCACGTACGTTTTTGTGGAATGATGAGTGTCAGGATGCTTTCGAAAACGTCAAAGTTTTGTTATGTAATGCACTGTTTTAGCAGCTCCTGATGTTGAAAAAGCCTTCAAACTGGAAATTGACGCAAGCTCGGTGGGTGCGGGTGCAGTGCTCATACAGGAAGATGTACAGGGTATTGACCATCCTGTATGTTATTTCTCACGTAAGTTCAATAAACACCAGCTGAACTACTCTACCATCGAGAAAGAGACTTTAGCCCTGTTATTAGCTTTGCAATGCTTCGATGTTTATGTGAGTAGGGCTGGGCAATTTTATCGATTCTGCGATATAAATCGATATTTTTTCTCCCAAGAAAGTATCGATTTTTAAGCCGCGAGTATCGATACATAAGTCCCATTCAAATCCCTGTGTTTACCCCCATTTGCGTTGCAGGAAGAGCGATTTGGTCAGCCAGCCGCTAGTATCGCTGTAGAGCAAGTTACCCGTACTACTAACTTTACGCCGACGTCTACCTCTTCTTGTTTACGGAGTCAGAGCGAGGAGATTCAAATAAATGGCGGCGAATATAAATCCAGCGCCTTCATGCTTAAAAGCAGATGTGTGGGAGCACTTTGGGTTTAAAAAGAAGAAGGAAAGCGACGACTTAGACTCAGGGGTCAACAACATGA
The DNA here is from genome assembly GCA_023566225.1 of Romanogobio albipinnatus. Taxonomy (NCBI): domain Eukaryota; kingdom Metazoa; phylum Chordata; class Actinopteri; order Cypriniformes; family Gobionidae; genus Romanogobio; species Romanogobio albipinnatus. The sequence goes on along the minus strand of CM042256.1, from coordinate 26,786,275 downwards.
GTCGCCTGCAAGAACCACATGAGTTGACCGCTGGTCTGTTCTAAAAATAGCTCACCGTAGCAGCTGCGTTCAGTCGCTTCCGTGTTCATTTAAGCGCAGGGCTCCAGACTGAAGCAGAATATATACTAGTGTCTGAAAATAATAAACTGCAAAATACTATTTAAATATTACTCCTGCATGTTCTGCGTCTGTGTGGATGACGAGCGCCGCGCGCGCACTCGCTCTTGTAGTCTCTGCCGACACGAACACAAACCTCACTTCATGAGAATTTACTGTTTCATTTGAGAAAACTGGCTGCGTCTCATTCTGCTCCTGGTTCAGTAGTCAGGGCACTGATCAGGACATAAGTCAATGGGCTGATCCCTGATCAGTGCCCTAACTGAACTAGGGAGCTGAATGAGACGCGCACCCACTGTCATATCATCATGAACACAGACACTGTCTGGTAATCACAGCAACCCATCAAAATAAAAGTTCGGTTTAACGTGAAGAGATTGACTACAGATTGTAGCCTACAGTTCATTTAGCTACGTCTCTATGTAATAATAATACGTATCTACTAATAATAATAATTATGAAATAAATAATACTAATTATATAATTATTAATGGTTGCTTATTTTTCACTTGATCTTTCATTTATAAACAATGTTTACTTTTAAACAGCATACAGCCTTTACATGTTTATGTATTATTTACTTATGATTATCATCATATATAATAAAACATTTATTTAAAAAAAAAAATAGTGGTATTGTACCGACTACTGGAACTACTACTATACTCTTTCAGGTGTAAAACAGTTTAGATAGTTCTTAATATTAGAATTATGATGCATTATTTAAGAGTTTTAAGTATTATATAACATGAGTAGCTCTCTGTGACTTTCTTTTTTTAAAAAGTAGCTCTCAAATGAAAAAAGGTTGGAGACCCTTGACTTAGACAAAGCATCGCGGTTGATTTGCAAGCTGTGTGACACAAACGTGAAATACTCTGGAAATACCACCAAATGTCAGTGTCAAGCTAAAAAAGCTGTCAAAGAAACTGTTCAGAACAGGCCACTTGCTGCAATTTTTTAAAACTCCATTGTTAATTGCAATACTGCACTTTATTTACTTTTCAAAGGCTTGTAAGCTACAGTTTGCACTGTTTCAATAAATGGAACAAATTTTCTGAACACATCTTTGATTCATTTTGTCCAGCATTTGCAAGCTGTAGACTCTCTGTCCAGTCAGAGACATATATTGTGTAATTGATTTTAGTTTTCAGTTCAGTTAATTCAATCCAAGTAAATGAAACACTCACAAGATGTCACCAAAATCACTCTGTCCCCTTTAAATCTTTCAGAAAATGATGTAAGTGTATCGAATTATATCGAATCGTATCGAATCGTATCGTTGGCTGAATATCGTGATATATATCGTATCGTGAGCTGAATATCGAGTATCGTATCGTATCGTGAGATTAGTGTATCGCTACAGCCCTATATGTGAGTTCAAGTAATTTGCCTGTAATGGTATTTACAGATCATAATCCTTTAGTGTTTTTGGCACGCATGCACAATCAGAATCAGCGCTTGATGCGTTGGTCCTTAATTGTGCAAGGTTACAATCTGGTGATCCAACACAAGAAGGGTTCAGAGAATATAATTGCTGATGCTCTGTCTAGAGTTTAAGGTAAAGAATTGTGAAGAAAAAAAACAAGTTTTACTAATAGTACTTTTGTTTTTTTTCTCTTTTGGGGGGGAAGTGTTACATTCCATGTGTTTTCATTAACATGTTTTGGAGGGTGTTTGTTTCTCTTCCACTTTTTGTCTGTTTGTTAATTTCTTTAGGGAATCCTCACTACGGACGAACATTACTAACGTCACTACGTAATACGTAATGATTGACGTTCGGCCAATCGGCGGACGTGCCTGCAGGATAAGAGGCCTCGTTTCCCATGGATGGCCAGTGAGCAGATCAGCGCGAACTCTTATCGAATCTTGCTTAATCTGTCCTTGTTAACTCTAACTTGGAGTTTGTTCGTTGCTATGTTAGAGTTAGACTCGTCACGTTTGAGAGTGCTTGCGATAATTGCCGGCAGGTGTGTGAGATCAGAGCGTTACATGCGTATGAGACACATGGTGAAATAACTCGTCAGTGGAGGTCGGATTTCTTTGTTTTGTGTTAGTTGTTTGTCTATTTACTTCCATTTAGATAGGTAGTTTTCTCTAATGTTATTTAGTTAGAAAGAGAGATCGTCCTCAGTTGTAATTTTGTTTGGTAGTTAGTGTAGTTTATTTATAGCGTCGCATACGCTGAAGATTTCGGTTTGGTTTCTACATTTTTCTTTGATAGTTAGTATTAGAGGTTGGGTTAGTAATCATTGGGTTTTGTTTTGATTATTTCATTGTTTTGGGCGACTCTCTTGTTATTCTTGATTCTTTCGTGTTCTGTTACTTTTCATTATGGTGATTTTTGTGGTATTGTTTTCCTGGGAATAAATTACTTTAATGTCATTTATTCAGGTTGTTGTATGTTTTTCTACCTGCACCCCTCAACAGTCACATCTCACATAAATGTTGCGTCATCCCTTTTAAACATCTTTTAAACACGTAACAACGGTAATTTGCTCAACAACGCGACACAGTCGCGTGTTTATGACGCAATCGTTAGCTTATATTTTACAAACATAGCTTCAACAGGGCGATAGTGTAAGATACAAGGTAATGTTTAGAAATAAACAATGGACGAATGGAGTCTTTTAAACGCCTCAGATGTAAGGATATTCACTGTCAAAGTGAGGCCAAAATTAATGGGAGTCAATGGGATGCTAACAGCAGGTGATGGCTTGGTTAGCAATGACCGCCCCTATGGAAGGTACGCTTTCCGGGTGTAGGATTACCCCCTTGGTTAAGTGCCTTGCTCAAGAGCACCTCAGTTAATGAGAGTGGAAGAGAGCGCTGTTAATTACGACTCTCTTACCATTAGGTGGTCTGGGAATCGAACCCCGGACTTCCGTGTGACAGGCAGAGATACTGTCCACTATACCACCGATGCTCATGTAAAATTGTAACGCATACCAGAATGTGCAAATAAAAGCGTTTTGAAGTTGTTTCAAAGCATGCTTAATTTCATGAAATTCTTCATGCTTATTAGAGTTGTTGGCCATTAGGAGGCATAGGCAAAAGCTGAAACATGGATGTGCAGTTGGACTCTAGCGCTTGACTAAAGTGTGGGGCCAAGGTTAGGGATTAAATTAATGACAAGAAAGGGAAACTGGATATTCCCACAGCACATTGCTTTCTTAAATCAGAATTTTTTTTTTTTTTTTTACCAAATAATTTATTTGCATCATATCCAGTTGTGTAGTTAATGCTAGATTTGTATCTTTTAATTGCAGGTGGCAGCAGTCACAGTGATCTGAATTCTCTTGAGGTTGATGGAGACTTTCTGGCTGCTGTGGATGATGGAATGGCATCATGCAGCATCAAGCACGCAGCAACACAAAGCAACTCATCTTCCGTCCCACAGTCAGTGACATCCCCAAGCCGGGTGGGAGTAGAGTCCAGCCATTCCAGTGGGACTTTGAGCTTTGCCTCCAGTCTCAGGAACTCGACAGAGAAGGAGGACTACCTGGAAAAGGCCAGTGAACTGATCACTCTAGCTGTCCAGAAAGAGGGGGAGCAGGAATTTGCAGTGGCGTTTTCCTTCTATCGTAGAGGTGTGGATCTTCTGCTGCAGGGTGTACAAGGTGTGTCATTAAATTAATGTCTTTCAACATGCAAAGCTGCAATTGTCCCCTAGTGGTTGCATGTGCTTGCTTTGGCTTATTCCAGGGCTTATGCAGAAAGCAGTGTTCAGAACTCCATTTTCTGTGCAGTGTTTGAGGAATTAAGAGAAAACAGGTTAACACGCCTATAGGTTTCTGCCAAAAATATGATACACTGCAAGTACTAATGACAGCTTTTTACCAGTGTGCCTAGATGCAAAGTAGGGATATCACAATTAGGGTTGCAAAGGGTCTGAAAATTTCTGGGAAATTTCTAGAAACTTTACAAAAGTTTCCCAAAAATTCTGGAAAATGTATGGAATCTTTGCAACCCTAGTCACAATTACCTGATTTCACAATTAAACGCAATTAAAATGGTCAGTTATTAAAACTGTGGAATTTGGAAGCTACAGTTAAAAACCAGAATAAAATATTGAAAATTAGTCTTTCAAGCTGGGATCAACTACTTGCGTGTGCCATGCCTGGATGCTCTGTGAGGCTAAAACTATAGTAGCTGAGTTCAATAGGTGATGGTCTAGGTAGGACGGGGTGTGTGCATAGCGATGAAACTCTCAAATGATAACATGGTGAACCAATGCAACCTCCTGGACTTAATTTACTTCTGCCGAAGAAGTAAATTTAAAAAGCTATTTGTGACCATTTTGGCTATCTATATATATTTAGGAGTGGTTGGTATCCACTGTGCAAAACATGCAGAACAAAAGTTTCAGCCTTCCATCCAAATGTATTGACATTGCTATAGCTGCATATAGCCGCTGATCAACTCTCCCACACCACGCTTCTGTCGTGCCGCAAAAGTGGATCTGTACTGTCGGTTTTGCCGCGTACATTTCATTAGGTGGAAGCACTAATTGCTAATGGGGGTGTTTTCAGAGCACCCCTGTTTCATAGGTAACAGTCTGTGTTCAGAACACCCCCCCCTTTTTTCCACTTCTTTTGGATTAGCCCAACCAACTGGAGAAAAGAGACCGATTGAAGAAGGCTAGTTTGATGTATATTATTTATTTAATTGTGAGCGTTTTTTCTGCTCTTGATCTGGCTTGTTTAATAAATATTCATTTTTTTATTAAAGTGTATGTGCCTTTTGTGTTTAAGAGTAAAAGCTTTAAGTTAATAGTCTATTTGTGTCTCAGCCTCGAAGCTGAGCTGATTCTATGTTCGAGCTCCACAGAGCGGCTGAAATGATAGTGTCTGTCAGTTATTATAATACATATGACAAACAATTGTCTAAATTTTGTTGCATATTCCTCAAAAGTTATTGTGATGATATCACTAATTGACAACATAGTACTATATTTTCGGAAATCATAGGCTATGATATTGACAGCGTTAACATCACGTGCACCTGCGCAGAGCCGAATGACTCGTGTGTCAGACTCATTTCAGTGCAAAATAATCAGGTCAAAAACGATTTAATATACTGCAAATAGCCTGCTAGTTTTTTATGTTTATTTATAATTCATTTAGGCAGACAACAAGGCTACCAAGCACTGCGCATAGTGCGCAGCTAATTAATTTAACTTTTTTTTTCTAACATAATTTTTAGTCGAACATGGAGAAGAGGAGAGGACCAAGCACTGAGCCCTGTGGAACCCCAGTGGTCAGTTGATGTGCTTGGGATTCCTCTCCTCCCCAGGCAACCTTGAAAGACCTACCTGTGAGATAGGACTCAAACCAGAGGAGTGGAGTCCCTGTGATACCCAGTGATGAGAGGGTGGACAGAAGAATCTGATGATTGACCGTGTCAAAGGCCGCAGATAGATCGAGCAGGACGAGGACTAAATAAATGTATATTTCTTATTGAACCGTGATAGTATTTGAAAAGGGTTTAGATATTATTATTGTACATGACTGAGGAAAGTGTGTCGCCGCTGCATGAGGAGAGTCAGTCGCTGCGTGAGGAGAGTCAGTCGCCCGCTGCGTGAGGAGAGTCAGTCGCCCGCTGCGTGAGGAGAGTCAGTCGCCCACTGCGTGAGGAGAGTCAGTCGCTGCGTGAGGAAAGCGAGTCGTCTGCCGTGTGAGATAAGTGCTTAAACAGATTCACCGCCGGCCTATCAGTGGGTAAGTCAGTAGCTGCTGGCTATAGCATAGTGATTTCCCAAGACAAATCATTTGTCTTAATTTTGGACATTCTCGCCCGCCATACAGTTAGTAAACCCTATTCACCTCAGGAAAGCCACTCGTTACTTCGCTAGAGAAATTAACTCTATAGCATTTTTATTAATACATGTATTATGTATTAATTAGGGGCCAAGCACCAAAGGTTCGAAGGCACCTATTGAAACCGTTCCCATTCTCCTTCTCCTCAAAGTCTATGGCAGCCCATAGAACCGTATGGTAAAAAGTTATGAAATTTGTATACTCATAGAGGACAGTCTGAAGTGTCAACATAGCAAATTTGGAGTCTCTAACTCAATCCCTCTAGCGCCACCACCTGTCCAAAGTTGGCGTCCTGGCACCTGGCGTCATTTTCCGTCATTAAAATTTTCCTGCCATTTTGAATTTTCCGAAAAACATACTTTTGCGAACTCGTCCTAGACAGTTCATCCGATTTGCACGAATATTGAACCAGATCATCTTCAGACCATGCTGACAAAAAAACATGGAATTCAAGTTGATTCATCAAATAGTTTTCAATAAACACACAAGCAATTTTTATGTAACGTTTGCGAAAACACACTTAAGGCTATATCTCTGCAACGCTTTATTGTATTCAAACCAAACTTGGTACAAGTCATCACAAGCATGACTTGAGGCAACGTGCAGTGTTTCGGAGCAGCGCCACCTACTGGTCCGTGGGTACGAAAAATGGCTATTTTTGCTTATAACTTTTGAACTGTTTGTCCAAAAATAAAAGTGGTCTCGTTAGATTCAAGTCAGCATGCCGAGTCGTCTGATATAAAATTTTACCATATCGGCCATTTTGACTGTCGGCCATTTTGAATTATGTGCTAAAATGCTGTATTTTATGATTGCATGAACGGATTGTTACGAAACTTGGTATGGGTCATCAGCACGATGCCCTGAAGTAGCCTGAGAAGTTTCGAAACAGCGCCACCTAGTGGATAATTTTTTTTTCCAAACGCTTATAACTCTGGGTGGGGTTGACTTATTTTCATGAGACTAACTTTTTTAATCCTGAATCCTCACCGAGTCCAACAATACCAGATACACGCATGCATATAACATGTTGTATGTTAAACGCACTGCAACACACCCCCATCCCTAGGAAGGCTGAACAAAGTGGACCTGCAATCCGGATGAAAATAACAGCGTTTCGTCGGCATTGCGGCAACAACACTACAACGCTTCCCCGCGGCGATACAAAATGGCCTTGCCCCCCCACCCCGCCTTATTTAATATTCTCGGAGGAGGGGTTTATGTAAATATTGGGGCTGGTGATGTCAGAGACCCTGGAAGAATGTCTAGTAGTCCCTACCGGCCGTTTGCTGTAGTCTTTAGAAATGGATTTCTTTAAAAGCAAATATCTCCCTTTGCCTTAAACTTTGAACATTTTAACTTTTCAGATGTTGTTTATGCTCAAACAGCAACATTACACACTAGCTAAAGTTAGAAAAGTGAAATCGTGGTTTACCACCCCTTTAAATGTTTGCATACAGCTTAGTGCTGATTATTACTGGTATATCTGAAATTGAATAGAAATTGAATGTGGTAGTTTTGGGCTCTGTTGTCAATTTTAACTATTATATTTATATTTTATTGAAAGGGTACATACTTTTTTGTTGAAAGTTTATTTTGGTAAGTACATGTTTTCAGTTAAAAGTAGGAATTTGTATCTTTACTGCATGTCCTAAGAAATGCTGCAATAAAATTGATTGTGGGTGTTTTTATTTTTGCATTAAGGGTAGATTTATAGATAAATCATAGAAAGTGCTTTATTTTATCAGAAGAATCGTAGTCATAAAATGTACATCATAACATCCCTAATACCCATTTAAATTTTTCTCATGATTTGTCCCTTTGGTTTACAGCAAAAACTTTTTTTGCACCAAAAAAAAAAACTCACTTGTTACTGTCAACCTTAGGTAAGTTGTCATTTGTGCAGTTTCTTATCGGTAGTGGTTGTACCAAGTTTGAAAAACAGCTTTCACACCAAGCAAATGTACCAAACTCAAACTTTTGGTGCGGACCAACAAACAAACATGATTATTAGGGGTAGGAGGAAAAAATATCTGAATCTCCAATGCATCGTTTTACGATTCCAAAGCTTTCAGAATCTAATCTGAGCTAATGTTTCCCCTGCATGTACATCATGGCATTTCTTTGCGCTAGTCGTCACCTTTTAGCTTTACAGTGATAATTTCCTATTATCACTGGAAAGCTGCTTTGAAGCAACCTGTGTTATAAAAAGCGCTATATAAATGAAGGTGACTTTATTTATATAGCGCTTTATACAATACAGATTGTTTCAAAGCAGCTTTACAGTGATAACAGGAAAATTATGCATTTCCGCTGTTGGTCAGCTGAAGTCAGTTCAGTGTTAATTCAGTTCCATTGTAAAGACCATCAATTAACAAATAGCAGTTCTGAAATAAAACAATTTCATCATCCAGCATCAGTACAGTCAGATCAATAATGTTGAATATTAAGTGTCTCATTTTCTGCTCGCACACAAGACTGTAATCTTTCATAAGGTTTCATGGTGGAAGCAAAATATAGGGGGAATCGTGGGCTTTATTGCACAGGATACACACTGTGACGTGCGCTTTGCTTAACAATGTGCTGTTTCACCTGTCGGTATTTCGAATGCTGACGTGTGCTTTGTGTGTGTTTATTTTGAAGGGCGCTTGTGGAATGCGGTTGTTCTATTAATCAAACAGCATTAATGCAGAGAAAAAGAGAAAAATCCCTCACTGGAAAACTTTCAGATACTTAAAGCACTTTTTGTTTGTTTATATGTTTTTATTTCCCTTTTATTACTTTATATTTGCTGTTATGAAGCTATATTTAGTCAGTTAATAATTCTCAATAATCAATAGTTTTTATGGAATTTGTAATTATTCTCAAAAGTATTATAAAAGTATTATAAAAGGAATTTAATAAAAATACACAAATACATTTGATATCGAATTCAGATTGTGAAGTGCCTAAAGATTCACACCTCTGATGTTTATTGCGTGTATTTATTGCATATTTCAGGAGAGGTGAGCCCCAGCAGAAGGGAGGCTGTGAAGAGAAAGACGGCAGAATATCTGATGCGTGCCGAGCTCATTTCTGCACAGCTCAAGGACAGCATGGGCCAGAGCTCCACTCAAAGCAGGGTCTGTGTGTGTCTGACCTTTCACCTGAGACCTCATTAATAAAATGCACATGCATTTTTGATCCTCTATAATGTGAAGAACAAATCAGGATTTATAAAGGCATAAACTAGAGAATTTGTTTGTCTTTTTTTTTTTTTTTGTTCGTTTAAAGTAAATAGGCTGAAAATCTGAACAGAAACTGGATAAACTTCATTATGAACAATATTTCCAGGCAATAACAGGCATGTGTGATATGTGCATTAAAGATTAATGTAAAGTTAGCATGTCTGGTTTTGGCTTCAGATGAGTCCAGAAATTTCAGTTTCTGGCAAATTTAATTTCAGTGCATCTCAAGCAGAAACGGAAATCAATGTTCTTTTATACACTATATTGCCAAAAGTATTGAGACACCCCAATCACTTCCGTGGCCAAAGGTGTATAAAATCAAGCACCTAGGCATGCAGACTGCTTCTACAAACATTTGTTAAAGAATGGGTCACTCTCAGGAGCTCTGTGAATTCTAGCGTGGTACCATGATAGGTTGCCATCTGTGCAATAAGTCCATTAAAAAAATGTCACTACTAAATATTCCACAGTCACTTGGTGGTATTATAACAAAGTGGAAGCAATTGAGACCAACAGCAACTCAGCCACGGAGTGGTAGGCCACGTAAAACCCTAGAGTGGGGTCAGCGCATGCTGAGGTGTGCAGAAGTCGCCAACTTTCTGCAGTATCAATAGCTACAGACCTCCAACGTGTGGCCTTCAGATTAGCTAAAGAATACTGCGTAGAGTGCTTCATGAAATGGGGTTCCATGGCCGAGCAGCTGCATCCAAGCCTTACATCACCAAGTGCAATGCAAAGCGTCGGTTGCAGTGGTGTAAAGCATGCCGCAACTGGACTCTAGAGCAGTGGAGACGTTTTCTCTGGAGTGACTAATCACGCTTCTCTGTCTAGCAATCCAATGGATGAGTCTGGGTTTGGCGGTTACCAGGAGAACGGTATTTGCCTTACTGTATTGTGCGTTGTGTAAAGTTTGGTGGAGGTGGGATTATGGTGTGGGGTTGTTTTTCAGGGGTTAGGCTTGGCCCCTTAGTTCCAGTGAAAGGAACTCTTAATGCTTCATCATATCACATTTTGGATAATTCTATGCTCCCAACTTTGTGGGAATAGTTTGGGGATGACCCCTTCCTTTTCCAACATGAAAGCGCACCAGTGCACAAAGCAAGGTCCGTAAAGCCATGGATGAGCGAGTTTGGTGTGGAGGAACTTGACTGGCCTGCACAGAGTCCTGACCTCAACCCGATAGAACACCTTTAGGATGAATTAGAGCAGAGACTGCCAGGCCAACATCAGTCCCCTCACAAATACGCTTATAGAAGAATGGTCAAAAATTCCCATAAACACACTCCTAAACCTTGTGGAAAGCCTTCCCAGAAAAGTAAAAGCTGTTATAGCTTCAAAGGGTGGGTCAACTCCATATTAAACCCTACAGATTAAGAATGGGATGTCATTAAAATTTCATGTGCATGTAGAGGCAGGTGTCCCAAAACTTTTGGCAATATAGTGTATGTATGGCAACAGAAAAGCATGTGTACAGTATTTATGCACTGCTACTCAATTTATGTTGACTTGATTTTTACCATTTTAATTTATGTAAAAGCGAATAAGTGAATGAACAGTATTTACATGCACCAAAGTATCCTGATGAGAGTCAAAATGTGGACACTCTTTGCATTTTGCATATGAATGCATATGAATGTTTTATACCTCATTCACAAGAACTTTTAAAACATGAATTACAACCCTTGCATTTCCATCATGCGTTTCTTTTTTGGTGTGTCTTCAGACTTTGGGCTCGCAGTGCTGTGGTGGCTCGTGGTCTGATCAGACTCAATCTGATGAGCTGAAGCATTACAGAGTGCTGGGCGTTATTGATAAGGTAAACATCACAATCTTCACAAGCTCTTTTCTAAGACTTGCAGTGTGATGACCAAAATCATCACTAGGTGCATTTACATGGAGCACTGTAATCGGTTTAAAAGTCCAATCCGAATGAAAATGCTCCATATAAACACCTCAATCAGAATAAAAATGCCTAAACCAAATTAAATTGTAATCGGTTTGAGAGGGGTGGGATAAACCTTTTCATGAACCAGTCAAATGAAAAATTCCACCATGTTAACGACCTGATCCGATTACTTTTCCAGTAATAAAATGCATAATTCTCTCGTCTCGGGGGGATATGAGGGGGGGGGGGGGGGGGAGTACCATAATTCAAATATACTATGGGGTTTCTACTGATACAAAGCTTAATGCTAAATCACTGAAGTGACCCTTTAATTATATCAAACCCTGGTGCATTTGCGTTCACCTAACGTCATCACAAACGCGCACGCCACACTATAGAAAACAGAATGCGGTCAATATATTGTCTTTTATCAGTTTGGTGCTATTATGCGTAGCAGAGCAAACAACACTGGTTTACTGTGTGCACGTTGCATGAAGGCGGCTATCTGCTGCTTGCAAACAGGCTCTTTTGAGGAGACGGTGGATTGCCATTCATATGCTGCCCTGATTGCCCTTGCTATGTGCGATTTATAATGCAGGCTCACCCTCGCTCGCATCAACACTATCATCCCTTACATGTGCTTTATTGAACTAAATACATTGTCATTTAGGCCTGCTTGAAAACCAGTTTCAACCAGATTGATACAATAAGCACTTTTAACCCTCTCGAGTTGGCGATCGGCTCGCTTTTTTTCTTATCAGTTCCAAAGAGACTCAAAAATCATTCAGGCAAGTGTTATACATCATTATAATCTGTTAAGAGTACAGTCACAATAAAAACAAATTGTTGTGCTTTTTGCAAAATAAAGAAGTCAAACATGATGTGCGATCTGCAGCCTCTCTGTCAAAGACGTTCATTCAGATAGTCTTAAGAAAATGACCTCTAGCTTAGTGAATACTTGTCTCACAAACATGAGACATATGTCTAAAGAAACGCTGGAATGTCAGGTTTTAAACACTGCAAACCAAATCAAAAACAAATATTCTGTGTTTATGTAATCCGTTTGAAAGCAGAGATGTTAGTCATTCCTGAGCGGCTCATTATACACTAATGCGACCACGCCCACGAAGAGCGCGTTCTATTGAGATTCAAATACTGAGGCTCCGGAGGCGACGCCCACAGACACATCAGCTCAAACAAACACATCAAGTACTGCATTCCTACTTCAACTACATCGTTTTGAGACGCGCTTAATAATCAAGGAATAATTATCCATGAAAAGCTGTTCATTTCTGAAAGCAACGATCCCCCGCTGTGTGTAAGTAGGCTAAGTTTACTCTGTAAGCATCTGTGAATATTAAACACACAAACCTGCGCGAGGACGCACTGAAGCTTTCTTTGTTTAAATTAGCTCAAAATTACTGTCAGATGTAAGTAATTACCTTGACAAACTATACATCATTTAAAAGATCTAAGACTCATGCTTCCATTTTTTACCTCTGTTTTATTCTCAAAGTCATATAGTGACCGTAATTTGTTAATGTGTCAGGAGTTATGAAAACCGTGTCGGTACCTTCTAAAGATTGTAATACGAGCATCGGCTCTCATTCCTCTATTCTCGTCATGAAGACTCACGACAAAACAACATTCCTCAGGGCTTTTAATTCAAAAGTGTGCAGATGAGGAGAAATATTGATAGATTCTCATATGTCTGTGTCAAATTTCTATACAGAGAAGTGTTATTATTTTAATCGCAGATGTAATCATTATGAGCACTCGATACTCTGTGTTGTTTTCAGTTCATACTGGCAGCCGGAGTGCACATGTAGTCCATATATAGCATGCATGAAGATACCATGTGACATTGACATAAACAGCTTCCAGAAATCGCTCTAACATGCAGATAGACACGTTTGAAGATAATAAACACACAATCGCGACAATATATGGCTTATCTGTGTTATTCATACCATGTTGGGTGTTTTCATAATAGATTATATATATAATGCAATGCTATTCGAGCTTTTATAATTATGCTGAATATTGTAATATATTTTCTGTCAGATTTTTTGATCCAAAGCCAAATGAGATCACATAAAGGTTATTTAAAACATTTGACTTGTGATATAAAGTAAGTTTGGAGTAAAAACATGGTTTTAATCTCATTAGCTAATTGTTGTGTTTTAATAAATTGGTGTAATAAATCATAAATTATGGTTTAATAAATCATAAATTGTTGTGGCAGATAATATAGATTGTTTTAAGTTATCTGGTCTACCTTTTATGAAGCAACTCTGCACTGTGCCCAAGCAGAATTTCCCCTTGGGGACAGTAAAGCTAGCTAACTAACAACTCACTTCATTTTGATTTCCCCCCCCAGAAATTTTTACTTATCCAGTAAATTAATCTTGATTTAAGAATTTTAAATATTTGGACTGGAATCAAGAAAAAATACCAAATAAGAAGAGCATTTTTTGCAGTGTAGTCAAATCTTCTGATCATTTTAAATATAATAGGCCTTTGTTGATTACATTCCAAATAAAATAAACTACAAAAAATATATTTCCTTTGCTCTGTCACATAGTTTGCATAATGAGCGAACTTCAGGTAGGCCTATTATGTCCTTTTGTTAGCTCAGGTGTTATCTCATCATTATTCATTAGCTATCATGCCTCCTCGCATATTGGCTTTGTGAAGAGAAACTGTCTTACAAATTGTAAATGAATATATTGTTTTATGTGAATGAGTAGGCTCAATTATTCTCACATCAGTTTAAAGAAAAAACTCTATGCAAAAACACAATGGAGTCAAAAGTCTTGGGAACACATATCTATTGTGTGTTTTGAGGCCTTAATTTTAAAACAAAAACTTTTTAAAACTTTTTTTTTTCAAAAACCGTGCATAAACGTTTTTCTCTCAAAAATACAAGCATGTACATACATTTTGCTCACATATTATGGTAGCCCAGTTTGTGCTAAATACAGTGTAATTACACTTTTGCCATTAATGTGTTTATAAGCAACTGAAAAAAACACAAATGTCAGAGCATGTGAAAACTTCTAAAGGGCCCCAAAAGAGCTCAGACTCCAGAGGGTTAAACTAATCACTAAGAACTTTACATAATCTAGATATAGAAGCAGATGTTCTGCTTTGTTGTCCATGTTATGTTGAGTGTACGTCAAGTTAACTTTATACACTCACCTAAAGGATTATTAGGAACACCTGTTCAATTTCTCATTAATGCAATTATCTTATAATTGATATCTTATAATTATTAATGCAATTATCATATATTAATTATCAACCAATCACATGGCAGTTGCTTCAATGCATTTATGGGTGTGGTCCTGGTCAAGACAATCTCCTGAACTCCAAACTGAATGTCAGAATGGGAAAGAAAGGTGATTTTAAGCAATTTTGAGCGTGGCATGGTTGTTGGTGCCAGACGGGCCGGTCTGAGTATTTCACAATCTGCTCAGTTACTGGGATTTTCACGCACAACCATTTCTAGGGTTTACAAAGAATGGTGTGAAAAGGGAAAAACATCCAGTATGCGGCAGTCCTGTGGGTGAAAATGCCTTGTTGATGGTAGAGGTCAGAGGAGGATGGGCCGACTGATTCAAGCTGATAGAAGAGCAACTTTGATGGAAATAACCACTTGTTACAACCAAGGTATGCAGCAAAGCATTTGTGAAGCCACAACACGCACAACCTTGAGGCGGATGGGCTACAACAGCAGAAGACCCCACCGGGTACCACTCATCTCCACTACAAATAGGTAAAAGAGGCTACAATTTGCACAAGCTCATCAAAATTGGACAGTTGAAGACTGGAAAAATGTTGCCTGGTCTGATGAGTCTCGATTTCTGTTGAGACATTCAGATGGTAGAGTCAGAATTTGGCGTAAACAGAATGAGAACATGGATCCATCATGCCTTGTTACCACTGTGCAGGCTGGTGGTGGTGGTGTAATGGTGTGGAGGATGTTTTCTTGGCACACTTTAGGCCCCTTAGTGCCAATTGGGCATCCTTTAAATGCCACGGCCTACCTGAGCATTGTTTCTGTCCATCCCTTTATGAGCACCATGTACC
The DNA here is from genome assembly GCA_023566225.1 of Romanogobio albipinnatus. Lineage (NCBI taxonomy): Eukaryota > Metazoa > Chordata > Actinopteri > Cypriniformes > Gobionidae > Romanogobio > Romanogobio albipinnatus. The sequence continues at coordinate 26,771,138 of CM042256.1, read as the reverse complement.
CATTCTCTGATGGCTACTTCCAGCCGGTGGCAATAATGCACCATGTCAAATCAAATCAAATCACTTTGTCACACAGCCATGTACACAAGTGCAACAGCAGGTGAAATTCTTGGTGCAGTTCCGAGCAACATGGTAGTCATGACATGACATGTACAACATTTAAAGCAGCATGAGATTACACATCTGATGCGCCCACAATTACTCACAGCACAGTAAACTCTACAATAAACAATAAATAATTTACACAATGTGAGTGTAGTTCTCACAGCTTTAACCAATATACACATACTTACAATATACATATACTTTAAACAATATACACTAAACATACATTAAACAGTATACATTAAGCTATAGTAATAATAATATACAATGTACAGTATACATTATTATTCACAGTAGAGATCCAATGTACAATAGGTGCTATATGATAAATAATAAATGAGAAATAAATGTGTATATAATGTGTGTGTATCTACAGTGGGTTGTGCTGAGTGATATTCTGTCCAGTGTGTGTTATGATCCTGATGGATCAGGAGTTAAGTAGTCTGATTGCTTGTGGGAAGAAGCTGTTCTGGAGTCGGCTGGTGCGTGTTCTAATGCTGCGGTAGTCTGCCTGATGGCAGCAGTGAGAGCAGCCCATGGTTCGGGTGGCTAGAGTCTCTGATGATCCTCTGAGCTCTCTTCACACACCGCCTGGCGTAAATGTCCTGGAGGGAGGGAAGCTCACCTCCGATGATGCAGCTGGCCGTGCGCACTACCCTTTGCAGGGCTTTGCGGCTGCGGGCGGTACTGTTGCCGTACCAGGTGGTGATGCAGCCAGTCAGCAGGCTCTCTATAGTGCTGGTGTAGAAGCGTGTGAGGATGTGGCGGTTCATTCCAAACCTCCTCAGCCGTCGCAGAAAGAAAAGGCGCTGATGAGCCTTCTTCACAACGGCCTCGGAGTGGACGGACCATGAGAGTTCCTCTGTGATGTGGACACCAAGGAACTTGAAGCTGCTGACTCTCTCCACCGGTGCTCCATCGATGGTGATGGGGCGGTGTTCTCTCTCATTCCTCCTGAAGTCGACCACCAGCTCCTTGGTCTTTCTGACGTTGAGGGAGAGGTTGTGCTCCTGACACCACCGTGTCAGAGTGAGCACCTCCTCTCTGTAGGCCGTTTCATCATTGTCAGTGATGAGACCTACCACCGTCGTATCGTCAGCAAACTTGATGATGGTGTTGGAGCTGTGGGTTGCCACACAGTCGTGTGTACAGGGAGTACAGGAGTGGGCTGAGAACACAGCCCTGAGGGGCTCCAGTGTTGAGAGTCAGTGGTGAGATGTTACTGCCCATTCTGACCACCTACGCTCTGACGCGGCCCGGAATGCCATCTGGACCCCCGGCTTTACGGACGTTCGCCCGCCGGAAGGATCGGGTTACATCCGCTACAGATACGGAGAGTGCACTAACCTCTGTATCTTCAGCCGCGAGCTCTCTCTCCGCGAGGGCGATGTTAGTTCCCTCAAAGCGAGCATAGAAGGTGTTTAGCTCGTCCGGGAGAGAGGCAGCGGTGTTCACGGTGGAGTTTGTGTTCCCTTTGTAGTCCGTGATGGTGTTAATTCCCCGCCACATGCTTCTGGAGTCGGTGGTGTTGAACTGTCCTTCAATCTTGTCCCTGTACTGGCGTTTTGCTGCTCTGATGGTTTTCCGGAGGGCATAACTTGCTTGTTTATGCTCCTCCGCATTACCGGAGTTAAAGGTGAAGGTCCGCGCATTGAGTGCCGCGCGAACATCCCCATTTAGCCACGGCTTCTGGTTTGGGTACAGCCGTATTGTTTTGGTCGGAACAACGTCTTCTACGCACTTCCTGATGAAACACGTTACGCTATCAGCGTAGACCTCGATGTCGTCATCAGAGGCCGACCGGAACATCTCCCAGTCCGCGTGATCAAAACAGTCCTGTAGCATAGAGTCCGATTGGTCCGACCAGCACTGGATGGTTCTGAGGGCGGGTGCTTCCTGTTTCAACCTCTGCCTGTATGCGGGCAAAAGGAGGATGGAAGCGTGATCCGATTTGCCAAATGGTGGGCGCGGGAGTGATTTGTAACCATCCTTGAAGGGAGAGTAACAATGATCCAGAACTCGGTTCCCTCGTGTGTTGAAGCTAACATGTTGGTGGTATTTGGGTGCGATGCGCTTGAAGTTGGCTTTGTTAAAGTCCCCGGTCACAATTAACGCAGCCTCAGGATGCGCGGTTTCCTGCTCACTCACTGTCCTATACAGTTCCTTTAGTGCCCGGTCTGTGTCGGCTTGTGGGGGAATATACACAGCTGTGATGATGACCGCGGTGAATTCCCTCGGTAGCCAGAATGGTCGGCACAGAACCGTGAGAAGTTCCAGATCAGGAGAACAGAAAGACTTGATAGAATGTACGTTCCTCTGATCACACCAGGATCGGTTGATCATAAAACATACACCCCCACCTTTGCTTTTCCCGGAGAGATCTTTTTCTCTGTCCATTCGATGCATGGAGAACCCCGTGGTTTCGATGGCCGAATCTGGAATCTCAGCAGACATCCAAGTTTCTGTGAGGCAGATAATGCAGCAGTCTCTCGTCTCTCGTTGGAAAGAGATCCGTGCTCTCAGCTCGCAGAGTTTATTGTCCAGAGACTGAACATTTGCCATTAAAATACTGGGAAGCGGGGGTCAGTTTGCGCAGCGTCTTACTCTGATGAGTACGCCAGCTCTCTTCCCCCTTCTCCGGCCGCGTTTTCGTGGTCGGGCTGCCCAAACAAAAGGATCCGCTGCCGTGTTTGTAAACAGCGGTTCGTCACTGAAGAATTTCAAGTCCGGTTTTCGGTGTGCGATTGCCGAACCAATGTCCAAAAGTGTCTGTCTGTCGTACGTAGTAAGGCAGACAACATCCAAGACAAAAACACAAAAACTATAAACAGAACAAACAAAAAACTACAATGTTTCAGCAGAGCTTGCGCCGTTGCGGCCATCCTCGGCGCCATCTTGAGTCTTCAAAGCTCGAATCATTTCAAATTGGTTTCTTGAACATGACAATGAGTTCACTGTATACAAATGGCCCCCACAGTCACCAGATCTCAACCCAATAGAGCATCTTTGGGATGTGGTGGAATGTGACTTTGTGCCCTGGATGTGCATCCCACAAATCTCCATCAACTGCAAGATGCCATCCTATCAATATGGGCCAACATTTCTAAAGAATGCTTTCAGCACCTTGTTGAATCAATGCCACATAGAATTAAGGCAGTTCTGAAGGTGAAAGGGGGTCAAACACAGTATTAGTATGGTGTTCCTAATAATCCTTTAGGTGAGTGTATAGCGCTTTTAACAATGCAGATTGTTTCAAAGCAGCTTCACAGGTGTTAAACAGGAAAATAATGTAACAGAATTTTATTCAGCCGTATAGCTGTTCTGGAGAAAGCGGTGATGTCATCAGTTCATTTCAATTATCATACACTGACAATGTGGGCTTTAGATCAGTAATTAGATCAGTAATTTAGTTTAATAATTAGATTTATTAAGATTTTATAAACCAAAAAAACAACAAATCAAAAACCAAAACCCCATCAGGTGACCTAATGGAGGAAAATAAACCTTGGGAGAAACCAGGCTCTGTCGGGGTGCCAGTTCTCCTCTGGCCAATTAACAAACAGCGTATGATTATTATTCTGACAACTTTACAGGTCAAAGGTCATAGATCGGAATATTCGAAAGATCGGAGGCAACACACCGGAGACAGGTTTATTGAGGATGTGTTGATTAAACAATTATTAAATAGGAATAATCGAAATATCGGAATTTTCATACCGGAGACGGGTTTATTGAGGATGCTGTATTGATGACACCATTATTAAAGTGCAATATTCGAAAGATCGGAGGCAACATGCCGGAGACGGGTTTTATTGAGAAAGACCGATCGATTTAACAATTATTAAATAGGGATATTTGAACAATCGGAGTCATCACGCCGGAGACTTGTTTATTGAAGATGCCGTGTCCATGAGGCAATTTTAGGGGGAGTTTAATTGACACGGTCTCTGCAGACATTTCAGGGTCATACGTTGGTCTTGTCTGGGCGCAGGTCCACCATCTGAACTGGATACGGCCCGGATCCGGCTGACTGCAGTAGACCTCGGGATAAAACAGAGAGACTAACATTAGTGTAGATGCCATTCTTCTGATGATGTAATGAGTACATCAGGTGTTATGGGAAGTGTTCCCAGTTCTGGCTGACCTAGTTAATGCACCCTCAAGGTGCGTTCACACCGGACGCGATTTGCGCGAGTGATTTACATGTTAAGTCAATGCAGAGACGCGAAATGGCATTCTGTGGCGCGATTCGCGCGAATGAGGCGGCGAGAATGGCGCGAATTGAGCGTTTTGAACGAATCGCTCAAGTTGAAAAATCTAAACTCTGGCGGTTATTTCGCGCCCCGTTAACCAATCACGAGCTTGCTCTAGTAGTGACGCATTTACAAGCGGAGGCAGAAATCCGAACAACAATGGAGGATAAGATAATTGTGGCCGTATGTGGATACCCAGAGCTGTATGATACATCATCCTATCACTACAGGAACAGGAATTAAAGGAATAAAAAGGATCTTGCTTGGAAGAAAGTGAGTTATTGTGAGCCAAGTGAGCCATTTCACAACGAGACAGGACCAGCCGCAAATGTGAGAAGGACTAGCCGAGGAAAGGCGGGTCTAGCCGGGTAAACGAGCGTGGAATGTCTCTGATCCCCTGGATCTCACAACTCCGAAAACGCCAGATAAAATGCTCAAATAGGCACTCTTTTTATAAATTAACCACAGATTTGAGCTTTAAACAACTATATTATCGCCTGAAAAAGTCTTTAAACTATGTTTTGTCACACATTAATAGTAGTATTTTTTACAAAAAAGACGTAAAGTGACCGAGAGAAGCTGGCTCATCTAGGCTCATAGAAGCCCCTCCCATGATGCAAATTCACGTCTGTTGTGTAGTTGTCACACGCGATTCGTGCGAATGAAGCGAGTAAACTCAAAATGTTCAAACGGCCACCTTCGCGCGAATCGCGTCCGGTGTGAACGCCACATAACAATCATTTAATTGAAAAAGTGTTTTATGTGTATGCCATAGTAAAGAGATGTGTTTTTAGTCTAGATTTAAACTGACAGAGTGTGTCTGCTTCCCGAACAATGCTAGGAAGACTGTTCCAGAGTTTAGGAACTAAATAGGAAAAGGATCGACCGCCTGCCGTTGATTTCGATATTCTTGGTATTATTAACTGGCCAGAATTTTGAGACCGCAGTAAACGTGATGAGTATAATGTGTTAAGAGCTCGCTGAAGTACTGGGGAGCTAAACCATTTAGTGCTTTGTAAGTAATAAGCAAGATTTTAAAATGTATACGATGTTTAATATGGAGCCAGAGCAGTGTTGACAGAACTGGGCTAATATGGTCATACTTCCTGGTTCTAGTTCGAACTCGTGCTGCTGCGTTTTGGACCAGCTGGAGTTTGTTTATTAAGCGAGCAGGGCAACCACCCAGTAGAGCATTACAATAATCTAGCCTTGAGGTCATGAACGCATGAACTAACTGTTCAGCATGTTGCATTGAGAGCATGTGCCGTAATGTAGATATATTTTTAAGATGGTAGAATGCAATTTTACAGATGCTAGAAATGTGGCTTTCAAACGAAAGATTGGTATCAAAGAGCACACCCAGGTTCCTCACTGACAACGAGGACTTGACAGAGCAGCCATCAAGTGTTAGACAGTATTCTAGGTTACTACTTGTGGAGCTTTTTTGTCCAATAATTAAAAATTCAATGTACGTCTTTCTGTGACGTGATATACAGCGTGCGCCGCGGTTACACCAGGCTAACGTTAACGAGAGGAAAATTAATTTTTCTGAGGTATTAAACTTTATTACGTAACAAGTTATGAACCTAATGTTGGAATAATGACACAGACATAGCCTGGCTACACCATCTCATCTTGACAGCGTTTGTCCTAGGCTTCAACTGCGCCTGACAGAATAATTTATTTTTTTGAGGTGATTCTTACACTTTACAACAAATAATAAATAGCTTTTATAAAACTATAAGTCACTGTCACTCTCAGTCTGGCTGTTGAGAGTTGGCATTGCAACGGGGAACATTCAAGCTGCGGGAGAAGACGTGTCGATATGTTTCTCATAAGTTTTATATATTAAAAAAAGTTCAACTGCTTGGTTAAGTAACATTACCCACGGTCTTTAATTACTTTTGTTAATATTTATATATACCTCTGTGATTATGGTATCTTTCCTTAATCATCTGAAATATTTATCCGTTTAGTATGTATCTAGCCTACTAGTAATGATGCTGAGCACGTCTTGAATGCTTTCATTCATGTTTCACCGTAGATCCTATGTTTTTATTAATTATTTGGGTGCATTTTATTGTTAGTTTTGTTTTTTTTAAATAAATTAATTGAATTCATTTTGAGTTCGCATTCATCATTCACAGCTGTTGAAATAGCCATTGTATAGGACATAAATTAGGTTAAACTACTGCATGTCCGCCCACAGAAAAATAAATAAATATAAAATTACCAACAAAGAACTATTGATCCACGAACGTCGCAGTTATTATAATTGCCAACGTTACGAATCTATGCGACAGACAAACTGTGTGCGCATGTTACAAAATGATTCCGATTGAAACCATCAGCACATGTAAACACCAAATCAGTATAGATAACATCTCATGTAAACAGTCTACCGAATCTTTGAATCAGAATGATTTTAATCGGAATGACCAAAAACTGCGCATGTAAACATGGCTACTGTATAAGTCAATGGTATTTGTCACAATTAACGGGGAGAAGATGAATCAGAAACAAATAAACTTTAATACAATTGGATGGTGATTTATTGAAAACAACATTGACAGAGTATGATGAAGTCGGGGTGAGGATTGCTGTGCTTGTAGTAATTAATAGTAATTTGACAACTAGATTAATAAGCAATCTAGTGAAGAGGAGAAACGCAGAGAAGGTTTTTTGTGTGTGTAAGTGCATTGGTTTAAGGGTGTGAGGTGGTTAAAGGGATAGTTCACCCAAAAGTGAAAATTACCCCATGATTTACTCAACCTCAAGCCATCCTAGGTATAAATGACATTCTTGGTTTGTTCACAGTGCATTAACTAATGTTAACAAGATTTTAATAATGCATTAGTAAATGTTGAAATTAACATTTAACAAAGATAAATAAATGCTTTAAAAGTGCAGTTCATTATTAGTTAATGTGAACTAATGTAGTTCACTAATTAACCTTATTGTATTCGTCTGAAAGAATAATGTCATATACACCTAGGAAGGCTTGAGGGTGAGTAAATCGTGGTAATTTTCATTTTTGGGTGAACTATCCCTTTAAGTGCTTGCAGCAGAGGTGTATATTCAGCTGCTTCTTAAAAGATGTGATGGTTTCAGCAGTTTGGATGGAGGATGGCAAAGCATTCCACCAGAGTGGAATTGTTCTTGGGTCTAAGGAACCGGTTGTAGGACGGCTAGCAGATAACTTTTGAAGACCTTGTTCTCTGTAAGGGGATAGAAGGAAGAGAAGAGTGGAATGTGTGGGGGTGGAAGATGGCTATGGGTGAGTGGTGCAGAGAACTGGTTGCTAATGGTTGCCACCTCATCTGTAAAATATCTTGCAAAGTTATCAGCATTCAGAGAAGGATGGGAGAAGGTGGAAGGGGACAGAGTTAAGAGGAGAATGTTGTGACTAGTGTCTGGGTGTTGCTGATTTTGTATTGGTAATAAGTAGCAGAAGCACTAGAGGAGAAAGAGGATAGGAGAGAATGATACTTGAAATTCAAATGGCTTGCCAGAGTTAGAAACAGCTTGCCAACTTGAACTTTCTGGAAAAGAATCTAAGTACCAATGCAGTAGGAGTGCTCTATGGCTCTGCCACCTTTGACATAAAAAATATTCTCAGGTTCATTTCTTTTTTTCAGTCTGTCTAGGTCAGACACGAATAAAAACATGAATACACTGGAGAACTGCTTTAAATTGAAGTTGTAATTCTAATTGAAAGAGACACTGACACCGTTTCATGTTTAATGCTGTAAAGCTGCTTTCCTTTAAAGCAATCTATTGTATAAAGTGCTATATAAATAAACATGACGTTACTTGACTTGAGTGCCGAATTGCAGAGAAAAAAATTATTAAAAATATTATAAAAATGAAATGATATAAGCTTTCTGGACAAAAAAAAAAGTATAATTTTAGGGCTTTGGCTAATTTTTACCCGCAAGGGAAGGATTTTAAACATGATGCTAATTTGTGCTGCTCTTGATAGTTTGCGTTAGTCATTATGGAAATGATCTGGGTGTCTGTGTTCTTTTATCTGCTCGTCATCAGTAGATCACACTCATAACTTTCTACTCCCATCTGCACTTTTTTGGAATTGCGACTCACACTACTTTGCTACTTGAACTACTTTGAATGTGTTATTTTTGCATACTGCTGTAAGGGGTGCAATAATTAACTAATTTTTTCATTGATTGTTGCATTGATTACAAATCTTGCTTAAGCAATGATCTTGAAACAGGTTTTGAGAATAATTTGTTTTGGTCAATAATCACTAAATAAAATAAAATGAATCAATAAATGTTGAATCCAATGAATTGTGATTCAATGCTTTAAAATATAGAAACATAATTACATGCACATATTAATGGAGACATTGATCTGCATCGATGGCTCCCTCACAGCTTTCCCTCAATGGGATGAAATTAGTCTCAACATGATTAACAAATGCATGCACAATTATCCATGAACTTGATAAATGTTGCAGATGTTTTACTATCCACAACCAAGCATCTTTCAACTTGCGTGTGCAAAATTCAGAAATAAATTTATGTGCAGCATTTTTATGAATACTAGTGTTTTCTTTTTGAATTAGTGTATCATAATTTGCACGTGCAACAAGTCAAGTCAACTTTATTTATATAGCGCTTTTAACAATGTAGATTGTTTCAAAGCAGCTTTACAGTGTTAAACAGCAAAATAATGCAGCCTAATTTTATTCAGCTGTATAGCCATTTGATGTCATCAGTTCATTTCAATTTCCATACGGTGACAGTGTGGGCTTTAGATCAATAATTAGATCAGTAATTTAGTTTACATGGTTAAATTAGTTTATTAATTAGATTTATTTCGATGTTTAGTTGAAAAATATAGTGTCCCCAACTGAGCACGCCAAGCCAGAGGCAACAGTGGCAAGGAAACCAAAACCCCATTAGGTGACCTAATGGAGAAAAATAAACCTTGGGAGAAACCAGGCTCAGTCGGGGAGCCAGTTCTCCTCTGGCCAATTTACAAACAACGTATTATTATTATTATTCTGGCTGCTCTACAGGTTAGAGGTCATAATAGATCGGAATATTCAAAGGACCGAAGGCAACACGCTGGAGACGGGTTTATTGAGGATGATGTTGATTAAATAATTATTAAAGTGCAATATTCGAATGATCGGAGGCAACACGCTGGAGACGGGTTTATTGCGGATGACATATCGATTTAAGTATTATTTAATGGTAATATTCGAACAATCGGAGTCATCACACTGGTGACGGGTTTATTTAGATGCCGTGTCGATGAGGCAGTTGCAGGGGGAGGATAATTGACACGGTCTCTGCAGACACTTCGGGGTCCTGTGTTGGTCTTCTCTGGTCCACCATCTGATTAGGATACGGCCCGGATCTGGCTGACTGCAGTAAACCTCGGGATAAAACAGAGAGAATATCATTAGCGTAGATGCCATTCTTCTGATGATGTAACGAGTACATCAGGTGTTATGGGAAGTGTTCCCGGTTCCACAAACATTGATGTTTTTTCTGAGTCGATCTTATTTGATTCTTTTGGATGTTGACTTTCTTTTCGCGGTTTTCAAGCACTTCACAACCCACACACAAACAACTAACAATCAATAAGCCTGGTGCTAATTATTAATGTGTGCGCAACTACCCATGTATTTGACAAATTCACAAATGTGCGTTACTACATTTAAATGAATACTTTACAACTAATGCTTGTGTCTGCAAAACATGACACAACATTACATGAATGTGCAGCATTTTGTATAAATAGAGACATACAGTTGTGTTCAAAATAATAGCAGTCCAACATCACTAACCAGATCAATCACTTTTGGTAGAAATTATATTTCTACATGGCAAATATTTTACTAGTAGGTGTAATAGAAAACCAACAGACCCAACAGTCATGACATGCATGCTGCTGGTTTTGTGTAATTTTCATTAATTGAAAAGGGCCTGTTCAAAATAATAGCAGTATGGAGTTAAATTAGTGATCATTTAGCGGTTATTCATTCTGTAAAAAAAACTGGTGTCAAACAAGTGGCCCTTATCTAAGGACGAAGGCAGCAAATGTTGAACTGTGCTTTTCTCTCTGAAAATATGAGTAAAATGGGTTGTTCCAGACATTGTTTAAAAGAACAGCTTACTTTGATTTAAAAGTTTATTAGATAGGGGAAAACATATAAAGAAGTGCAGAAAAGGATAGGCTGCTCAGCTAAAATTATATCAAATGCTTTAAAATGACAACCAAAACCAGAAAGATGTGGAAGAGAAATACCATTCGAATGGATCGAAGAATAGCCAAAATGGCAAAGCCAATGAACAACTACAGGTAGATCAAAGAAAGTCTATAGTTATCTGTGAGTACTGTAACAATTAGAAGACGCCTATGTGAAGCCAAATTATCAGCAAGAAGCCCCCGCAAAGTTCCATTGTTGAAGAAAACTACACATGCTGAAGAGGTTACAATTTGCCAAAGATTGACTGGCCTAAAGAGAAATGGCGCAATATTTTGTGGACTAATGAAAGCAAGATTGTTCTTAGGGGTTGCAGACAGTTTGTCAGACGACCCCCAAATACTGAATTCAAGCCACAGTACACTGTGAAGACAGTGAAGCATGGTGGAACAAGCATCGTGATATGGGAATGTTTCTCATACTATTGCGTTGGGCCTATTTATCGCATTCCAGGGATCATGGATCAGTTTGTGTACATCAAAATACTCATGTTGCCTTATGCCGAAGAGGAAATTCCTTTGAAATGGGTGTTTCAACAAGACAATGACCCCAAACACACCAGTAAGCAAACAGCATCTTGGTTCCAGATCAACAAGATTAAAGTTTCTGAGGCAAAACCAATAAATGCGGAGGAATTGTGGTATGTAGTACAATCGTCCTGGGCTGGAATACCTGTTCACAGGTGCCAGAAGTTGGTAGACTCAATGCAACACAGATGTGAAGCAGTTCTCAGAAACCATGGTTATACAACTAAATATTAGTTCAGTGATTGACAAGAAAGCTAAATCTTCAAGCATTTTTCAGTTTATACAGTAAATGTTTGACTTTGTAAAGAAAATGCAGACACTGCAATTTTTTTACAGCCTAATATTCCTTTTTCTTCACTTTCTGTAAAGTAATAACAAATTTGATAAATTTTTCTTCGTTTTATTTTAGAATAGAATGTGCAGTGTTCCCATTGCGTTTACAGGATTTTGAGCTTTACTTAATTTTTTTATTTTGAACACAACTGTAGTTGTGAATATAAAATATTTGAGACTTTCATTTTGCCAGTTTAGCCTTGCACGATCCACACAAAAATAGCTTGCAATCCACACACGGCTGTCTAAGAAAACCTGCTACCACTAGATGGCAGTAGCATTCTAAAACAGACAACTGCACTCATAAAAAGCTTGATGGCCCTGTCCCAAATGGCACTCTAAACATTCGCAGACTTCCTACGAGTCAGCTGAGGAGCTTGCATCAGTGCGCATATCGACCGCAAAGGGGCCGCTTGCAAGCACACTTCTAAGACCTAAAATGACAAATGGGACACCCTATGCTATGGACTTAATGGACAATGACATGCGCACGCAGCAGCATTGTAAGACTACAAGACCGAAAGTGCATATGAAGTGTGCCATTTGAGACAGGGCCAAAGTGGCTTAAGAAAGTGATATTGAAGCACCAAATTCAGTACAGACCTTATTAATAAAACATAGCTTACTTTGCGTGTTTTGAGTTCATATTTTTCTGCTCGTTTGTACAAAGTTTCACGTCGAATGTTTCCTCGCTATAAAGAAACCGCTTAACGTAATTCATTAACACAGTAGGCTAACATTAAAAGTATTACAAACTGCTTTTACATTACGAACATTAAAACTCTGCAAGCCTGTAGGCTACCTTATTAATAAAGCATGCTTTGTACAGGCAAGCAGATTAAATAAGGTTATGAACACAACATGAACACAAGCAGGTTAGGCATTTTTCTCCCATAGAAAACCATTATAAAAACGCTTAATGAGCAATATAGTGCGTTGCATGTTCAATAAGGTGTTTTAATATCACCGCCTTACCGCATTAACTACGAAATTTCACATTAAGTAAGGTGGCCAAATGTCCCCGTTTTTGGTGTTTTTTTTTCCCAGACTAGAGCTGTCCCCAGATATCTCCCCGTTTTACAGCTCGTTCAGAACAACAACCCATAAATACATTGCAAAAAATGTATTTTTTTCTATCTATATGCTACAGTGATTCAGTGGTCCATATTTACTGTAATAAACATATAACTCCCTAGACGATTGTTTTTAGAGTGTGGCGTTATATAACACTGTTCTAAATGTTCTAAAGTGTTTTTGTTTTAACTTTATTTATTTATATGTGTTTTATATGCAGGTGCTGTTGGTGATGGATAAGAGAACTCAGGAAACTTTTATTTTGAAAGTAAGTGGTACATTTAGAGTTAATGACACCTAACAATGTTACAGGAATCACTTACAGTGAGTTATAATACTCCTAAAAGGTGTAATGCTTTGCTTCTGTTTAGTTTGACTGTTTGAATTTGATTTGATTAACTATTTACAACAAGAGTAACTACCAGAAAAGCTGTATCTGAACCATATCGAGGACTGAAGTATTACAAATTGATAAATAATTTAATATTGAAAAAAGAGGGGGCCTAATGGATGTATTTACAAGTAATAATAGAGACCTGAGAGGTTTGGTGAACTTATCTAGTGATTAAAATGTATGCGAAAAGACAACTTTTGTGGAGTACAGTGTTACCAATTTTGCCATGGTTTGTAAAAATGTCTTCCTTTGCCATTTTGAATTTTACTGAAAATAGTCTCTTTTTGAAAACTGTCATGCATAAGGAAGGCAAGGGCCCAACAAGTTATACAGGGATCTTCTATTAAATTAGGATCTTTGTATATAAATAACCATCTTATTTCAACTATTACATTTAGTGATTACCAATATTATTAGGGCTGTAATCAACCAAAGAAAATCGAAATTTTCGACTAAAAATGACGTTAGGGAAAAAAAGGTTAAATTAATTAGTTGCGCATTGTGCGCAGTACTTGGTAGCCTTGTTGTCTGCCTAAATGAATTATAAATAAACATAAACTAGTAGGCTATTTGCAGTATATTAAATCGTTTTTGACCTGATTATTTTGCACTGAAATGAGTCTGACACTGTCGACTCCGACAGCGTTGCATCACGTGCACCTGCGCTGTATCATAGTACTATATTTTTGGAAATCATAGGCTATGTTGTCAACTAGTGATATCATCACAAGAACTTTTGAAGAATATGCAACATAATTTAGACAATTGTTTTTGTCATATGTAGCATATTATAATAACTGACAAGACACTATCATTTCAGCCGCTCTGTGCAGCTCTACCTAGAGCCCTGCACGGGCCTCAAATCTAGGCCCTAGCCCGGCCCTGGCCCGAAACGCTGAGGCCATAGCCCGGCCCGTGTCCGACAGCTTATCAAAAAAAATTTGGCCCGAGTCCGACTGAAGCCCGTGTTTTTTTTGTTGTTGTTTTTTTATTATTTTTTTATCCTCCCTATAACACGTTGCAGCAATCAAAATAGTTAAGTTTTGATTTTAATGTCAAAGTAGTTATATTTCATTTAGTTTCTTTATTAAGTTAATTTAGAAAAAAGTTTGAAGCATTTTTTTGTTCGTTAAATTAAAGTTTTTGTTTTTTTTAAGTAATGACTAAGCACAAATAAAATATAAATATTAGTGGATTCAAGGGCCCACATATGTTGCCTGTAGAAATCCCAAAAAGTACATTAGTCAAGTTAGACAAATGGATTTCTAAATGTATTTTGAGCAGGGTAGAGGCCAAGAATTAAGTTCAAAATCTTGCAGCTTATGAAGACTAATGGAGATGCGAGTCTTCCATATTTACATTTACATTTATGCATTTGGCAGACGCTTTTATCCAAAGTGACGCCCTTATTACAGGGACAATCCCCCTGGAGCAACATGGAGCAAAGTGCCTTGCTCAAGGACACACTGGTGGTGACCGCTGGGATCGAACCAGCAACCTTCTGCGTATCAGTTCCATGGTTTAACCCACTGGACCACCATCTCTTTCAAGTATTATTACTGGGCAGCGCTGCTAAAACCAATAGAAACGCAGTTGAAGGATATTATACACACTAGCTAAACATAGAGAAAAGATTCGGCCAACAGCCCCTGATCTTACTTTCCTTTGTAGATACCCATTTTGACAATATTATAATAGGTAAATGGATGTTAATTTAAAAATGTGGAATAAAGTAGTCATCATTGAAACCATCTAAATTAGACAAGTTTTAAAAAATGGTCGATACGAACTCATTCTAGTCGGAGAGATTGTGGGGCACAATTAGGTAACCATACATCTTCTGTTCACATAACGTTTATAGATTGCTCAGAAATATATTTAACACTGATATTCCTTTTGAGCCTAATGAGGCCATTTTAGGGGCAATGTCTGAGGGTATGAAAGAAAGAAGATTGAATCGCTTCAGATACTTGCAGCAGCTTTGAAATGCAATGGTGGGTCCAAAGGGTCCGAGATATTTATTAAATAGAAAAAAATAACTTGCTTCCTTAGACTTGGCTTGCTCTGTTGGGGACACTAAATTTTTCAACTAAATATCCAAATAAAACTAATTAGTAAACAAAATTAACCATATAAACTAAATTACTGATCTATTTACTAATCTAATGCCCACATTGTTACTGTATGATAATTGAAATCAGCTAGATGACATCACCATTTTCTCCGGAGCAGCTTGACTTGATTTCAGTTGAATAATTTTGAGGCAAGATGTAGCCCAATTTCAAGACTATTACACAACGACTAACAAATCTCATAGGAGAGAACAGAAATGTGCATGCAATCACATTTATAAACCTGGTGCATTATCATTTCTCTTGGTGTGCTATGGTTTTTTTTTTTATGTATTTATTTTTTATTTAATTTTATATTTGCTTCTTAAATTTTGGTTTATTGACCTTTTGTATTTGCACGCCAATTGGTACTTTTTATGTCATTTTATGTACTGTATACACACTAGAACAGCCTTCCCAGCGGAGGTGCAGACAATAGTTTTTTGGAATCGTTATATACATATTCATCTGGGCAGCAGTAGTACTTCAAGGATATGTAGATACGTCATCAAAGATGAGGATATTGGGTCTCAAGAGCCAAAGCAGTGGAGTCTAAGAAGTTAAAAAAAATAATAATAATTATATACCATCAGTTGAGCCCAATTGGATATGAATGTTAAAAGGTAAGATCAGAGTTTACTATATCTTATGACGTAATACTATGATAAATCATAGAGGAAGCTACACACCATAATAAGAACCAAGAGATTTAAACTGTAAAGCCCGTGAAATTGGTCCAATCTGCCGGTTCGCCAATACACAGGGAAGGTCACACGTGTTCTGTCCTTATTCATGCAACGTATTGGTTGGTTAAATTTGTAATATATTAATCATATATCTACTCGTTTATTTCATCTGACTCCATAAATGAAAGGTTTTAATAATATCTATAGACTATTCCTTTTAACCATCAAGTGAACAAAGTCAAAATCAGTTAGAATAATCAAATGTAACAATTTATGTCAGGTAAATGTATCATGCCAATTTCATAATCAATTCAAAGATAATCGATACAAAACATCAAATGCTCAGGAATACAGAGAAGATGCAAACCCAACTTTAAGAAATACATGAGGCTGAGAGATTTCTCTCTCAGCCTCACGGGCCGACCTCAAGTACAGGAAAAGGCCCCGAATTCTCTGCTGCATCCCATTAAATAGCCAGACCTCTTTCACATGGAAACATGTGCTAACAAAAGAAATTTGCATGCAGTGGTCACACCTTGATGGGGGTGGGTAACCATCTGCTTGAGAAACTTTCTTTGTAAGTCAGTTTATCTATAAACTCTTAAAACCTTATTACCTTTTATTTTATCTATCTGGATATGAGATACCTGTACCACTCACTTTGAGACATTTCAAATGACACCAAAAACATAACAGTCAATGATAAACATTCACATTAAACCATATTCTTGTGTGAGTTCTGTAGTTTGCGGAAGTGAGGTCAGTATTTTCAGTCTTACAAAACTATTGAATTAACTCATTAGTGTGAATTAAATTATCATTTTGTCTTGTGGAATGTAAGTATGTGTTGTGTGGGAGAACTTATTTGGACAGTGAAAAACAAAATGCATTTTTATGATCACTCTTGCTTTTTAATTTTTTTTTAAATATCTCAAGGGGGTGTAAAATTATGGGTTGCACAACTAAAAGAAGAATTAGTATACAAATACCATACAGATGGTATATACAGTAGAACATTTTATTATTTATTCTTTAATATTTAATTTTTTATATTCTTTAATATTTAATTTTCTATTGATTATGAAATTCCCAATAGCTGTAAATTGTGAAAATATTCCTTATTCTCTATATATTTATTTTTAGCTTTATTAGGGTTCAAACAAAGCTCAGAATTTTCCCCATCCATCCATCCATCTTCTTCCGCTTATCCGGGGCCGGGTCGCGGGGGCAGCAGTCTAAGCAGAGATGCCCAGACTTCCCTCTCCCTAGACACTTCCTCCAGCTCTTCCGGGGGGACACCGAGGCGTTCCAAGGCCAGCCGGGAGACATAGTCCCTTCAGCGTGTCCTTGGTCTTCCCCGGGGCCTCCTCCCGGTTGGACATGCCCGAAACACCTTCCCGGGAAGGCGTTCAGGAGGCATCCGGAACAGATGCCCGAGCCACCTCAGCTGTCCCCTCTCGATGTGGAGGAGCAGCGGCTCTACTCCGAGTTCCTCCCGAGTGACTGAGCTTCTCACCCTATCTCTAAGGGAGCGCCCAGCCACCCTGCGGAGAAAGCTCATTTCGGCCGCCTGTATCCGGGATCTTGTCCTTTCGGTCATGACCCAAAGCTCATGACCATAGGTGAGAGTAGGAACGTATATTGACCGGTAAATCGAGAGCTTCGCCTTACGGCTTAGCTCTTTCTTCACCACGACAGACCGGTACATCGACCGCATTACTGCAGAAGCTGCACCGATCCGTCTGTTAATCTCCCGTTCCATCCTCCCCTCACTCGTGAACAAGACCCCTAGATACTTGAACTCCTCCACTTGGGGCAGGAACTCTCCACCAACCTGAAGTGGGCAAGCCGCCCTTTTCCGACTGAGGACCGGATTTGGAGGTGCTGATCCCCATCCCAGCCGCTTCACACTCGGCTGCAAACCGTCCCAGTGCATGCTGAAGGTCCTGGTTAGAAGGGGCCAACACGACAACGTCATCCGCAAAGAGCAGAGACGAAACCGAGTGGTCCCCAAACCTGACACCCTCCGGCCCTTGGCTGTGCCTAGAAATTCTGTCCATAAAAATTATGAACAGAACCGGCGACAAAGGGCAGCCCTGCCGGAGTCCAACATGCACCGGGAACAAGTCTGACTTACTGCCGGCAATGCGGACCAAACTCTTGCTTCGGTCATACAGGGACCGGACAGCCCTCAGCAAAGGACCCCGGACCCCATATTCCCCCAGCACCCTCCACAGGACGCCGCGAGGGACACAGTCGAATGCCTTCTCCAAATCCACAAAACAAATGTGGACTGGTTGGGCAAACTCCCATGAACCCTCCAGCACCCTGTAGAGGGTATAGAGCTGGTCCAGTGTTCCACGACCAGGACGAAAACCACACTGTTCCTCCTGAATCCGAGGTTCCACTATCGGCCGAATTCTCCTCTCCAGTACCCTGGCATAGACTTTCCCGGGGAGGCTGAGAAGTGTGATCCCCCCTATAGTTGGAACACACCCTCCGGTCCCCCTTTTTAAAAAGAGGAACCACCACCCCGGTCTGCCATCCCAGAGGCACTGTCCCCGACCGCCACGCGATGCTGCAGAGGCGTGTCAGCCAAGACAGCCCCACAACATCCAGAGATTTGAGGTACTCAGGGCGGATCTCATCCACCCCCGGTGCCTTGCCACCGAGGAGTTTCTTGACCACCTCGGTGACTTCAGCTTGGGTGATGGACGAGTCCTCCTCTGAGCCCCCAGCCTCTGCTTCCTCAATGGAAGACGTGACGGCGGGATTGAGGAGATCCTCGAAGTATTCCTTCCACCGTCCGACAACATCCCCAGTTGAGGTCAACAGCCGCCCATCGCCACTGTAAACAGCGTTGGTAGGGCACTGCTTCCCCCTCCTGAGGCGCCGGACGGTTTGCCAGAATCTCTTCGAGGCCAGCCGATAGTCCTTTTCCATGGCCTCACCGAACTCCTCCCAGGCCCGAGTTTTTGCCTCCACAACCACCCGGGCTGCAGTCCGTTTAGCCTGCCGATACCTGTCAGCTGCCTCAGGAGTCCCACAAGCCAGCCAGGCCCGATAGGACTCCTTCTTCAGCTTGACGGCATCCCTTACTTCTGGTGTCCACCACCGGGTTCGGGGATTGCCGCCTCGACAGGCACCGGAGACCTTGCGTCCACAGCTCCGAGCAGCCGCTTTGGCAATGGAGGTGGAGAACATGGTCCACTCGGACTCAATATCTCCAGCCTCCCTCGGGATCCGGTCGAAGCTCTGCCGGAGGCAGGAGTTGAAGATCTCTCTGACAGGAGACTCGGCCAAACGTTCCCAGCAGACCCTCACAGTACGTTTGGGTCTACCGAGTCTATCCAGCTTCCTCCCCCGCCATCGGATCCAACTCACCACCAGGTGGTGATCAGTTGACAGTTCCGCCCCTCTCTTCACCCGAGTGTCCAAGACATACGGCCGCAGGTCAGATGAAACGACCACGAAGTCGATCATTGACCTACGACCTAGGGTGTCCTGGTGCCATGTGCACTGATGGACACCCTTATGCTTGAACATGGTGTTCGTTATGGACAAACTGTAACTAGCACAGAAGTCCAATAACTGAACACCACTCGGGTTCAGATCAGGGGGGCCGTTCCTCCCAATCACGCCCCTCCAGGTTTCACTGTCATTGCCCACGTGGGCATTGAAGTCCCCCAGTAGAACGACGGAGTCCCCAGTCGGAGCACTCTCCAGCACCCCTCCCAGGGACACCAAGAAGGTCGGGTACTCTGCACTGCTGTTTGGCCCGTAGGCACACACAACAGTGAGAGACCTATCCCCAAGCCGAAGCCGCAGGGAAACGACCCTCTCGTTCACCGGGGTACACTCCAACACATGGCGGCAGAGCTGGGGGGCTATAAGCAAACCCACACCAGCCCGCCGCCTCTCACCATGGGCAACTCCAGAGTGGTGAAGAGTCCATCCCCTCTCGAGAAGTGTGGTTCCAGAGCCCAAGCCGTGCGTGGAGGTGATTCCGACTATCTCTAGTCGGAACCTCTCAACCTCACGCACAAGCTCAGGCTCTTTCCCCGCCAGCGAGGTGACATTCCATGTCCCAAGAGCTAGTTTCCGTGTCCAGGGATCGGGTCGTCTAGGCCCCCGCCTTTGACTGCCGCCCGATTCGCTTTGCACCGGCCCCTTACGGTCCCTCCCGTGAGTGGTGGGCCCACGGGAAGGTGTCCCCACGTCGCTCCTTTGGGCTGAGCCCGGCCGGACCCCATGGGGGAAGGCCCGGCCACCAGGCGCTCGCATACGAGCCCCAACCCCAGGCCTGGCCCCGGCTGCGCCATACCGGGCGACGTCACGGTCCTCCTTTTCTTTGGCATCATAAGGGTTTTTGAACTGCTCTTAGTCTGACCCGTCACCTAGGACCTGTTTGCCTTGGGAGACCCTACCAGGGGCATATAGCCCCGGACAACGTAGCTCCTAGGGTCATTCGGGTACTCAAACCCCTCCACCACGTTAAGGTGGCAGTTCATGGAGGAGAGAATTTTCCCCCATTTTGATTTTCCTGGAACAAAAACTTGCCTACTGACCGTGTGGCAAAAAAAGTATTTCTGAAGACCTGACCATTATTAAATAGGGTATTAACATGCAGCATGCTGTCCAATACTGCAGTGGTTTTCAGTCCTGGTTCTGGGGACCCACTGCTCTCTAAGAAATCCCACTGAAAGTAGCAGTCCCTTTAGAGACTAGAAACATCTCCAACCTTTCTTTAATTAATATAAATATATATGAGAGGAATGTATAGCAATCAGTTTACACATTATATTTGCAATATTTTAAAGTTTGAGAGACAAAATAAAGTGGCTGGATTAGCTGTACAGCAAATTCAAAATGGAAACTGAGATTCCATCATCTGAATGTGCAACTGGGTTAACATGGTTTTATAAAACTCTTTTTGGACTGCAGTCTGGTAGATTGAGATCCCTGAATTGTACTGATATGATTTCTGTGTGTGTTCAGGGTTTAAGGAAAAGCAGTGCGTGTGGGCGTGTTAAGAAGACTGTTGTGCCTCGTTCCGTGCCTAACATGGTACAACTGGAGAAATACATAATCTCAGAGGATTCCATCTTTCTTTTACTGGAGTATGCTGAGGGTGTGTTGTTTTCACTGTGTTTTTACTTTTTACTAAATGCCTAAGTGTGTAAACAAGATGTTTACTAGTACTTCCTCTTTGTCTCATCAGGTGGTAAATTATGGACGCATATCTGCAAGTATCTGCATGGCAGCAGTCCCGACGAAAGCTTCAACATACCTTTCATCCAGAAAGCTCACTCTACAGATATACATTCAACCCTGACTCCTGTGCCCACCGGTTCCAGCAGTGTGGAATCTCGGGGCCTAAGCATTGGGGAGCGTCCATTACAAGCCCAACTGCCAGACTCGGGTGCCACCTCTGAGGAGGAATGCACCAACAGCTACTTGACACTATGTAATGAGTATGAGCAGGAGAAGCTGGAGCCGGAGGAAGACCACTGCACACAAAAACATACGTGTTCAGTATTAAACACAGATAGTCTGTGCTCTCCGATTTCAATGCAGGAGCTGTGCTTCTTCACTGAGGAGGATCAACTGGCTGGCTTTATGGATCAATGCACACGTTCACCTGACCATCTGAACCAATCACCGCCAAAGGAGCTCTTCTACAGTGAGAGTAAAGATGTCTGCAAGCCACTGTTTTTACCCTCAGATGCTGGTAAAGAGGTCACAGAAGAGCCACTGGAGAAGCTACAGGAAGTGTCGGATCTCTGGAGGTCTGACTGTGACCAATGCTCAAATGAGTTGGTGCCAGTAATTTCTTTTAAAGAGGCTGTATTGGAGGATGCCAATGTCAGCTGTGCTGTTGAGGGACAACCGCCTGATCTTTTGGTCAATCTGCCAGCACTCGAAGGGGGCACAGTAGACGTGTTAGAGGAAGAGCTTATCGCTGACGGCATCGCTTTTGCTGTTGTAGACCAAACCTCTCCCACATTTGGCAGGCCAGATGTTCTGGAGAGAGGAGAGAAAGCTGAGTTGGACCTGTCTGTTGATGTTGCCACCCTTCCACTTCTACACAAACCATCAAAAACACCATTTAACGCAGACTTATTGACTCTGTCTTCCTCCAAGCTGTCTGGCATGCTGGACTCAGCTGTTCCCAGAACTCAGAAGAGCTTTGTTGAACATGAAGTTGTGGGGATGGGGTCAGCGGGCACTTCAGGAGAGCAGGAGGTTGAGAAAGTGTCAAAGTTGTTTCAAGAGCTGGATAAGTTGGCTGCTGTTTCGTTAGACACGCACATCCCAGAGGCTCTGGTGAGGAGCTGGGCTGCTGACATGGTTGTGGCTCTAGATGCACTGCATCAGGAGGGAGTCATATGCCGAGACCTAAACCCCAGCAACATACTGCTAAATAACACAGGTGAATCACCTACTCACTGCATTCTGTTGAAACATACTTAATTACACTATTCAAGACCCAGTGTTTTTTTTTTTTTTTTTTTTTTAGCTTGTACTTCATGTAGGCCTTTGCTAATTCAATCTAAATGCTAGAGTTCTCCTAATAGTTGATATCAACTTTTAGCAGATATAATCCTTTAAAATTTACAGTCTATATTATGCACACCTTGACAATACTATCGCCATTGGCTATTCATTTTTTTGGGTTACTCACCATAACGGTTTTGGGGTCATGGTTCGATACGAGTTCGACACAACAGGAAGAGCAAAAAATCCCCAATGCTAGGTTTCTTTTCATTTATTTTAAACAGGCATAGTGCAAATTACAGTTTGGTCCATCTAGCGGCATTTTATCCCCGCTGAGTTGGTACAGCTGAGCATAGTTGGTACAGTACAGCCTCCTTTATTAAGCACTAAGCAGTAAACAGAATGCACTCTTGCTTAAGTAATTTTTTGTAATTGATTGCTTAAAACAAATAATTAAGGAATTGTTGATTTGTTACTCTTAATTGATAGATTGACCAGTGCTGTTGGGTAAAATGCAATGGCTGTTTTCAAACTTAACGGATTCGGATGCACAATTCAATATTAGGCTTTTTCAAGAAATCATGGAGAGATGAGCAAGTAGGAGAAAAAGTGCCATCTACATCTGAGCCTACCTTACCTTTCAACGAGGAGACACCGAGTGAAGCAGCACATGAGGCTTCCCATTTCATATTTCATCACTGGACTGTAGTGAGACTTCCATGACACGAATCGGCACAATGCCAAATCATTTTATCTCATTATAACGGGGGAAACAACTTTAAAATATTCTGTCATTTAAGGTCATACAGAAAAGAATAAGACATCATTCAAAAAAAAGAGTCATATTTTATTTGCGTGCACTGTTTTGCAAAATAAAGAAAACAAACAGGATGGCACTTTCTGCTATCTCGGTTTCTTTTCTGTGAAGTTTGTGGAGTAATTCACAAAAAAGGAATCCACTCAGCGTATAGGCTACTAGCAAGCTTTTGCATGCCTTCTGAACTCTTCTTTTGGGATGGTACATACAGTGTGTGCAGAATTCTTAGACGCGTTGATTTTCTGATCATATTTTACAAACCACATTAATCTTAATAACTACTACAAATTTTGTATTTAATCATTTATAAGTGATAAATAATTGTTAATGAAGGCTGGAAATGAAAATTATTCAGGTGTGCATAATTATTAGGCACGTTTTCTTTTACAGATAGAATAAGATAACAGAGATTTTACTCACTGCTCTTGACTAAAGAACATTTGTTGCTAAAATAAAGATTAATCTATATTTATTTTATAATTTATACAGTACAGATTGTTTGATAACTATTTCATTTCTGTATATTTCATACCTGTTAGACAGAAGGTAAGTATGACATTTATTATGGGTTTATGTGAGGATTGTTTTAAGTTCACTTAATTAAGTTATATTTTTGAAGCCTACGAAATGTAAAAAAAAAAAAAAAAAAGTATAGCTTTCAATTACACTGTAATGTTGAGTGGCTATAATAATTCATGTATAA
Organism: Romanogobio albipinnatus; assembly: GCA_023566225.1. NCBI lineage: Eukaryota > Metazoa > Chordata > Actinopteri > Cypriniformes > Gobionidae > Romanogobio > Romanogobio albipinnatus. The sequence continues at coordinate 26,747,396 of CM042256.1, read as the reverse complement.
AATTGAGAAAAAAAATCTATTTCATTGGGACATCAGTAGCTGAATTAAAATCAGTGATACAGGCCTCCGTTCATAAAAAGATGCCATTAAACAAGTATTTAAAATATATGCTTGCATATAAAACTTTATATGTCTTTATGTAAATATACTGTCTTTATAGCGTTTATACAATTTGGAGATTAAATGTGAAAGTGTTACTTTATAAAATATATTAAAAATGTTTTTAACTGTGATTTAATCGCAGAAAAAATTGCTGTGTGTGCGCGCCCATAAAATTAATGAATGAATATGGCTTAATGAATATTGAAAAATTTAAACGATGTAGCCCTTAAATATTATTCAATATTCATTAAACCATTTTGTGGGGTGTTGAATTATGACTAAAAGACTAGTACACAGTACACACTACATAATTTTTTTTTTTAAGGCTGTGGTGTAATCTGATCAGAGTTTGATTGACACTCTAACTCTCTCAGGTCGTGTGCAGCTGACCTATTTCTGTAGCTGGAGTGATGTAGAGGAGTCATGTGACCCTAACGCCTTCTCGAAGATGTACTGCGCACCAGGTCAGCTTGTCTTAACATTATAGACACATTCTGTACTGTTTTGTGCTCGTTCATTAAATGCACTGTATTTCGTCTTTCATTAAGCTAACTATTCACCACAATCAACTATAGAGTTTTATACAAATCATTTTCTAAAGCAGAATTTAATAATCATCAAAACTCATATCAAGATCAAAACATCCATTCAAACTGAACTGTGCCACAGTGCCCCACAGTACCATGCTAATGTGCAACTGCTGTTTATCACCCAGTGAAATCACATAAGCCTATGCATTGGTGGAGAAGAAAAAGATTTCAAGACTACAAACCGAGAGTAGGAAGAATTAGAAGCAACTTTAGGAACATAACTTAACTTTCAGTCGCATGTTAGAGCCACCAGCGAAACTACAGTCAGAATTCTCTCAGTAGCTCACTCCAACGGTTCAAAGGGAGAACCGTTAAACCCTCTAAGACTATAGATGAGTCATGAGACCCAAGAAAACTATTTTGAATGAACTACTGAACCAACTGGGCAGTAAATTGGGTCCAAGTTACAGTTTCCTGCACAAGGACACAAACAAACGGCACTTGAAAACATAGAGCTTTCTAGTAAAAGGAGCTCTTGCATTCAAAATGTCTCTGTAATCTCAGATGAGAGTCCAGGTTTGAGTAGACAGCCCTTGTTCAAATGCCATACTAAAGGTTTCCACTTATCCAGCTTGAGGTGACATGGCAGTTATATTTGGATGGAAATGGTGCAAGGCCAGAAGTTTAGAAGAGTAGCAATACAACTACTTTACTGATTTATGAGTTGACATTCTTACACCAATTACACCCAATGCATATTTTATTGCAAAAGCTTCTTGTCTTTGTCAGTAAGTACAAAAAAATTAAACACTCTTCATTTCTCTCTCTGACATTTAGAAGTGGGCGGAATCTGTGAAGAGACTCTAGCGTGTGATTGGTGGAGTTTGGGAGCCCTTCTATTTGAGCTCATAGTTGGAAAGGTGAGAGTATTTCATCAACAGTTGAATTATTTTCAGTGAATAATTTTAAAATGAATGTATTGGAGGGATAATTGTATTTGTATAATTATATTTTCATGTAATTTCAACATAAAATTTTTAAAGTTTAACACTCTTATAGTTTAAGTTTGTTGTTGTTCATCTGTAGTTTGCTGTGTGTGTAGTCTCTATATCAGTGTCATCCTGCTGGCATTGGTAGACACTCATCCCTGAACATCCCAGAATTTGTGTCGGAGGAGGCGCGGTCTCTGCTGGAACAGGTACATATTACCATGGTGGAAAATTATATATGTGACCAGAAGTGAGAGGACTGGAAAGGCCCCAAAACAAATTTTGGAATCTAAACTGCAAAAAGGACTCATTTTGTACTTCCACCTCTTTATTACGTAATGGCAATGAATATATCAGCATAAGACTGCATGCACATTTATCCATTTGTCTTGCCCACTGGTGTGTTAGTGAAATGGACAGAGTGAGAGATACTATCACTAGGATGTCTCAGTAGAGCATTATTTATTTGTTCAGTACATTTCATTGTGGATTCTTTGGTAAACCAGTTGGAGTTTAGTAATGCCACAAAATGTAAGTTACCATATTAATTCTAAAGCTTACTCAGTGATATGGAAGGACTCGCGTACACTTTAGACTAGGGGTGCACCGATCCGATATTAGGATCGGATATCGGCCGCGATACTGACAAAATAGCTGGATCGGGGATCGGAAAAATGAACAGATCCACAAGGTGGGGGTTTTTTCGTCGCAGCAGAACCTACGTCATTCGTCAGCTTCACGTGTGTCGCGTGCAAGCAACATGGAGCGAGCCAGAGAGTCGGCTGTGTGGAGGAGATATTTCACGCTTGCCACACCAAACAGTTCGTCGGCTGTTTGCAATGTCTGCAAAGTAACTTAAATGTTTCGAGGGGAGGTGGTATTACTGCAACGTCAGGGTTTTTCCTGCATTAAACATTTTTTGACGGCCGCCAAAGCCTAATTTGATGAGTTATTGTGATTTTACGAGTGATGTAGAATAGATGCTGAGTGACAGAGAGAACGATCAGAGAGCTCCTCCCCCGCTCACACACTCTCTGGGTCTTCAAAATAATCAGTGTTAGCTGTTAGCTCTCTCATATTTCACATATTAATCCAAATCAAAAGGTCGGAAGACCGAAACCATGTTTCACGTGACACATTCGGACAATTTTGTTCTTGAATTATCGCTGGTTGTGAATTGCGCTCAAAAAATGTTGACTCTTCTCTGACCAGCTGACATAAAGCATACTTTCAATAGACGGGAGACAAATTATATCCAGTTATGAAGTGTTTTCTGTGTGCTGACATCTTTCGCAATGTTCTAACAGACGGGATTCGCACACAGCGCGTCTGCTAATGTCCGATTCGTGACCTAATGACTCCTTTGAACCGAATCATTTTAACGACTGGTTAGAGCAGTGGTTCTTAACCTCTCCTGCAGGGACCCCCTGACAGGCCATGTTTTTGTTTTAACCCTGCAATGGCACACGTGATTCAATTCCCCAACAGGAATTAGTCAATTAATCAATTAGTCAACTACTCATTAAGCCTTTAATTAATTGAATCAGGTGCGCCATTTCAGAGTTAAAACAGAAACATGGTCAGTCAGGGGGTCCCTGCAGGAGAGGTTGAGAACCACTGGGTTAGAGCAACTGATCTGTCCAACACTGAACTCATGAAGTTTATTAATTTACTCAGAAAGCATCTGAAATGAGAACACAAGTGTGCTTACCCAATTTAGCAAGAGTGGGTAAGAATTATTTTTAATTATCAACAGTATTTCAGCTTATTTCTGTTGACAATGTGTAGTAAAATAAATAGGCCTAGCCTACAATCATTTAGACTGGAGTGAGGTGAAACCAGAACAAAGTTAATAGCTAGCTGATTATTTTTATTAAATTGCATATGGCAGAAAATTAGACTATTTGTTAATTTGTAATGCTACTTTTTAATATTGATATGATTATATACCAAAATAATTATCTGTAGTGTAACTATCAGATTACTATTGTATGTTTGACTGTTTTTTGTTTCCACTGCTACATTTTATTTATTTAAAGAATGTTTGATTACATTCTATTTTAGATTTGAATGCACAATTGTTTTTTAAATAAATAAGAATTCAACACTTTACATACATCTGTTATTTTGTCTTAGTTATGTTTAGTTAGTAAAGTCTGGTGCCTTTAGTCTCTTCAAGGAAGGTATAAGGTGGAAGATATACAGTTTATTATTAATTCAACAATAGTATCGGATCGGTATCGGGTGTCGACAGATACACAAAGCCCAGGCATCGGTATCAGGAAAGTCGGATCGGTGCACCCCTACTTTAGACTGCTTATGGCTTTTTATGCAACATCGGCAAATCAGGCCAGTGACTAAACCATTAACTCCACATTGTTCCTCTTAGTAGCATGAAAATAAATTATTTAAATTGTGATTGAATTTTATACAGAAAGCGAGCAAAGAAAGCTCCCTTTATAATCACGAGCTGCCAATCACTTTATTTCAGAGCAAGCTTAGGGAGTTCTGCACTCAAAACTCAATGGCGATATCACTGCAATCGTGTGCCCAACAGATAAAACTGTGTTATAGTGTGCTCAGTGCCTCAACCTTTTATTCAGTGGGAGTATATCAAAATATAATGCTATAATCCCTTTTCATGATAAGTTTATCTCGGCAGTAAAAAGGGAGTAAAAGTTTCAAAAATTGTTCCACATGTAACACTTAGGAAGTTTCCAAAGATGTTTCCCAATCATGGTAGTGGAAGTCTTAAATGAGGCTAAAGAACAAACGCGTTAGCAGATGTACTGTATTATACAAGACACACACTTAATTATGGTTCATATCTGATTAGGGTTGTCAACTTTACTTTGTATCTTGCACCAGTATTGTTGGCTCAGGAGGGCAATCAAAACATTAGAAATTGTAAATCTATACATTCCAAGTAAGGATACTCAATTTATCTTTAATTATGTTTTTGAATCCCCTCTAATAATTGGAGTGGACTTCAACACAAGTTTTTTATCCTTTGCCAGATATTTTTGATGCATTGACTTTTGACTTTTTGACTTTTGACTTTTCAGCAAGTCCATGCTTTCTGAAGTGACTAATTGCAAAATACATCCAGTTGCATTAACAGAACTACTTTTGAATGGTAAACAAACCTCCGCAGGATAATTTAGGTGGAGGTTTAAAGGGGTCATGAACAGCATTTTTTTATATTGTTTTATGTTTCCTGGGGTGCACTTATAATGTTAGAATGCTTTTTACATCAAAAATAGTCATAATTTATAAATAAAAGGCATTTTTCCTACCCTAATTATAGCCTTCTGGTCTGAACGCTCTGTTTTAAGGGGCGTGTCTGCTGTGAGACTTCAGTGTAAAACCCACTGCTGTGATTGGCTAACGTCTTTGCATTTTAAATAGTATTACTAATTTACTCCCTCTTTTAGCTTGTTTTTACAATTACAGCTCTCATGGTTAACTAATCTTGAAAGTGTTGCATTACATTTCGATCTATGGCATTATTTTTAGATCTATGGCATTAATTTTAGATCTATGGCATTACATTTAGATATATGGCATGAAAGGTTCCAGTGATGAGCATTGTAGCCGATCACGCACATGCTGAGTGCATGAAAGCAGCGATCTCGTCATTGCAACTCAGTTTCTGTACACTAACGAATGTTTTCATCTTCACTGACAATGCAAACGGGATCTAGTTAAGAGATTCGTTGAATAAAACGGGAGTCACTGATAAACACGTCACTGATAAACTCCTGTTTGATTGACAGGTTCAGCGCGCGCTGCTCAAACGATTGCAAAGGGAACTTTCTTTGATCGTTTTCTTTATATAATTTAATGACTGATATAACAGATATAATAGATATTAGATATAATGGATACATAGATATATTCATCCTACTAAGAGAAAGAACCAAGTTGATGTTTAGGTCACTGGTCTGATTTACTGACACAGACAAAGAACATCTGACTACATGAATCATTACATTTCAGATCAGGCATTAGAATGAACACAGTTACTTACATGTTGCATTACCGTTGAACCCAGTCACTGCACAATAATTGTAATCCTCAACGGCATGTTTTTTGCTGGTAGCTCAATGGGCCCCACTTTATATTAGGTGGCCTTAACTACTATGTACTTACATCAAAATATAAGTACAATGTACTTACTGTGTTTAAATTGTATTGCAAAACACCTTCACTGATATTGAGGTGGGATACGGGTAGGGTTAGGGACAGGTGTGGGTAAGTTTAAGGGTAGGGTTAGGTAAAGGGAAGTGTCAACTGTGTAATTACAAATGTAACTACAGAAATTAATTACAGATGTAATTACATGCAGGTATTTTTTAAAATGTAAGTACAATGTAAAAACATGTATGTACACAAAGTGCATTGTATCAAATGATTAATTAAAATGTTAGTACATAGTAGTTAAGGCCACCTAATATAAAGTGGGTCCGCTCAATGTTACATACGCAAATCTACGTGGGCGGGGCTAAAAAGGCAGTGATGAAGTAGGCGTTGATCTTCTTCTGCAGAGGTGGTGTTTCATTACACTCAGACGTAATAGCCGGGCACATTCTGAAATCGATTGTTTGCTGGGCCTGGTGTAAATAAAAGCTTTTCTTTGACTAACAAGGAAGTTTTCAGCTCTGAAACTTACAGGATATTCTTATATTACCATGACCTTTTATATATCAAAAGCTCAAGGGGAAGTTGATTTCTCAATTCATGACCCCTTTAACATTTCTTTATTAAATGGTTAAGTTTTTATTAATTTTTAAATAATGGAACATCTTCCTTGAGATGCTTAGAAATCCAAGTGGTCTGCATCCCCTTCATGGTGATCATGTGATCGCTATATGAATCAAGGAGCTGGAGACGTGAGAATTAAAAGGTAGGATTATGAGAATTAAAAGTTAATGCTTTAATTCTATCAGCTTGAGGGGGAAAAAATCAGGTCTAAAGAACTGGAGCAGTTCTTAAACTGAAAATACCTAATTTCCTATAGCTTTTCTTCGTGCTGCACCACTTTGTCCTCCGCAGAATGAATTGATGGAAATCAAAATATTCATCAACATATTAATTTACTGTCAAAGACAAGGTGAGCTGGAAACTTAGTTTCCTGTGTTGGAGAGAATCATTATATTGGCCCCAAAAAATGGTGATCTTTTCAGTGAAAATTTGTTGGTAAAGCACAGGAAGTCCGTTTGAATCGGTCACTTGAGTGTAGATTATGGCAGTGGTCTCTCTTATCTGAAACATTCAGTTCACTTCATAGAGCTCCCTCCTAATGAGCTGATGATCTAAAATGGGGTGCATTTCTAAAGCCTACCCAAATGCTTTAGGAAGCATACAAAATCTACTAGTCAGACATTTGTGGAGTTTGCGTGAAAGAAAACAGCCCTTTTTGAAAAGTGGTGTGCAACAGGCAAAGTAGCTAATATGATTAGTTAAAAGAACTTCAAGAAGAATTATTATTTACTGTGCTAAAGCTCACGTCTAGCCCGTTTGCATCCACAATTCGCTTACCATTAGTAAACTCGAGAACCAATGCTGTTTTCACATCAGTGATGTTGATATTTTTTAGCCTGGATGACAGCCGAACTTAGCCCCGCCCACAACATTTTAACTCGGGCAGTTCGGTCTGGACTTGATCGGTAGAGATGTAATTATGCCCAAACAGAAACTGTTCGGACCAATGAAATTGTCAGGGCGGGCTTTAGACGATGATGGACAGATGATAAACAGTAACGTAATCATCCACGTCATCAAAGGCGCTTGGGTTGAATTTGTTCTAATCCTAAATGGAGAACTTGTTCGTATATGCATTCACCTTTACTATTTCTCTCAGAAATGATGATCGTGTTGGTAAGTACTCTGTGTATCCTTAAATTCTTTATTTACAACACCGGCAAAGATCATTTACACTCATCTTTTTCTTCTAACTTATTCCAGCGTGCGTGCAGACAGGGTTGCCAAGTTTTGACAACAAAACTCCCCCAATTGCTAACGTTCCTCAAAACTAGCCAAAAACAAGCCCAATAGCTTTCCAGGGGGGTTCTCCGGGGGAAAAAAGGCATTTGGGGGGTAAAATATGTTATTTTGGCAGGGCTGCCTGCTAAAATTCGCATTCCTGGGTCTGTATATCACATAATTAGGGTGGCTTCAACCCGCGGACTTGGCAACACAGTGCAGTTGAGTTCTGTTGACATTTGACAACTAACGTTATGCGTCGCTCCGTTGCTCTGATTGGTTGTAGGTCTATCCAATTGAGGTCTTTCCTGGTTCGGTTGAAACACGCCCCATAATCACAGCCCAACGGCGCAGTATCGGACTCAAATTCTGACTAGAATTGAGTATGACGAGGTCAGGCTAGATATTTTTGACATTAATATTTTGATCTCAACAAATCTCATACGGTCACTATGAAATGTTTGTTTTCCATTGAAAAATAAGGTTGAATAAAGAACTGAATTTTATTTTCTTGGGTTAAGCTATTGCTTAAAAGAAATTACATTTTACTGAATCTCTCTCTCTCTCTAGTTGTTGCAGTATAATCCAGTGGAGCGGCTTGGTGCAGGAGTAGTCGGTGTGGAGGATATTAAGTCTCATCCTTTCTTTTCTCATGTGAACTGGACCAATTGAACTATCAGATGCTTTACTAGAATGAGATGAAACTGTCTGAAATGTGTCTATGTACAAAAACAATGTCATAAATAATGCAGAACGTGTGTATTTCACACATGATCTTACCTACAAATCTCAAAAGGGGGGGGGGGGGGAGGGCATTTGTTTAAACCAGGGTTAGCCATTTAGATTCAAGGGTTACGATAAGAATAGGATGTTTCCTGTTCAAATCAGATGAGTACTATCAATAGTATATGTGGTTCCCAAACCTGGTTCTTTTGTACCCCCAAAACATTTTGGATGTCTCTCTAATCAAACACACCTGATTCATCTCATTAGAATGGTATATAAATCAAACTGCTTGTGTATGGGCGTGTTTAATTTATACTGTTTATAAAAAACAGCTGGCAAATTTTGTTGAGTGAACATCTTTAGCATGTGCTAAAAAACACTTTTGGTGTGATTTGTTTGATTTAAATTGATCACTATCACATTTATCATTACATCATTACATATTTTCCACTAACCCATCTAATGCTCTGTTATTTATTTAACACTCATTAAACGCTCTATGCCAATGAGCTTATTGGTTCTTTCACTTGATGTACAGTATTACTTTTTCAAGGATGGTTCATACTCTTGCAGACAAATACAACTATGGAGTGGAATGGAGAAGAATTTGTAATGCAAATAAACGGTCGGAACACATTAAAGGTCCCATGGCATGAAATTTTCATTTTATGAGGTTTTTCAACATTAATATGAGTTCCCCTAGCCTGAATATTGTCCCCAAGTGGATAGAAATGTTGATCGGTATAAACCCGAGTTCTGGCTGTCTCTCTCTGCCTTTGAGAAAATGACAGGCCAGACGAGCCAATCCTGAAGTCTCCTGGTTTGACGTCCAAGCAGGAACGGTTACCTCCCTTTCCTCCGCCCAGAGAATCTGGCACGCCCATGCAAACGCTCGAGAGATCATTCCTTGTGAACGAGTGAATGCTGGCAGTTTCTCAGTGTTTGGATGTACAAATGAAAACAGAAGTCTTTTTTCAGTTCCTTCTGATCTGTGATCAGTAATTTCTGATGTGTAGCTAATTATTTATTATTCGTGCACACAATGCGGCTTCTCTCTCTCCAGACAGAACGGTGTTTTCGTGTTTTCTATCTTGTGAGTTTTTGTACGTCCTCGTCGCGTCTACCGGTTCTAAAATGTGCATACAGTCATGAGTTTCTGCTCAACATCGGCCTCACACACGCCGAAGCTCGGGCTGCACTGGCCATTGGCCTTCAACATCCCCGACCCCCAGTACTGCATCTGGCCCACAGCGGGGGCACCAAACGCGGCGTGAGATTAAGCAGAAGGGGGGTAAGCGTGAGCATATTCGGGCTAGCCAGCCTAGCCCCACAATAAACTGGATTACATTCGATTACTGCTGTTGTGTCTTTGTTTGCGCTGTGTACTCAACGCGCGTCACTGACGCTTTTATTTTATTTTAAAAATAATGCTATTATCAACACTTACTAACTCGTTCATCTCGACAGCTGTAATGGTACTTTGCATGTGTTACAAAGTTGGTAATAATGATGAAGACGGACTCGGTGTGACTGGGACTCGTTTATTCAGAACTCTCAGATACAAACACAATAAACTCGCGCTGACTGACAGCGCTCTCATAACTCAGTAGGTACTATAAATAACTTTGTTAGCGATCGCTGAGCTCCGTCTCCGGTACGTTAGTGATGTCCGGTTCGCGAACGATCTTTCTTTTGAACCTGTTCTTTTTAGTGAACCGAATCAGTTCACCAAATCGGACTGAATCGTTCTAAACGGTTCGCGTCTCCAGTCAGCGCTGATCCATAAGTTACTAAAGACATGCTGAGAACTGATGTGAAGTGAACTCAGGTCCATCCGTCTCTCTGGCAGCAGCTCGTGCCTGCTCGTGCCTCGTAGACCAAGTTAAACCACGCCCCCTCCGCTCATTTAAAATACAAAGATGTCAGCCAATCACAACAGTGGGCGTTTTTACTGAAGTCTCACAGCAGACACGCCCCTTGAAGCAGGGCATTCAGCCACAGGGCAAACAGCAGTATTGAAAAAATGCCTTTTATTTCTAAATTATGACATTTTATGATGTAAAAGTCATACTAACAATATAAGTACACCTCAGGAAACATTATAAAATAATAGAAAAATGCCATGCCATGGGACCTTTAAAAGTTATTTTAGTTGAAAATGGTGTTGTGTAAGGGGCCCCAAAGTAAATAACTTATGATTTTTTACAAAGGTAATAAATCAATCAAAAACTTGCTTTAGCTGGACAATAACTTTTTTTCTAGAGCTGCTGAAACAGCTGCTGCTGTTTCTATTTCTCTTCTGTTAATTTCCTATTACAGTGCATCCGGAAAGTATTCACTGCGCTTCTTTTTTTCCACATGTTATGTTACAGCCTTATTCCAAAATGGATTAAATTCATTATTTTCGTCGAAATTCTACAAACAATACCCTATAATGACAACGTGAAAGAAGATTGTTTGAAATCTTTGCAAATTTTTTTTTTTTTTAAAAACACTCAAAATTGAGCTTAGGTGCATCCTGTTTCCACTGATCATCCTTGAGATGATTCTATAACTTGATTGGAGTCCACCTGTGGTAGATGTTGACTGGACATGATTTGGAAAGGCACACACCTGTCTATATAAGGTCCCTTAGTTCAGTGTTTCCCAACCTTTTTTCAGTCATGGCACCCTTTGACAATTTTCTCCGTTTTGTGGCACCCCCTCGCATACGTTACGCTAGGGGTGTAACGGTACAGATTGCTCACGGTTCGGTTTGTATCACGGTTTCGGTACGGTTCAGTATTTATATGTTCAGGGAAAAAGGACTACTGTCAAATAAAAATAAAGAAAATAATAAGAACAAATCATTTAAATACAAGCAGCAGCACAAATAAATACTATTGAGCAAAGATAGGCCTACTAATAAAATAAACTATGTTTTTCAGGTACGTCTAACATTAGTTTTCAGGTAGAGAAATGTATCAAATGTAACATTGCATATTTGACTGTATAAATTAAAGATTAGTCCTATGAAACATACAAAAGCTATTCAATCAAGAGCATTGAGTGATGTCCTTGTCTTTTGTTGTTTGACATTAAACAGACAGCAGTAAAGGCTACTGCCCCTTTAAGACCTAAAGCACAGATATGCGTCGTCTTTCTCGACTTTATAAAGTTTACTTAAGGCATATACAGACTATGTCTGCTAGAATACTCATCAAGATGGACATGTTGACATACTTTTTGTGTGAGTTTGTCCAATCAAGAGCAAGACTTGAAAGTTAACTCAATATTTTCGCGCTGTGAGACGTGTGCGCGCTTTCGGATGAGTGCACAGAGACAAATTTTCCTCACAGTGCCCGCGACTTCTCATTCGCTTCTTCTGGCACTACACCCGGGTGATGACAGCAAAAATGACTGGTCATATTTGAACATACGGCAGCACTCGCATGCATTGAACAAAGTTTACAAAGAGAGAATTATTTGCAAAATGTGAAGGAAAAAAAAAAATATATATATATATATATATATATATATATTTATATAATGTATATATATATTTATATTTATATATATATATATATATTTATATATATATATATATATATATATTTGAAGGACTTTTACACGGCACCCCTGCTCTCGTCAGTCGGCACCTCGGTTGGGAAACACTGCCTTAGTTAACAGTGCATGTCAGAGCACATGAGCCATGAAGTCCAAGGAATTGTCTCTAGACCTCCAAGACAGATCTGGGGAAGTGTACAGGAAAATTTCTGCAGCATTGAAGATCCCAATGAGCAAAGTGGCCTTCATCATCCGTAAATGGAAGCCGTTTGGAACCACCAGGAGAAGGGCCTTAAGTCTGGGACCCACTGCACGATTTTCAGCTGTCCCAGATGAAAGATTGCCATTGTAAGGCAATCGGGGCGATTTCTGTGATGGGACCACCGATTAGGAACCACAATGTTGTACAATGAGAGAGGTTCCAAGATGGCTGTTGTCACAGTCTTGCGAGATAGCCTACGATAATTTTCTGACTGTCGGAAATTCAGCATGGTCATCTCACAGTGTGTTTGCTGCTATGGCCTACGTCTACTGACCAGCCACTACAAATGCAACAAAAAATCAACGCGACATAGCGCTAAAACTTAAAACTGCTTACCTCAATAGCCTTTCGCCGTGTCCTCTTTTTTATAGCACACATAAAAACTACAACTGGCAAAGTGTGATTCATAATGGTCTTTTTGTTTGCCACTAGTGCATGCTGATGATGTTTTATCCTTCTATAGAAACGGGCATCATAGCCTATGAGTCAATAGGTGTCATCATCGTACAGTCTGCATACATGTCGTACCCAAGTGCAGTGTATTACGGGCTTTAGTCAGGGAGGTCACTCTGACAGAGCTCCAGCATTTCTCTGTGGAGAGGAGAATCTTCCGGAAGAACAACCATCTCAGCAGAACTCCACCAATCAGACCTGTATGGTAGAAGCCACTCCTCAGTAAAAGGCACATGACAGCCTGCCTGGAGTTTGTCAAAAGGCACCTGAAGCAAAATTCTCTGGTCTGATGAAACAAAGATTGAACTTTTTGCATGACATCTGGAGGAAACCAGTCACCGCTCATCACCTGGCGAATACAAGTGAAGAATACTGTGGGGATGTTTTTCAGCGGCAGGAACTGGGGGACTAGTCAGGATCAAGGAAAAGATGAATGCAGAAATGTATAGAGACATCCTTGATGAAAACCTGCTCCAGAGTACTCTGTACCTAAGACTGGGGTGAAGGTTCATCTTCCAACAGGACAACGCCCCTAAGCACACAGCCAAGATAACAAAGGAGTGGCTACAGGACAACTCTGTGATACCCCTTTTCCACCTAGGCAGTGCTGGTGCTAGTTCGGAGCCAGAGCCTAGTTTCAAATCGGTTCTTTGTCTTTCCACACCCAAAGCACCAGCTCCGAACCAGGAAAAGTGGTTCTTAAGTAGCACCAAAACATTGCTGGGCTATAAGTAAGAACCGATTGCCAGGCGCTGGGGGCGGGGTTACCGTGACAACAAGACGAACACAAACTTGTGACCGCCATTTTTCAAATAGCAGCTAATCGAGCTAACAGCTGCTGCTCGTTTGCAATCTCCGTCTATACTGAAGGGTCAAGGTCAACATCACTTGTCTCGTCATCAGACACATATCCTTCAAGAATGGTTTTATGATCAATTTTAAAATAGGAATCAATGATAATCAAGTTATAACCATTTTCTACATTTGATAAATCACCTATAACCTATAACCTATAACCTCTCTATATTTAATGAGTGATTTTGGAGATTTTAGTATTATATTTGCTATGTGCTTTTGGATCCACATTCTTTAGGTGCAGCTCTGATGGCTGTGTCAAGACATGCTGACAGGCAACTGTCCTTGGTGTGTGTGAAACACCCCGGGAGTGAAAAGGCCCTCAGCATGTGTTAGCTCTATGTCTTCCTAAAGTGACCTTAGGGTCACATATGTTACAGGTCTACGTGACTTTTTGGGAACTCAGAGAAATGTACCTCTTTTATGTGCCTTTCTTACTAAAGAGAATAAATTCACTTCTGTACTAGATGTAGTATCAGCATGTTTTGGAGAAGTGCCTTGTTGATAGTTAGTTAAGATGTTCTCAACCTTGAGGAAACTGTTATTCTCTGGAGCTTTTGTGTGTATGTGCGTTGCATGATCTTTGCAGAATCAGTATGGGAGATGGGCTTTTCTGCAGATGATGCCAGATCTGGATGCCTTTCTGTGACCTCCGAGGTCATTGTGATCTAAATCTAGGCCTGGGCGACACCGAGTCTACGTTTTTCTAGTGATATATGCTCCTATCTGTCTACGTGTGGAAAGTTGCTTACATTACATGTTGTTAGAGCCAATCAGAATCATTCCACATGACAATAATGACGTGGTTAGACCTTGAAAACAGTATAACTGTTCAGAAATTGTATGTACGTTAGGCGGAGGCGGGGAGACTGTTAGAGGGAGTGCGGCCTACGAACCCCTTGTGACCTGGCTTCTGCTGATGAAACTGCAAACTATTCTTCAGTAAATTTTTCTTTAATTGATCTAACTCCTGACTCTTGGTCTTCATTTTTCACTACTGGTCCTGGGTCCTAAGCTGTTACCCCAACAATACAAATTACGGCGAGCTGCATGAATGCGTTGGATTTGCTGTGTTTTAATGCCGATGTAGGATCGTAAAGCCATGTGCATCAATAGTAACGCAACGTTTGCCATTGTTGATGGAAGGCTTGTTCGAAATGCAGCGGTGCTGTGCAGACCGATCGGCGTATGACAACGAGTCCAATGACAGCATACGACTCATTATGCTTTTGATTCACTCATGCAGTGTTTTGATATCATACGCTGATCGCCTGCGCAGCGCCAATGCATCTAAACAAGCCTGGTGTGTTTGTGTTTCCCACTGTCTCGCTAGCGTTGCTGAGAAAGATGAGACGTATACGGTGACGTAAGACCTGGCTCTGTTGTGGCTTTCAGCATGTGGAAATGCAAACCGGTTCTTAAAAAGCTTGTCAGTGGAACCAACTACGAACTGGCACTAGCACTGGCTCTGAACTAGCACCCGGTTCATTCTGGTGGAAAAGGGGTATGAATGTCCTTGAGTGGCCCAGCCAGAGCCCAGACTTGAATCCGATTGAACATCTCAGGAGAGATCTGAAAATGGCTGTGCACCGACGCTCCCCATCCAACCTGATGGAGCTTGAGAGGTCCTGCAAAGAAGATTGGAAGAAACTGCCCAAAAGTAGGTGTGCCAAGCTTGTAGCATCATACTCAAAAAGATGTAAGGCCTGCTAAAATCGTCCCAATGGAGGCTAACGATCCGCGGGTGAAGGTCGCTGCGCAAACGTTCTGTGTTTTCATCTGGGCAAATCTTTATCTGACTCCGTTTTATCATAATCTCGAATTTAGGTTAGAATGCCAATTGGTTATTTTGTAATTTATATTTAATAGTTAACCACACATTTAATTATTCTGTTTAACCCTTTGTTGACATTTTACCCGTTCATTATCTACTAGAGAGGGTTAATAATTCCAGAGTAAGTCAGAATAAATCAAAATGTAACAATTTATTAAGTCAGGTAAATGTATAATGGCAATTACATAATCAATTCAAAGATAATCCATACATAACATCAAATACTCTGAAGTAAAGAATAAAATATGGATACCTGACTTATTAAAAGTACATAACTAGCGTCTGGAGTCTCTCTCTCTCATAGGATCAAAAGGGATGAGTCGTTTTGAGGAACATCAGAGATGCTCTTCTCTTCCTCAGCTCTGCATATAAATTAAATCCCTGCTCCAATGGCTCCAACAAGTCTGAGTTAGATTGCACCACTGACTGGTTTATGACCAGCCAGAGTGTGACCAGAAGATATGATGATGGTCCTGTGAGAGCTTCAATCAGATCCTAATCAGCCAGAACCTCTAACTCACCCCTCAGTTGAGAATGGCCGGAGAATCACCTCAACATGCACATACACAAGCATTCCTCTTTATTTAGCCTTTAATTAAACTATCACAGAAATTAAATATATGATTATTTCTTAAGTATATGTGTAACGAGACTGTAAATCCCGCCCTGTAGGGGAGAATTAAATCGTTACCCTGGAAGGCTTAAAAGTGGAAGGATCCTGGTCCCCACTCCAGCGCTTTGAGTCTCAGCACGTTATGTGTATATGTTTTACCTTACACTATTGTATTAAATATAACAGGAATGGTTAGTGTGGGCTTCAGGTGAGTATGTCAGCACGGTGGCTCCCTGAAGTGCATGTGATGAAAAGTAGACTGAAATTCACATCCTCACCCACCTAATCCTAATAGTGTAAGTGAGATGCCCCTACCCCAAGGTAAGTAAAAGAACAAACAAACTAAAAACCTTCAACTGTATTGCTTCTAACAATTATGAATTTATTTTTCCTTTCCTTAGGAAACTGTATTTTTCCTGAAAGGGTTTCTTTCAATAGGATGAAATAACAAAAAATAACAAAAATGGAAATAAACAGTTCTCTGAAACTTCTGGTTTTCTTGGTAAACCTTCAAATGTTTAACAAAAACCCTCTTGTAACACCTCAGATATGAATTTTCACATAAGTAATTTCAATATTAAGGCACAAACTGATTTACAAACACTGGGTGTTTCAAAGCCTGGCAACTCTTATAGTTCAAACAGATGATTAATTTGAAACAACTCAGTTCAAATAACTCCGCTCAAATAACTGTTTCAATTCATCCAGACGATTCTTATAAATCAATAGATTCAATTTCCAGTTGACTCAGTTCTCACACAAAGTTCAAATTGACAATTGAGACCCACAAGTTCACTCAAACACTCGTTCGGTTTCGGTTCACTATGTATCAGTAAAATGTTTGCGTGTGTGTATTGAACTGTTGTACCAGTCTGTGGCAACGACAACTTTGATGTAATGACAAGATGAACAGCGGGGACAGGACAATGAGATGTCGTAAGGATGGCAGGGTAATCAACAGAAACAAGAGAGGTGACCCAGAAAAACTCAGAACTTTCTGGAACAAAATGGCGCAGCCCAGTTCAGCTCGCACACAGCCTGGACTGAATGGTCTGAATCACACAAAAATATCTTTCAAAAACAAATCCCTTCTCTTTAAAAATGAAAAAACACTCTAAAAGAAATAAATCACTCCTTCAAAAAATTATCGTTCAGTTCACAGACGCATTCTCTCGCACTAATAAGTGCGCAGTGAAATACTGTCCATGCTGATAACTGTCAACAAACGGAGGTAGGACTGCTGCGTGTATATACCTCTATTGTTGATTAGCTGAGTGCTCTCCACCTGGGTCAATTATCTGAACGTGCTTCACCCAAACCTTGTTTATAAAACATCATATGTTGACACGCAATTTACTCACCCTTGTAGTTAAAAATAAACTGTTCGAAGAAGAACTTGTATCCCTTGTCCAGTTTCGAACTTTTAACTTTAGTATTCTCCTTCACCAAACGGACCACGTCTTCTTGGCCAAATTTTGGAAATGTCAATAAAGATGATGTCATCTGATATCCCGACGGCATCCTTCTGCGAGCAAAACCGGAAGATTCGATGCACTGATTCGACGAGCACTTCTGGTATTCAATTCCACTGTGATAAAGGCCTATAAACTTGGTAGGTTATTGTATATAAGATTATCAATCTTGAGTGCCATTGAGATAGGTTGACTAAGATCTGAACGCATGTCCTTGCATGCAAGCTCAGCCTGTAATGTATCACTCAGGCCCTGCTTGAACACCGGCTTCAACGCGACCTCATTCCAGCCACTTTGCACTGCAAGCGTGCAAAACTCTGCTGCTGAGCGATTTCCTTGACGTAACTGTAGGAACTGCAACGAAACTTCCTTTCCTCCCAGGGATATTCAAAGACAATATTTGCTTGGAGAAATAATATATTTAAGATATAGGCCAACTGATTCACGACCTAGGAAGCTAGGAAACTGATTGAGATGCACCCATTATTAAACTCGTTATCGCGGTGCATTGTGGGATTGAATGAGTGCACTCAATAATGTCCACTATGGTTTCGGACACCACTACAAATGGCTGTCCCTTCAATTAGTGCCCTATTTAAGGGTATAGGGGGTGATTTTGGACACAACCAGGCTGCGTTCGAAACCGCATACTTCCCTACTATATAGTATGTAAAAAGCAGTAGGCGAGCGAATAGTATGTCCACATCCTTTGTATTTATAAAAGAGTAGGTGAGAACTACCGGGGTTTTGGACTATTTCTCACGAGATTCGGACGTGCGTATGTAGTGGTTAAAAGAAAGATCAGCAACATAAAGAGTACTAAATCAAAATGATTTAATCACAAGATGTCATTATTGATCTAATTCTGTTGGTGAACTAAAAAAATTTATGTAATTCAAGGAGTGTCCAGTAGGGGGAACTCTAAGGCTGCCGGGAGTAGCTGACACGACCGATGTTGTGCGTCACAGCCAATACAGCTCAGCACGCAGACTACAGCACGAGTCCGTGTCTCTTCATTTATATATATATTTTCCCCCTTTTCAAGGTATGGAACTTGTTTTAATGCCTTCCTTGTCATAAATTAAGATTGCACAGTGGTTTATAGTGCTGTGTGTGTGCAAAATGTGAGTGTTGACGGTTTGATTGTCATGTCAACCATGTTGACCATGAGGAATTAACATGCTAACTAGAGAAATGACATGCTAACCATATGGTTGAAATGGTTGAGAGTGTAATATTTTGAATGTAATCCATGTTGTTTTTGTATTTCATGGTTAACTTGTTGATTGACAATGGGCTACTGAAATATTGTTCAAATAGTTATTTAATTTAATTTTGTTTCCTTTTAAGTCAGAACAAATGGATAAAGAGGATTGAATGTTTAGCAATGTAGGTTTAGTGTTATTATAAAAAATGAAACGTTATGAAAATATAACATAAAAGGAATGTATTTAAACTACAGTGTTATACTGACTGTGATACATCTGCATTTCTTATCTAGCCTGGCTGTTAATGTAATGTTTATACCTGGAAATGAATGTCTTGTGGTGTGCATTCAATTTAATGTTATTGTGCTATAAGAAAGAAAATTCACAGCCAATACAGCTCAGCACGCAGACTACAGCACGAGTCTGTGTCTCTTCATTTATATATATATTTTCCCCCTTTTCAAGGGTGCAACATTTTGGAGGCCCCAGCGAGGATGGGTGGTCCCTGGTCCTGCCAATCGATGTAGTGCCATATGACAACATCCCACCTTGCAACCACAACCACAGTGATAGGAGGTCAGCGGTGTGCAGTAGTCTCACAACCAGATGGGCAGAAGTGCGAGTAATCTGAGGTTCCTTACCCTAACCAGGAGAAGCTACACTTTCTTTCCAACCAAGTAGACATTCTGTTTTACACTGACACTGACCACTAATTTGCAACCAACATGGACGTGCTAGAGGATCTGAAACTCGAAGTAGTTGGGACACTTTATACACTGAGTAGTGATCAGTTGATTGCAGTGTGTTACTTTCTAGGTATTGTTGGTACTGAACATGAGAATGTTTTGGAGAAAGGTCGTTCATTTCTAATTGCACACATTGTGAAGTATATTGAAAGAGATGAGGTACAGGAAATTGAGGACCAAGGTATGTCTCTCCTTCTCAACCTGAAAGATAAAATCGTTGAAATTCAACTACCACTTGAGACTCAGCCTGCAATCCAGAATTATGTAGAGCCAAAACAATTAGCTCAGGTCTCCGAACAGGAAAGGTTGCAAAAACAGATTGATGCACTGCAGTTAGCTCTAAAATTATCTCTACAGCAAACACAGAGCGAAACAAAACGTGAAGTAAAGACAGTGAGTCAAACAAACCAGAACAGTAGTCCAGCAAAAGACCTCAATCAACCATTTGTATGGCAAAGAGAGTTTAAAATAGCTGGCCAAATTGGAGAACCAGGACAAAAAGATAAACTTAGTTTCTCTAGCCTGGCTCATCAGATTGAGAATGGAAAAAAGAAAAACATCCCTGAACACGAAATAGTCCATGCAGTCATCAAAGCAATTGTGCCTGGCATGCAACTACGCAGTTACTTAGAGGGCCTTGAGAAGAATTCTTCGCTCACACTGCCAGGAGAAGGGAGCAACCGAACTGTACAAACAACTGATGTCAGAGACCCAAGACAGTAAAGAAACTCCTCAGAATTTTCTCATTCGTGCATTAGATTTGAGGCAGAAAATTATTTTTGCATCACAGGAAGCGGAGTCTAGCCTTAAGTATAACCCTATTCTGGTGCAAAATATGTTTCTCCACACAGTTCTTACCGGCCTGCAAAACGACTACATCAGAGGTGACCTCAAGCCATACCTGCAACAAACAGACGTGAGTGATGAACTGTTGTTAGAGAAATTGAATATTGCATGCATGACTGAGGCAGAGAGACAAAGTAAAAAGAAAACTGCAGTCCAACATCGGCCGATGGTGCACTCAGTTGAACACACTGATGTTCCAGCATCTACAGAGAAGAAAGGGAAAATGTTACCTCAGGAAAATAACAATAAATACAGTTCTGATTTGTTAAATGAAATCAGAGAAATCAAATCAGATATGGCACTATTAAAGAACCTTAGGGCTGAAGTGTCACAAATCAGAGAGTCGATTCAACTGCCTCAAGCCAGTGCAGCACAGAATTTGTCCACACCTGGTTTACAAAACAACATACCAGCAAATCAGTTTGAGTATTCATCTCCTGCGTATTGGCCACAATACAGCCCAGGACAGAGAAGGACCGCTCAATTTCAACAAGGATTTGCTCCTCAACATCATTTTATGCAGCCCAGGAGTCGTCCTAGGAGGTGTTTAAACTGCCAACAGAGTGGAACCGATACGTATTGTACACACTGTTACAGATGTGGAAGCAGTGAGCATTTCCTGGCAGGCTGCAGAGCAAGAACAACAAACTCAGCCAGAGATGGTAATTTAAACGAGGGAGGGTTGCTTCCATGGGACAGGAAGTGACCTGCCAGGTGTTAAAGTCCCACCAACAGTGCTTGTGTTGTAGTGTGAAGGGGGATTCTCATAATTTCAGATTGTGTGCATCATGCCACAAGGCCCTTTATTGCTCTAAGTTATGTCAGGCTCGTCACTGGAGTGAACACAAGAAAGACTGTAAGCGGAACGGACACAAAGATGTGAAAGAATTAAAATTCAAAACAAGAAAAAATCCAAACAAAACATTGAGTGTGGCCGCTTTAGTGGGAAAACAATGTCTCATTGATTGTTATATCCATGGAGTAAAAACAACAGCATTGTGGGATACTGGTTCTCAAGTTTGTATCATTGATGAGTGGTGGAAAAATAACGTATTACCAGATGTGAAGCTGAGACTTGTCTCCGAGATAATTGATGCATCTGATACACTTCAGATAGTTGCAGCCAATGGACAGGATATCCCTTATGTTGGATGGATAGAGGTCACATTTCGGTTGCCAGGAGAAAACAGTGATAGCAGAGATCCTGTCATTCCCATTCTAGTAACAAAGGGAAAACACCTCTCCCATCCTATCATTGGTTACAACGCTATTGAGCACATAGTGACCTCTGGCGCAGGTGAAAGTGCTGATCCAACATGTGGGGAACAGTTAAAGAGGATAGTGAAGATGACTTTCCCGAGATTAGAGACAAACCATATTCAAGTCTTTATAGAACTTGTAAAGGCAGAAAAGTCAAATGAATATTTGGTGAGGACTCCCAGAGAAAAAGTGTTAATACCCAAGCATACTTCTCTGCAGGTTGAGTGCTGGATAAAGATGAGTCCACTGAAGGAGGACACCACTTTGATGTTTGAACCTGATGTTGATCCCAAATGGGCAGAAGGGCTAGAGTTTCAGGAGACACTTGTGCAGGTGAAGAGGGGTGCCCCACCGTACATTATTCTTGATGCTCGAAATCCAACAGATCACGACATTGTCCTGTGTGGCAAAACAGTCATTGGAACAGCACATGGGGTACAAGCTGTTTATCCATCCATGTCATTTGATCAGTCAAGTCAGTCCATACCTGCATCAGTGAATTCTATCCAAACGAGCAGCGTTGAGTCTACCCGTGATGCTTGGGACCCCCCAGTGGATTTGAGTCATCTGAGTCAGCCTGAAAAAGAAATAGTATGCAAAATGTTACGAGAGGAATGTTTGTCATTCTCCACATCAGATGATGACATCGGATGCATTGAAAATCTAACACTGAAAATATCTCTAAAAGACACAATTCCTGTTGCACGCTCGTACATCTCTGTGCCGAAGCCACTTTATAGGGAAGTAAAAGATTACCTTCATGACCTGATTGCTCAGGGCTGGATATCCAAATCAACATCATCTTATGCATCACCTGTTGTCTGCGTTAGGAAAAAGGATGGAAGCCTGCGCCTGTGTGTGGATTACAGGGAGCTGAATAAGAAGACCCATCCTGACCGTCAGCCAATTCCCAGGGTACAAGATATCCTTGACAACCTGGGTGGGAATTCATGGTTTTCACTATTAGATCAGGGCAAAGCATATCATCAAGGGTTTATGGCGAAGGAGAGTAGACCCCTGACCGCGTTCGTAACTCCATGGGGGTTATATGAGTGGATACGAATTCCTTTTGGACTGATGAATGCTCCATCTGCCTTTCAAAGGTGTATGGAGGAATGTTTGGAGAGTTTGAGAGACCGGATATGTGTGCCGTATCTAGATGACGTTTTAGTCTACAGCAAGTCATTTGAAGACCACGTCCACCATGTGCGGGACAGTGCGGGATGTACTGCAGCAGCTTAGACGGTATGGAATTAAACTGAAACCAAGTAAATGTGGAATGTTCAAAAAGGAAATCCGCTATCTTGGAAGAATGGTTTCTGCTGAAGGCAGCAAAGTGGACCCAGCTGACACAGAGGCCGTGCGAGCATGGAAGGAAAAGAGACCAAGCACTGTCGGACAGCTGCGAACTGTGATGGGCCTATTAAGCTACTACCGGCAATATATTAAAGATTTCTCAAAGATTGCTGGACCACTGTATGACTTACTCAAGGGCACCCCAGGAGAGGAAAAGATGTGTCAAAAATACAGGCAAAGTAAATTGAAGAATAGGGGAGTACCGTCTAACCAACCAATAGTTTGGAAAGCTGAGCACCAAGAGATTTTAGAGCAGTTGATTAACCATCTGGTTGAACCACCTATCCTCGGTTTCCCAGATTTTTCACTGCCCTTTATTCTCCACACAGATGCCTCAAACCAAGGTCTGGGGGCTGTATTATATCAGAAGCAGGATGGCAAGCTTCGTGTAATAGCGTATGGCTCTCGGACACTCACGGCTGCCGAACGAAACTACCATCTCCATTCGGGTAAATTAGAGTTCCTCGCCCTTAAGTGGTCGGTGACAGAGAAATTCAGAGACTACTTATACTACGCAACTACATTCACAGTCTTCAGCGATAATAACCCCCTCACATATGTACTATCCAGCGCGAAACTGAATGCAACTGGTTGTAGGTGGGTAGCTGAGCTAGCCGATTTCCATTTTTCGATAAAGTACCGCCCTGGCCGAGAGAATGCTGATGCCGGCAGTTTATCAAGACTGCCCCTCAGCATTGAAGAGATGATGATGCAATGTACAGAGGAATTGTCATCAGACTGTATTACAGCAACTGCTCAAGCGGTGGAAGTACAAGAAGCTTTGTCATTATGGGCATTACCTGATTCTCCATGTCCATCAGAAGGGGGTGGCAACGGTCCTATTCCTGTGAATGAGATACTACAGGCCCAACAGGAAGATCCACACATTGGACCTGTAATAAAATGTAAATTGACTAGTGTGAGGCCCCGTGGACACCAAATTAAGTCTCTTACTGCTAAGAGTAGATGCCTTCTTCGAGAGTGGGAGAAGCTCCATGTAGATGAAGATGGGATCCTGAAGCGGAAAACAGCTTCCAGGAATCAATTGGTTCTACCTGAAAGATACAAGACAGTTGTATTGAAAGAGCTGCATAATGAGATGGGCCACCAAGGTATCGATCGCACAGCATCACTGATCAGAGACCGTTTCTTTTGGCCTCATATGCAACAAGAGATTGAACATTATGTTGCAAAAAGCTGCCTTTGCCTGAAGCAAAAGAAGCCTTGTAAGGAGACGAGGGCCCCTCTCACCAATATCATTACAACGCAGCCCTTTGAGCTTGTATCTGTAGACTTTCTGCATTTAGATAAATGTAAGGGGGGATATGAATATATATTGGTGATAGTCGACAACTTTACACGGTTTGCACAGGCATACCCCACAACATCAAAATCTGCTAAAACAGTAGCTGATCGCCTGTTTAATGACTATGCCCTGCGTTTTGGATTTCCAAAACGAATTCACCACGATCAAGGTGGTGAATTTGAAAATCAGCTTTTGGCCCAGCTGACAAAGAATTGCGGTGTCCTCAGTTCCAGAACAACGCCATACCACCCACAAGGGAATGGTCAAACAGAGCGATTTAACAGGACCTTACTTCAGATGCTCAAAACACTCACAGACAAGCAGAAGACGAACTGGAAGGAATCCCTGAACAAATTAATCTTTGCATATAATAGCACAAAATGCGAGGTCACAGGATTCTCACCTTTCTATCTTCTTTATGGCCGACATCCCAGACTACCAGTGGATCTACTCTTTGGTTTGGAAGAAAGCACTGGTACGGTGAGCCACCAAGAATACCTGCAGAGATGGAGAGAACAGATGAGAGAAGCATATGAAATGGCAAGGGAGAATGTTGAAAAGGCAGCTGGACGGAGTAAGAAACATTATGATAAGAAACTGAGAAGTACAACCTTGTATCCAGGTGACCGCGTACTTGTTAGGAATCTGACGCCAAGGGGAGGTACGGGCAAGTTGCGTAACCATTGGGAAGAAACTATTCACACTGTTGTGAGGCAAGTTAAGAAAGATCTCCCGATTTATGAAGTTAAGCCTGAGCTGGGGAAGGGGAGATCTAGAATCTTACACCGTAACCTCTTGCTTTCATGCGATCATTTGCCGATGGAAGGGAAATCCAACAATGGTATCGATCTAGAGAAAAAAATTACAAAGCAAAAAGAGGATTGACATTGGTGAAACCAATAAAGATGAGGAGGAGGATGAGTTTTGTTTTTACTACTCACTGAATCAACAGCACTGTGGAGAAAGGTGTGACAAGGATGTTGACGAGGTGGAAAGTGGGATGAGTGGGCGGGCCGAGCAGACTGAGGAAATCACCGAAATCCGAGACCAAGTGGACGTTGTTGGATTATCAGAGGAAGAATGCCCAGGTGAAGAAGACTGTGATGAGGAATTGATTCAAGCGGAGGATCCCTTAGTAATGGGGCAATGTGGAGATGAACATGTTCAATTAGAGAACACCGCATCACCTGAGCCATGTAATGATTCAACAACAAATGAGAGACATTCTAGACCTCAGAGAGAAAGACGAGCCCCTCGACTGTTCACTTATGATTACCTCGGTTCTCCCACTTGCTATAATACAAGCTGTAGCGGTGAAGTTCAGCAGTATCAGAACATGCCTTACTATGGACAGCAAACATTTCCACCATGGCCAAGCCCAGTGACATTTTATAATCCGTACTCATATCTTGCATATGGACATCAGAGATAGACTGTGGCATAATACAGGCTGAGAAAACATTGATTTAATAAAAGCAGCATAGTCCACATGAAAGACTAATAAGTTAAGAAAAAAAAGAGTACAAGTGAATTGCAAGATGTCGGGACAACATCTAATTTTGAGGGGGAGTGTGTAGTGGTTAAAAGAAAGATTAGCAACATAAAGAGTACTAAATCAAAATGATTTAATCACAAGATGTCATTATTGATCTAATTCTGTTGGTGAACTAAAAAAATTGATGTAATTCAAGGAGTGTCCAGTAGGGGGAACTCTAAGGCTGCCGGGAGTAGCTGACACGACCGATGTTGTGCGTCACAGCCAATACAGCTCAGCACGCAGACTACAGCACGAGTCCGTGTCTCTTCATTTATATATATATTTTCCCCCTTTTCAAGGTATGGAACTTGTTTTAATGCCTTCCTTGTCATAAATTAAGATTGCACAGTGGTTTATAGTGCTGTGTGTGTGCAAAATGTGAGGGTTGACGGTTTGATTGTCATGTCAACCATGTTGACCACGAGGAATTAACATGCTAACTAGAGAAATGACATGCTAACCATATGGTTGAAATGGTTGAGAGTGTAATATTTTGAATGTAATCCATGTTGTTTTTGTATTTCATGGTTAACTTGTTGATTGACAATGGGCTACTGAAATATTGTTCAAATAGTTATTTAATTTAATTTTGTTTCCTTTTAAGTCAGAACAAATGGATAAAGAGGATTGAATGTTTAGCAATGTAGGTTTAGTGTTATTATAAAAAATTAAAAGTTATGAAAATATAACATAAAAGGAATGTATTTAAACTACAGTGTTATACTGACTGTGATACATCTGCATTTCTTATCTAGCCTGGCTGTTAATGTAATGTTTATACCTGGAAATGAATGTCTTGTGGTGTGCATTCAATTTAATGTTATTGTGCTATAAGAAAGAAAATTCACAGCCAATACAGCTCAGCACGCAGACTACAGCACGAGTCCGTGTCTCTTCATTTATATATATATTTCCCCCCTTTTCAAGGGTGCAACACGTATACTACTGTTGCGCTCGAATATGCCTACTTACCTACTATATAGTAGGAGAAAACAGTACGTGAAAGGAGTAGTATGTTCGAAACCTCAGTAATCATAAAAGAGTATGCAAGAAATCCCCGGATGGCCTACTGATTCCGCCCAGATTGTGAAGCACCCATCGTCGGATACTTTTCTATCCCTGCCTTCCCATGAGGCCACAGGAAAGGATACGTCAGGCTGAGAAAAGCAAATCAAATGTGAGTATTACAAACCAAAATCACGGTCCCTTGTGTTAAAATCGCATTTGTTCAACTACTGTAGAGTAAACTGTTGAATTGTTGAAGGTGTAAAGACGAAAAACAGTATAGTATAGTTGTGACTGGGCTGTAAAAACACATTTTATTATGTATGAGCTCCAGTAACACACACACGTCTCCAAAGTGGATTTACATTAACAATATACTTAAAGATAAAGATGCTTACTAAATGTTTAACATTTGACAGGAACATTTTCGATAAGTATTGCAGATGACATCACAGCATGAAACAGACATCTGATCAGAGTGATGCGTGTGTGCTATAATGTAGTGTCAACACTGTTTACTTTACTGTTTATACTTTGAACGTCAGTAATGTTAATAGATCTACATAAAGTAACTAAACATAAGTTATCTTTTTTATTTGTCCATTAGTATTGTTGATGAATTGAGGAACATTAACACATCAGCAACTACCTCAACATTTAAATGTAGTATTGAGCACATAAACTTTTATGCTTTTATCAAGGTGTTGTTTAAAGGTCCCGTTCTTCGTGTTTTTTTTGAAGCTTTGATTGTGTTTACAGTGTGCAATATAACGTGTTCATGTTTCGCGTGTAAAAAAACACAGTATTTTTCACACAATTTACTTATCTGTATACTGCTGTTTTCACTGTCCTAAAAACAGGCTGATGAGTTCCTTGTTCTATGAAGTCCCTCCTTCAGAAATTGTAACGAGTTCGGATTGTGCCAGCGGTTCCTGTGTTGTGATTTGACCGCAGCTTAGCGCACGTAACTTGCATCTCCCTCTTAACGGGGAGATGTATGCGCTCAATGATCTCTACAGCGTCCCTGGGAAAGCCAAACAAAGGTGATTTGACTCCGGGATGAAAATAACAGTGTCTCGACGACATGGCGACAAACACACTGAAACGCAGCACTTCCTTTTCTCCACGCGAACGTCCTCTTCTCCACGTGGGAGAGCAACAAGACCACGCCCCCTTTTTCGCGTATTCTTGTGGGCGGAGGTTAGTCTTTTCTACTGACGTAATTAAAGAAGGAAGTACCAGGATGTAGTCCAAGCCGGCCGTTCGCTGTAGGCTTTGAAAGGGAACTTCTGTTAAATAAAATATCTCGCTTGGCATTGAACTTTGAGCTTTATAATTTTACAGGTATTATTTATGCTCTAACAGCAACATTACACACTAACTAAAGTTCGAACAATGGGATCATGAAGAACGGGACCTTTAAGATCCAGGTAACGTGAATGTTGTCTGATGTTACAGGGGCAGAAGAGCACTTGTGTTTATCTGGTGGAGACTGGAGAAAGGGTGATGAAGGAAGGCTGTCATCAAAGGCTTTTAGTATACTACAGAAATGAATAAAACATCAAATTAAATCTTAAGTTTTATTTTAATTATTTCAGCACTTTTCTGATTCTTGATGTGTGTGCATTTGATGCAGATCTCCTGTGGTAGAGCCGCGCTCAAGGACACACTGGTGGTGACGGCTGCGGAGATCGAAGCAGAAACCTTCTGCTTATCAGTTCAGTGTTTAGTCCACTACACCACAGAAGTGATAAAGCTACAATACAAATAGCATGTAATTGTAAAAATATTACATTAAATATGGCAAGAAATGGGATGCTGACAACATGAATTGTAAAACATTTTAAGTAGTCATGCTGATGGAGAGCAGGCACACAAATGTTTGAAGCAGACATATCAGCAGTCAGAGATTGTCCCGCACATGTTCTCCCACTCTTGCTTCAAGGTTGTGGGGTTCAGGAGGGACATGATGGACGGCTAGGACAGGCGAAGGTGGTCAACTGCTTCATCAATATAAAGCCACAGAACTGGCACAGCTGTGTTGAGATGGCAGCAGATGTGGGTTCACCGCCTGCAAATGCGTGATGGTTTGTTAGAACAATACGTTTGAATAAAGCTTTGTTTCATGTGTTGGTGACTTATTTATTTGTGATGAAGCTCTGCAACAAGTGATGAGAGATCAAGAATCAAAAAGTGCTGAAATAAATTCAATTATTTTCTATGGTATACTTACTCGAAGCCTTTTATTGCAGCATTTCTCTTTCCAGTGAAGAGGGCTTCATTAGCCACTCTCCACTGGATAAGGCTGCGTGTGTGTTCATCAGTCCCTGTAAAAAGTAAATATATATCAAAAGGTTGATGTGTATACTTTGATTTTGTTTTGAATTGATTTTGAATTGATTTTGTTTTGTTTGACTTATTTTGTTTCATCCAACACAAACGATCCTAAATTGGTCAATAGACAAATTAAATCTAAAATGCATCTTCAGTTGTGTTAATCTGTTTCTTTAAATCAGTAAAATAAGCATGTATGTGTGTAATGCAAAGTGCTGACAAAAGCTTAGGCCAAATCAATGACATGTCTGTAAAATGTCCCATGTCAAATGTTAAACGCACATTTAGGAAACGTCTATATTGCATATGGTTAAGAGTGCATTCACACCTTTTCTTTAAACAAACGTTTATCAGGTTCTTGTACACAGTTAAAGCAATGCTTTCAAGAAAATGATGATTAACAAATATTCAGAAGTATGTGTGCTTAATGAAGCACGACTGGTGCGTTAGCTATATGAAAATGAAATGTTTTACAGCTATTTAATATCTTTTAATATATCAATATTTAATATATATTAATGTCTTAAAACCAACAGTGTCCTCGTCGGTTGTTAAATATGTGAACTTTAAATACAATTAACAGCGGTTCAGTTTATTGTACTTACACTTGAAAACAGCTGCGTCTCGACATTGTCACATGTTCGAAAATGATGATTTCCCATGGCCTCATGGGATATTAAAGTGTCCATTGGATGCACACTTCAGAATCTGGGCGGACGCAGTAGGCCATCCGGGGATTTCTCGCCTATACTGTTTTATAAATACTGAGGTTTCGGACATACTACTCCATTCACGTACTGTTTTCTCTTACTATATAGTAGGTATGTAGGCATATTCGGACGCAATTTAAGTACACGCACGTCCGAATCTCGCGAGAATTAGTTCATCCACCCGGTATTTCTCGCCTACTCTTGTATGAATACTGAGGATTCGGACATACTATTCGCTCGCCTACTGCTTTTTACATACTATATAGTAGGGCAGTGGTTCCCAACCACGTTCCTGGAGGACCCCCAACAGTGCACATTTTGGATGTGTCCTTTGTCTGACACACCCACATCAGGTCTTGGAGTAGCTACTAATGAGCTGATGACCTGAATCAGGTGTGTTTGATTGAGGAGACATGCAAAATGTGCACTGTTGGGGGTCCTCCAGGACCGTGGTTGGGAACCACTGTAGTAGGGAAGTATGCGGTTTCGAACGCAGCCTCGGTTTCCCATCTCAGGGTTTTAACAAAAAAGAAAAAAAAAGAAAAAAGAGAATAACAGCAATTTGCAGCCTGTCACCATCATGCAAAAAATAAATTGCAAATATAAAAGTAGTTATTTTACATG
Organism: Romanogobio albipinnatus; assembly: GCA_023566225.1. Lineage (NCBI taxonomy): Eukaryota > Metazoa > Chordata > Actinopteri > Cypriniformes > Gobionidae > Romanogobio > Romanogobio albipinnatus. Next base: position 26,717,097 of record CM042256.1, on the reverse strand, counting down.
TTCTTTACATGTTTTTGCATTGCACTGCTTTTCAATCCCTCTCCGTGTCCTTGTCTTCCTTTGTGATGGCAAGTCAATAGAGATTTTTGCATCTGCTCTCCTACATCTAAGGTCCAATCCCCCTATATAGGGTAGGGAGACTGACCCATAGCACTGCCAGGTGTGGAAGAGAGAGTAGGGAGGAGGATTGAATTTTCTTCATCTTCCTCTCTTCCTCTACATCCTCTTCCTTTCTTCATCATGCTTCTTCTCTTTATTCCTCTCAAGGGTAGTGTTGCATCTCTGTCTTAATCAAATAAAACACACGGACACACTCTTTTGATTCTCCACCCCCTTCCACTCTCTTCTTTTACTGAATGTTTTTACACTGAGTTTTCTTCTCAGGCCACAGCTCCCTCTAGTGACAACTGCTTGAAACAACGCCAGTAATACTGATACATTACATCCCCCCTTTTCTTGGATATAAAATCACATCACTTAACTGAACATATTTAAGATTAAATTCTATATTAACTCACTGAACATATCTTGAACCCCCTTTTCTTTTCTTTTTTTACAATTCTCAACATATTTATATACTTCACTTGCCATTTTTCCCCAGGTGTCTGGGATTAGATCAAATACTCTAACATCTATGGCATTTACTCCTTTCAGTCTATAACATAATCAGACAACCTCTCAGGCAATCGTCTGGTCCTTTGGGGTCTATCCGGTTTTGGTGTGTTTGGGAAATCAGCCTTGGAATTTTGATCATGGGAATTTGAGTCAGGACAATAGCTGTTTGTGTTCTGATCTGTCTGTTCACGTTCAGTTCCCACATCGGCTGTTTTGTTGGTGTTGAATCTTTTAACATGAGTTGTGTTTCGCGTGTATCTCGCCCCAGTGGGTGATTCCACAGTCACCTGATTTCCAGTTTTGCTCACAACCTGGTGTGGGATTGGGTTGAATGGGGTTGTGAACTTATCTACCTTTTCTTGTTGCACAAGCACTGTGTCACCGACATTTACTTTTGAGTACTGTGCCCCTCGACGATCATCTGCATACTTCTTTGCTTTTGCTTTTTGTTCTGCATCCCTATCGCATACTTGCTGATCTTTGCATGCCTCTGAAAGGTTGGGCAACTTTCCTCGAATCTTTCTGTTGAAAAGCAATTCGGCTGGGCTTTTTCCTGTTGTGGTATGTTCTATACTCCTATACACAGTGACATATTTCCTCAGCTCTTTTTTCCAATCAAGTCCCTCAGCCTGTGCAATTCGAATTCTTTTCATTAAAGATGAGTTTTGGCGTTCCACCTCCCCATTAGCCTGAGCCCATTTGGGAGTAGTTTTCACGTGTTCAATGCCATTGTTCTCACAAAATGCACCAAACTGTTCAGATTTGAACTGAGGTCCTTGATCTGACCTACATGTCACAGGTAATCCGTGTCTACTAAATATAGACTCCAGACTGTCTATAATTTTTTCTGATATTGTTGACATCAACACATCATATTCGTAGTAGCGACTATAATAATCCACCACGACAAGTATGGAGTGACCAGTTGGAAGTGGTCCTAACAGATCTATGGCCACATCCTGCCAGGGTCCATCTGGTAGTGGCGTTGGTCTTAGTGGTTCAGGTGCATCCGGCCTGGATACCACCTGGCACCCATGACATGATTTGCAGTACTTCTCTGCAGCTTTATCCATACCCGGCCACCACACTTTGGTCCGGAGATGCTGTTTAGTGCCCACAATTCCAAGATGTCTTTCGTGCGCTAGAGCTAATGCCCTGAGTTGTAACGCTTTTGGTATCACTATCCGTGTTCCACGGAGGACCAAATGGCCAATACAGCACAACTCGTTAGCTATTGGAGCATATGCTTTACAGTTCTCAAAATGTCCACTGTTAATTGCAAAACGCACCTCTTTCAACTCCATGTCGCTCTCAGAGGTTCTCTCGACTTCTCTGGTGGTTAAAGCATTAGGAGTTGCACTCACTGCAATGAATCTGACATATTCCTCTGAATTGTGGATGTGTCTCTCAGTTTTTGCTGTTTCCCCCAGCAGTCTTGACAGCGGATCTGCAATGTTCTGGCTGCCCGGTAAGTACGTGACCCTGAAATTGTATGGCTGTAGTCGGAGTACCCATCGTTCTATACGTGCACAGGGTTTCGAGCGGGGGCTGTATATGGCCTCTAGCGGTTTGTGGTCAGTGACCAGCTCAAATTCTCGGCCATAAATGTAAGCATGTAATCTCTCGCATGCCCACACGAGGGCCAGTGCCTCCTTTTCTGTCTGTGAATATCTACGTTCACAGTCCGTTAAGCAGCGACTCACATAGCATATTGGCACCGTCTCCCTTTTTTGGATCTGAACTAAGACAGCTCCCAGCCCCACTGGGCTCGCATCCGCGATCACTTTGGTTGGTGCACATTTATCAAAATAGGCTAGCGTGCTTGCTCTGGCCAATTCTTATTTTAGCGCCTTGAATGATTGTCTTTGCTCTGGCCCAAACTCAAAGCATGTCCCTTTTTTGGTCAAGTGTCTTAGTGGTTCTCAACGTTGCAAACTGCGGGATGAATCTGCTGCTGTAGCCCACCAGACCTAGGAAACTCCTGACCTCTGAAGACGTCTTTGGTTCTCTTGCCTCCCTTACAGCTCGTACTCTCTCTTCTGTCGGACCGATTCCTTTCTCGGATAAAAGAATTCCCATGAATATCAGTTTGCTCATGTTGAACTGGCACTTCTCAGAGTTTAATGTCAATCCTCGTTCGCTCAGCCTTTTAATGACCGCATGTAAACGTTGATCGTGCGTTTCTTGGTCACCAGCATGAACAATGACATCATCTGAGATATTTTCTACACCCTCGATTCCTGCTAAGGCTTTGGCAATCTCGTGTTGATACTGTTCGCTGGCGGAGGATACGCCAAAGATCAGCCTTTTAAAGCGATATACGCCATTATGCACCGCAAATGTAGTGATCTCTCTCGATTCAGGGCTGAGCTCCAGCTGGTGGTAACCCCACTTTAAATCCAGCTTGCTGAATATAGTTGAGCCATTAACGCCTTGGAGGATTTCATCCACTGTCGGAATGGGGTAACGCTCCCTCACTATAGCACGGTTAGCCTGCCTCATGTCCAGACACAATCTTATCTCTGAGTTGGCCTTTGGCACAATGACCACAGGATTCACCCATGGTGTGGGACCGCTGACGGGTTCAATGATATCCATGTCCATTATCTCCTTTATCTTCTGCTCTACAGCTCTTCTGAGATTAAATGGAATGCGTCTGAGTGGCTGTGCTACTGGTTTTACACTCTGGTCTATGTGTAAGGTAATTTGGTTGGTGTTCAACTTGCCAACCCCACTGAACACTTCTGGATACTTTTGTTGTAGTGTTTGCTTTATTTCCATCACGGCAGAGATGTCAGCGCCTATTTTCAACACTCCCAGCTTAATAGCAGTCTCTCTTCCCATAAGTGGTTCTCCTTTCCCTCTTATCACAATGAACTCAGCTTGCTCCGTTTTATTGGATATATTAACCTCACATTTGAATGCACCCTTGACTGTTAGAGGTTGGTTGGAAGAGTATGTGAAGAGCTTTCTTTCAGCTTCAGGTACATATGACTTGCATTTAATTTTACTCTGTTTGAGATCTTCCCAGGTGTCTTCATCAATTACATTATTTGTGGCACCTGAGTCGATTAACAGTGTTAGCTTTACTCCGCCCACAAGGCAAGTCAACCTCTCTGACATTGTATTCTCTTGGACAACAAATGCATAATCAGCTTCCTCCACATTGTTCACACTATTCTTTTTCTTGTGTTTCGAGTGACACATTTTGGAAAAATGGTCTTTTCCGTTGCATTTATGACATACTTGACCCCGTGCAGGACATACTTGGTCTCTGGCTAAATGGTCCTTGTGTCCACATCTGTAACATTTCCTATCTACTTTTTCATCTGTTCTCTCTGCAGGTCTGTTCCTGGTGTATCCTTTCTCTTTTTTGTCTCTTTTCCGCACAATTCGATTAACTGCACCTGTTTCAGGTTTCAATGACATCACTGACATCTGCTCTTCAATTCTCTCACACTGTGACGCTAATTCCACTGAACGAGCGAGCGTTAGAGTCGGACCTTCCTCTAATAATTTCCGACGAACATAATCTGACATGCATTTGCTGAGAATAGCATCTCTTATCTGATTGTCTGTGTCTGTTTGAAACCCACAGTCTTTTGCAGCTTGCCTCAGGCGAGTAGCAAATTGTTGTATCGTCTCACCTGTTTTCTGAGTCAACATGTGAAAAGCTTGTCGGGCGAATGCTGCGTTGACTTGAGGCACGAAATAAGAATTCAAAGCGGTCACTGCAGCGTCATAGTCAGTAACCTCCCCCGTGTTCTCCAGAGTTGAAAAGACATCCTGTACATCTGGTCCCGCGAGGTGCAGCATTAAAGCTCTCCTCCGTTGTTTAGTCGCGTCCGTCACATCCCCTGTGATGATGAGTCCTTTCCCATCAGCAAACAATTCGAAAGATTTTAGCCATCGCGTCCATCTCGGTCCTAGCGTGGCTGGGTCCGAAAAACAGTCAAAGTTCTGGATCCCACTTTTCTCTGTCATTTTGCCGGTTCACAACTTTAGATGTACTAATTTTTTATAATTTATCCTCGTCGCCAGTGTTGCATCTCTGTCTTAATCAAATAAAACACACGGACACACTCTTTTGATTCTCCACCTCCTTCCACTCTCTTCTTTTACTGAATGTTTTTACACTGAGTTTTCTTCTCAGGCCACAGCTCCCTCTAGTGACAACTGCTTGAAACAACGCCAGTAATACTGATACATTACAGGTAGGGATGTACGAGACTAGCCAACTAGTTGACTAAAGTGGACATATTATGCAAAATTCACTTTTATAAGGTGTTTGAACACAGATTTGTATCCATAGTGTGTTTACCAGACTATAATGGTAAAACATAATCCCCAATAATCATTATGAACCTCTCATAACATTCTTATTACCCCCTACTCCTATTTAAGAGTAGGGAAACCATTATAAGAAACCATCAGAAGTAGAAAATGTTGGTAAAAAACATGACAAGCAGTGTTTCCCAACCACGATCCTGATCCACCAACACTGCACATTTTCTGTCTCCTTTATCTGCCATGCCCATTTCAGGTCTTTGAGTCTCCACTAATAAGATGATCATTTGAATCAGGTGTGTTTGATTAGGGAAACACTGAGCAAGAGTATTACATGGCTGCGTATGAAAACCTAGGCAGCTGACTTGCTGCCTCACCGCCTTATCAGACAGTAGCTGTGTCTCATTTCATTTAATTTTGAAGGCTGCATCCTCTGGAGGACACATCCTGTGAAGGATGCGGTATACGGAGTGTCCTTAATCAGAATTAAACAAGACGTCCTCCGTAGGACACACAGGCAGGAAGTATCACGTTGCTATGCCAACACGTTCACCGTGGAGTTGTGCTCTCACACCAGTTATATGAATGAAAATTATTTATAACTTGAAAATGACTATGAAATGTTTTGCCTTGACAGCAAAGTACTGTTCTAAACGTTTAAAAAAAAATCACTAAACACTTGTAATCCTATTTACCACAACTATCTATTTGAGGTATATACAGCTTAAAAACAAAAACAAGCTTGAAACTACTTAAGTTTAAACAGCACATTTCGCTTGCATGTATATCTGCCGGCGGCGCCATTTTTTCAAATAATATTTAAATAACATGATGGTTGTTAATGGCGACGCAAAGAATTGTTGGTTATCTGCAGCAACGAAGGATGCATCTCATGCACACTCCGAATTCCTGAAAAGAAGGGTGCATTTGAAGGTTGCATTCAGAGTGTCCTACTAACTTTTTTTAAATGAGACAGCCTTCAGACGCATGCAGCCTTCAAATGCGACCTCCGGAGGATGCAGCCTTCCGAAATGAGACACAGCTAATGACTCTGCAGGCAGCGTTTTTTTGCATGAAGGCACCTCACAAAACTAATTTCGGACAGACTTCTTAGGCAGTGTAACCGTTTAATGATCTACAGCAAAATAGAGAGAGCTTTGGTGAGAAGTAAACAAATATTTAATTACTACATTAGTAATTTCTCGCTAGAAATGACATCAGAAGTAGAAAATTTTGGTAAAAAACGTATATTTACACACAAACTGACCAGCAAACGCAACTTTTGGACGCCATCTTTTTTCCCCAGCTCAACTGTCACAGAATGGAAAGCACAGGGTTGTGGGATATCAAAGGCAGTGAAGGATACAAATATGCTGCCTTCAAAAATCGATCAGATGAAGGTATCTCTGGAGACAGGAAGTGAAGCTAACATTAGATTCGGACGTGCCTTGATGCCTTCCTGCCTTGAAATGTTTGCACTGAAGTGGGCTGTCACCTTTACCTCCATCCATAGAGGGCAGTGTTGCATCGAATACTTGAGGAAGGCTTTTACTAGAAAGGAATTTAATATTAAACTTTAGGCATATGTTATAAAATAACTTTTTTATTTTTATGTTTTGGTTGTCAAATGATGCTTGAGAAATACTTAATGTGGACATTATACTTTCTTATTTTCCAGAGTGTTTGTTTTTTACCTCTCATGCTGCGTTCACACCAAATACGAACAGAGCGTCAAAATCGCGTCTACCGCGTCTAGTTGGACTCTTGAACATTTTGAATGCATTCACGCATCCACAGTGAATTGGACGCATATAAATCGAGCTTGAAGTGAAATAGACGCGCATTCAAAGCACTCCAGGAGAAATATGTCATAAAACACCACTCTGCCTCTTTTCATTTTCATTAAAAATATTAAACATTAATAGCCACACAAATGTGGTCCAGGCAACTCCTACATTATCTTCTCTGCATGTATATTTAAATATCCTTAAAAAATAAAGTTATGAAACTTCTCTTTACCCTCAGTCAAAACGATTTGGCAGACAACAAATTATAGATTTATGACACCAATCGCCATTAGATCCACACAAGACAAACGACTACTGGACATCAGAGCCAGCAGCAAACATCAGAAGGACTAGCCGAGGAAAGGCTGCTCCCTCCGGGGTTAATGAGCACTGAGTGCCCGGAGATCGCCTGGATCTCACAACTCCAAAAACACAAGATAATTTTTTTTTTTTAAATAGGCGCTCTCTTTATAAATAAACCACAGATTTGAGCTTTAAACAACTACATTCTCACCTGAAAAAGTCTTAAAACTACATTTTGTGACACAATAGTAGTATTTTTAAATTATGCAAGGTTTCTCATCACGTCACTTTACCACGTGACAGCAGCAAGCAGGCTCCTGATTGGTTAACGCAGCACGAATTGACGCCAAAGTTCAGATTTTTCATTTCGGCGTCAGACGTGAATTCGCTTCAAACGCATGAATGCACAAAAAGCACCACTCGCACATAATGTGCGTATTGTGCAAGACGCTCAATTCGCGTCATTCACGTGAACTGGACGCGCGAATGAGGCGGAATCGCGTCCATTGCGCCGTGCGAAACGCGTCTAACGCGCCTCAGGACCTCCAGACGCGCGTCAACGCGCCTTTCCATTGACTTAACATTGAGATCACTCGCTCCTGGCGCTCTATTCGCGTTTTGTGTGAACGCAGCATCATAGGCTACCTTTATTTTGAAGTGTGGTTAAGGAAGTGCAGCGGCGCGTTGTGTGTATTTTGGCGCACTTTCTACACAAATTGTCATTCTGATTAGTGCTGCCAGAGAAGAAAGGTTAATTTTGGGCACTCACCGTGCATATTTTTAAAAGGTTTCTTTCTACCACTTAGCTCCTCGCTGATGAAGGGCACAAGGTACTGTTTTAATTTTATTCTGTGTAGTAAACTTTGAGAGACTTGTTTATATTTTATATTTTCTATCTGTAACAGTTAGTGGGTGGTATCTTGGTTTGCACTCCAGGATGATTGTTTACAGTAGCCTAAATCAAGTCTCCATTTGGTCATTTTATATATCTTTTATGTTTTTCACTAAATTGAGTTCGTCAGTTGTACCAAAATTAATTAATTGTTAGCTCAGGTGTTTCATTTAGTTCATATTGCACTCTAAAGGGAGATTGTTGTAACTAAAGCAATTCATAAATTCATATAGGTCATTCAGGCACTTTGAAAGAAATTTTTCAATTGTGCATTAAAGATGGCTACTGTCAATGTTAAAATAATTTGTTTTTCAGACTTACTACAGAACAGTAATGCAAAGTTATTACATTAGCCTGTATATTAAAATATGCTTTATTGTCACACTATTTATGGTGTAGGCCATATAGATTGCAAATGTGTATTTATTAGTTTATAGGTTTATGGAAATTTGTATACAATTTGCGCAGATGTCTAATGTGTTTGTTTATTTGTTTTTTTGTTTGTTTTATTCAGCTCTTACAGTGTTTTTTGGAAATTAAACCCTTTACAAACATCAGTTCCTGAGAGCAATTGCATCTGTTCAGCCGGGAATGCTACAGTAAGAGCTTCACCCTGAAGAACAACAGCATCACCTCATCCATCCTACCACACATCTGAAAGCTGTCTAATTGTAATCAAAGAACTTGATGCGATGATCTAGTCTGTGGCACTCCTGTTAAGAAAATGGATGCATCTGAAAATAAAGACCCAGACCAGCAGGTAGAGGCCCCTCATAATGGAACGGAAGAGGAGGAGGTTCACCGTTCTGGTCGTCAACGGAACCTCACAGAGAAGATGCGTGCATATAAACAGGAGGAGAGACTGAAGAGGGAGAAAAGATTGATTCAGCTGTACGAAGAATTGGAAGGACCTGGCTCACAAGACAAGGGAAGAGCTAAAAACAGACATTAGTGAAAGCCAACTTGTATTTCTTATTAATACACTTGAGAAGGGAAGGGATGATGTCATGCACGTCTACCTGGAAATTAGAGATTACATTCCTCCATCCAGTGACACTAGACACAGAATTGATACTTGTGAAGCTGTGACAAAAGATATTTCAAAGATAATTTTTGACAGAATGGCATGCCTTGAGGACTTTGACAGAGAAAATGTAAAACAGCCTTCGTGAGTTACTCCATTACGATTATGCTCGCTCTGACTATGGATCCACAGTCTCGCGCCCCACATCATCAAGGTCTTCAGTTATGTCCATTGCAGCTAAGCGGGCAGATGCAGCAGCTGAATTAGCAGCCAAAGAAGCAGAATACTCGATGATACAAGAAATTGAAACTCGGAAGTGTGAACTGGAAAAACTAAAGGCAGAGAAGGATCTAAAAGCAGCTAGAGCCAGAGTGCAGGCTCATGATCAAGAAATGGCATAGGAAGTCAGCATTCTTTCTTCAGTCTCGAATACAGGGGAACAGCAGGATGTCAGCATAACAGTGCAGCAGCATGTGATTCCATTTCCCATCCAATGTCCTACCAACATCACAGCAACAAGTCCTACCAACATCATAGCAACATCCTCACTTCCAAAATCTGATATATCTTATCTCGCTCAAGCTGTCCAAGATAGCATAGCCCTGAACAGGCTATCTACAACAGAACCATCAGTGTTCAATGGTGATCCTATCCAATTCATTGAGTGGAAGGCTGCATTTGTGTCTCTCATTGATGGAAAGGCCATTTCTTCTGCTGACAAGCTGCACTATTTAAGAAGGTACTTTAGTGGGCCAGCTCGTAAATCTCTTGATGGCATCTTCTACTGGAATGATGATGAGGCCTATAATGATGCATGGAACAAGCTGAACCAAAGACTCTTCTGCAAAGACAACAAGCATAAGATTCACAACTGTCCATAATTTGTGGCAAAATCATTAGAAGAGAAACGGAAGTATGTAAAAGAGAACAAACTCTGCTATGGTTGCATGAAAGTAGGCCACAGCGCAAAAGACTGCCGTCACCGTCTATCCTGTGACACATGTAGAGGTAGACATCCAACGTGTCTACATGATGAAAACTACACAAGGAAAGTCAACTCAGCACCAGTCTCAAACCAAGGTAACACAGAGACAACTACTTGTCTCTCAAAGTAGAGAATGATGAGCCATCCACCAATACTTCAATGATCGTGCCAGTGTGGGTATCAACCGAGAGGAATCCAGGCTTTGAAAAACTTGTTTATGTTCTGCTTGACACCCAGAGTGATACTGTGTTTGTCGACCTAGAGCTGAGCAACAAGCTACAAGCTGACTTCTGTCCTGTGAGACGGAAGTTGACAACCATGACTGCAAAGGATGTTGTTATGCCGAGTGAAAGGGTGTCAGGTCTCAAAGTAAGAGGCTACAGCTCCCCTGTTGTCTTCAACCTGCCCTCTGCCTAAACTGTACTCATATCCCTACCTGTGACACAGCACGACACTGGAAGCATCTCTCTACAATAGTGGACAAAATTCCACCTCTGCAGGATTGTGAGGTTGGTCTCCTGATAGGCTACAGCTGTCCAAAGGCTTTGGCACGAAAATAGGTGATTATAGGAGGAGACGATGAACCATATGCAGTCCATACAGACCTAGGATGGAGCATTGTTGGTCGCCTGTCTTCACACCATAAATCACCAAGCTTTGACACCATGTCATAGAGTCAGCATTAAAGAGCTCCCCCCAGTGACTCCAGCAGATGTTATTAAGGTTTTGGAGTCTGACTTCAAAGACGCTGGTGAAGATGATTAAACTGTGTCACAAGATGACATCCTCTTCTTGAACAAACTGCAGCAAGGCATAAGGAAGAACGATCACGGGCATTACGAGATGCCACTCCCATTCAAAGTAAGACCTCACTTGCCATCACAATAAGCAACTTGCCATCGTAAGGCTCAATCTTAAAAGGAAACTGTTGAAAGATAAAAGGTGCAAGGAACACTATGTGAGTTTTATGGAAGATAATAATAATAATAATTTGTTACATTTATATAGCGCTTTTCAAGGCACTCAAAGCGCTTTATATAGAAGGGGGGAATCTCCTCAACCACCACCAATGTGCAGCATCCACCTGGATGATGCGACGGCAGCCATTTTGCTCCAGTACGCCCACCACACACCAGCTGATTGGTGGAGAGGAGACTGAGGGATAATGCCAATTGTAAATATATTAGGGATGATTAGGAGGCCATGATGGACAGGGGCCAATGGGCAAATTTGGCCAGGGCATCCTGGGATTTTTAATGACCACAGAGAGTCAGGACCTCGGTTTAACGTCTCATCCGAAGGACGGTGCTTGTTACAGTATAGTGTCCCCATCACTACACTGGGGTGTTAGGACTCACACAGACCACAGGGTGAGCACCCCCTGCTGGCCTCACTAACACCTCTACCAGCAGCAACCTAGTTTTCCCAGTTGGTCTCCCATCCAGGTACTGACCAGGCTCAGCCCTGCTTAGCTTCAGTGGGAAACCAGTCTTGGGCTACAGGGTGATATGGCTGCTGGCATTGAGAGAGGTGAGGCGGAAGAAGTGCATGATGAAGGAAAGGATGGAGAGAAGTGGTACATCCCTCATCATGGGGTGTACCACCCTAAGAAGCCAGACAAGCTATGTGTTGTCTTCGACTGCTCCGCCAAGTACCAAGGAACCAGCCTCAATGACCACTTGCTCCAAGGCCCAGATTTAATGAATAAGCTGACTGATGTTCTTTTAAGATTCAGACAACATCCCGTGGCCCTTATGTGCGATGTTGAAAAGATGTTTCATCAATTTCATGTGGAAGAAGCAGATCGAAACTACCTTTTGTTTTCTTTGGTGGAAAAACAGATATTTAACTTTACACCCACAAGAATACCGCATGAAGGTCCATCTTTTTGGTGCAACCTCATCACATGGATGCGCCGACTATGGTTTGAAACATCTCGCCGAGGAAAATGAGAGTATGTATCCTCTTGGCTCAAAATCCATCACATCAGACTTTTATGTGGATGATGGTGTTACCAGTGTAACCAGCACAGAAGAAGCTGTCCAGGTAGAAAGAGAAGCTCGACAACTGTGTGCCTCAGGTGGTCTAAGACTACACAAATTTATTTCTAATGACAGAGTTGTCCTGGATAGCATTCCAATTTCTGAACGAGCCAATGAAGTAAAGGCGCTTGATCTCAACTTCGATGACACACCTTTAGAAAGAGCTCTAGGGATCCACTGGCACATTGATTCTGACAGATTTAGATTCTCTGTTGACCTCAAAGACCAGCCAGCAACACGCCGTGGCATACTATCCACAGTTGCATCACTGTATGATCCACTGGGCTTTATTGCTGCTTTCCTGCTCAGTGGAAAATTAGTGCTTCAGGAAATGTGCAGAAACGGAAACGGCTGGGATTACCCCTTCGTAAGGAATTGCAGCCAAGGTGGGAGCATTGGGAAGCTGATCTTCTGAACTTGGAAAGGATTAATATACCCCGCTGCTATGTGCCTGCAAACTTTGGAAAGGTCATCAAAAGAGAACGTCATCACTTCTCTGATGCCAGCAACAGCGGATATGGCCAGTTTTCCTATTTGAGACTCACAAACGAAACATCCATTGTGTCCTGGTCATAGGTAAATCCAGAGTTGCTTCCATTAAGGTCCAGACTATTCCCAGGCTCAAACTGACAGCTGCCGTTATCTCAGTTGCCATGAGCAATATGATTAAACAAGAGCTGGAATATGCAGACATTGAAGAGCACTTCTGGACTGACTCCCAAGTGGTTCTGGGATACATTAACAACGAAGCACGCCGCTTTCACACGTTCGTGGCGAACAGAGTGCAGAAGATACATCTCAGCACTACTTCTCAACAGTGGAGATATGTTCCCACCAATGAAAACCCTGCTGACCATGCGTCAAGAGGTTTAAACGCCGGTGAGATTCTTACATCCAGTTGGTTGACAGGGCCAACATTTTTATGGAAAAGGGATATACCTCCTGTTGCAGATATTGACACATCACTAACGATTGGAGATCCGGAAGTACAAAGGAGCACCTATCAAGAGGATATCAAGGTATTGAGCAAGGGAGCCTAGCTGTCACCTAGCAGCAAGCTGTATCATCTTGATGCCTTCCTAGATCACGAAGGAGTACTCAAGGTGGAAGGAAGGCTTTGTGATGCACCCCTACCTAGCTCAGTCAAACACCCAGTGATTATTCCTAAAGATCACCACATAACAAAGAGGATCATCTCTCAATGTCATGAGAATGTCAAGCACCAAGGAAGGGGTCTAACCATTAATGAGAAGATCGCAAGGTTACTGGATTCCAGGAATGAGCAGAGCAGTAGCATCCCATGTGCATCACTGTGTGACATGTGCCAAGATGTTGGAAGCCAAGGAGACCTACGAAAGAAAAAAGAATGGCCGACCTCCCTTTGGAGAGAACAAATCCATCTCCACCATTCACATACTGTGGTATGGACTGCTTTGGTCCCTTTGTCACTAAACTGGGAACATAAAAGGTATGGCCTCCTCTTCACCTGTTTCAGCTCCAGAGCTATTCATATAGAAATGCTAAATTACATGTCTACTGATGCCTTCATCAATGGCCTGCGCTGTTTTGTTGCATTACGGGGAACAGTGCGCCAAATTAAATGTGAACAGGGCACCAACTTTGTAGGAGCCAAGAATGAGCTAAAAAAGTTTCTCAAGGAGGTCGATGCTGATCGTCTGACAGTGTTCTTAGCTGAGAAGCAGTGCGACTTTGTTCTAAATGTGCCCCATTCAAGTCATGAACAGCAAATCAGAACAGTGAGAAATGTTCTTCGCTCAACTCTCTCACTCTCTTCTGACCGACTGGATGATGCTCACTGCGGACATTCTTTTACGAAGCTATGGTGATCGTAAACAGTAGACCACTCTCAGTTGACAACCTAAACGACCCCAACAGCCTTGCACCTCTCACCCCTAATAACCTGCTCACTATGAAATCTGTTCCTGCATTACCACCACCAGGCAGATTTATCCGAGAAGACATCTATGCAAGGAAAAGGTGGTGTCATGTTCAGTACCTCGTAGAGCAGTTTTGGATTCGTTGGCGTAAGGAGTACCTATCCAACATTGCCACCAGGCAGCGCTGGCACACAGCAAAGAGAAACCTGCGAGTAGGAGATATTGTCATGGAAAAGGTTGATGATCTGCCCAGAAATAAGTGGTGGCTGGCCAGAGTTACAGAGACTACTACGGATAAGGATGGGCTTGTGAGAAGGGTCAAGGTATGCCTTGGTGACCGGAACCTGGAAAAGGATGGTCGTCGCCTCAAGAAGGTGTCTGTCATTGAACGTCCAATCCAGAAGCTGATCCTGTTGCTAGAGACTGTCTAGCTGCTTCCGGGAGCAACCAAGTGTATCCTTTTCATCATATTACTTAAATAAATTATAGTATTCATTCACTGTAGTATGGGCACATTTCTGTTTTAAAATCATTTGTGATTTATATTTCTTAACGTCATTCAAATCACTCATGATTTGGTGGGAGTGTAAATGACCATTAAACCCCCCAATCACTGAAGTGGGCTGTCACCTTTACCTCCATCCATAGAGGGCAGTGTTGCATTGAATACTTGAGGAAAGCTTTTACTAGAAAGGATTTTAATATTAAACTTTAGCCATATGTTATAAAATAACTTTTTTATTTTTATGTTTTGGTTGTCAAATGATGCTTGAGAAATACTTAATGTGGACATTGTACTCTTTCTTGTTTTTCAAGAGTATTGTTTTTTTTTTTTTACCTCTCATACCTTTATTTTGAAGTGTGGTTAAGGAAGTGCGGCGCGAATCACGGGAGTGTGACGGTTCACTACACTGGACTGTGACTGGAGCATTGATGGAGGGAAGTGACGGTAGTACCGGAAGTGATCCGGAGATGGAGGAAGAGACTAGTGATAGGAATACAGAAGATTGGAGTAAAATTGCCAAACGTAAGAGAAAGAAAACTTATAGTAATGAATCGGGAACTGATTGTGGAATAGAAAGGATGCAGGCACGGACAAGCAAAGAGAATTTTAAGGTACTGATGACGTTTACAGATAGTAAAATTATCAATCCGTTAAAACTTACGAAGGCATTAAAAAAGCACTAGGTACAGTGAGTGCCAAGACTTTGAGAAATGGAAATCTTCTAATTTTCTGTAAAGATGAAAAACAGCAGAAAGTGGCACAGGGTATAAAATCAATGGTTGGTCAGACAGTGACATGTATAATACCAAGTAAGAGAGCTTGGGTAAGGGGAGTGATCTATGGAATACCAATCGAGGTTTCCACTGATACAGTAAAGAGCAACATATCGGGGGCTAAAGTGATTGAAGCGAAAAGACTAAAATGTGTACGCAACAAAGAGAAAGTAGATAGTCTTTCTGTAATGCTTCAGTTTGATGAGGAAAGAATGCCAGAGAGAGTGCACATTGGATATGTCAGTTATGTAGTAAGAACATATGTACCACCTCCAATCAGATGTTTTAAATGTCAAACATATGGGCATGTCGCTGCAGTCTGTAAGGGAAAGCAACGATGTGCTATATGTAGTGGTAACCATGAATATGGGAAGTGTGAGCAAGAGACACAGCTAAAATGCTGTAACTGTGGAGGTGAATACAGTGCTGGCTATGGGGGATGTGTGGTCCATAAGAATGCTGTTAAAATTCAGAACGCCAGGATGCAAGAGGGAATAACATATGCTGAGGCAGTTAAAAAGGTGAAACAGACGGAAGTGGGTCAAGAAAATGTACAAACAGTCCAAATAAATCCAAAAAATGTACCATCAATGCAATCCAGAATAAGTGAAGAAGTTTTAAAAGTTGGGAAAGCTGACTTCATTACTTTCTTAGCTGAGGTAATAAACTGCGCTGCACAAACTGAAAGCCGAACTGAAAGAATTAAAATCATAATCAAGGCAGCTGAGAAACATCTACAGTTTGTAGATGTTACTTTGGAACAAGTTAATGAAAAACTTAAGGGTCATGTAATAGATTCTCAGGCAACATGTAGAGGCTCTTAATGTTTTTATTAATTTTACAGTGGAATGCAAGGAGTTTAATCGCAAATGGACAAGAGTTTAAGAAGGTAATAGAAGATATGGATTATAAGCCTCATGTTATATGCATACAAGAGACTTGGTTGAAAACTAATTTAGATTTTGTGATTCAAGGATATATAAGTATTAGAAGGGATAGACCGAAAGGAAATGGTGGAGGGGTAGTTATATTTATTAAAAATGAAATTACATATAGGATTTTAGAAGTTGGTGTGGAATATGAATCAATTTCAGTTGAGGTATATTTAAGAGAACAGAGTGTTAAGATAATTAACTTTTATAATCCTTGTTATAGGTTAAGTATAGAAGTGTTAGATAAGATAATGGGAATGGGTAATCAAAAAGTAATATGGTGTGGGGATTTTAATGCACACAATACTTTATGGGGAAGTGGTAATACTGATCACAATGGCAAGGTAATAGAAGGAATGATGGATGAGAAGGGTATGGTATGTATGAATGATGGTAGAGCTACACGAATTGATGTAACCCGGGGTAGCTGCTCATCTATAGATTTAACAATGGTGTCGGAAGTTTTAGCAGGGTTGTGCACATGGGATGTTTTGGAGGATTCTACAATTGGAAGTGATCATTATGCCATTAGCTGTAAAATAGGCATGGATATTACAGAAATTATAGAGGATAGGATGTGTAGATGGAAATTTAGAATAGCAAATTGGGAGGCATTTAAATATATAAGTGAAGTCAAGTTTCAAGAGTTGAGTCTTAATGAGGAAGTGGAGAATGTAGAAATATATAATGGAAAATTATGTCAAGTATTATATAGTACAGCTGAACAAATTATTGGGAAAAGTAAAGGAATAAAAAGGAATAAATCAGTTCCGTGGTGGACAGAATTATGTAGCAAAGCAATTCAAGCTAGGAATATGGCTTTTAAAAAGGTTAGGAAGACGTATACATTTGATGAATTAATTATCTATAAAAAAGCACAAGCCAATGTGAGAAGGATAATAAGAGAGGCTAACAAGAACTATTGGAGAAGTTATTGTGATTCTATTGGGGAGAAAGTAGATGTTAGTGAAGTATGGGGTATGATCAGAAAGATGGGGGGTTTAAAAAGAAACTTTGGTCTACCCGTTATGAATAATGGGGATAGAATAGCTGTGACTAATGTAGAAAAGGCAGAAATGCTAGCAGAAGTGTTTGTTAAAGTACACAGTAATGATAATGTGTCAGAAGAAATGAAAATAAATAGAGAACAAAGTAGAAAGGTACATCCAAATATTATGATGGATAAAGAGGCTTCTAATGATCATTTTGATGTGGACTTTTCGTTACATGAATTAAAGAGAGCTGTTGGAAGAGTCAAGCAAACATCTCCAGGGAAGGATGAGATATGTTATACGATGATTAAACATTTATCTGATTTCTCTTTGAGTGTTATATTACGTCTTTTTAATAAAGTGTGGCGCACCGGGAGACTTCCTTCTTCGTGGAAACACGGGGTTATTATCCCTATTCTAAAACCAGCTAAGAACAAGCATAATGCTTCAAATTATAGGCCTATCGCCCTAACATCAAACTTGTGTAAGATTATGGAACGTATGATAGTGTGTAGATTGAACTATTTATTAGAAAGGAGAGGGATTATGTCACCACATCAGAGTGGCTTCCGTAAAGGACGAAGTACTATAGATGCTGCCATTTGCTTAGAAACAGATATAAGAAAGGCTCAAGTTAACAAAGAGGTAGAACAGTTAGGGGTAGAAGGAAGAATGTTTAATTGGGTTAAAGATTTTTTGTTGAATAGAACAGTTCAGGTAAAGGTAGGATCTTCATATTCTAAAATATATAAAATAGATAATGGAACTCCACAAGGAAGTGTCTGCAGTCCAATATTATTTAATATAATGATAAATGATGTATTTCAAAATATTAAAATTGATATAGGACGATCTCTCTATGCTGATGATGGAGCGATATGGAAGAGGGGACGTAATGTATTATATGTAACACAAGTTTCCCAGTATTTTCCCAGTATCCGACCCCCGCTTCCCAGTATTTTACTGGCAAATGTTCAGTCTCTGGACAATAAACTCTGCGAGCTGAGAGCACGGATCTCTTTCCAACGAGAGACTGCTGCATTATCTGCCTCACAGAAACTTGGATGTCCGCTGAGATTCCAGATTCGGCCATCGAAACCACAGGGTTCTCCGTGCATCGAATGGACAGAGAAAAAGATCTCTCCGGGAAAAGCAAAGGCGGGGGTGTATGTTTTATGATCAACCGATCCTGGTGTGATCAGAGGAACGTACATTCTATCAAGTCTTTCTGTTCTCCTGATCTGGAACTTCTCATGGTTCTGTGCCGACCATTCTGGCTACCGAGGGAATTCACCGCGGTCATCATCACAGCTATGTATATTCCCCCACAAGCCGACACAGACCGGGCACTAAAGGAACTGTATAGGACAGTGAGTGAGCAGGAAACCGCGCATCCTGAGGCTGCGTTTATTGTGACCAGGGACTTTAACAAAGCCAACTTCAAGCGCATCGCACCCAAATACCACCAACATGTTAGCTTCAACACGCGAGGGAACCGAGTTCTGGATCATTGTTACTCTCCCTTCAAGGATGGTTACAAATCACTCCCGCGCCCACCATTTGGCAAATCGGATCACGCTTCCATCCTCCTTTTGCCCGCATACAGGCAGAGGTTGAAACAGGAAGCACCCGCCCTCAGAACCATCCAGTGCTGGTCGGACCAATCGGACTCTATGCTACAGGACTGTTTTGATCACGCGGACTGGGAGATGTTCCGGTCGGCCTCTGATGACGACATCGAGGTCTACGCTGATAGCGTAACGTGTTTCATCAGGAAGTGCGTAGAAGACGTTGTTCCGACCAGAACAATACAGCTGTACCCAAACCAGAAGCCGTGGCTAAATGGGGATGTTCGCACGACACTCAATGCGCGGACCTTCACTTTTAACTCCGGTAATGCGGAGGAGCATAAACAAGCAAGTTATGCCCTCCGGAAAACCATCAGAGCAGCAAAACGGCAGTACAGGGACAAGATTGAAGGACAGTTCAACACCACCGACTCTAGAAGCATGTGGCGGGGAATTAACACCATCACGGACTACAAAGGGAACACAAACTCCACCGTGAACACCGCTGCCTCTCTCCCGGACGAGCTAAACACCTTCTATGCTCGCTTTGAGGGAACTAACACCGCCCTCGCGGAGAGAGAGCTCGCGGCTGAAGATACAGAGGTTAGTGCACTCTCCGTATCTGTCGCGGATGTAACCCGATCCTTCCGGCGGGTGAATGTCCGTAAAGCCGGGGGTCCAGACGGCATTCCGGGCCGCGTCATCAGAGCGTGCGCGCACCAACTGGCTGGAGTTTTTACGGACATCTTTAACCTGTCCCTCTCCCTGTCTGTGGTCCCCACATGCTTCAAAACGTCCACCATTGTTCCTGTCCCGAAGCAATCAAAAACACTCTGCTTAAACGACTGGCGTCCTGTTGCTCTGACCCCCATCATCAGCAAATGCTTTGAGAGACTAGTCAGAAACCACATCTGTTCTGTTCTCCCCCCCTCACTGGACCCACTGCAGTTTGCATACCGCACAAACCGCTCCACTGATGATGCCATTTCATCAACAATTCACACTGCTCTCTCCCACCTGGAAAAGAGGAACACATATGTGAGAATGCTGTTTGTAGACTACAGCTCAGCATTCAACACCATTGTGCCCTCCATACTTGACATTAAACTCCGGGCTCTAGGCTTAAACAGCTTGTTATGCAGCTGGATCCTGGACTTCCTGTCAAACAGACGCCAGGTGGTCAGAATGGGCAGTAACATCTCCTCACCACTGACTCTCAACACTGGAGCCCCTCAGGGCTGTGTTCTCAGCCCACTCCTGTACTCCCTGTACACACATGACTGTGTGGCAACCCACAGCTCCAACACCATCATCAAGTTTGCTGACGATACGACGGTGGTAGGTCTCATCACTGACAATGATGAAACGGCCTACAGAGAGGAGGTGCACACTCTGACACGATGGTGTCAGGAGCACAACCTCTCCCTCAACGTCAGCAAGACCAAGGAGCTGGTGGTCGACTTCAGGAGGAATGAGAGAGAACACCGCCCCATCACCATCGATGGAGCAGAACCGACTCCAGAACAGCTTCTTCCCACAAGCAATCAGACTACTTAACTCCTGATCCATCAGGATCATAACACACACTGGACAAAATATCACTCAGCACAACCCACTGTAGATACATACACATTATATACACATTTATTTATCATTTATTATTTATCATATAGCACCTATTGTACATTGGATCTCTACTGTGAATAATAATGTATACTGTACATTGTATATTATTATTACTATAGCTTAATGTATACTGTTTAATGTATGTTTAGTGTATATTGTTTAAAGTATATGTATATTGTAAGTATGTGTATATTGGTTAAAGCTGTGAGAACTACACTCACATTGTGTAAATTATTTATTGTTTATTGTAGAGTTTACTGTGCTGTGAGTAATTGTGGGAGCATCAGATGTGTAATCTGATGCTGCTTTAAATGTTGTACATTTATGTTTCTCCAGCTGCACCAAGAATTTCACCTGCTGTTGCACTTGTGTACATGGCTGTGTGACAATAAAGTGATTTGATTGATTGATTTGAGTTATACAAACAGCGGTTGAAGAAGTGGAAAAATGGGCCAACAAATGGAGTTTTAGATTATCAGTTGTTAAAACTCAACTAGTTTGTTTTGCAAAGAGAAATCGTATTCCTGAAATAAAAGTGAAATTATATGATCAGGTTCTTGAACAAGTTAAAGTTATAAGATATTTAGGGATATGGATGGATTCTAGGTTGACTTTCAATACACATATACAGAAGTTATTAGAAAAATGCAAACATTTTTATAATATATTAAGATGTTTGTCAGGAATGGGGAGCTAGTCGGAAATCTTTACAAAGAATGTATTGCGCTTTGATAAGGTCAGTTATCGATTATGGAAGTATTATTTATGGATCTGCATCAAAATCCTTGATTAAGAAAGTTGAAACTATTCAGGCACAATCATTAAGAATATGTTGTGGGGCTTTTAGAACATCTCTTATATCAGCATAACAGGTGGAGGTAGGAGAGATGCCAATTAATATACGTAAATTAAAATTAATAATGAATTATTGAGTAGTTAATATACTGCACCAAATGTCAAAATTTGATTGATTGACAGGTGGGCGGGGCTTCCGGTATAGGGGGGGGGGGGCGGGACTTCCGGTGTAGGCGGGACTTCCTGTATAGGCGGGACTTCCTGTTTAATAAATCATGTGATTGACATTAGGTTTTGATGTTTTTGACAGTTGGTTTTTGACCTATTGTCATAATAAATCATATGATTGACAGTAAGTTTTTGATGTTTTGACAGTTGGTTTTGATGTCTTTGATGACTTTGACAGTTGGTTTTGATGGTTTTTGACATTAGGTTTTTTTGTTTTGAAGTCGCTGTTATCAGAAAATTCCCCGCGCATCCCAGAGCAGTGTTGTAAAGTTCGTCTCCCCCAAACATCTGTTCTTTTAAAACAATATAAGCCTTACAAATGCAATCAGTTAAATGTTTAAACAATGAAATAAAAAAATAAAAAATCAGCTTACATGTACAATCAGTGACATGTTTATTAAAGAGTTAAAGAAAAAAATAAAACAGGTTATGAATGTATAAAACAAAAATCATCTCACGGCCCTCTGCCTTCTTTTTCATACACACACAGAAGCGTTCACCTTGAGCGCGTCTCTCAAAAACAGGGAGGCGCGCATCTATGTATGTGCGTGTGTCTGTGTGTAACAGGCACGGTCTTTATTTTTTTCCAATTACAATCTTTTTCGATAGCAGCTCTCCCGCAGGGAGTCGTCCTGATTGTGACAGTTTGGCGTAAAATATGTTTTAGAGGTCATGGTCGTCGTGAGATAAGCCCCCAAAATGCGTAGTGCAATGGCGCCATCTAGTGGACACAAGTGTGTTTTTCTCCAATTGTTATCCCATCATATATGTGTGAGGTGAGGGGAACTGTATAATAATACTGAACTTTTAGACCACAGCATCTCATCATCTCTCCCCCTCATCAAAATGCAGAACGGTGAGTATTTTTCTCTATATTTGATGCTATAATGTTATACAATGATGCTTTAAACATGCAATGTGCTATTGATGTGATTTATCAACTATAACTAACATTAGCATTGAGTTATTGATGTTTTAAACATTCATGCATGGGTACAGTGTTTTAATCATTGAGTCATCTTTGGTCTATCAGCTATAACTAAAATCGGTGTCTTAAACACAGCATGTTACTGTTACGGGTACTCTCCGGCACCACCCGGTGTCCCGGAGTTAAAACTACATCCAGTTATGACACAATTGTATGCGCTCCGGCGACACCCGGTGTCCCGGAGTTAAAACTACATCCTGTTATGGTATAATTGCGCCGCTAGAGCACCGGGGTGAAATAACATTTAGAAAATTAATGATTTTTTTTTTCAGCATCTGTCATCAGACATGCATATAAAGCGACTCACAAATGTTGTTTTGATGTCTTTGATGACTTTGACAGTTGGTTTTGATGGTTTTTGACATTAGGTTTTTTTGTTTTGATGAATTTGACAGTTGTTTTTTTGTTTTTGAATGCGGTATAATAAATCATGTTATTGACAGAAGGTTTTATCTTTTGAAGTCGCTGTTATCAGAAAATTCCCCTCCCACCCTGCCACATCCCAGAGCAGCGTATATATATATAAATGGGGCCAGTGTGTTCTACAGCTATCAGCAAGAAGAGAAACATGAGCTACATGAGCATGGACGGATTATCAGCTCCTGAAACCCCAGATGCGGGGTTGCGCAGCAGGACGTTCGACAGTCTGATGACCAGTCTAGCTATGGCGCCGAGAAAACCTTATGGGCACGTCCGTTTGACAAGCTTTCTCCATGAACTTTCGGAATGGACTAAAGGAGAATTTATGATGAACAGCAAGCGTGTAATCGGGTACAGATTTCATAAAACAACTCAAGTTGTTATACTCTACACCACCGACAGCGCGGGCGAGTTTCACCCCGGGGAAGACGCATGTCTTGTATTTCCTAAAAAAGACTGGGCATTATTTTACAATTTTGTGTGGAAGGATCTGAAGAGCGGCGGCCAAGAACCTCTGTACGTTGGAGAGTGGGACGGGGTCACCCCGAATGTCCGGTACCGCGTGGTAGGTGACCACACTAAAAAGAACCCAGATGATTCTGTCTACATATTCTGCTGTGATGACAAGACAAAGCTCACCGAAGATCGGTCAGGGGTCGTCCTGCCTAACGAGCATAACAATCTGTATGAAATGCAATTTTTGTTCAAGTGGCAAGATCTGAGTCAGCTGGATATTATGTTTTCAATCATAAACAAGCTGTTCAAATGGTGCGAGCTGCACGACGGCTACAACAAAATTAAAGTGCAGCTGTTCCACCCTGAGAGATGTCCGCGCAGCAGTACATACGCGGGGTATTCACCCCCCATTCACTACAGACATCCGGAACCTCGACGGTCAGCCCCTCCCAGACGTCGTTTATAAACCACAGCTGAAGCGCCACAACGTCCCCGCCCCTTTACTGCATCTGACATAAAGTCAGCGGCCAAACCCTCTCAAGCAACATTTATAAACCATGGCTGAAGACGGCGCTTCAGAACCCGCTCATGTGTGCAGCTGCGGCATCTCTTTCGGCAGCATTCTCGACCCTCCTGACGACAACGCAAGCGACTATTGTCTGACTTACCCCCTTGGATCATCGGACCTTCACAAAGACTGGCAATCGCCCCTCCAAATCGACTGGGACCCGTTAATCGAATGCGACTGCGGCCACGGTCCTGCTAAAACTATCAAACGCTCCAAAGACTGGCTGGACAAATTGGGCTCGGACCTCGGATCACACAACCTGACTTACCTCCCCAGTGCTAAAGCCGGTCACGACGCTACAGACGGATGTTTCAGCGATGTCGGATTCAAAATCGTAAAAGCAGCAACCGTGGTGCTGCTGGAACATCTCATCGGTGATAAGCTGAAGGCCGACTGCGAGGGATGTGCGATTGACCACCCCAGCCAGCTGCAACATTCCTGCCTGTTTGACCCTCCCAACTTCTACTTCGACACACACTTTGACGAGCTGTCAGGCAAGCTGTTTAAGCCCTTTTTCCATTCCATCATCGGCATTCTCCTAAACCGCTGCGGGCTAAAATCTCACCCCCAGCGTATTCAAGGAACAGTCGGGGGTATTCTGCACGAATTAAAAGACGAACCATTCATCATTGCCAAGCTAGAAGAAATCAGGTTGAAACTTCTGGACAAACCCTGCAAGGAAATAGTCTACGACGTCGTTGATCTCTGGCAAGGTCTCTCAATTGTGAATGGAGAGTGACCAACCCCCCTCCGCGATGGGTGTAGTCTGTAGTCTAAGGAGCTGTTTGGAACTCGTGTTTAAAGACCATTTCAAACATCAGATGACCGAGCTACTGGATAAGATTATTGCGGACGCTGCCCACCCTGATATCCCAGTTGGTCATGACACTACGCGTCAGGCAAATCTCAAGAAGAATATGCCGATAATGAGAGGAATGGCTAATGCATGGGACGATTTGATTGAAAAATGTGTTGATGGTCTCGATCCACCCGATGTAATGATAGAAGCTATTCTAGAAATGATGTGTGAATCACACGCTGAGATCACAATCTCAGACGTGTTGTGTACTTGTACCTACGTGGCAGATGTATGTACCGAGTTGATAAAGAAAAATGACGATTCTGCCAAAATTACCGAAATGTATATCGATTTCATCCTAGACAAAAACATGAAGGCCTGTCGCGACTTTCTTTTCTGGTTAGACAGTCAGTAATGTCATTATCACTAACCATTTACTACATTATTATTTTTTACTAACCATTTTTTAGCTTACTCTGTTGTGTTATATCCATTTTAGCCACTGTCTATCCTGTAATGTTGTATTATATCCATTTTAGCTACTATGTATCCTGTAATGTTATTTTCCATTTTGTTTTTACTTACTGCTACTTATTATATCCATTTTTAGTTAGATTGTGTTATATTAACATCATTATATCCTTTTTGTACTTACTGTGTATCCTGTAATGTCGTTATATCCATTTATTTTTTTTTATTTATTTTTTTATTTATTTTTTTACTCTACCTATATTATTTCCATTTTACTTAGATCTTGCATGTATCCTGTAACGGATTTTTTAAAATAAAAGATTGATTCAAAATACTTGTACGCGTTATTCTTTTGCAGCGGTTGAAACGACAGCATGTCGGAGCTCATGAAAAAGGCTTATTATACACCGTCCAACCCCGGCTCTCTAGGGGGTAAAAAACGATTAAAAGACGCCGTCTTAAAAGATACCGGCGTCCGTCTAAGCGATAAAGAGGTTTCAGAATGGTTGGCGGGTGAGGATGCTTACACATTACACAAAACAGCACCTATAAAATACAAACGAAATAGAGTGGTTGTGTATGGGATCGATACACAGTTCCAGGCTGATCTTGTCGACATGACTGCCTACGCCAAGGATAATGACGGTCATAAATACCTACTGACATGCATAGATGTATTTAGCAAGTTCTCATGGGTCAGAGTTTTGAAGAATAAGAGTGGCATTGAGGTCACTAAAGCGTTCCAGTCTATACTCGAAGAGGGTCGTGTACCTCAGAAATTGCAGACGGATAAGGGAAAGGAATTTTTTAACAAACATTTTCAAGATGTGATGAAAAAGCACGACATCAACCACTTCGCCACCGCTACCGATTTGAAAGCCAGCGTCGTAGAACGATTTAATAGAACATTAAAAAGCCGCATGTGGAGATTTTTAACGGCTATGAAATTCCCGCCGATACATTGATGTTTTACAAGACATTATTCAAGGGTACAACAGCAGTTATCACCGAAGTATCAGAGTGAGACCCGTGGACGTCGACAAAGCAAATGAGGGTCAAGTGTTTGAAAATTTGTACTGCGATATAAAGAAGAAGAAGAAGACCGTATTTAATTTCAAAGTCGGCGACGTTGTCAGGATTTCTAAAGTGAGAGGACCGTTCGCCAAAGGTTATGAGCAGAACTACACGGAAGAATTTTTCACAGTATCCTCATGTATTCCGCGTCACCCCCCGGTCTACAGACTCAAGGATTATGATGGCGATGTCATAGATGGGGTTTTTTATGAAGAAGAGTTGCAAAAAATAATTGTGAGTAAAAACAAATCTTTTAAGGTGGAAAAGATTTTAGGTCAGAAAAAACAGGGGAAATCTACGCTTGTTCTAGTGAAATGGCTAGGATGGCCTTCAAAATTTAATAGTTATATAGATAAAAAAACTCTGCTGGACTTGCAATCTCCTTAAAACGCTCAGTCGTTAACGGATGAGACCATACGAGCGAAGGAGCATCATGGAGGATCACGGGTTCTACGTCACGTTGCCGTGCAATGCGTCGTCGTCGGTTTATCCTGAAAATCGTATAGCCAGCTATACAACCAGGTTGGCTAAAGCTATAGACTTGAAAGGACAATGGGAAGTCGGACTCGCCGAAATCGAATATCCTAGAAGTTGGTACAACTTTAATGACGAAGATGGTCATTTCATCCTACATACGCCCCCGGAACCCCCGGATAGCAATCCCTCAAATATTGGTTTTTCTATCATTACGAAATTACACATAAGCGGGGGTTACTACGCAAACATTCGTGCGATCCTCCGGGCTATAAATCAACTCATCACACCAGCGGCCGTATTGAATCACGACGAATTAAAAAACAAAGTCTTTCTGGTCGCGAAACCAAACATTTCAGTGAGTTTCCGAGGAAGACTAGCCACTATTTTAGGAATGACTAAAAAACCTCTCGGAGGTTTAAACGATCATAAAGAACCCGATTTTACTACGGACGTCATCACATACGCTCCTCATCAATCCGACATCAATGCTGGGTTCTATACAATGTACGTTTACACGGACATCATCCAATATCAAGCGGTCGGTGATTCGCACGTGCCCCTCTTGAGATGTGTACATATAACGGGTAAAGGCAACGACGCGGTCATTGCTAGATACGACAACCCCCATTACGCATCGATCAACAAGGATCACATCAGCAGCATCGTCATAGAGTTGAAGGACGATCAAAACCACGAAGTACCATTTTCTTACGGGAAAGTCATCGTAAAACTACACTTTAAACCAAAAAATATTTCTATTCTTTAAAAAATGGTTTATTATAGACCCGGAGAGTCCAATACCGCGGACTATGTGAGCTATTACCAAAATCAGGCCGGTTCCGGTTTGCCGGGGTATTCGGGATCGGGAGTTATGTACGGTGCGGGGTTAGGAGGCCTATTCAGAGGTCTGTTCAGGATGGCCGTACCGTTGTTAAAAAGAGGATTTAGCATCGCGAAACCTCACCTAAAATCGGCTGCTAAAAATATAGTATCCGACGTCGTCTCAAACGTATTGACGCGTT
Source organism: Romanogobio albipinnatus (assembly GCA_023566225.1). Taxonomy (NCBI): domain Eukaryota; kingdom Metazoa; phylum Chordata; class Actinopteri; order Cypriniformes; family Gobionidae; genus Romanogobio; species Romanogobio albipinnatus. The sequence goes on along the minus strand of CM042256.1, from coordinate 26,689,570 downwards.
CGCATAACGATAAAGCTCAAGACGGATCCGGTCTCATGGTCATGGCTCGTAAGAGAATGTCTAAGCCCCCGGGTGTGAGGAGGCGTGGCCAACGGGTGGTACAGAAGAAGAAGAAGAAAACAGTGCGCGGATCAAACAAGCGCTCACTCGTACGCAGAAAGCGTAAGAGGTCTGTTAGTCGAAACGTATCGATCAAGAGAGCCGCAAAATCCATATTCTAACATGGCACTACTCCATCGCATGTCGGGTGAATGCATCAAGTCTGAGCTGGACTTATTTTCGGTCCCGCTGACACAGACAGTTATTGAGAAAAATGGCTATTTAGAAGTAGCACCGTTATCGGCCATATCGGGCTCTGCACCATTGGAATTTTTTATCGCAGGCAACGGCGATGATTACGTGGATCTCAATAACACGATGCTCTACCTGCGGGTGAAAATCACGAAACCTAACGGGGAAGAGATTGCACACCCTACCAAGGTGGGTCTAATCAACTACCCCGGAGCCACTATGTTTTCACAAGTCGACGTGACCCTTGGCAATCGTCTGATATCTCAGAGTTCGAGCACTTACCCTTATCGCTGTATCATCGAGAGTCTGATCAACTACGGTAAAGATACGTTGGAATCTGTCTTCAGCGCCGGATTGTTCCATAAAGACACGGCGGGTCATATGGACGTTCAAGACCCGGCAGGCCATAATGCGGGGTTGACAAAGAGATCAGGCTACACCAGCGAAAGCAAGGAGGTGGAACTACTAGCCCCCATACACAGCGATATATTCTTCCAAGAGAAACTTATGATAAATGGGGTGGATATCAAGATACGCCTAATTCAAGCAAAAGATGAATTCTGTCTGATGAGGGCCGACGATGTGGCTTACAAATTAAATATAGTGGCCGCATCCCTATTTGTCAAGAAAGTTACTGTATCACCGCCGGTGAGACTGGCTCACGCCCAGACGTTGCTCTCGACAACGGCCAAGTACCCTGTCGATAGGGTCAGTCTAAAATCGTTCTCCATACCGGCCGGCTCTCGTGTTTCGAATCAGGAAAATCTGTTTTTAGGAACACTGCCAAAGTCTATCGTCATTGCCATGGTCGACAACGACGCATTCACCGGTTCCTACGCAAAAAATCCATTCGCGTTCAAACACTACGACCTTGAATTCTTAGCCGTCTACGTTGACGGACAACAGTACCCGGCCAAGCCTCTACAGCCCAATTTCGAAGCTGGTTTGGCAGTACGCGAATATTATCAGTTAGTGATGAAGACCGGGAGACATCTTAAAGACCAACCGCTCTGTTTCGGCAGGAATGATTTCCTGAACGGATACACGCTTTACGCATTTAACCTCACGCCCGACGAAGAGTGCGGTCAGCACATTTCCCTCATCAAGTCCGGGAATATCAGAGTCGAAGCTCGTTTCAGAAAACCGCTGCCGAATACCATTAATTTAATTGTTTACGCGGTATTTGACAGCATCATTGAATTGTCTAACCGCCGACAGGTACTCATAGACTACTATTGAGATGAACACGCTGCAACTCACCGCCATCATGGATAAAATTACCTGCAGGACTCATTTTCTCGACGTTCTACCGAGCGATCAACTACCCGAAAAACCCATAAGGATCTTACCGTCGGCCTGTATCGTGAACACCGACCCTGCTAGCATGCCGGGGGAGCACTGGGTCGCCGTTTATTTAACCCAAGACGGGCCCGCGTGTTTTTTCGACAGCTTCGGCAACCCCCCCACCAGCCATCGCTTTCCAACCAGCATCAATGACTTTCTAGCAGCCAACGATGCCGACGTATTATATTCCGGCAGACGAGTCCAGGATTATTCATCGGACACCTGCGGTCAGCACTGTCTGTTTTTTCTATATCATCTAGCTAGAGGATACGGCTATGATCATGTGATGAAACTATACACCGATGATTATATTAAAAATGATAAAATGGTGTCCCTATTTGTGAAGAGATTAAGACCGTATGTTTGTATTGATACAATGTTGTCCTGCGTTCACTGCGTGCAGACATGTCTGACATATAAATAAAAATCTTGAAACCATTATATTTTTAATCGTCTTTTATTTAATCATAAGATACATATTAATGTACATACAAAATGAAAGGATTCGTTAAAATTCCAACCATTGTCTTCGATCGATAGTCGGGGATTTAAACACAGAGTCTTCGGACTCTGGAAACACAGAGCGTGATTGTCTTCGTGCCCTTTTGGAAGGTCTGACACGGGGTGGGCTGGGGGTGTCGGGTTTACTCTTTAGAGATTTAATGGTGCTCCTGACCTGTTGATTCGGCACTGTAGAAAAAGGGATGTTTAATTCGGCAAAGGCGTGTAGAAACTCTGACCATCCTACAGGTCTCCGGTTATCCCGAACCTTTTGCGGTGCCGTGACATTTTTTAACAAATCGACCATGTGTGAGCCTTGTACGGCTTTACCCCTGAACACAAACTCCCCCGATTCGTTCCACGCGCTTAGTCCTTTAGCTTTAGACATCTTGTCTAATATGTATCTGCTGTTTTTCACACTTCTCGAAGGTACATTCTTCAGAACTTCATCCACCACATGCTCCTCAGCACCGTTGTCGTCTTCGACGCTAGCCGCGGTCGGTACTTCATCTTTAGGAGCGGGATCGGGTAACGACTGCGTTAAAACTCCGATCTCCCGATCGCTTTGTTTAACGATGGTCAAAAACCTGCTCAGGGTATTTGTGTAAAGTTTTGCTTTTTCGTACGGGTTCAAATCAGTGCGGAGTAAGATATTTCTCATGGCGCCGTCCAAATCGTTTTCCACGCTCTGTTGAATATTCTCGCGAACATTTTCGGTTCTCACCTTATCCAGTTGATGTTGCGGGACTAAATACATCTTCTCGGCGTACTCCATCCTATCTGTTTGCGATCAAGCTCGAAAGAAAGGGTACGGCGACGCTCAGGAGCGGTAAAAGGAATCCACCCTTCTGGTTGAAGACTCGTTTCTTTGCCGCTATGCCGATTTTTTTATTGGCTACAAATTTAATTTCGGCTTTTCTCTTTCTCAGTTTTCGGTACTGTTGTGGATTGACCGGAATCGTCCCGTAGAGGATGTTGAGCGCCACTTCACACAACGATAAAATGAATTCGTCGGACGCCGATTGTAGAATAAGACGCCTTTGTTTAGGAGATGCTTTATGTAGCATTTTTAACACCGGCAGATGTTTACAAAGTCTGGCGGACATGGTGATTTGATCACGTTCTTCTTCTTTTTTTCGGGATGTAAACCACTTGACGGTCGGAAAGCAATCCTGTTCTGAGACGGTACTGCTCGGGGGTTTTTGCTTTATAGTCTATCATTATGTAGCCGAAAGGTTGGTTGACCGCATCGTGGTAGCACTCCATAAAGTATTTTGTGTTTCCGGGGTACATTTGACGTCCTAGCATCGCTACTTGATTGACGTCTCGAGGATTTTTAAACAGAATCATATAATTGGCGTTTAAGCTGATGGTTCGGCTGGATTTACCCTGTACAAATAAATTTTGCACTATATAAATAGCGCTAAGGTTGCGATGGTGGACGTAGGTCGTAAACACCCTTTGAAGCTCAGAATTGGCGCTGGCTTGCTGCATCAAATCATCCACGATGAGAAGATTTGGTTTAGTGGGAGGTAGTAAATCATCATCAATCAGACTCTCTGGTATTCCTTGTTCCCAAATTTAATGTCGTACAATTTAAGCACATCATCGTACAAAGGTTGCCAACAATCATACAACCAAACAATGTTTTCAATTTTCTTGGAAATTAAATTCAAACCTTTTTCCAACAAAAGTTTCACAAAATAAGACTTTCCAGAATTGGATGGCCCGCTTATAACACAACTAAATGGATGTTGAAGTCTGAAATCAAAATCGGAAGCATCCATTGATCCTCTGTGCATCATCTGATCAGTAGCCATAAGGAAGCGTGGTGAAATCGGGCAAAAGTCTGCGTTTATTATACACCACCTTAAACCTTTTAACGACTGATTTGTTGTGCAATGTGAGAGTCTTTTTATCCCTCACAATGTTTTCCGTGTGAGCCAGGATGTATTCGGTACTATCATACGACGTCACATAACTATCAACCAGACCAATCAGGGTATCCAGGCGGATGGCTTGGGAATTTTTAGCATTCAGCGTTATCCCCTTAGCTTTCATGCATACTTTGCCTTTAGCGGTGCGAAAGCCATACGATTTAGGGCCGCTAGAGCAAAACTCCGTGATAAAATCCCCATCGTCTATTTCGTTCGTCAGCTCGCCCAAATAATCACCCAGAGGCGGCTCCCAGTCACCGTCCCTAGACACGAACACGACGGAGTCTGTATCAGAGTAAAGTATACGACTGCTGAGTCTGTCCATCAACTCGTACAATTCCAGTCGGGCGTGGGCCGTAGTGAACGCCCCTATAAACACGTTGACGTCGCGAGCCTTACAAACATCCTCTTTGTTGGGTTTATGCTGGACGAAAGCCACGTTGTCTGAGACGAATGAGAAATACGACAAGGTGTCGGTATTACCGAAGACGATTCTGGTGAAATCTTCGGGGTCGTTCACCAGAGTCGTTTGAGGTAAATTTGGTTTTAAAGAGAACCGCCCCCAAAGCGAATTCAGACATAGCTTTGAGATAGCTCTCTGCGCGGGGTTGTGCTTGATCTTTTCGGGGTCGAGTTGAACCCCCTCTTTTTCAAAATACTCGCGAATGTAAGTTTCTTTCTCAGCGTCCGTGACGACATTCGACGGGTACCCCGACGCTTGTTGTTTCAAACGCAAAAATGTTTTGACGTATTCGACAAACAACGTGTCTGACCGTTGTGGAAAATGCCAAACCTCGTCAATCTTGGCTACCACATAACCCTTCTCGATGGCTTTTAAAAGCTCGATGGATACCCAGGACCCGGAGAGTGATCTTTCCTCATCCGTGTGGGTACAGCTCGTGGTCTGGTTTTGATTGTGAGCGCAGGTTCGGCATAACGGAAACATGAGTTTTCCTTGACATCTGTAAGGGAGAACCGGATGCAGTAATTTGCGGGGAGGGTACACGGTCGCTTTGATGAGTCCGTAATAATTTTCAATCGGTTCAAAATCTTTGAAAATGATTTGGGGGTGTTCGATCGGGTAGCTTTTCCTAGCCTGGCAGAAGGGGTAGAGGCTGGTGAAATCGAGATACCTTATTTTCTCATCTCCGCTCACTTTGTGATAGAGTTTATAAGCGTTCGTGCGGCCGCCATACAAGGTTTCTCTTGGGTTCAGTCTCTCCGGGGGTGAATAACCGGCCATAAATTCTATCACAGAGGGATCTGTCTTTTTCATTTTGATCCATTCACATTCCCAAAGAACCTCGACTTGTAAACCGTACGCGTTCTGCAGAATTTCGATCTTATCGTCAAACTGTCTCCTGAGAACCCCATAGGGTACTCCCGACAAGGGGTGTGACTCATGGGGTGCAAAGCGGCAGCAGTGACCGTGGAAGATGCACCCCGCGTATTCTAAGCCGTGCTGCACACCGTCTTGCTGGTAGACGCCATCTAAAAAGTACTTACCGATCGATACTTCGCCGTGGTTTACGGCGTGGTGAACATCCACGTTTCGAGTCTTTTTGACATACTCGAGCCATTCGATCGAGCCACTTGAGTAGGACTTATTCTGATGGATGTACGCTTTGTTGTGCGTGAGAGCGAGGGTGTTTCTGCCGAGATAATGGGTTTTGAAGACCCCCATCGAACAGCTGGGGAGCGTCGTGAACCCAAAAGGGTCAATTTCGGTGCATTCTAGGAACGCCTGACGGTATTTCATACAGCCTTCGCGTAATAAGACGACGTCGTTAACCCCGTACGCGTACAGTTCCTGCCTGAAGTCAAACTGCTCCCCCTCAACCGTGCTGTACCATGCATCAAACTTTTCACGGTCTTTATCCGACATGTTATCGTAGTTGTAGAACTTTTTGTCGGGGTATGATCCAACATAGTTCTCGTTTTCCACCCTGTTGAAAAGATGGGGGAAGTAGCCTTTTTCAGTCGTCGTCAAGTCTAACGCCGCGGGCATTTTGGCAAGGGCCATTGGAAAAAATGAGTAGCTATCGATGTATCGTTGGCCAAACGATTCGTCGTACATGTAAATTAATTTACAGCCTTGCATTATGACCTCAATCGCAATCCCGGCTTTGCAAAAATACTCGAGAATCAGAAAGGAGTCGAATCTGGAGGCGTAATGAGCTATGAAGCAGTAGCCAATATATCGGGGTTTTCTGAAGCGGTCGATTAGCTTAGCGATGCAGTCGGTACCCTCCGCCGTAAATTTCTTCCCTTTGAAAGTGATTGCGCAAACAAAATTAGCCACGTGTCGCCCGTTTTCGTAACGCGTTTCAAAATCGTAGAAAATATATTTCTCGCATGGCTCCTTAGGCTCTAGGGGCTGTATGAAACATTGGTGCGTCCCGTGTTCCGTCAGATGTTCTCGACAGTGGACGCATTTGTCCGTCGGGCATATGTGTTTTGCTTTCTTGTCACCCGCTTTAACGTAGTAACGTAGCCCGCATAGTTTGCAGTATTTGATAATATCACAGGAGGGGGATTCTTGACCAGGAGGAGGGTTCTTTTTATGCATTTCGAAGCAATAGCTCGATTTACAGTAGCGCAAACAATCGGGACAATGTATGGTTCTTTTAGGGGACCTGTGACATTCGGCGTCAAAACAGACATTGCAGACGTGCTTGCATTGATGGTCTCTGCGGTTGCTGTAACTTTTGTAACAAAATTGACAGACGTATGGCGAACCTAAGAAGCCTGTCAGATTCATGATCATATAATAGTGATTATCACGTAGATAGAGGAACACCGTTTTGGGATGGGGTTCGTCAGAATTTTTGTACGTTTCTAAGACCATGGCATTCGATCTGTGAAATACAACGATTTTAATGCCTAGCGCTCGTTCAAACGAAGCTATGTCGCTAAGAGCGATTCGGTCTTGAATTGAGAAGCCGACGCTGTTTTGGATGACGGCAGCCAGTTTTTCTAACTCGCTCCCGGGTAGCTGGGGGTTAAGAAAACGAGCGAGACAAATAGAGAAGCACAATTGATTTGACAAATTTATGGGGCAGAACAAATTCGTCTTTTTTCTTTTGATTACCTGATCAACGGCCAGATCTGTAAGTTTACGTCGTCGACCGCCTCCTTGTCTGTTCATGGCTACGGTAGCGTCGATCTCGACGGCGTCGTCCGATAATAACAGCTGGTTGCTCTGTAAAACTCTTTCAAATTGATCCATAAGCGAATTCACATCATAATCATTACCGGGGGCGAGAACACAGCTGATGGGTGTTTGTAGAGTGGGTGCCGACATAGTCATATTGATTACGGGTGCATCGTGGCCGATTTCTCTAGCGAAGGTGACGATCTCGCTCAGCATGCGATGTAATGAAGTGTGATAAGAGGCCAAATCTGTAGAGTTAATCTCTCTCAGATTCATGCTCCTTCTCAACGACACACTGTTGAAGCGTGGTCGCGGTAAAACGTGATATCCGTTAACGAACCCGCCTTCTCGGATCAGCGTATCAATTTCCGTACGGCTTAATCGACTCTGTCTGTTAGGGTCAGTCTCGCGTAAAGCGTCAATATTACCTGATGTGGGCCTCGTGCTGCTGCTGGTAGATGGCTGTGGAGTATCATCAGCGTCAGGATCGCTGTCGGTACACGCAGGGAGTTGATTATTTAAAACACCACCGTATTGTACAACATGATTGTTGTCTACGCTTAGCACGTGATCGTACAAATTAATATTTGAATTTACGGCTAATTCAAAAAGATCCAAATTAGAGGGGGATTGCGCAGATTCTAGATTAAACAAATACTGTTCTAAAGAATCCGGAAGCCAACTTAGCATTTCAATTTCGTCCGGTGACAGTTCTGCGTCGTCGTCTGAGCAAAAGCTTTTTGACCCATCCATTTTAGATTTCAGACCAAAACATGAAATATTACAAAATCACAAAAAGTATATGGAATAAATCAATACATGATAGATGTAAAAAACATGCATGCATGCATACAACAAAATTACAGAGTATCTGGAATATAAAAATCAATACATGCAATACAAAAGTTTAATGGAATAAATCTATATTGAATTAACTGCAACGTTCCATCTATGATGATGAGAATAATAAACCTGGGTGTCGCGAAACTCTTGACATAATGCCTCTATTAAATTAGTATCGGCGAGTGGCTCGTCAGCCGGGCGATGCTCTGCTGACACTTCTTCAACTTCGATGTCTTCTTCTTCCGACGGAGTTTGGATCGCTTTCGTACTTGTCCAAGTGATGCGTCGAGGTGTATGCCAGCTAGTCATGTGGTCGGGGCTATAACCCGACCCTGCTGTGTAGAAATATAACACAAAAATTGTTATGGTATGATTCAATTTGTGTTTAAATGAAAATAATAATGTAGATAGTCTCACCATAAAGAAATACGCTGTCAAGACTCGGCGCAGGACCGCTCGGCGGCGTCGGACAGAAAGTTTTCCTGTCAGGACTGTTTTCAGGACTGATTGACGGGATAAAACAAAACGTTTTTCTCTCAGGACAGGCCGGTGAGGTAGAACGATCGGTTTTTCTACCCTTCTTTCTCAAAGGTTCACCGCTGGGTCCAGCGACCTGGTCTAAAGCAGAGCCGGCAGGAACTATTTGATCCACAGCGTGCGTTGGCGTGGGGTCAGGCACGTCATCATTATTCTGTTGAGCGGTGTCAGTCAGTGGGAAGCCGGGTTGCGTGATAAACTGAATGAAATCTAAAATAAATAAATAAATACATTTTTCATAAATGTTAAGAAAAAAAAAAACATGATGTCGGCGATGGGTCTTGTTTTACCATCAGACGCGCTGTCTGCTTCAACCAGCTGAGGGGTCACTGTGAATGAAAAAAGAGAGACAATTAAAAAAAAAATTTTTTTTTTTTTTTTTTTTCTTAATTATTTCTTAATTTTTTATTATTTATTTTTATTTATTTATTATTATTGAATTTTTAATTTATAAAAGAGCAGTCCTCACATGCATCATTGCTATCGTGAGCGTCACTTTCAACATTCGAACCTGTGAGGCAAAAAATCCTGTTATGAATGGAAACATTTGTGAGTCGCATATATATACGCTGCTCTGGGATGTGGCAGGGTGGGAGGGGAATTTTCTGATAACAGCGACTTCAAAAGATAAAACCTTCTGTCAATAACATGATTTATTATACCGCATTCAAAAACAAAAAACCAACTGTCAAATTCATCAAAACAAAAAAACCTAATGTCAAAAACCATCAAAACCAACTGTCAAAGTCATCAAAGACATCAAAACAACATTTGTGAGTCGCTTTATATGCATGTCTGATGACAGATGCTGAAAAAAAAAATCATTAATTTTCTAAATGTTATTTCACCCCGGTGCTCTAGGGGCGCAATTACACCATAACTGGATGTAGTTTTAACTCCGGGACACCGGGTGTCGCCGGAGAGCATACAATTGTGTCATAACTGGATGTAGTTTTAACTCCGGGACACCGGGTGGTGCCGGAGAGTACCCGTAACAGTAACAGTAACATGCTGTGTTTAAGACACCGATTTTAGTTATAGCTGATAGACCAAAGATGACTCAATGATTAAAACACTGTACCCATGCATGAATGTTTAAAACATCAATAACTCAATGCTAATGTTAGTTATAGTTGATAAATCACATCAATAGCACATTGCATGTTTAAAGCATCATTGTATAACATTATAGCATCAAATATAGAGAAAAATACTCACCGTTCTGCATTTTGATGAGGGGGAGAGATGATGAGATGCTGTGGTCTAAAAGTTCAGTATTATTATACAGTTCCCCTCACCTCACACATATATGATGGGATAACAATTGGAGAAAAACACACTTGTGTCCACTAGATGGCGCCATTGCACTACGCATTTTGGGGGCTTATCTCACGACGACCATGACCTCTAAAACATATTTTACGCCAAACTGTCACAATCAGGACGACTCCCTGCGGGAGAGCTGCTATCGAAAAAGATTGTAATTGGAAAAAAATAAAGACCGTGCCTGTTACACACAGACACACGCACATACATAGATGCGCGCCTCCCTGTTTTTGAGAGACGCGCTCAAGGTGAACGCTTCTGTGTGTGTATGAAAAAGAAGGCAGAGGGCCGTGAGATGATTTTTGTTTTATACATTCATAACCTGTTTTATTTTTTTCTTTAACTCTTTAATAAACATGTCACTGATTGTACATGTAAGCTGATTTTTTATTTTTTTATTTCATTGTTTAAACATTTAACTGATTGCATTTGTAAGGCTTATATTGTTTTAAAAGAACAGATGTTTGGGGGAGACAAACTTTACAACACTGCTCTGGGATGCGCGGGGAATTTTCTGATAACAGCGACTTCAAAACAAAAAAACCTAATGTCAAAAACCATCAAAACCAACTGTCAAAGTCATCAAAGACATCAAAACCAACTGTCAAAACATCAAAAACTTACTGTCAATCATATGATTTATTATGACAATAGGTCAAAAACCAACTGTCAAAAACATCAAAACCTAATGTCAATCACATGATTTATTAAACAGGAAGTCCCGCCTATACAGGAAGTCCCGCCTATACAGGAAGTCCCGCCTACACCGGAAGTCCCGCCTACACCGGAAGCCCCCCCCCCCCTATACCGGAAGCCCCGCCCACCTGTCAATCAATCAAATTTTGACATTTGGTGCAGTATATTAACTACTTTATTGGATTAATATTAAAGGGCATTCAGAGAAACATCCAGTCAAGGAAATTCTAAAAGAGTGCTGGGAATATGGAAATGATAATATCAATAGTTTTGGCTGGATAGCAAATAAAGAGGCTATTAATATGGGTATTAATGAAATACTAGTTAGTCCCTCTATTGTAATGACAAATATTCCCCCTTGGCTGCTACCTTTACCTCAAGTCGATTTTTATATTCAGCATAAAATGAAAAATGAAAAGTCTATACCGAAGGAAGTTGTTGTTCAGCAGTATTTGGATCAAGCATACTCCTCAATGCTCCATATATACACCGATGGGTCAAAGGATCCTACATCAGGACATACAGCTGCAGCGGTATATATTCAGAAATTCCAAGTTGAAATTCAGAAAAGAACAAATAATTTTGCTTCTGTTTTTACTACAGAACTGATAGCAATTTTATTGGCAATTCATTGGGTGGAGGAAGTTAAGCCGATAAGGGCAGTTATTTGTTCAGACTCTCTGTCAGCTTTAAATAGTTTAGTAAGTGGACAGTCAACAACAAGACAAGAATTAATATATGAGATACTTATAAATCTATTTAGAATACAGAAAATGGGTATAGTCTTAGTGTTCATATGGGTACCTGCACATGTGGGAGTACAAGGTAATGAAATGGTTGACAAATTGGCCAAACAGGCATTACAGCATAGGAATGTTGATTTGCAAATTCCACTTAGTAAAGTAGAAATAAAAGAAATAATTAAAGAACACATTAATAAAAAGTGGCAAGTAAGGTGGGACAGGGAAAAGAAGGGTAGACATCTATATAAAATTCAAAAACAAGTTGGTAAAGGGAGAGAAAGTTTTAATAGCAGGAAAGAAGACAATTATTTCAAGACTCCGTATAGGACATTCTGGGTTAAATCATTCATTGTTTACAATAGGGAAACATCAAACTGGATTATGTACATCATGTAGTGAAGCAGAGACAATTGAGCATGTACTTTTACATTGTGTAGGATTTGTAACGGAAAGAGAAGTGTTTTTTAAGAAATTAAAAGATACAGGTTTAGTCAATTTATCAAATATTTTAAGTTGTGCCTCAGGACAATCAAATATACAGAGAGAAATGCTTAGGTATCTAAGGATAACAGGATTGGATAGGAGAATTTAAATCACATTTTTTATTTAATCTTTTTTTATTTTTTTTATTATTATTATTTTATTATTATTATTGTTTTTTTAATTATTATTATTATTATTATTTTTTTAATTATTAATTATTTTTATTTATTTATTTTTTCTCCGCATTGATGCTTCACACTCCAGTCCAGTTGGTGGCGGTAATACACCATAAGTTGGCTTGTCAACCGCCATTAAACCCTACAAGAAGAAGAAGAAGAAGAAGAAGAAGAAGAAGTGCGGCGCGTTGTGTGTATTTTGGCGCACTTTCTACCAGAGAAGAAAGGTTACTTTTTGGTAGTGATGGGCAGACCGAGGCTTCGTGAAGCAATGAAGCAGTTGAAGCAAATGTTCCATATTGTTTCGAAGCTTCGAATCAATCTGACACCCGTCTCTACGGCGCCATCTAGCGGTCACTTGCATGTATTGCCTTGACAATGATCCATGTAAAAAAAAATATTTTTTAACATCTGTCTGACAACTACATGGTCTTGGTTTTGTAACCTGTAGCCTCGTCATTGTAAAGAACTATATGTTTTGTTTTTTTGTTATACAAAATGAACATTAATAAAATAAATAAAGCCACAATGTGTCACATTTGTTACAAAACTTCTTTATTCAAAAATATGAATTGCTCTGCTGTTGAAGGACTCAGCCGACTTCTTTTTTTACATATAATTTCTCCAGCCTTTGAAAAAATCCTCTCACAAGGGACACTTGTTGCTGGCATGCACAAATATTTTTTTGCAAGTTCACACAAATGAGGGAAAATTACTGCTCTCTCTTTCCAATAAATTAATGGATCATGCGTTCTGGGCAAAAACGCATCTTTCAGGTATTTTTTCACTTCTACAGTTGCATCAGCTGTAGTGCTGTGTGTCGTCTGGGTTTCACGGATACGACTATCAAACAGTTCTCATAAACTGTCCTGGGTTTCTGCTGGTGTTGTTGATGATGATGATGATGATGATGGTCCTGATGTTGACATTTGTGGCTCTGAATGAAAATTAAAACAACAATTAGTTTACAAAGCATAAACTGACAGCATATATGAAGTATAATGTTCATAATTATTCAGATGAACCATCTCCATAAAGTTAGATGAAGACTGAGACTGCTCACCAGGAGTTGCTGTGTTTGAACGCATCAATGAAGCGCACTCCAGTGTGAGGTTTTTTTCAGCTTCCTGGGCGTTGGTACAATTCCCAAAAGCCACATTTTTGAACCTTGGGTCCAGCAGTGTCAGTAGCAGGCCTAGGTACAGGGGGAATGTTACCATCCTCTGCACCCTCCAAAATGGCAGGATGAGTGCTCCTCAAATGGCGCATCATGGATGATGTATTGTTGCAGAAGGCTAGCTGCCTATCACAATACACACATCTCACTTTATTTGGTGCTTCCAAATGGAAATGCTCCCACACCACAGATGTACGGCATCTCTTAAGTGGAGCCTCCATTTTTATCTATTCTATTAATATATCTATCTATATATCACCTATGAATCTATATCTATATAATTCTATATATTTAACTTATGCTGTGCTATCTATCTGTCACTATCTAACTTAGTCTATATGAATGTGTCACTATATCTATCCTAACTATACGTCACTGTCTATACCTATCAGTCAATATATCTCATTTAAATCTAGCCTAAATATAACTAACCAAAGCGCACTATAAATCTCACTGCTATCACAAAATCACTGCTATCACAAAATCACTGCTATCACAAAATCTCCTCTCACAAAAACCCACGAGGTGAAGATGGATTTACTTCACTTTTAAACTGTGGTGAAATAGGTTCATACAGATGTGTGACTGTGTGGTTTGTTCCCGCCCCCTTTAATCAACGCAGTTTCGGCAGGCGCCACCTGATGAAACACTTCGAAGCTTCATTTAGCCATAGTCACGTGACATTGGTGTTTCGAATCACAGTTCGGAGCAGTGTTTCGAAACATCTGCGCTTCGGGATCTCGGCAACGCCCCGAAACGTCTGTTTCGCGTCAGCCATCCCTACTTTTTGGCACTCACTGTGCATATGTTTAAAAAGTTTCTTTCTAATGCTTAGCTCCTGGCTGATGAAGGGCACAAGGTACTGTTTGAATTTTATTCTGTGTAGTAAACTTTGAAGTGTTTATATTTTCTATCTGTAATGTTAAGTGGGCGGTTTTTCTCTAAATTGAGATTTCAGTTGTCAGTTGTACCAAAATTAATTCATTGTTAGCTCAGGTGTTTCATTTAGTTCGTATTTGCACTCTAAAGGGAGATTGTTGTAACTAAAGCAATTCATATAGGTCATTCAGGCACTTTGCAAGTTTTTCAATTGTGCATTAATGATGGCTACTGTCAATGTTAAAATAATTTGTTATTCAGGCTTACTACAGAACAGTAATGCTAAGTTATTACATTAGCCTGTATATTAAAATATGCTTTATTGTCACACTATTTATGGTGTAAGCCATCTAGATTGCAAATGTGTATTTATTAGTTTATAGGTTTATGGACATTTGTATACAATTTGCGCAGATGTCTAATGTGTCTGTTTGTTTGATTCAGCTCTTATGGTGTTTTTTGGAAATTAAACCCTTTACAAACATCAGTTCCTGAGAGTAATTGCATCTGTTCAGCCGGGAATGCTACAGCTATGGTGTTTTAACTATTTGCATGTGTTTTTTTTTTTCAGTTGCAGCGCTTTGAGCTCTCTCGGCCACCGTACTCCCGGCATCCGAGCCACTGAAGACACCATGGATGAAATTTTAATTTTGAAGGAAATTTGCCAAAAAATGTCGATAAAATGCTATATATTTGCACCAATCATTTTACGCACAGCAGTAAAATGCTGGATTTGCTAGTCAATGAGTTGAATCAACGTAACTCCACAATAACTAATGTTACATAAATGTATCCACTAACCCTGCCAACACACCCATGTGGGGCCAAAAGGGTTTGCACATTGGCTTCTCAACTGGGACCCAGCTAAATTAATATTTCCTAAACAAATTTCCTATACATTTCAGTTTAGTTTTAGTTTCATTAAAGGTTTTGTTAATTTTAGTTTAGTTTTTATTTTGTGAACACATTTCTAATTAGTTTAATATTAACAGAGTTAACAGATATTAACAGAGTTAACAGAACACTTCCAGATATATTTTCAGCAAAGTTTATTGTTTGCAGTTTACAGTTAACTCTTGTGCAAACCTCTTAATAATACAAATAAAATAATTGTTTGAGATTTAACAAAGAACCAAACTGTCACAAGCGGTTGAAATGAAGGATGAGTGGGAGGATCTAAGTGCGGCAGTTAAAGGTTTGATTAATAAAAGACCTAGAAACAAAACACTTTTGACTAGAGTGCTTGGTAGACTCTCCCCTGTGAAGGCCTCCTTCCCTTCCCTTTCACTCTGTAAAGATAAAAACATTATTAAAATGTTTCCCGTTCACATGGATCTGTGGAAACAACTAAAAACACGGTATTATGCATGCCAGAAAAGTAATTTGGCTACCTTGTGATTTACCCTACGTAGACAGCATTTTAGCCAAAATGCTGTTTACATAGGGCAAATCACAAAGTATAGTATAGTTGTGTCATTGCAGGGGCGTGGCATGAGGGGAAAACAATCCTGTTTGTTTTGATGAGCAAGATGCTGGCATAGATAATATTGCCTTATTTTTCTCTAATATTTGTTATGATTATGATTGATTCTTTTCAGCATGATCCGTATTTTTTCTGTGACAAACGGCATTACGTAAACACTTAAGAACCTTTCTCACACTGTGTTTCTACAAACTGTTGAAACTTTGTATCTATGTCAGCTTGTCATATTTTCTCCTTATTAGGATGAATAGTTTTGTTGTTTTCCTCACTTTGGATTTCTGAATTTGCTTTGGATAAATTGTCTGCTATATGATTATGTAAATTACTAGACTTGGTAGGCAATATGAAAGCTTACTATCTGTACTACCCTCTTTATTTTTTGTCCACCACATTAATGCGTGGGTTATTTGTTAATTAACTAAAATCATCTGATTAATACATGAAAATTATAAAACTAGGTTACCTAATCTGCCCTTTTTGTTCGTAAATGTGAACGCCCAACAGGCTATGTAACGTAGTGTTCCACTGAAGGCACGTTGAAGTGAGAACCCAAGTGCAGTTTATTTACATACATGAAAAGATACAAAACAGGGGTCCATTCTTCGTACCTCGCTTAATACATCTGAGATGATTTGATGGATCCCAGATCTTTTAATCGTGATAACTGATGTCTGGCTAATTTGGTTCTTCAAACGAATTTGCGGATTGGATTTAAATATCTGGATTAAATTATCTAAGATCACTGCGCGTTCTTGTTTTCCCTGAAGAGGGCAGATTCATCGATACTCGAAACCATGATCAGCAATGCAGCGATTGGCTGGCGTCAAGAGAGCAACGTAATGACATCATATAATTAAAAAAGCCACCTGGCAAAAAAACTTGGCAAATTACACAAAAAAAACCCCACGAATATCTGGACCTTTATAAGGAAACAGCTAAACGACCAAGCCAACATAAAAGTTATAATAGATCAATGATAAATGTTTTTTTTACATGATTACCAATTATTTATATTCACGGTTTTATACAGTATTTGTACACCCTTTACATTTTTATTTCAATGTTGTAATTCAATGTTGTAATTCAATTTGAAGCAGATTTGTAACGTGACAGTATTAAAGTTTCTTAAGGGTCAAGATCAAATTCTCTGCATCTCCTGCGCTGCATCAAGCCATCCCATAATATCCGTCATCACTTAAATTAATGCACGCCTCAGATTAACTGTACAACATGTGTGCAAACCTCCAATAAAATGATAAAGTAATTATTCCATCACAAATAAATCGCTCAATCAAGTGGCTGTGTCTATAGTATTATACACAACATTATAATATTATATACATTCTCATATACATATACAATTTAAAATTTTTATATTATTATTATTTAAAATGATTATTATTACCCCTGGTTCAGTAATGAACTCTTGTAATAAAGTAGCAGTGGCTGGGACAGATTTTAAGTATCACCTCAAGATGCAATCTAATCCTGTTTACATGAAATAAGCCTGCTCGCGAGCAGGTTTAATCTTACGGACATGTTGCTATGAGAAAGTATAAGTATATAATTATATTTGGCCCGCGAGACAATACCAAATTACTATTAGAGCTGGCCCGCCGGTATTATACAGCACATTCACCACTAATACTACGAATCCCATAATGCTCTGCTGTTTTCGCGCGCCAATCAGGACAGGACCCAGAAACGCTCTCTCCTCTGTGACAGTAGTCATAGCATCATAGACGCTACAACTGTCAGCGAGCTAACCCTTCCCAAAAATGGCGAAAAGAAAGGCAGAAAACAGCAGCTTTCTGGACAAGTGGGAGGCAGAATATCTGTTTACATATGTAAAAGACAAACCTGTTTGTCTTGTTTGTGGAGTCAACGTGGCTGTAAGGAGTACAACATTAGACGACACTATGAAACGAAACACCATGACAAATACAAGGACCTGGACATGACTCAAAGGAGCCAGAAAGTAGAGGAGATGAAAAGAAGTTTGGTTTCACAACAGAATATGTTTTAAAAAAGCCACATCACAAAGCGAGGCTGCTGTAAAGGCTAGTTATATAGTGGCAGCAGAGATCGCAAAATCAGCCCGGCCCTTTAATGAGGGAGAGTTCATGAAAAAGTGCATGATGAAGGTTTGTGACCTCGTATGCCCAGAGAAAAAACAAGCATTTTCAAACGTGAGCCTGAGCAGGAACACAGTAGCTGATCGCACATGTGATCTTGCCACCAATCTGTATGACCAGCTGATGGAAAAGGGAAAAGATTTTGTTGCGTTCTCCCTCGCTGTGGATGAGAGCTGCGACGCATCTGATACTGCTCAGCTGTCAGTCTTCATCCGTGGAGTGGACTCAAATCTGTGTGTTACGGAGGAGCTATTGGGATTCAAATCAATGCATGGCACAACCACAGGAAAGGAAATCTTTGAGGAGGTTTCCAAATGTGTAACTGAAATAAAGCTGCCGTGGGATAAACTCGTTGGATTAACGACAGATGGTGCGCCAGCGATGTGCGGTAAAAAGAGTGGACTGGTGGGCATGGTTCGGGAGAAGATGCGGGAAGAGAACTGTGCAGGTGAGCTAACTGTTTACCACTGCATCATACATCAGGAAGCACTGTGTGCCAAAGCCCTAAAGATGGAACATGTTATGACCACAGTAACACAGGTAGTTAACTTTATAAGAGCCAAAGGTCTAAATCACCGCCAGTTTAAATCTTTTCTGGAGGAGTGTGGAGGAAAAGTACTGAACAGATGTTTCGAGCTGCGTGAGGAAATATGTAAATTCCTGGAAACCAAAGGGAAGGATACAGCAGAGCTCCGGGAGCAAAAGTTCCTGTGTGAGCTGGCCTTTCTCTGTGACATCTCGAGCCATTTCGATGCGCTGAACCTGCAGCTTCAGGGGTGGGGGCGCATCATCACAGACATGTACGCTGCAGCGAGGGCCTTCAAAACTAAACTGTGCCTGTGGGAGAATCAGATGCTGCATTGCCATTTTCCCTGCTGCCAATCCATAAAAGCGCAGATCTCTACCACCGTGTTCCCATGCGCACAGTTTGCTGAAAAACTCAGTGTTCTCGCCGCTGAGTTTAGCCGGCGATTTGCCGACTTCGATGCCCAGAAATGCAAGTTTGAACTGCTTAGTAATCCCTTCGCAGTTGATGTGGAAAATGCACCAACCAACATCCAAATGGAGCTGATTGAACTCCAGTGCAATGACACGCTGAAGTCAAAGTATGATGCTGTGGGCGCCGCACAGTTTCCACGGTTCATCCCTGACACAATGCCTCAGCTCCGCACCCAAGCTGCTCAGATGCTCTCCATGTTCGGCAGCACTTATCTATGCGAACAACTTTTCTCCTCGATGAAGATGACCAAAACAACTCACAGGAGACGTCTGACTGATGAACATCTTCGCTCGATACTGAGGATTTCTTCAGCTCAGAGCTTGAGCCCAGACATTGATGAACTAGCATCCAAGAAGAGATGCCAGGTATCTGGCTTGGGCACATCAGATTAGACCAGTGTGCAATAATTAACGTTTTCTTTATGCACTTTTTCTTGCTATAAGGCATGGGCTTGAATGGTTGATTGATTTATTATCATTTTATTTGTAAAAATTATTAGCCAGTGGAAAAAGTTTATTTTGGTATCTAAATCAGAAGGCTGCAAATAGAAAAGAGGCATACAATTTTTATTTAAATTTTATTTATTTAATAAATGAATGCCATTGATGTGTTTTTTCATTTGAAATTCGATTTTGCATGTCTCCACTTTTAAAGGGTTAGTTCACCCAAAAATGAAAATTCTGTCATTAATTACTCACCCTCATGTCGTTGGACACCCGTAAGACATTCGTTCATCTTCGGAACACAAATGAAGATATTTTTGTTGAAAGCTGAGGCTGAGAAAGGCTTCAGGCAGGCCTCCATAGGGATTCAGTACTTTTGCACTCACAAGACCCATAAAAGGCACTAAAAACGTCATTACAAAGTCCATCTCACTACAGTGGCTCTACAATAATTGTACAAAGTGACGACTAGTTTTTGTGCGCAAAAAAAAAATTCTAAATAACGACTTTATTCAACACAAACTTTGGCATCTGCCGTGGACTCACGAAGCACCACGACGCATGCGCGAGAAAATGACGCAGATCCGGCGTTCGGACACATAACCCAGAAGCGAGGAGGAGATTTGTTTACAAGCAGAGGAAGACGCGCCGTATCTAAGCTGTTGAATTCTACATTGATCGTGTTTTAGGTCTCGGCGTAGTGCTCAAAATGGAACTAAAGTGCACATTTCATGGATTCCCGAACGCCGGCGCTACGTAATATTCTCGCGCATGCGTCATGGAGTTCACAGCAGAGGCCAAAGTTTGTGTTGAATAAAGTCGTTATTTTGATTTTTTTTGCGCACAAAAACTAGTCGTCGCTTTGTACAATTATTGTAGAGCCACTGTAGTGAGATGGACTTTGTAATGACGTTTTTAGTACCTTTTATGGGTCTTGTGAGTGCAAAAGTACTGAATCCCTATGGAGGCCTATCTGAGGCCTTTCTCAGCCTCAGCTTTCAACAAAAATATCTTCATTTGTGTTCCGAAGATGAACAAATGTCTTACGGGTGTCCAACGACACGAGGGTGAGTAATTAATGACATAATTTTCATTTTTGGGTGAACTAACCCTTTAAATTATATATTGTATGGTAATAAGCGATGCTTGTTCCATATTCAATGTTAAAGCAAAACTTGTTTGGGTCCATAATAAAAGGTTAATTTGTTCAATGTTGGCCCGTGACTTTGTTCAGGTTTTACATTTTGGCCCACTGGGTATTTGAGTTTGACACCCCTGGCCTAGAAGAACTCGATGTTGCAACAGAAACTATTGACTCTCTCTTTTCCAGCACTTTAGACATAGTTGCTCACCTGCCCTTAAAGAAGATTAAAGAAAATAGTCCAACGCCGTGGTACAACGAGCACACTCGGGCCCTTAAAAAAGCAGCCAGAAAAATAGAGCGCAGCTGGAAGAATACAAAACTAGAGGTTTTTCGTAATGCGTGGAAAGAGAGCATGATCGCATACAGAAAGACAATAAAAAACGCTAGATCTACTTATTTCTCGACTCTCTTAGAATAAAACAAACACAACCCTAGGTATTTATTCGATAGAGTAGCTAAATTAACCAAAAATAAAGCTTCAACTTCTGATGCTTGTAAACAGCACAGCAGTAATGACTTTATGAACTTCTTTACATGTAAGATTGATAATATTAGGAAGAGAATTTTAACCATGCAGCCGTCTACTACAGTATCACATCAGACAGAGCATTGTAGTGTCACTGAGGAAAAATTACACTCATTCACTGCTATAGGAGAAGAAGAATTGGCTCAAGAAGAGGTCATAGATCCTCTTCTTGATATCATTAATTCATCTTTGTCATTAGGATATGTACCGAAACTTTTAAGTTGGCTATTATTAAACCACTTATTAAAAAAACGCAACTTGATCCTACAGAATTAGTCAACTACAGGCCAATCTCAAATCTACCTTTTCTGTCAAAAACACTTGAAAAGGCATTGTCTTCACAATTATGCTTTTTAGAAAGAAATGGTATCTGTGAGGATTTCAGACCGTATCATAGTACTGAGACTGCTCTCATCAGAGTTACAAATGATTTGCTCTTATCATCCGATCGTGGTTGTATCTCTCTATTAGTGTTACTCGATCTTAGTGCAGCATTTGATACTATCGACCACAACATTCTTTTGAATAGACTCGAAAATTATGTAGGCATTAGTGGAACTGCATTGGCATGGTTTAAATCATACCTATCTGACTGTTATCAGTTTGTAGCAGTCAGTCCTTCCAGAAAAATGTGGCAAAAATCCTTGATTATGTGGCACGTTTTCTTAAAAAATGCGATGGAAAATGCGGGATATTTATGCAATTTTATGCGATTAAACTTGCAAAAACTGCGGTTTGATGAAAAAGATAATATTTTTGATAATATTTTTAATTGAATATTTAAGTTCTCATCTTGTATTGCATTGAAGACCTTAATAAACACATGGCTCAATTTGGACTGATTTCAAAACAATGCATCATGAAGCTTCGAAGTGTTATGAATCAGTGAGTCGATTCATGATTCGGATCACGTGTCAAACTGCTGAAATACGTGACTTTGGCGATCCGAACCACTGAATCTTAGCACACCAGGAAACTGCTTTGGGTGGTCTTTTGCTGTTATTTTTGTTGGCAAATGGAAATTTGCGTGCTTCATCATGGTTTCACCGTTATCTATGGTTTCAACATGGGGTTTGCAGCTTTTCGATGACGTTCACGTCAGATAATTACGTCACTTCAAAACTTCCCCATGGCAATAGGGGGAAATGGCGGCTCTTGTGTGAAGTAAACAAACATTTTTCAACTTTCTGCTAATATATATTACTTTTTTGCAACGAAAATGCGGGGATTATGAAATCATGCTAGCCTTGCTAGCGAGGGTCGCATTTGTGCTATGCGATCGCATAATCGCGTTTTTCTGGAGGGACTGAGCAGTA
Source organism: Romanogobio albipinnatus (assembly GCA_023566225.1). Classification (NCBI taxonomy): domain Eukaryota; kingdom Metazoa; phylum Chordata; class Actinopteri; order Cypriniformes; family Gobionidae; genus Romanogobio; species Romanogobio albipinnatus. The sequence continues at coordinate 26,667,436 of CM042256.1, read as the reverse complement.
AACGAAGAGATGTCATACCGATCACCTGTTCAGTATGGAGTACCGCAAGGCTCAGTGCTAGGACCGTTGCTTTTCACCCTGTACATGCTACCACTGGGAGATATCATTAGAAAGCATGGCGTTAGCTTTCATTGTTATGGTGACGATACTCAACTCTATATTTCTTCATGCCCTGACGAAACTTACCAATTTACAAGATTAACAGAATGCATAGCTGATATAAAAAATTCGATGACTAGAAATTTCCTGCAACTAAATTCAGAAAAAAAATTATAATAATAATTATTGGACAAAAAAGCTCCACAAGTAGTAACCTAGAATACTGTCTAACACTTGATGGCTACTCTGTCAAGTCCTTGTCGTTAGTTAGTAACCTGGTTGTGCTCTTTGATACCAATCTCTCATTTGAAAGCCACGTTTCTAGCATTTGTAAAACTGCATTCTACCATCTTAAAAAAATTGCTAAATTACGGCACATGCTCTCAATGCAAAATGCTGAACAGTAGTTGCCATGCCAGTATTATTGTAATGCTCTACTTGGTGGTTGCCCTGCTCGCTTAATAAACAAACTCCAGCTGGTCCAAAACGCAGCAGCTTGAGATCTTACAAGAACCAAGAAGTATGACCATATTAGCCTGGTTCTGTCAACACTGCACTGACTCCCTATTAAACATCGCATACATTTTAAAATCTTGCTTATTACTTACAAAGCACTAAATGGTTTAGCTCCTCAGTACTTGAGCGAGCTCTTAACATATAATACTCCATCACGTCTACTGCGGTCTAAAAATTCGAAAAATATCGAAATCAACTGCAGGTGGTCGATCCTTTTCCTATTCCTATTTAGCACCTAAACTCTGGAACAGTCTTCCTAGCACTGTTCGGGAAGCAGACACACTCTGTCAGTTTAAATCTAGACTAAAAACACATCTTTTTTCTGTGGCATACACACAAAACACTTTTTCAATTAAATGATTGTTAGGCTGCATTAACTAGGTCAGCCGGAACCGGGAACAATTCCCATAATACCTGATGTACCCATTACATCATCAGAAGAAAGGCATTTACTCTAATGTTAGTCTCTCTGTTTTATCCCGAGGTTTACTGCAGTCAGCCAGATCCGGGCCGTATCCAGATCAGATGGATACAATTTACTAACAGTTTAATCAATATATCATCCTCAATAAACCCATCTCCGACATATGTCATCCTCAATATATCCTCCACCCTCAATACTACGACTGAGGTGAGACCCTTGAGCAAGGCACCGAATCCCCAACTGCTCCCCGGGCGCCGCAGCAATATGGCTGCCCACTTCTCTGGGTGTGTGTTCACGGTGTGTGTGTTCATTACTGTGTGTGTGCACTTGGATGGGTTAAATGCAGAGCACAAATTCCAAGTATGGGTCACCATATTTGGCCACACATCACTTCACTTCAATAAACCCGTCTCCGGCGTTTTGCCTCCGATCTTTTTAATATTCCAATCTAATATGACCCCTGACCTGTGAAGTTGCCAGAATAATAATCATACGCTGTTTGTTAATTGGCCAGAGGAGAACTGGCACCCGACTGAGCCTGGTTTCTCCCAAGGTTTATCCATTAGGCCACTTGATTGAGTTTTGGTTTCCTTGCCACTGTCGCCTTTGGCTTGGCTTGCTCATTTGGGGACAAAATATCTAAATAACTAAATATCCAAATAAATCTAATTAGTAAACTAAATTAACCATATAAACTAAATTACTGATCTGCCCACATTGTCACTGTATGATAATTGAACTGAGCTGATGAAATAACCGTTTTCTCCGGAGCGGCTGTACGGCCAAATAAAATTCTGTTGTATTATTTTCCTGTTTAAGTCAAGTCAAGTCAACTTTATTTATATAGCGCTTTTAACAATGTAGATTGTTCCAAAGCAGCTTTACAGTGTTAAACAGGAAAATAATGCAGCATAATTTTATTAAGCTGTATAGTCATTTGATGTCATCAGTTTAAATTTCCATACGGTGACAGTGTGGGCTTTAGATCAATAATTAGATCAGTAATATATGGTTCATTATTATATGGTTCATTTAGTTTATTAGTTAGATTTATTTTGATGTTTAGTTGAAAAAAATGTTAGTGTCCCCAACTGAGCACGCCAAGCCAGAGGCAACAGTGGCAAGGAAACCAAAACCCCATTAGGTGACCTAATGGAGAAAAATAAACCTTGGGAGAAACCAGGCTCAGTCGGGGTGCCAGTTCTCCTCTGGCCAATTAACAAACAGCGTATTATTATTATTCTGGCAGCTTTACAGGTCAGAGGTCATAATAGATCGGAATATTCAAAGGACCGGAGGCAACACGCTGGAGATGGGTTTATTGTGGATGACATATCGATTTAAGTATTTATTTAATTGTAATATTTGAACAAACGGAGTCAACACGCTGAAGACGGGTTTATTGCGGATGACATATCGATTTAAGTATTTATTTAATTGTAGTATTTGAACAAACGGAGTCAACACGCTGAAGACGGGTTTATTGCGGATGACATATCGATTTAAGTATTATTTAATTGTAATATTCGAACAATCGGACTCATCACACTGGAGACAGGTTTATTAAGATGCCGTGTCGATGAGGCAGTTGCAGGGGGAGACTAATTGACACGGTCTCTGCGGACACTTCGGGGTCCTGTGTTGGTCTTCTCTGGGCGCAGGTCTATCATCTGATCTGGATATGGCCTGAATCCGGCTGACTGCAGTAAACCTCGGGATAAAACAGAGAGACTATCATTAGCGTAGATGCCATTCTTCTGATGATGTAACGAGTATATCAGGTGTTATGGGAAGTGTTCTCGGTTCCGGCTGACCTAGTTAATGCAGCCTAACAATAATTTCAAAGAAAAAGTGTTTTATGTGTATGCCACAGAAAAGAGATGTGTTTTTAGTCTAGATTTAAACTGACAGAGTGTGTCTGCTTCCCGAACAATGTTAGGAAGACTGTTCCAGAGTTTAGGAGCTAAATAGGAAAAGGATCGACCGCCTGCAGTTGATTTGGATATTCTCAGTATGATCAACTGGCCAGAATTTTGAGACCGCAGTAGACGTGATGGAGTATAATATGTTAAGAGCTCGCTCAAGTATTGGGGAGCTAAACCATTTAGTGCTTTGTAAGTAATAAGCAAGATTTTAAAATGTATGCGATGTTTAATAGGTAGCCAGTGCAATGTTGACAGAACTGGGCTAATATGGTCATACTTCCTGGTTCTAGTAAGAACTCGAGCTGCTGCGTTTTGGACCAGCTGGAGTTTATTTATTAAGCGAGCAGGGCAACCACCCAGTAGAGCATTACAATAATCTAGCCTTGAGGTCATGAACGCATGAACTAACTGTTCAGCATTTTGCATTGAGAGCATGTGCCGTAATTTAGATATATTTTTAAGATGGTAGAATGCAGATTTACAGATGCTCGAAACGTGGCTTTCAAACGAAAGATTGGTATCAAAGAGCACACCCAGGTTCCTCACTGACGACGAAGACTTGACAGAACAGCCATCAAGTGTTAGACAGTATTCTAGGTTACTACTTGTGGAGCTTTTTTGTCCAATAATTAAAAAATAATTTTTTTCTGAATTGAGTTGCAGGAAATTACAGGTCATCCAATGTTTTATATCAGCTATGCATTCCGTTAATCTTGTGAATTGGTACGTTTCTTCAGGGCGTGAAGAAATATAGAGCTGAGTATCGTCAGCATAACAATGAAAACTAATGCCATGCTTCCTAATAATATCTCCCAGTGGTAGCATGTACAGAGTGAAGAGCAGCGGTCCTAGCACTGAGCCTTGCGGTACTCCATACTGAACTTTTGATCGGTGTGACATCTCTTCATTTACTGCTACAAACTGATAACGGTCGCATAGGTATGATTTAAACCATGATAAAGCAATTCCACTAATACCTACATAATTTTCGAGTCTATTCAAAAGAATGTTGTGGTCGATAGTATCGAATGCAGCGCTAAGATCGAGAAACACTAATAGAGAGATACAGCCACGATCGGATGATAAGAGTAAATCATTTGTAACTCTGATGAGAGCAGTCTCAGTGCTATGATACGTTCTAAATCCTGACTGGAAATCCTCACAGATACCATTTCTTTCTAAAAAGGAACATAATTGTGACAGTTTAACACTGTGAAGCTGCTTTGAAACAATCTGCATTGTAAAAAGCGCAATAAATAACATTGATTGACTTGAAGTGAAGTATTTGAAATTCAGACTCCCCAAAGGTTTCACAACACAAGAAAATATTAAAGGTGCACGGTGTAAATTTTAGCGGCATAGCGATGAGGTTGTGAATTGCAACTGCTCATCCCTACCTTTTGAAGCCCATAGAGAACGGTGGTCGACACAGGACAAATATGTCACCGTCTGAGACGGCAGAGAGTAGCTAGCACTCTGTAGAACAATTTTCTCTGTAGAGCGTTTAGGGCTGTATAAACATGACAGCGCAAAATGGCGACTTTACCGTAAGGGGACCCGCGGTGTATGTAGATAGAAATAACAGTTCATTATGTAAGGTCTTTATACACCACTGAAAACATAGTTATGTAAATGATATTGCGTTTCTGTCAATAGATCCTCATAAATACTACACACTGCACCTTTTAAATGAACAATATGTTTTTAGTTTTAAATGGTAGGAAGAAATTATTGACATGCAAAAACAGAAAGGTTCAACAAACATGTTTGAAATTGTTGAATAAAGTTGGTATTTGTTTGTTTTTTGCGCACAAAATGTATTCTCGTCACTTCATAAAATTAAGGTTGAACCACTGTAGTCACATGGACTATTTTACATTTACATTTACATTTACATTTAGTCATTTAGCAGACACTTTTATCCAAAGCGACTTACAAATGAGAGCAATAGAAGCAACTAGAACAGTCAAAGGCTACAGTATGCAAGTGCTGTAACAAGTCTCAGTTAATCTAACACAGAACACAGGACAATTTTTTTTTTATTTTTTTTTTTTAAATAAATTAGACAGACAAAAAATGAATAGAATGAATAGAATGTTAAGTGCTATTCTTGATTGGTCAGGTGCTGCTGGAAAAGACGTGTCTTTAGCTGTTTTTTGAAAATGGCTACAGACTCGGCTGCTCGAATTGAGATAGGTAGGTCATTCCACCAGGTGGGGGCCGTCCAGGAAAAGGTCCGTGAGAGTGATTTCATGCCTCTTTGGTATGGCACCACAAGGCGTCGTTCACTGGCAGAACGTAAGCTCCTGGAGGGTGTGTAAGTCTGAACAAGCGAGTTTAGGTACATTGGTGCAGAGCCAATGGTTGCTTTGTAGGCGAGCACCAGTGTCTTGAATTTGATGCGAGCGGCTATTGGCAGCCAGTGGAGATTGATGAAGAGAGGCGTGACGTGCGCTCTCTTCGGCTCGTTAAAGATCACCCTCGCCGCTGCATTCTGGATCAGCTGCAAGGGTTTGATAGTGCATGCCGGAAGGCCTGCTAGAAGAGCATTACAGTAGTCCAGTCTGGAGAGAACAAGAGCTTGGACCAAGAGTTGAGTGGCCTGCTCTGATAGGAAGGGTCTAATCTTCCTGATGTTATATAATGCAAATCTGCAGGACCGGGTTGTTGCAGTGATGTGGTCAGTGAATTTTAGCTGATCATCAATCACAACTCCAAGGTTCCTGGCTGTCCTGGACGGAGTTATGGTTGATGATCCTAGCTGAATGGAGAGATTATGATGAAGTGCTGGGTTGGCTGAGACCACAAGCAGTTCTGTCTTCGCAAGGTTGAGTTGCAGGTGATGCTCCTTCATCCAGGCAGAAATGTCTGTTAGGCAGGCAGCGGTACGAACACCAACCGTGGGATCATCTGGTTGAAATGAGAAGTAGAGTTGAGTGTCGTCGGCATAGCAGTGATAGGAAAAGCCATGTTTCTGAATGGCAGATCCCAGTGATGACATGTAGATGGAGAAGAGAAGTGGTCCAAGCACTGAGCCCTGTGGAACTCCAGTGGCTAGATGATGTGACTTAGACACTTCACCTCTCCATGACACACTGAAGGACCTACCTGAGAGGTAGGACTTGAGCCACTGGAGAGCAGTTCCTGAGATGCCCATCTTCATGAGAGTTGACAAGAGGATCTGGTGGTTAACTGTGTCAAAAGCAGCAGACAAATCTAGTAAGATAAGTACTGTGGATTTGGAAGCCGCTCTTGCCTGTCTCAGTGCCTCCGTAACCGAGAGTAGGGCAGTCTCAGTTGAGTGGCCGCTTTTGAAGCCTGATTGGTTGATATCCAGGAGGTTGTTCTGTTCAAGAAACGTAGAGAGCTGGTTAAAAACAACTCGCTCGAGTGTCTTTGCAATGAAAGGCAGAAGGGATACCGGTCTGTAGTTTTCTAAAAGTGCTGGGTTCAGAGAGGGTTTCTTAAGCAGTGGGGTTACCCGAGCCTGCTTGAATGCTGTGGGGAAGGTCCCGGTGTGAAGAGAGGTGTTGACAATGTGAGTGAGTGCAGAAGTAACAGAAGAAGAAATGGCCTGAAGGAGGTGAGTGGGGATAGGGTCAAGCGGACAGGTAGTGGGGTGGTTGGAAAGGATGAGTTTGGAGACTTCAGCTTCAGAGAGCAGCGAAAAAGAGGGGAGAGTATGTGTGATGGTTGTTGAGATGTGCGTGTCAGTTTGTGGTGTGGAGAATTGGCTGCTGATGGACTTTTTAACAATGTTTTTACTACCTTTAAAACGTGTTAATTAAATAGCTATCTATGAAAGAGTCAGAGAGCTCTTGGATTTCATCAAAAATATCTTAATTTGTGTTCCGAAGATGAATGAAGGTCCTATGGGTTTGGAACGACATGAGGGTGAGAAATGAATGACAGAATTTTTTGGGTGAACTAACCCTTTAAAATGGGAAAGAGCTTTGAGATTAGCTATGTTTCCATCCACCTATTTTTATGCGCATTTTGGGATATCGCATCAAAAATGCTGAATGGAAACGCCAAGAGGCGCATAAATTCAACTTGCATAAATTCGCATAAACTACGATGGAAACGCATTTACCGAATAATAAATTCCTTTATGCGCATAAAGAAAATCATTTGACTTTTGCGATGTAACCGCATAACCGCATAACTTTGCACAGCATCTGCAGCCTAACGGTAGCCTAGAAATCTAGACGCACCCTAGTGGCAGAAAATGTATTTTGCCGCGAGTGTAGTAGCAACTCTCGGTAGACCTGAGAGCTGGAAAAACCAAACTCTGGTCAGGCCAATCACAGCGTGTGTAGAGTCAGTGGGCAGGCTTAACATAATGACGGCACGTCACAGCAGAGTTGAGGAGGTTCTGCGTGCTACTCGTAAACAAAGAAGCTGACACACAGCGGTCTTTTGAATCGGCTTTGGCCGCGACTCAGGAAGACTTGGAGTTAAGCTTTTCTTTGAGAAAAGAACAAAGAATGGCACTAAAGTCATTCTTAAGAAAAGAAGACGTTTTTCCTTCCGGATACGGCAAAAGTCTATCAACTAACGTTAGCTCGGCTTCACCTTCTTCTTTGCTCTGGTTGGTTGTGGCGCTCATGGCGCTATCCAATTGCATGATGAGGGATTTGAAAGACAACCGTTTATCCCGCCCCTCGGATTGAGCCCTGTCAATGGTGAGTTTCCAGACCCAACATCTTGATCAGGCTATGGAAACGGTGCTTTATTCGCAAATGTTTTATGCTATATTGCATTTTTGCGCATAAATTATATTCGCAACTTTGGATGGAAACATAGCTACTGACTACAAATTTAGACAAGAAATCTGAGGTGCCTATATTTTAACAGACTTCCAAAAGCTGCAGAAAAGAGAAGCAAAGGGATCGCTGCAATCTACAGAAACAACTGGACTCCAGTCAGCGAAACATGGGTTTGCAGTTATCATTTTGTCAATATGTTGAATTTTGGTGTAAACTCATACCTATAGATTGTATTGACAATCCATCATTTAAATATTTACCATTATTCTGCATAATTTGATGTTTTTAAATAAACACTGACAAAAGCTATACACGTTTAAGGGCGTTATAGGATAGGCTATGCATAACATTGATATAACCTAAGTGATCACCCGGTTAGATGTAGCCTATTTATATATTTATATTAAGCGTTCACAGGCAAATTTGCTTCATGTATTTACCCATATTATTTTTTTGTAAATCAGGCACACAAATACGATTCCTGGCTGCATGTCAATATCCATGGATCACTGGATCTTAAACTGATAACAATCATTTGTTTTATTCGCGTTTCCCCTACTAAAGTTATGCAGGGGGGCGGTGCTAAGATGGCGGGTTGAGCAGTCGTGTTTCCTGAAGCTCCTGATAGTTGTTCCCAAAAGTCTGTCTAAAGTGAGTAACTCCAACTGTCTATGTCAAGATGTCAACACAAAAATGTATTAAACCTGCCAAACTGAAATTAGACCCTAAAGGGAAAGACCTGACGCCTAATATTGAAAAGGAAGACGAGGCTAGAGGAATGGAGCACGATTACGTGATGGAGGTTACTGAGCTTAATAAAAGAGAACGTGGTGAGGGCTCTCTTCCTTCAACGCCATGTAAAACTCAGATGGAAAAAAGGGTTAAACCAACAGACGACAAAAAAAAATAACAGAAAAAGAAATCTCCAACGAAACCATTTTGCAGGCAATTTTAAGTCTGGAAAAGAGGGTAGATGAGAAGTTGGCGGATTTGAGTGAGCAAGCAAAGCAGAGCAGCGCCATGATTGCAAGCTTAACGAAGGCGATTCAGTTCAACACGGAAGAGGTGAATGAGTGCAAGAAAAGAGTAAAGGACCTGGAGATACTAAATGAACATTTGCGCAAGGAGAACGGTGATCTTAAGGACAGAGTGAGAGAACAAGAAAGATATAGAATGCGGTGGTGTACCAAAGGCATAGAAAAGAGAAAGACATCAGACCACATGTCATCCAAATACTCAATAAAATTGCACCGGAGATGGATGCAAAGATGGATGAGGCGGTTGACATCGTCCATAGGCTGGGAAGAAGGATGGACAATAAAAACAGGAATGTCATTGTGTTAGGGTTAGGGTTAGGTTCACTCAAAGGCGGGTGAAGGATGAAATCTGGCATCGTACCAAAACTTTGATTCGCCGAGATGCTTCCAAGGGAGGATTTGGAAGACCGACGTAAACTGTGGCCTCAAATTGAACAAGCAAGGAGGGCAGGAAAGGTTGCTTTTTTTTTGCGGTCCACACGGTTTCATAGAAGGACGACGGATTGAAGTTGACGGATGAAGCGATGCGTTTTGAATGGTCAGGTAGTTGGAAACTTTTCAGTGGGGCACTGGAGCTCTATCCAAGGCTACGGAGTTTGCTTTTACTAGTGGGAGTTCAATTTGTGTTTTTACTTACTAGTTCTCTTTTTCTGTGTTTTGTCGGTTCTAAAATGAATGATTAAGGACAAAATTATTTTTGGTTCACTGAATGTTAGGGGCTTAAAGGACATTGTTAAAAGAAAAGCTGTTTTTTTATTTTGTAAAGGGCAAAAAGCTAACTGTGTGTTTCTACAAGAGACTCATTCTTCTGATTCGGAGGCATCTTTCTGGTCTAATCAATGGGGTGACAAGATCCTCTTCAGCCATGGCTCAAATCGTTCTGGAGGAGTGGCTATATTCTTCAATAGATGTCCTGGAGAAGTCATTACTCATAAAGCTGATGAAAATGGACATTGGTTGATGGTGATACTGAAAATTGATGTTTCCCTTTCAAGGGAACTCGCGCTGCGTCAAGCGCTGCGGGAACGCCTCTGCGTTTGCGTCATGAAACACTTGTAAAATCAGTCCAATGGCGTGACGGGACGTCATAGGCGGGTGACGTTATCGACCAGGAAACTATAAAGCACCCCTGAACCAAACAGTGTCAGCTTCTGTGTCTTCACAAGCGCTCCATGTGAAATCGTTTGTCCTATATAACAAAGTGTGTGTGTGTCTCTCAAAAGCAAAAATGGCGAAACAACAGTTCAGACAGTGTGTTTCTCCCTGCCCCCGTTACATCACGGGTGGGGATACACATCTGCTGTGCGTTGTGTGTTTGGGATCGGAGCATGCACAGTCAGCTCTCGAGGGAGCTGGCTGTGAGCATTGTGAACAGCTCCCCATGAGAACTCTCCGATCCCACCGAGCGCTCTTTGAGGAGGGCGCTTCTGCTCGCGTTCCCCAGGGTGCAGGTCCCACTGCTGCCGAGGCACAGCGAAGGCTTATGTCCTGGGGTTCGCAGAAGGATCTAGCGGAGGGGTTAGAGACGGGTGATCCCCTATCTCTGCCTTTACCCGCTAGATCTGACGCTTCAGTGGCCGAGTTAGAAGCACGCTCTGCGGGTTCTTCTGCTCACACTGAAGCGCAGGCTCAGCATCATTCCAGCTCTGAGGAGTTGGATGTGGTGAGCCTGGATTATTTAGATGAGGTTTCGCCACCTCATTCACACGCTAATGAGGAGCTGTTGGAGGTTGTGACTCGCGCTGTTGCCAGGCTGCAAATAGACTGGCCAGCCGAGACACAGGTGGTTCGTCAGCCGAGCAAATTAGACGAACGCTTCCTGCCATCTACATCGCAACCTCCAAAGCGGGGCTTGCCATTTTTTTCTGATCTCCCCTGCTGGCCTCTTCGGCGACTCAGTTAATGCGGTCGTCGAGAGGTTCCAAGAGTCAAAAAAGCAGGCGGCGGCGTTTCAGAGGTTCTTCCCCAGGAAGTCTCATGTCTCTGGGGCTGCTGGGCGGGAGCAGCCCCAGCCGAGTACGTCCTCCTCATATAGAGCGCAACAAAAAGAGAGTGTTGCTACCCACGCTCCCCCACAGAGAGACCAGGGGCCGGGGCAGCGCTCTCAGCCGAGGTCTTCCCGAGGTAGAGTGGATCTGAGGACCGTTCTTATCTCTAGGAAGGCCTCGGCGAAGAAGTCCTGACGCCAGAGGTGTCAGGCTTCTGATGGTGTGCCGAGGCACCCGTCTCCTCTCTGTGCCATCAGGGGGCCGTTCTGCCAACCCTGCCACCTCTGGTGCTTCAGGGCGCAGCGGTTCTCGGCGAGTGCATATCTCCACGTCCGCCCGGAAACGTAGCGGCGCAGGGATGCTCGCTCCCTCCAAGGAAGGTTCAAAGTGGGTCAGTTCGGTTGCTTCCTGCCGGCGCGCCGTTTCAGGACACCGGGCTGCCGACGCAACAAAATCCAGAGGCCAGCCGCGAGAGGCTGGTTCCTTTAGTAGATTTCCTGGCAGCGTGGAAACTTCTGCCAAATATCTCAGAGTGGGTCCTGCGTACTATAGAAAAAGGGTACAGAATACAATTCGGGTCACACCCGACCAAGTTCAACGGGATACTACCCACAGTAGTAAACTCCGAGCAGGCTCTGGTAATGGAACAAGAGGTACAGACTCTTCTGCGAAAAGAGGCTATAAAAAGGGTCCCTCCCCACAGCAGAGAGTCAGGGTTTTACAGCCGGTACTTCATAGTTCCGAAGAAGGATGGAGGACTGCGTCCTATTCTGGATCTGCGGCAGTTAAATCAGGCGGTAAAAAAGCTAAAATTCTAAATGCTTACGCTAAAACAGATCGTGTGTCAGTTCAGGTCCAGGGACTGGTGTGTCACAATAGACCTGAAAAACGCATACTTCCATGTCTCCATCCTTCCTCAACACAGGAAGTTCCTCAGGTTTGCTTTCGGGGGCGAGGCATTCCAATATCGGGTTCTTCCATTCGGCCTAGCATTATCACCCTGCACCTTCACAAAATGCGTGGATGCAGCTTTGGCTCCGCTGAGACTCCAGGGCATTCGCGTGCTGAACTACATCGACGACTGGCTAATCGAGTCGGAACAGCTAGCGGCTCAGCATCGAGATGCTGTGCTCGCTCATATGAAGGTGTTGGGGTTGAGGTTAAACGCAAAGAAAAGTGTGCTATCTCCACAACTGAGTACCACTTTTCAATGCCTACGTGCCTTAGTCATGTGGAAAGATCCTTGGTTCTTGTCCCAGAGCCCCCAGCACCGGACCCTTTGTCGTCGCTTAACGCTAACGACGGATGCATCTCTCACCGGCTGGGGGGCGACCATGAGTGGTCGCTCAGCTCAAGGTCTGTGGAGCGATCATCAGCTCTCCTGGCATATAAACCAGCTGGAGCTGATGGCCGTGTTCCTGGCACTCAGGCACTTTCTCCCAGACCTGAGGGGCCATCATGTGTTGGTTCACTCGGACAACACATCGGTGGTCTCCTATATAAATCGCCAGGGGGGGTTACGCTCGTGCCGGCTTTGGAAGTTGGCTCATCGATTCTTAGTTTGGGCCCAGGGCAAACTGTTATCGCTACTAGCAGTATACATTCCGGGGTACCTGAACATGACAGCAGACTCCCTGTCGAGGCAGGGAGTGGTGCCAGGGAATTGGAGACTCCACCCCGAGGTGGTGGAGCTCCTATGGAGTCGCTTCGGCCAGGCTCAGGTGGATTTGTTTGCGTCTCAAGAGACAACGCACTGTCCCCTGTTTTATTCCCTCACACATCCAGCCCCTCTGGGGTTCGATGCTATGGTGCAGACGTGGCCGAAGCTACATCTGTACGCCTTTCCCCCTCTGGCGTTGCTACCAGGAGTGCTGGAGAGAGTACGCCGGGACGGGGTTCGTCTGTTGCTAATATCCCCGTTCTGGCCAGGCCGAGTATGGCTTTCGGGCATTGTGTCCCCGTGGGAGATTCCCATCAGGAGGGACCTTCTTTCCCAGGCGTCGGGGTCGATTCTGCACCCGAGGCCGGAGTTATGGAAACTTTGGGCCTGGCCCCTGAGGGGATCAGTTCACAGACTCAGGTCTCTCTGCCGAGGTAGTTGAGACCATGTTGCACTCCAGAGCTCCTTCTACGAGGAGGCTGTATGCCCTTAAATGGAGAGTCTTCATCGCATGGTGTTCCAACCATTCTCTGAATACAGTCAACTGCCAAGTCAACTCAATGCTGGATTTCCTGCAAGAAAAGTTATCTTCGGGTTTATCCCCTTCCACCTTGAAGGTATATGTGACAGCAATATCGGCCTATCACATTCATCTAGATCAGTGGTTCTCAAATGGGGGTACGCGTACCCCTGGGGGTACGTGAAGGCACTCCAGGGGGTACGTGAGATTTTAAAATATTCATATATTTAAAAAGTAGCATGCAAAAATCCTTTAAAATAATTTTTTTATAAATATTTCAGGAAAATATAAGTATAAGTTTATAAAATGAATTTTATATTCAGTAGGCTATTCAATTTCATTATCCTAAAAACCCATGAGTCACCCCCATACCAGGATGGTTTGACCCAACCTGTCAAATGCCGCCTGGCATCACCTGTCAATCACTTGGATCAAACATGAAGTCGTGGTTGAAGCGTAGCAGCAATTCTTTTGAAAACACGGAGGGACAAGTGGCAAAGAAGGCCAAACCAGAGCCGTCAAAATTCCGGCTGTATCTTGAAGAATATGTTTTAATTGGATTTACGTCCACAAGTTGCATCCCACCCAAGGCACTGTGTTTTTTCTGTGGGGAGAAATTAGCTAACAGTAGCATGAAGCCAGCACATCTGCAGCGGCATCTTAAGACAAAACATGGATTTCACGTTGGTAAGCCACCTGACTTTTTTAAGAGGAAACTGTCTGAATTCAGATCATCTCAAGACACGATGCTGAAGGCCTCCACAACATCAGCCAAAGCCCTGGAGGCCTCTTATGCAGTGTCTTTGCTCGTAGCTAAAGCCAAGAAGCCATTCACTATCGCTGAAGACCTGCTCCTTCCAGCGGCTGTAGTGCTGGCTGAGACTATGCTGGACAAAAACGCAGCGGAGAAATTAAAGACTGTGCCTTTGTCAAATGACACTATTTGCCGCAGAGTAGATACAATGGGAACAGACATTGTCGAGCAAGTTGTGGGAAAACTTAGCGACTCCTTTTCACTCCAGCTGGATGAATCCACAGATGTCAGCGGAAATGCACAACTTGTTGCTTTTGTGAGGTATGTTGATACTGACGACATTTATGAGCACATACTATTCTGCAAAAGTTTGGAGGGGAAAACAACAGGAGAGGATATATTTAAGGTTGTCAATGCCGCTTTCTGTGAAAGCGGTTTGAGCTGGAAATCCTGCAGCAGCATCTTTACAGACGCGGCAGCATCAATGACAGGCAGCGCGAAAGGACTAATAGCGCGCATTAAAAAAGAAAACCCCGACGTGATGTGGACTCACTGTGTCATACATAGAGAGGCATTGGCGTCCAAGAAAATGAGCCCTGTATTGCATGACGTATTGAACGGCAGCATCAAAGTGATCAACTTCATTAAGTCAAGGCCACTTAATGCACGCCTGTTTCGCCGCCTCTGTGAAAATATGGGAGCAGAACACACACAACTGCTGCTGCACACAGAAGTACGCTGGCTCTCTTGAGGGAGAATACTCAACCGGCTGTTGGAATTAAGATCCGAAGTACACACCTTTCTGATTGAGCACAGATCTCCCCATGCCACCTTGTTCCAGGACACAGACTGGCTTGCAAAGCTGTGCTATCTGGCAGATATATTCAGCAAACTGAACGAACTGAATATGTCTCTGCAGGGCAAGGACACCAGCATTTTAAACCTGTATGACAAGGTGGGTGGTTTCCTGAAGAAAACAGAGCTGTGGAGAATGGCCTGTGAACAGGATGATTTTACCTGCTTTCCTCAGCTGGATGATTTTCTCTCTAGTGAGGATGTGGACAGAGCTCCAGTCAAGTTGGTCATAGTGGGACATTTGACCAAGTTGATTCAGGATTTTCATTCCTACTTTCCTGACATGGAGGAGAAATCTGCACAGCTGGATTGGGTGAGAAACCCATTTCTCTTGTCCGAAGCAAACCGAAGCAAGCTCCCGGTCACCTATCAGGAAAAACTCTTGGAAGTGTCATCTGATCGTGGCCTCCAGATGAAGTTTGCCATGTCCACACTTTCACAGTTTTGGGTGTGTGTGAAGCAGGAGCACCCTGACCTGGGACAGAAAGCTTTGGAGCAGCTACTACCCTTTGCCTCCACATATTTATGTGAGGCCTCCTTCTCTGCAATGACTGTGATCAAAACAAAGCAGAGAAACAGACTGTGCCTGGAGAAGAGCTTGATCACAGCAATTGCCTCCCTGCCACCAAGAATGAAAAAGATCCTCAGTGAAGCACAAGCCCAAGTGTCTCACTAAAAGTGCAAAAACACTCAGTTAAGATGTCAGTCTTCTTTTTGATTCTTAAAAAGATATTTTAAGATGGATATTTTATTTATTTTTTAGCAATTTCTGCTTTTATTTAAAATTAATGTTAATTAATTAATTTAAAATTTTATTTAAGTTAATAATTTATTTTTGAGAACAGATCTTTACTATGATACCAAAAGAGGACACTTTATGTTGATAATTATTTTTAGGTGCACAAATCTTTATTTATTTTAATTAAGTTAATTATTTATTTCTTTTTTTAGTTATATCTTTTTATTTTCAAATAGTTCAATTGAGACCACTACAAATGAGAAGTGTTTTGCACATTTATGGAGTTTTAAATGGTTATATGGTCACTGTTTTCACTACATTAGTTTGAATCACTACATTTTAGTGATGATACATTTTTGCAATAAATTTAGTCATGGATTATTATCATTTAAAATGTTCAAAATAGTTTTTTTTTTTTAAAATGTTTGAATTTTGTATGTGTTTATCTGTTCCAAAGTTGAATAAATCAGACACCGATGGCACAGTGCTCTGTTTTAAGTCTTTTTTTTAATTTGCGCTGGTTAGGGGGTACTTGGCTGAAAAAATATGTCACAGGGGGTACATCACTGAAAAAAGGTTGAGAACCACTGATCTAGATGGTGCATCGGCAAAACTGCTGGCAAAATCATTGGGACTGTCCTCCCGGAGATTTCAACAGTGTACACCGCCCGCTGTCTACGTAGGACACACAGCATCATGAGAGACAGGTTCCATCCAGCAAACAGCTTGTTCCGTCTTCTACCATCAGGGAGGAGGTACAGGTCTCTTCAAGCCCGGACCACCAGAATGGCTAATAGTCTTTATCCCCAGGCAGTCAGACTGCTGAATGCACACAGTTCCCCTCTAACTTAACCCATTTATTATGCACACTATACACCAATTGCAATACCTGAGAACTGGACTTTGCATCGCTGCAGTATTCATTCATATTCCCCACTCTTGATCTACTGTATGACAATTGCCCTGTTTTTTTTGTTGTGACATGTGTTACTGTTTATCTCTGGCACTTTATGAGAATGCACTGTCGATTGATGCACTTATGTAATCTCGTTGTACTAACAATGACAAATAAATTATAAAAAAAATAAATAAAAATAAAATAAAATCGGTAGGGAGACACCCATGGGTTACTCGCTTCCTTCGTGGTACTCTGAGGCTAAGGCCTGCGGCACGCTCGAGGGTGCCGACCTGGGATCTGGCCGTGGTGCTAGAAGGTCTAGCATTGGCCCCCTTTGAGCCGATCGAGGAGGTGCCAGAGAAATTTCTCACACTAAAAACTGTACGAGTCGAGTCGGCCGGCCAACCTTCACCACTAAAGGTCCGAGCCCATTCTACTTGGAGTATGGCTGCCTCTTTGGCTCTTCTGTCAGGAGTCTCCCTGCAGGAGGTATGTGATGCTTTTGTGAGGTTTTACAACCTAGATGTAGCCTCTACTCCAGGTTCTCGGGTGCTTGTAGCTTAAAGTGTGCTATGACTTCACATGTACGGGAATTTGAGAATTATGGCGGTGTGGGTATTGAGTTCCCGCAGCGCTTGACGCAGCGCGAGTTCTCTTGAAAGGGAACGTCTCAGGTTACGTATGTATCAAATCAAATCAAATCAAATCACTTTATTGTCACACAACCATATACACAAGTGCAACAGTTGAAATTCTTAAGTGCAGTTCCGAGCAACATAGCAGTCATGACATGACATGTACAACATTTAAAGCAACATCAGATTACACATCTGATGCGCCCACAATTACTCACAGCACAGTAAACTCTACAATAAACAATAAATAATTTACACAATGTGAGTGTAGTTCTCACAGCTTTAAACAATATACACATACTTACAATATACATATACTTTAAACAATGTACACTAAACATACATTAAACAATATACATTAAGCTATAATAATAATATACAATGTACAGTATACAATATTAATCACAATATTAATCACAATAGAGATCCAATGTACAATAGATGCTATATGATAAATAAATGTGTATATAATGTGTGTGTATCTACAGTGGGTTGTGCTGAGTGATATTCTGTCCAGTGTGTGTTATGATCCTGATGGATCAGGAGTTAAGTAGTCTAATTGCTTGTGGGAAGAAGCTGTTCTGGAGTCGGCTGGTGCGTGTTCTGATGCTGCGGTACCGCCTGCCTGATGGCAGCAGTGAGAGCAGCCCATGGCTCGGGTGGCTAGAGTCTCTGATGATCCTCTGAGCTCTCTTCACACACCGCCTGGCATAAATGTCCTGGAGGGAGGGAAGCTCACCTCCGATGATGCAGCTGGCCGTGCGCACTACCCTTTGCAGGGCTTTGCGGCTGCGGGTGGTACTGTTGCCGTACCAGGTGGTGATGCAGCCAGTCAGCAGGCTCTCTATGGTGCTGGTGTAGAAGCGTGTGAGGATGTGGCGGTTCATTTCAAACCTCCTCAGCCGTCGCAGGAAGAAAAGGCGCTGATGAGCCTTCTTCACAACGGCCTCGGTGTGGACGGACCATGAGAGTTTCTCTGTGATGTGGACACCGAGGAATTTGAAGCTGCTGTCTCTCTCCACCGGTGCTCCATTGATGGTGATGGGGCGGTGTTCTCTCTCATTCCTCCTGAAGTCGACCACCAGCTCCTTGGTCTTGCTGACGTTGAGGGAGAGGTTGTGCTCCTGACACCACCGTGTCAGAGTATGCACCTCCTCTCTGTAGGCCGTTTCATCATTGTCAGTGATGAGACCTACTACCGTCGTATCGTCAGCAAACTTGATGATGGTATTGGAGCTGTGGGTTGCCACACAGTCATGTGTGTACAAGGAGTACAGGAGTGGGCTGAGAACACAGCCCTGAGGGGCTCCAGTGTTGAGATGTATGAGGGAACGAGACGATGCGTCGCTTTGCCATACTCCCGGCATGCCCGTGACCGACTTGTTTGACTTTTTCAGAAGCTGACACTGTTTAGTTCAGGGGTGCTTTATAGTTTCCTGGTCGATGACGTCACCCGCCTATGACGTCCCGTCACGCCATTGGACTGATTTTACGAGTGCTTCATGACGCAAACGCAGAGGCGTTCCCACAGTGCTTGACGCAGCGTCTCGTTCCCTCTCAGGGAACCATGGTTACATACGTAACCTGAGACGTTTTTTATTTATTTTATAGTTTTAATAATGCAGCTCAAAACCAAAAATTAGTTGAAGATATTTCAAAAATAATTTCAGAAACTAAAATGCTGTACCCATCTGATAATGATTTAGTTGGAGGGGACTGGAACATGGTTCCAGATGAATGGAAAGCTAGATGGCCTCCTAGACTAAACAAGGGGCGGCTCAATATTAGTGTTGATTTTTTGAAAGCAGAAAATAATTTGAATGATGTTTGGCGATATTTAAATCCTGAGGCTGAATGTTTTTCATGGTTTAAGCCTAATGGGGAGAGCAAGTCTAGAATAGATTATTGGATGGTCAGTGACAATATTTTAAAGTATACTTCACAATCTACAATCTCTAGAGCCCCATTAACGGATCATTGCTTTATAGATATTGTTTTAGAACCCAAATCCAAGCAATTTAGAAATAAAGGCTACTGGAAGTTCAATGCCTTTCTTTTACATAATGACGAATTTTGTAATAAAATCACAGAATTAATAAGGACTATAGAGAGCAATGATGCTTTTGATAGTAATACAAGTAAATGGGAATTTCGAAAATTTTAAATTAGGGAATTATCTATAAGTTTCTCTAAGAAACTAAATAAAGAAAAAAAGGAGTATGAAAGGAACTTAATTTGTGAAATAAGTCAGTGCTGTAACAAACCAGTTTTAAATAATTATGGAAATGATAGGGTGATGGAACTTCAAAGTAAATTAGATCATCTGTATTTAGAGAGGGCACATGGAGCGTTCATAAGATCACGCGCCAACTGGATTGAGGAAGGTGAAAAGAACTCTTCATATTTTAGTAATTTAGAAAAAAATAGACAACAAAGAAACGCTATCAGTAGTTTAATGATCCAAGAAGAGGAATGCAAAGATGTTAAAAGAATTGAAAAAGAAGTATTTCAGTTCTATTCCAAACTATATTCGTCAGATTTCTCCTCAGATGAGTCAGATCTTTTCTTTGCTAAAATCCAAAACAATATTCCTTGTATTGAGAGCTCGTTTAAAGTTTTATGTGATTTAGATCTTAAGATTGAAGAACTGGATTTAGTGGTGGAGAAGATGCCTTTAAATAAATCTCCAGGGACTGACGGGCTCTCCAATAATTTTTATTTTTATTTTTTTGGGAGGATTTAAGAAATCTGTTATTCAATTCCCTATTAGAATGTATTGTAAAAAAAAAAAAAAAATTGATGGAAAGTATGAAGCAAGGCTTGATTACATTGATTCCCAAAACTGGCAAAGATAAAAGATTTTTAGACAATTTGAGGCCTATATCATTTTGCTTAACACTGATTATAAAAAAAATTCTGGGGCTATTGCTGCTAGGCTTAAAAAATGTATTTCTTCTATAATTAGCGAAACACAATCAGGGTTTATGGGTGGAAGGTCAATCCATAATAATATTAGGTTGGTATTGGACTTAATTGACTATAGTGATTTGATTAAAGGGAGTGGGTTTCTTATTTTTTTTAGACTTTTACAAGGCATTTGATGTAGTTGAGCACCCATTTATTTTGAAAACTTTACAGCATTTTGGTTTTGGAGTAAGATTTATAAATTTAATTGAAATGTTATATAATGGAATAAATAGCTCTGTAGCTCTGGGTCATGGAACCTGCACAAGATTCCTAATTAAAAGGGGGATTTGTCAGGGATGGGGTAGTTCACCATTGCTATTTATAATGGTTGCAGAGCTTTTATCTATATTGATTAAGAATAATGGTAGTGAAGGTTTAAAAGTGTTGGATAGACAAATAATTATAAGTCAGTTTGCTGATGACACAACGCTGTTTCTTAAAAATGAACACCAAATTCCACTAAACCAGTTTTCTAAAGCCTCTGGGTTACATTTGAACCTAAAAAAATGTGAAATGTTAACATTACATGACTTCCCTTTACAGAAATTATTTAATATACAAATCAAGAGGGAAGTTAAATATTTGGGGATATAAGGGAGAATAAAAATGTGTTGAATAACATAGATAAATGTAAATTGATACTAAGTAGATGGCTACAGAGGGATCTTTCAATCTTTGGAAGGGTTCTTTTGTCGAAAATGGAGAGTTTGTCCAGATTAATATACCCGGCCTTCGCCTTGCCCATATCAACACGAATGATTAAATTAATAAATAAGGTGAATTTCAAATTTATTTGGAGGAATAAATGTCACTACATAAGAAAGGATGATATGATAAAAAATTATGAAAACGGCGGTGTAAATGCGATTGATTTTAACATTATGAATGGGGTTCTGAAATTGATGTGGTTAAAATCTTTTATTCAAAATAGTCATTCTTTTTGGTTTATTGTCCCCAATGCGATTTTCAGTAAACTGGGGGGAATTCATTTTTTGCTGCGTTGTGATTTTGATTATACCTCGTTACCAGTTAAACTTTCAACCTTTCATCAGCAAGTGCTGCTTTATTGGAAACTATTGTTTAAACATAACTTTACACCTCACAACACTCCAGTTTGGAATAACAGATATATTAGGTTTGGCAGAAAATCTGTATATTTTGACGAATGGAAATCCAAAGGGATTTGGGCAGTTGCTCATTTCTTAGATGATAATGGAAATCTGTTACTGCATAGAGAATTTTGCGAGAAATTCCAACTGCAGTGTTCAGGTAATATTTACAATAGAATGATTAGAGCTATTCCTATTGTTGTAAGACTAATAGTTAGAGAAGACATTTTGTACTCCAAAGTCTCCCCAGAACTGAGGCAGCTCTCCTTAGAGGGTTATGATTTTTGTGGCAAAAATTGCACAGTCATTAGAAGATTACTTTTACATGCTTATTATCCAAACCCTATTAAAAGGGATTACATGCTTAAGGATTTTGATACCTTTGAAATAAAAAAATAAGGAAACATTACTTGTCGTTTCCCCTCCCTCCTAAAGCTAAGGAGGTGAACTTCAAATTTTTGAACGAAATTTATCCTACTAATGATTTTTTAAGATTAAAATTTAATTTTGATGTGAATAATTGTGTTTTCTGTTAAACAAATATTGGAAATTTAGAGCATGTTTTCTTTTACTGTGATAGGGTGCATCTTTTTGGAGAGACATGCAGAATTGGTTAAGGTGTAGGGAGGTTGAACTCCCTCCCCTTACTGTGAAGATAATTAGGTTTGGCTTATGTATGGAAAACAAAGAGTTTGATTTTGTTTGTAATTTTTTGTTATGTCTCGGAAAGTTTCTCATTCATAAGTGCAGATGGTTTAAATTTAAACCAGGAAGAGGAATGAGCTCAAACTCTTGTGTAAATCATTAAATATGGTTAAAAATAAGAAAGCCCTCAACTTGATTTCTTTGTTAGATAAGTACAAATTAATTTAAAAAGCCCTTTTTGTTTCATCTTGTTTATTTATTTATTTATTTATTTTATTTTTTGTGTCTATTTGTTTTTTAATTTTGATATGTCAGTTTGTTTTATCATGTTCTCTGGTTGTTACTGACTATGCTCAATAATAAAAATAAGTTATGCAGCAGGCTCTTTTGCCACCCAGTCCGGCTGAGGGGGCGTGTTCCGGCGGGAAAGTGACGTAATTGCACAAACTACGTCAGTACTTCATTTTCTCGCTTCCACACAGGTAAAGCAACACACCTGAGCGCTGAAGCAGGAAGAAATCAGATGAATGTGTTTCTCAGGACATCTTTCGTCAGGAATCCCCGTACATTAAGCGAAACGTTGTGACAAGAAACAATGATGATCTAGATTTTGACACTAAAGCTGAAGTGGATTGACGTATTTTGAGGACTGCTTGCGAAAGTAGGCTATATCAGGATCCCTTTAACGTAAATCCATCAGAAATGGGTTCGGTGTGTTTTTATTTCGCATTCTTACTCTTTATTGTCGGTGTTTATGGCGGAGAAACCAAGAGCGAGATATCTGTACAAGACCAACAATGTTTAAGCAATTTCACGCAAGGTCGGGAAAACTTTGTTTTGGACACGGAAGAGTCGATCAAGGATGGGGCAGTTTTCCTGGCCAACCCGAGCGTCTCGAATAAGGACGCGTGCACTGTCGCGTGCTGCAGAGATCCCAGATGCAACTTGGCCTTCGTAGAGGACGGAAACGAGAAGGGTTCCAACAACAGCTGCTTCCTCTTCAGCTGCTTATATAAACATAAATATGTCTGTAGATTTATTCAAAAAGAGGGATTTACAAATTATATATTGGATTCAGTCTATGAATATTACCTGATCGGCCGCAAAAGTGGTAAACATTCTATTCACATTTTTCATCATGCTCATTACATTACCACCCATGCTTAAAAAGCCTAACAGCTGATTTGCTGGTCTTAGCTTGTTTACACTGTTTGGTAGATGTTGCTCAGGGGCCTGTACCATGATGGTAGTTTAACAAACTCAGGGTTACAGGATTAGTTTAGAGTTGACAACCAAACCAATCTATTCAGGCTTTGTTGGTCCCATGATGCTGATCATCAGTTTTCTTTGTCAACTCAGGCTTTAATCCTCAATTTAGGAGATTAGCTGTGACATCAGTAGTGAACAGCCAATCACACACTGTGGATCAGTCTCTTCTCGCGAGAGAAGCAGCGAGGGTTAATGATTGAAAAATATTAAGAATTTAAACAAATTTACACAGCAAGAAGAAAAGAGCTGTCTATACAAGAGTACAACTTAAAGAAAATATTCACTACGTCAATGCAAGTAAAAGTTATGAAGTTGGTTTAGTTGATATATAGAGAATTGAGTAATGTAGTAAGTTTTATAGCTTTATTGATTTTAAAGCTTATTTGTATGACCTTTGTATAGGCTATTTATATTAGTTTCAACTAAGTGCCTATTAATGATTGATTAACTAAAATTATACATGTGTAATTGATTATGGGTATAATAATTACTTAAATGATATCTAAGTCATTCAAAATTATTATTATAATAAATAAGCATTGTTAAAGCCAGACACTTTAGTCTTTAAAAACCATTTGCTATGTAGTGACCTTTAATTTGGAGTAGAAACAGGGGGAGTGACTTCATTGCATCAGAGGTGTGTCTCTTTGCTCACAGCTGATTGGTCTAATTTCAGTTTGAGATCTCTTATCCAGAACATAACCTGCCCTGGAACAGGTTAGCAGTGGAGCGTAAGTTACTGTGGAGATGAACACTGCTAAAAGCCAAACCACTTTTAATGGTACCTAAAACCCAGGATTGGCACAAACTAAGCTTAAACATATCTGGCTAGCCAGCTAAACCGGCTTCATGGTATAGGCCCCAGGTCGGCCAGTTCCTCTCCCTGATCTGTTGCCAAAATACCTCAAAACAAACAAACAATCAAACAAAAAAGCCAAGTGACCAACTAACTTATATTTTTGTAATGTGTATAAGTGTAGCCTAAGTTACATATGGCCTAATTGGATTCATCTACAAATACATTTTGGCATGAATTCAAATACTGAGGGACCCCAAATACATAATTTGGGGTCCCTCAGACTGCCACATTAGTAGAACCTTCTGGAGAATCTCTTGTCATCTTTTGAAAGTGTTTCATGTTTATGATACCATGGAGGAACTGTTGACTTTCTTTAGAATTTTTTGCAGGAACTTATGTGTTCCATTTTGTGACTCAGAGAAGTGCCCTTTTCAAAGGGTGCCTAGAGGTTCTCTAGATCAGGGGTCTCCAAACTCGGTCCTGTAGGGCCACTGTTCTGCAGAGTTTAGCGCCAATCCCAAATAAACACACCTGAACCAGCTAATCAGTGTCTAACTATAGCCTTATAAGACACACTGATTAGCTGGTTCAGGTGTGTTTATTTGGGGTTGGAGCTAAACTTTGCAGGACAGTGGCCCTCCAGGACCGAGTTTGGAGACCCCTGTTCTAGATTGTTCTGATCTGAAGATCCCTGAAATTGTACCGTGGGTATTTTTTCATTTTTAGGTATATATAAAAGATGTATTATTTGTATTTAATCAAGCAAGATGCAATTATATCAGTTTCATTCTTATTGGAATCTGAGTGATTGTCATTTCTACAATAATATGACTGGCTGTTTTTCTTTAGATGAGAAGGACAAACCTCCCATTGCCAATGCTGGACGGGATTTGGTGGTCCAGCCTCATGAGGAGGTATTGCTGAATGGCATTGAGAGTTGGGATGATGGGAAGATCATAAATTACCATTGGAGCGTCATCCGTGGAGATGGATCTGTCCAGATGGAGGTAAGAGAATATGAGCAGATATGTTATGATATTAATGTTGTTGTTGTTGTTTTTTTTGTTATGTATATATGTTTCCAATTATGATGTTAAGATTAATTTAAAATCTTAAGGAAATGTTTCTTTGTCATCTTAAAGCAACAATATGTAACTTTTGGCACTCTAGTGGTTAATAAACAAAACTGCATGTCTTGTGGAAGACATTATAGCCGGAGCTATTTCTCTCTGTTTATTGTCTATGACGAGTCACGCAGGTACTGTGCTACTCTGCAGCAGTGCTATCCGAACCAGGTTTAAATAGTCCGAATATAAACACTTATTACAACCCCAAATCAGAAAAAGTTGGGACAGTATGGAAAACGCAAATAAAAAAAGTGAAAAAAGTGATTTCTAAATTTACTTTGACTTGTATTTCATTGCAGACAATATGAGCACAAAATATTTCTTGTTTTGTCTGGTCAACTTCATGTCATTTGTAAATATGCATCCTTTCCTGTCATTCAGACCTGCAACACATTTAAAAAAAAGTTGGGACAGGAGCAATTTAGGGCTAGTAATGAGGTAAAATGGTTAAATAATGATGTGATTTTGAAACAGGTGATGTCAACAGGTGATTGTAATTATGATTTGGTACAAAAGCAGCATCCAAGAAAGGTCTAATCCTTTAGGAGCAAAGATGGGCAGAGGATCGCCAGTTTGCCAACAAATACGTGAGAAAATTATTGAAATGTTTAAAAACAATGTTCCTCAAAGAAAGATAGGAAGAGATTTGGATATTTCACATTCAACAGTGCATAACATAATTAAAAGATTCAAGGAATCTGGAGGAATTTCAGTGCGTAAAGGACAAGGGCGCAAGCCTAAGCTGAACAACCATGATCTCCGATCCCTCAGGCGGCACTGCATCAAGAATCGTCATTCATCTATAAGCGATATCACCACATGGGCTCAGGACTACTTTGGCAAACCTTTGTCAAGTACCACAATACGTAGTTACATCCACAAATGCCAGTTAAAACTGTACTGTGCCAAAAGGAAGCCCTATGTTAACAGTGTCCAGAAGCGCCGTCGACTTCTCTGGGCTCGGAGGCATCTGGGATGGATCATCACAGTGGAAACGTGTACTGTGGTCAGATGAATCAGTATTTCAGGTATTTTTTGGGAGGAATGGACGCCGTGTACTCCGGACCAAAGTAGAAAAGGATCATCCAGACTGTTACCAGCAACAAGTCCAAAATCAGGGTCTGTCATGGTATGGGGTTGTGTCAGTGCCCTTGGTAAAGGTAACTTGCACTTCTGTGAAGGCACCATTAATGCTGAAAGTACATAGAGATTTTGGAACATAATATGCTGCCTTCAAGAAGACATCTTTTCCAGGGACGTCCATGCATATTTCAACAAGACAATGCAAAACCACATTCTGCACACAATACAAAGTCCTGGCTGCGGAGGAAGAGGGTACGGGTACTTGACTGGCCTGCCTGCAGTCCCGACCTGTCTCCAATAGAGAATGTGTGGCGCATTTTGAAGCGCAAAATGCGACAACGAAGACCCCGTACTGTTGCCCACCTTAAGACTTGTTTGCTGGAAGAATGGGACAAAATTACACCTTAAACACTTCATCACTTGGCGTCTTCAGTCCCTAAACGTCTTTTAAGTGTTGTGAAAAGGAATGGAAACATTACAAAGTGGTAAATGCTTTACTGTCCCAACTTTTTTTTAAATGTGTTGCAGGTCTGAATGACAGGAAAGGATGCATATTTACAAATGACATGAAGTTGACCAGACAAAACATGAAATATTTTGTGTTCATATTGTCTGCAATGAAATACAAGTCAAAGTAAATTTAGAAATCACTTCTTCTTTTTTTTTTTTTGCGTTTTCCATACTGTCCCAACTTTTTCTGATTTGGGGTTGTATATGTGTACTGTAGTGATCCAGGATAAGACAAAAACGCAGTTTGGAAAATGGATTCATGATGTACAATTTTTTTTTTTCATTAGATTTATTAGATGTTTTTTTATTTTTATAAAGACAAAAATTTCAAAACTGCAGAGGATAATATGCACAAAAAAGCCAAAGGCTTATTTCCTTTGTGATCCACTATTTTAATTTATTTACTTTGTTTACTCACTCTGTCGTTTTAAACTGGTATGACTTACTTACTACTTTAGACCATACATTTTTTTTTTCTGTCCATACTGAATTCAATGGTAACCAACACATTCTGCAAAATATTATTTTGTTATGCAGAAGAAGAAAAATACATACATTTTGGGCGACCTATCCCTTAAATTAGGACCAATGATCATTTCAGTGCAATTGAGTGGAGTTAAATGCATGTTTTACAGTGCCTTCCCAAGATCCAGATCGGATGTCAAGTGGCAACAGACTTGCTCTTTTCTGTCACCTATAACTCACTGTTGTATTATGGCATAATAGGAATAATAATTCAATTCAATTCACAATTATACCCAACATCTGATCTGTTTCTAAACAACTTCTCCACAGAAAACTGATTTGGTGGACCAGATAAGGGTGTCCAACCTGATACCTGGGGTGTATGAGTTTAAACTGACCGTAACAGATTCAGCACACCATTCTGATTCAGCTCAAGTCACTGTCTTGGTTCTCACTCCTGAGCAATCTGAGCGTGAGTATAATCTTTTATTATGCTTTTCCCAACCACTCCCAGACTTTTTTCTTTATGAATGAGGCTCAGGGTTTGTCTTACTGTAAATGAGAAAGTTATCATTTCAATCTTTTTTTTCTCATTCCTGTGACATTTGTAAATGTTTGTGAATACATAGTAAAATAGTTTAGCCAAATTAAACCTGTAAATAAACTGACTTTACACATGTATTTTGAAATGTTAGTTGTGTACTAATCTAGTTTATACTTTAAACTTGTCATTGTTTGCTGTTATGACAAACTTCTTGTGATTTCCCCCTGTAATTTGTTCCCCCTCATTTTTGTTAAAAACATCTGATAATTGAGTAAATCTAAAAGGGAAGGAGATTAAGGTTTCCAGACGTCTAAATGTCCTAGGCTTACAAATAACTCTGTAATGTAGTGCTGTGTTAGGGATGACTCTGTTTTTATTGTTTGAGAAAGCTTACCACTCCCTCTATGAATGTGCAGAACCGGTTTGACATGTTGCACGCTTTGAGTCACAGTTGTGCAGTATGGGTAACTGCTCTGCGTAAACACACAAATTACAGCAAACGGCTAAGATTAATTAACTCGTGGCATTCTCAACCTTCTGTAACCTTCACCTGACAGAGAGGCGAAAAGAACTGAAGAGAAGCGATGGAATGAAAATGAAAAAGATTTGAAAAAATTGCCGTGTGACAGGAACGATATATTGAAAATCAGGGCTTGACATTAACTTTTTTGCTCACAAAGTTACTAGCCACTCAGCATTTTCACATAGCCAACAACAAATTTCCTAACAACAAAATTGTGGCCAATGTAAATGACCACATCCAAATCAAGTCTAGCCTAGTGAAATAAATATCCATATGTTCATGTGATTTGACAGTTTATTTAATTAAATATAAATCATCTAAAAGGTGTGCATCATACCTGACACCTAGACGAAAACTTTACAGTTGGCTTTATGCAGGGGTTAAAGTGGGACCTCAGATAAATTAATAAATAAATATATCCAGCAGTCGCAGCGCAAGAGCAGCTGGATCATCTCACGGCAGCTCTGACAAACTCTATTGGCGCTTTCGCCGCTCTATTGAAGTGATAACGACTGACATGCATTCGCTTTATCCATTTGAATTTGATACAAGCACAACATCATGTGTACAGTAAAGGCTCTGTGGCGAAACTAGCTGAACCAGACCTCTAGCCCGGCCATGTGAATGGAAGAGTTGAGGTAAACTATAGGCTGCCTACATGACTGTAATCATGGCCGTAGTCAGCTACGAGGTCACCGTGGACCAGACCTCGGTATTTTTCAGAGGTGTATATAATATGTTGTGAAATAATTTCATCAGATTGGGTGATAAGATAATGAATTTGTGTGTACGTACTGTGAATTAATTTATTAAATGTATTTACCTAGCATTCGTAGGTACATTTACATGGAGCACTGTAATCGGTTTAAAAGTCCAATCCGAATGAAAATGCTCCATATAAACACCTCAATCGGAATAATGCCCAAACCAAATGAAATTGTAATCAGTTTGAGAGGGGTGGGATAAACCTTTTTATGAACCGATCAGACGAAAAATTCCACCATGTAAACGACCTGATCTGATTACTTTTC
This sequence comes from Romanogobio albipinnatus, assembly GCA_023566225.1. Lineage (NCBI taxonomy): Eukaryota > Metazoa > Chordata > Actinopteri > Cypriniformes > Gobionidae > Romanogobio > Romanogobio albipinnatus. Next base: position 26,638,545 of record CM042256.1, on the reverse strand, counting down.
CAGAAATAAAATGCATAATTCTCGTCTCAGGGGGATATGAGGGGGGAAAGTACCATAATTCAAATATACTACGGAGTTTCTACTAATACAAAGCTTAATGCTAAATCACTGAAGTGACCCTTTAATTCTATCAAACCCTGGTGCATTTGCGTTCACCTAACACCATCACAAATGCGCACACCACACTATATAAAACAAAATGCGGTCAATATATTGTGTCTTTTATCAATTTGGTGCTATTATGCGTAGCAGAGCAAACAACACTGGTTTACTGTGTGCCCGTTGCATGAAGGTGGCTATCTGCTGCTTACCAACTGGCTCTTTTGAGACAGTGGATTGCCATTCATATGCCGCCCTGATTGCCCTCGCTATGCGCGATTTATACTGCAGGCTCACTCTCGCTTGTATCAACACTATCATCCCTTACATGTGTTTTATTGAACTAAATGCATTGTCATTTAGGCCTGCTTGAAAACCAGTTGCAACCAGATTGATACAATAAGCACTTCTAAACTAATCACTAAGAACTTTACATAATCTAGATATAGAAGCAGATGTTCTGCTTTGTTGTCCATGTTATGTTGAGTGTATGTCTTCCTGTGACATGATATACAGTGCGCGCCGCGCTCACACCAGGCTAACGTTGACAAGAGAGGAAAGTGAATTTTTCTGAGGTATTAAACTTTTTTATTTCGTAACAAGTTATGAACCTAATGTTGGAATAATGACACAGACATAGGCTGGCTACACCATCTCATCTTGACAGCGTTTGTCCTAGGCTTCAACTGCGCTTGACAGAATAATTTATTTTTCTGAGGTGATTCTTACACTTTACAACAAATAATAAATAGCTTTTATAAAAATATAAGAAAACTAAAATGTCTTGAATGCTTTCATTCATGTTTCACCGTAGATCTTATGTTTTTATTAATTATTTGGGTGCATTTTATTGTTAATTTAGTTTTTCAAAATAAATTAATTGAATTCATTTTGAGTTCGACATTCATCATTCACAGCTGTTGAAATAGCCATTGTATAGGACATAAATTAGGTTAAACTACTGCATGTCCGCTCACAGAAAAATAAATAAATATAAAATTACCAACACTATTGATCCACGAACGTCGCCGTTATTATAATTGGCAACGTTACGAATCTATGCGACAGACAAACTGTGTGGGCATGTCACAAAATGATTCCGATTGAAACCATCAGCACATGTAAACACCAAATTAGTTTAGATAACGTCTCATGTAAACAGTCCACCGAATCTTTCAATCAGAATGATTAAAGGGGTACTTCAGCACTGGGAAGATGAATGTCTGGGTCATTTATGTAGTAGAAATGTGAAATTATTTTTGAATTTAGTGCCTTCTAGACTGAGAAAAGACAGAAAATGTATTTGTCTCCCTAAGAGGCCACTCCCAAAGCCACGGCTATTGGTTATCACTTGCCCACCATTACACTGCCCCCACCGTCATTTTGATCTTCATAATAATACAATAATTTTGTTCAGTTAGAGAATAGACACTACAATTAAAAACTGAACATGTCTTTTCAATAACGTGTGAGTGAGCCGAACGAAAGGCACAGAACAAATGCAGCAGGAGTCAGATTTCATTTATCACGAGAAGAGCTGAGGTAAGCGTGGCAGTGCAGCGCGTGTCCAGTCTGGCACGTTTTCAGATCATGCCTATGGAAGCTTAACTTTCATAGGAATTCATTGAAAAGTTGAAACACTCACTTTGCTCCGCACCGCTCCGTTATTAGTGCCCGATCCGAGTGGCCAGGCGCATTTACATTCTGTGAGTGAGATTTCTGCCCTATGATAACATGCGGAACTAACTCCTTCTACTGGCTATAGTCTTTAGCCAATGACGATATTTGCGTCATCTGAGGATTTTTTTCCAGAAATAAAATGCATAATTCTCTCGTCTCAGGGGTGATATGAGGGGGGAAAGTACCATAATTTGAATATACTACTGGGTTTCTACTGATACAAAGCTTAACGCTAAATCGCTGAAGTAACCCTTTAAGCATTTTCTTAGACAAGTTAATTCACTAGCCATGTTTACATGCTCACTTTTTGGTCATTCCGACCACTGATGGGAGCAGAACACGGCATCGGGCAGACGGGCCCTACTGGCTGATGAATGTGGAGCAGCCCTAATTTAGAACGACCGATCGGGAAGGCTCTTACAACATCCAATGGGAGGCCAAGGCTCACTGTATCAGACGGGAAAAGCCCTACCAGTCAAAAGAAAGGGGGAGATTTAAACCACCCAACTCAGCTGGAAGCTCACAGGCTGGTGAATGAGGGCGCGTTGTTTGGAATGGCCGATCGGGAGGGCTCAGGCCACATCTGACAGGAGATCAAAACTCGTGGCGTCAGATGGGTGAGCCCTACCGACCGATAGACGGGGCGGCGCAATTAAAAAGAAACGACTGACCGAGGGGGCCCACCCAGCCTCCGCCAGGATCAGTTTCCTCTTCAGGAGGAAAGCTCTTGCCGGCATCTGACGAGAGATCAAGACTCGCTGTGTCAGACGGGTAAGCCTCGCTGGTAGATGCGTGGAAGGTAAAGCATGGATGTTCGTCCAGGAGAACTCTTGCAGCATCCGAAAAGAGATCAAGACTCATCGGATGGGTAAGCCTCGCTGGACGGAGAAAAGAAAAAGATGTATAGTGACTGGGAGGGCCCTCGCCGCATCCGATGGGAGATCAATACTCATGGCATCGGACAGAGGACAGAGAAAGAAAAGGATGGATGCTGACCGGGAGGGCTCTCGCAGCATCCGACAGGAGATCAAGACTCACAGCATCGGATGGGTAAGCCTCGCCAGACGGACAAATGGGGGAAAAGACAGCCAATGTCCGGGAGGGCTCTTGCAGCATCCAACAGGAGATCAAGACTCGCTGCATCGGCTGGGTAAGCCTCGCCAAATGGAAAAGGAGATAAGATAGAAAAGGTTAGGTTGGTCCTAATGTAGCTTTGGAAAGCGTGTGACGACCATCTTCTGAGAGCTTGAATCTGCTGGGGTTTTTTTTGCTGCCCCTATGCGAAAGGAGTGACTTGAAAATGTTTGTGCTGAGGTGCCTGATTGCTGGAGAACAGATTGGAGCTCTTTTTTGGAACCAGAAGCATGTCATGGGTTTGTTGGAGGCATCTATGAAAAGGGGTTCAGAAGGAGATTAGCCTGAGATTTCATAATTTGGTCTGTATTTGTTCGATTAAGTATGATATGGTTTCATCATCGAGTACTGATAGGTCTGAGATAGTGGGGTGGATGTTAGGGTCGAATTTGGAAGTGATCGCGATTTGTGAGCATCCTAAAAACCTGAAAAAGCTAAAACAAGTGCTGTTGAGTGTGCAGGCTGCACTGAGGGGCTGGTAACCTATACGAAGGGTGTGGATACATTTTGTGAGAACGGAGTGGGGTGGGCTGTGATCGCTGAATCACTTTGATCAGGAGGGAGGTTTGTGAATTCTCTGGGGAGGGAGCGCTGTAAATCAATTGCGGAAAAATTGGATGCCGCTCTGGTAGCCTTTGATGGACCCAACTTGGAGATCCTTAACAGTATTAAGGTAGGAAACAATTGAGGTGATTGAAAGGAGGGAAAATTCGAACGGCATGTTATAAGAGAAGTGGAATGCTTTAAACATCTCCAAGTGGTCACGTTGGATTGGCAGGTTCTGGGAGGGAACATTGCTACGGCAGTGGGGAAAGGTTAGCCAGAGAAACTGAACTCCTGCGGGAGCAGAAGGAAAAGCACTGCTGCGGCAGTGGAGAAATTAGCCAGAGAAACTGGGTTCCTGCGGGAGCAGAGGGAACAGCACTGCTGCGGCAGTGGAGAAATTAGCCAGAGAAACTGGGCTCCTGCGGGAGCAGAGGGAACAGCACTGCTGCGGCAGTGGAGAAATTAGCCAGAGAAACTGGGCTCCTGCGGGAGCAGAGGGAACAGCACTGCTGAGGCAGTGGAGAAATTAGCCAGAGAAACTGGGCTCCTGCGGGAGCAGAAGGAACAGCACTGCTGCTGCACAGGAGAAAAGTTTAGACGGACAAATGGAGAACCACATTCGTATGAGGGAAACAGCCATGACATTTAAATCTAGCATATTTTGTGTATGAGCCCATACAGTAGCCTAGTGAAATAAATATCCATATTTTCATGTGATTTGACAGTTTATTTTATCAAATCTAAAAAATAAAAATCTAAAAGGTGTGCATCAAACCTGACACCTAGATGAACACTTTACAGTTGGTTTCATGACTGTAAGCCATTCTCTTCAAATGCTATTGAAGTTAGAAACATGTATACCAATGTTGAATGTAACTTTAGAGACGGTCCCTAAAACCGCGGATATCGAATGTCCAATGTCAAGCCAGCTTTACTCCAGTTAATTTCAGTAAGTCAGTCTGGCCATTAGGAATGTACTACAACCTTTGGATCATGAAAGCCTTTTTTTTATTCATTTTTTTATTATTATTAGAGTACTGTACATCCATTAGGGGAGGTATTGTCTAAAATGAGATATTGGCAAAATATAATAAATAATTTCGCCCTCTAGGCATTTACCATAGCCCTGTAAAAATTAATTTGAATGGTTTGTTGAGATTCGATTTGCACTGTGTGGTGAATTTGCAGACGGTCCCTAAAGCAGCCTAGGTGAATACTTTACCTTGCTGAATTAGGTACTGCTCCTTTAAGGCGGAACGCACTCTCTCTCTCTCACTCACTCGCTGATGAGTGGGCAGTCCGTAGATGTAGCGCGAGCTGTGAACGTCGCATGAATGCGTTCTAAATTTCTGTTGCTCTTTGCCGTTTATTGTTCTGTTCAGTAACACAGTTGTCAGGGGGAGTGTTTGCGAACTGCCCCATGTGTGCGTGGGATCGATGCTGATAATAAACCCCATGGAATGTCAGATACGTGAGTTTGCTTACACTTGGCTATGACCATTCAGGCCAGCTATCCGGCCTCTCCGTGTGATGCGTTACACCTGTATACAACATACAATATTAATCACAATAAAGAAAACATTGTCATTGTTCATAAATATTTGCTTCCCAGATAGCAAATAGTCATTGAAACTATGTTAAATCAACATTATGTTGTCAACATTAAGTCATTGAACTGAATCGAAATCTGATGTTGATTCAACATCATTTTGCACCCTGTTTTAATATTGAAACCATTTTGAAATCCTGTCCATAGATCAACGGAATTTCAATGGTATTTCAATTATCAGGAATATTGAAACAATGTTGAAATTTCAACTGAACTAGGGATCAACGTGATTTCAATGAAATTTCAATCATTATTAAGCCATAGAAAATTATCGCTAGGCATACGAAAATGTAATTCCATAAATTAAATAGCCTATAATGAATATCCTGATTTATCTACAGCCAAGATTTTGAAAAATGATGGCACATTTGAAAGCTTGTATGCCTATAGCCTAGCCTAAAACACTGACCACACCACACTATTTAAGGTAAAAACAAATTAATTTATTATTTCATTATTTGTCCTCTTTAGCCTATTTACAGTTCATGGACCTCTGATGTCTGAATGATTTGTCGTCCAGTCCCTCCTGCTGGTCTGGCACATAGCGCAGCCACTTTTGCACAGCCTGGGCACAACTAAATTGGGTGACGGCGACTGTCCCCATCTGCTGTGTAAGAGCATCTAAAACAGAAAATACAAGCACAATGCAAAAAATTAGCCTTTGAGTTAAACAGAACATATTTGCACACTTGGAAACAAATATAGTAGCCTAGGGTTTTTCGATGATCTGATAAGGCAATTTGTCCAGTGTTGTAGGCTAGCCTATCATGTTCTCCCTACATTCAAAGCATTACATTTCAAATTGCCAAAAATAGGCCAGAACATTCTTTAAATAAAAATATAAATATCTTTTGGAAAACTACTACTTTGTTGAAGTATTAACACAGACATGACATACACATACCTCACAAATTTTGATGAACTTGGAGGATTGCTCTTTAAAGGGTTAGTTCACCAAAAAATCATTGTCATGATTTCTCACCCTCATGTCATTCCAAAACCATAAGAGTTTTGTTAATCTTTGGAACACAAATTAAGATATTTTAAAAATTCTCAATTTTTGTCCATCCATTGTAAGTCTGAACAGATCATTTTATATGACATTTAGGATTTCATTCATATATGAATATTGGTATGGATTACTTCTACAATCACTTTGTAATTTTTAAGCTTGAAAATGTCTAGACTGTAAATGGATCACCAAAAAATGAGAATATTAAAAATATCTTCATTTGTGTTCCGAACATGGACAAATCTTTGAGGGTGAGTGAATGACAACGATTTTATTTGTGTGAACTATCCCTTTAAGAAAGTAAGAGCAAGAAGGATGACCGCTTCTCCATAGTTGGTTTGAGTTCTGCAATGATTTAAATAAAATGTGAACAAGAAGTCATACTGTTGTTGCATAAAAATTTGAAGTAAACAGGGATGAGACAACAGAACCATTTATTTTCTAAAAACTAAACTCCAAAACTCAAAAGAATGAAGCACTCAAAGGTCTCTGACTTGGTAACGTCACATCTACAAAAAAGCAAACATGGTTTCAAAAACAACTGATAACGACGCAAAATTTTTAAACTTTAGGCTGCTTACCGTAAACCGTATTTCCCTCTGATCGCGCGCGTGACTGCGCGCCTCCTCGGTGAACTCTTGGCGCGGGCAAGATGAACACACAAAGCTCATCGAGTCTGAAATATTACATACAAAACATTAATTTTAACAATTATCGCTTCAACAGCACCAACATAATTCAACCTTTATTACATATTGCCTAATTTCCTTAAGTGAAAGTATTCTTAACATTCGGGTTGATCGCGAAGATAAATAATGAATTAAAATGTGAATCTGTTGATAGCCCTCTATTAACAGACTTCATAAAACGTATAAATAAGACCCCCCCCTCAAAAAAAACCCCACTAGGCCTATATTAAAAGTGTCTCTTCAGTTAAATAAAAGAGGCTGGACTTGAGGCGAAAACCGTAAATACTTCCATTTAAAGCTCTTTTCTGACTTTTTCCGCCTTCAAATAAATCTCAAAATACTCTTATACAAAAACAATTGTTAATGACTTATTTTTTTTGTCTTTAGAATAGAATAGAATAGAATATACTTTATTGTCCCATTCCTGGGAAATTTGTCTTAGACATCATGTCACGGCCAGCACACAATACATACATACATACATACATACGAAACCATTCTAATTTATGAAATACAGCATATATCTCAGGCATAAGATTCCCTATTTAAAATTTTGACCGCAGTTGGCACAAAAGAATTTTTGTAACGATTTAGCTTACACTTCAAAACCCTAAAACGTCTCCTTGATGGTAACAAATTAAAATGAATGTGTAAAATGTGTGTGTCATCGGCAACAATTTTCTTAGCTTGCTTAAAAATAGATGCCTCGTACAGCTCTTGTATGGTTCGTTTATCCTCCAACCCTATAATTTTATGAGCTGTATGTACTAGTCGTGCTAATTTCGATTTTAATTGAACAGTCAGATTCCCATACCAAGCAGTGATACCATACCTTATTAAACTTTCAAATACGGACTGATAAAACAGAAACAAGATCTTCTGATTCACCCCAAACACTTTTAACCTTCGCAAGAAGTATAACCTTTGCTGTAGTCTAGAGCACAGACTGTTAATGTGAGGAGACCAGCATAGTAAGTTGTCTACATAAACACCTAAATATTTGATTGAAGAGACCTGTTCAATAATATGACCATGTATTATCACAGGACTGTGATCCCCCACAGATCTAGGATCGAAAATCATTTCAGCAGTCTTTCTTTCATTTAAAAGCAAAGAATTAGAATCACACCAGCCTACAAACCTGTCAACATCAAAAAAGTACTGCAAAGGTTTCGTTTTTCTATTCAATAAACTCAGTATTGCAGTATCATCAGAAAATTTGATGAAAAATGTATTCTCCTGACTAGCAACACAATCATTTGTATAAAGTGTAAATAAAATGGGTGAACTGACACAACCTTGCGGGGCCCCTGTATTAATGGTTTTCACTTCAGAATAAGAGTTGTTAACTCTGACCTGTTGTGTCCGATTAGTTAAGAACGAATAGAACCACTTAATGCAGAATGGATTTACGTTTAACTCTATCAACTTTTTTATCAGTATCTTGGGTTGAAGTGTATTAAACGCTGAGCTAAAATCTATAAAAAGTAAACGGGCATATGCATGTGAATCTTCTAAATGGCTATTAACCAAATGAGTGATGCAATTAATAGAATCTTCAGTGCCCCTTCCAACCTTGTATGCAAACTGAAATGGGTCAAGGAATGATTTAACCTGATCCTTTAAAACAGATACAACAAGCTTTTCAAAGCATTTCATAATATTTGAAGTCAAAGCCACAGGTCTAAAATCACAATTCTCAACTGGGCAAGCTGTCTTAGGAACTGGCGTAATTATAGTTTTTTTCCACAAGGATGGAATAATATGTGAGTCTAAAGATTTCTGAAAGATGGGGCAGAATGCTGAAGTAAGCTCATTAGCACAAGTTTTTAGCAGAAAAGCAGAAATTCCATCAGGACCTGTAGATTTTTTAGTACATACCCCTCTAAATAACGCCCTTACTCTTTCTGGTGTAACCTCTAACCTTTGACCTGAGTCACATGTAATATAGTCCAGAGTACAAATTGGTTCTGCCGATGACTCAAACCTAAGAAAAAAATCATTCAGGTCATCTGCTTTTTGCTGGTCGTTGCTGGTAATAAGCTTTTTCCTAGGGGGTGCCATATTAGTTACTACCTTCATAGCATTCCACAGTTTTCTAGAGTCCCCTGAATTAAAGTTTTGTTCTATAGTATCCCTATGTTTTTTCCTTGCCCCTTTCAATAACAAATTTAATTCCTTTTGGACTAATTTTAATTCAATTTTATCTTGGTTAATAAAAGCCCACTTCTTCCTGTTTAAGCACTTTTTAACTTCTTTTGTTATATAACTTTTGTTATTAGGAAATATAGTTACATTTTTCTTCTCTACAACTGTATCTACACAAAAATTAATATAATCAGTCATGGTTTCTGTGGCAACCTCAATGTCCATCTCATGAAACAGTTCCCAGTCCGTCGACGCAAAGCAGCCTTTTAAAAGTATTGTCATCAGACCAAACAGAAACTGTCTTTGTCTGAGGTTTAGTCCTTTTTAAAAGGGTCTTGTAAGTTGGCATCAAGTGAATCGTGTTGTGATCACAGTTCGATAAAGGGGGTTTAGCCTTGGCAACATATGCGTCCTTCACATTCCCATTGCACTTATCTAAAATCTTGTTACCTCGCGTAACACACTTGATATACTGTTCATAGCCTGGAAGTGAAAGTTCCAGTCTGCATTGATTAAAATCTCCAAGAATAAAAATCGGCGCTCCTGGAGTACGCTTTAATTGCTTGTTGACACAGTCGGATATACAGCTGGCCGCTTTAACGGCGTTCCCACTCGGTGGAACATACACTGCGCAGATAACAATGTTTCCAAATTCTCGCGGAAGATAAAAAGGCCTCAGTGATAAACACAATAATTCCACATCCGAATTGCACATTGTTTCTCTCACCGTATATTGGCTGCACCATCTGTCCTTTATATAGGCACAGACGCCACCGCCTTTCGTCTTTCCCGAGTTTTCATCCCTGTCTGCTCGAACAAGGGAAAACCCCTCAAGTGCCACCATTGAGCTAGGGACATCACGGTGGAGCCAGGTCTCTGTGAAGACCATTAAACACGAGTCTCGATACTCATGGCAAGTCCTTGAGTTTATACGTAGCTCCTCTATTTTGTTCCTTAAAGACCGCACATTGCTCAAAATCATGGACGGCAGCGGTGGTTTGTTGCCCCGGTTTCTGAGACGGAGACGGATTCCTCCTCTCTTTCCTCTTTTCCGGGGCTTCGGCGGATCCCGCTTCCTCCTGACATCTTCAGGTATGTCTGTGGATAGCGCCGTCCTGGCATGCCTCAGTGAGAGCAGCTCCTCTCTGGTATTAGTCGGGGAGCCAAAGTCTCAAAAATGGGTTGAACCTGACATGGTCTGACATACTTTTTATTTGTGTTTTTTCTGTTAACTTTGACCCTAAGAACCAATAATTGGAGGGTCTGCTCTGCCGGAAATATCGCGAATTTTTTTTGGAGCCATTTTAGTGTATGCACCCTTTATTTTTTATCAGAAAAATGTGAAAAATTATTTTTTTCCTCAAATCCTCAGTGGGTTGGGTAGGCTGTCAATAAATGCATTCAAGATACACAGAACACATGTGCTGACAACATCCACTGAAAAAATTACTCTTAAAACACATTTCTACATGATTTTGCATCAATTTAATGCAAAAAAATAGGCGTTTTCTCACTTTTTTTCCAATATTTTCATCTTTACTTCATTGGCAATCAACTATTTCCCCAAGTTATGACATCAGTCAATATGCCATTAATTTCACCCACCAGTATACTCATCCCACAGAAAAAATTATAAAAATCCAACCAAAATCAATGGATCTGTGATGATTTCACTACTAGTTGGCGATCAACAGGCTCAGAACCTCAATAGAATTTTAGGCTACTCTAAAACATGCTGGATATTTAGCATTATGGCACACTTACGCACACACACATGATCTTAGTAATTTGAATGAGTTTGAAACAACCAACAAACGGTAACCAACGGTTACCAACTGACTTCGAAGCTGCAACGGTTACCAACGGACTTCGAATCTGCTCATCATTGTCTGTGGTATGTGACAGGACTTCCCCAGCGTTTTGGGAAAAGAAAGGTAATATGGATATTGTAATGGTATTTAACTGAAAGAACCACGCCAGTCTTAAAACAAGTTTATTTCTGATGATTCCTCATCCCAAACGTATCCCTGTAGCAGCAGCATTCATTCTCTACTAGTTTACTTACATTAGCTAGCTTTAGCCGTTTTAGCTCATTTCGGTGGTTTCTTTAAACGGCCATAACTCCACACAGGAATGGGGTAGAGACTTACTTTTTTTTTTTTTTCTCAGAATATTATGCTCTACGAGAGCTATTTGTCCTATATGTCCATTTTGCTTCGACCGGAAGTTGAGAAATTGCGAAAATTTATTTCTAGGTAAAGAAATAGATATGAGAATAAATGCTGCTAGGGATACGTTTGGAGCGAGGAATCATTAGAAATACACTTATATGAAGGCTGGTGTGGTCCTTGAAGTGTTTTTCATGTCAGACAGATAGTAGTTAGCTGCAATTAGCTACATGGCCAGTTGTTACGTTCAGGTTTAGAAAAATTGTAGCTAGTTAGCTTGTGGCATGAATGGTCACACAAAAACAATATGTACTGTAGCTATAGTGGATATCAGACTGTACATAATACTGAACAATACAAATGTTCTGTAAGATGTAAACATACTATATATTATGTATATTTTGTTTTTGTTTATAGTATTGTACAGTATATAGAGTGAGTGATTTGTCAAAAGCTAGTTAGCTGGTAGGGTCAAACATCTAGATTACTTTCACCTGAATGAACATTATTTCCCATTTGCAGATTTGGTTCTGATCTTATTGGGTTTGCTGTGGATGAAAAGTTAGCAAGAAGAGAAGGCAGCAGAGGATTGGAAAGGACAGTAAAGAGGAGTGGAGTGGAGAGTGAAGAGTGGAATGAGGAGAGAAGAGTGAAGAGGACTGGGGTGGACTGAACAAGAGAGAAGAACAGTGGAGGAAAAAAGAGGAGTGAATTGAGCAGGAAAGAAGGGTATGGAGAGGAGTTGATTGAATCGGAGAGAAGAAAAGGGAAGAGGAGAGTAGTGGAGAGTAGTGGAGAGGAGGAGAAGAGGAGAAGATTGGAGAGGATAGGAAAGGAGAGAAGAGTGGAGAGAAGCGGAGTGGATTGGAGAGGAGACTAGAGAGTGAAGAGTACAGGAGTGGATTGAACGAGACAGAAGAGTGGAGAGGAGTGGAGGAAATAGGAGAGAATAGGAGTGGAGAGGGGAGAAGAGTGAAGAGGAGAGGATTAAACAAGAGAGGAGAAGAGTTGAGGAGAAAGGAGAGGAGAGGAGTGAACTGAACAGGAGAGGATAAGAGTGACAAGGAGAGAACAGGAAAGGAGTGAATTGGAGAAGAATGAAGGATGGAGCCTGAGTTCTCAGCCAAGCAGCTGGAGAGAAAGCTGCTCAGTACCAACTATACTGCTTGCATGATATGTCAGAAAACAGACAGTGAAGCTGGTCCTCTTCAGAAACTGACAAATCAAGGCTACCCTTCCCTCCTATATGCTGTAACCAACAGAAAGGATGAGGTCTCATATAGGCTTGACAATGAGCTGAAACCTCAATGTGAGTTTCTGGGGAGGAATCCTTTGTGGCACACACAATGTCGTGCGAGGTACACAAATCGTAAAACTGTTGGCCAGAAGAGGAAAAAAGTTGAAAAGCCAGAAGGCACTTCATTTGAAGCAGAACTTAATCCTGAGCCAGACAGCAGCAGGCCTACTAAAAAAACACGGATGTCAATGCCACATCCCATCCAACACAAGGAAGAGTGCTTCATTTGTGGAAGAGCACGCACGACCAGGGGAAATAGATCCCTCATTTTGATCGCCACTTATGACAGACAGAATGCAGTATGGGAAAAAGCAAACAAACTTGAAGATGAAGAGATACTACACAAGATTCGTGGTCCTGATGGAAACTAGTGTACTGATATGATTGCTGAGGACTTCCGGTACCACAAGGAATGCATGACCAACTACCTGACAAAGCGTCTTCGTTCACAGGAGAAGACTAGTACTGCCACCACTCCATATGATGCTGCACTGAACCAACTCATATCAAGGATAGATGAGTCCCTTTTAAAAGAGAATGCCATATTCTTCGTTACAGCTTTGAGGGATGAATTCCGTAAATACTTGGAAAGCCATGGAGTTCAGAATGTTACCTCATACAGATGTCAGTCCTTGATTGCCCGCCTTAGAAGGCACTATGAAGTAGGTGACAATTGTAAAATAATGGTTGTGCCACAGAAAGGATGTTCTAGCCTGATTTGCTCAGCAGAAATGAATGTTGGCTGCATGCTCTCAAAGTTGAAGGAACTTAAGGAGAAAACTGAAGAGGCAGAGTATGAAGAAGAAAGTGATGATGAGTTGACACCAGATGACACCATAGTCTCTTCCTACAACACTGCAAAGAGAATACGGAAGGAGCTCCAGGACCAACGTAAGCAGGCCCTGAAGGAAGCAAGAGAAGCCAGAACAGCTCAAGCCAGTGGAAGTCACCAGATGCCTGGAAGTATGACTGAAGACCCGTCACTGCAGCTAGAGATATCATACCTGGAGGCATCCCAAAGAGTGAGCTCTAACCTGTATAACCACCTGGCATGGATGATAACAGATGCATCTCCAGAGTTAGGTGAGGACGGCCGGGTGAAAGTCAGTCCTAAGCAGCAAGAACAAGTTCTCAACCTTGCCCAGGATGTCTGCCAAGCAGTTGCCAAGATCCCAACACCGAAACATGTTGGGACAGCTTTGCACATCCTTAAGGAAACCAGAAGCAAGTCGACTGTGTCACTCCTAAATAGATTTGGTAACAGCATCAGCTACAAAGAAGCACAGAGATATATTACAACAATGGCAATGGCAGTTGAAGAGCAGACAACTAGGGATGGTGCATTCATACCAACGAACCTGAAGGTTGGACGATTCACACAGTTTGCATTTGATAACCTTGACTTCCAAGAGTACACAAAGGATGGACGAACACTGCATGGCACAACACACGTCATATTCCAGTACAAGAATCCAGATGAAGACCCGACACCAACGGTTAGTTTACCTCTACTGAAAACCCGCCAACCAGCCCTGGAATCTTCTAAGCCTTTTCAAACCAAGGAAAGCCACCTCAGTCTAAAAGATCGTCAAAAGAGTCGCTCCCTGGTTGGAGTTGAAACAGAGCCTAAGCTTCCTGTGTGTCTAGCAGAACCTCTTGACCACCTGAGCATCCTCTGGCATTTAGTGCATAGCTGCCCTACTGTACTATTGGAGGACCTGAACCCAAGTTGCGCTGCTCCAACATGGAGTTCATTCCAAGCATTTCTCATCCCAGATACCATCCCTGCAACTGTGATCAGCTATGGTCCCTTCTTCCCCAAGTCACCAACAAACCCAGATGTGGTTGAACAGTCTGTTCAGTACTGCATGGATGTGTCGAGAAAACATGGTCAAGAGTATGCCATCATCACATGTGACCAAGCAATCTATGAAGTTGTTCTGAGTCTGCAAAAGAAGAACAAAGAGAAGTATGCCAAACTTATCTTGCGCATGGGTGGCTTCCATATTGCTCAGAATTTCCTTGGAGCCATTGGGCATTTGATGCAGTCCACTGGAATCGAAGACATCATGGTCGAAGCTGATGTCTGTCTCCGTGGAACAGCAAACAAAATCATCAGTGGGAAAGACTACTATGCAATGCTGCACGCCCACACTATGGTGTATGCAGCCATGTTTGCCCTACACTGGGAAGCATTTGCCAGATGGTTGGTCAATGAAGAGAAGGACCTGGAGTACATGTGTGTGCTTAGCAACAATGTCCAGCTACTCCTAGATGCCCTGTCAGAAGAGAATGTAGAGAAGGCAACTTCTGCGTGTGCTGATGCAACTGACCAACTGAAAAAGCTGTCATGTTTGATGGCTGAGTTTGATGAAGCATGTACCTCACCTACCACAAAGTTATGGCTAATGTACATGGATATGGTTATGATACTTAGACGGTTCATCCATGCTGAGCGTGCAGGTCTGTGGGAGGAACACCTGGCTGAAGTGGAAAAGATGTTACCATACCTTGTAGCTGCTGGCCACTACAAGTACGTATCCTGCCTGCCCCACTACCTAGAAGCTATGAGAAGCTTGCCTACACTGGCTCCAAACATCTATAGGGAATTCAAGGATGGGAAGTTCACTGTACGTCAAACAGAAGGACGGTTCAATGGTGTCTGGACAGATATGGCACTTGAAAAAACCTACAACCGTGATGCCAAGACAAAACTCTTCACTGGCATCAGTCAGCAGCCAGCAGCCATGGAGAAATACTTGAAAGCTCTTCCAGTTCTGACAGCTGTGTCAGAGCAGACAAAGGCTATGGCACACCTGGATGCGGATGACATCAAACACCATGAGGACAAGGATAGCCAATGTGCAAAGGAGGCAGAAGGTGTAAGGAAAATAACAGATGTCATCAACAACCAGATGATCAATCCTTTCACATGTGAAGAACAGGAGCTGATCAACATTTCAACCGGCCACAAAGCCACATCTGCTGACTTGATCTGCGCTCGTGAAAAAGGACTGGAGGCACTGGCTTCAGCAAGAAGAACAGACAGTGAGAAAGTAACCCAAATTAAACTTTCAACCTTCGCAGTAAAGCCAAAGAAGTCAATGTCCATGGCATTCAAAGCCAAAAAAGTCTATGAGGAGGAGAGTGCAGTTGTGCGGAACCTGTACTTTGTTCAGGACTTAGAGGAAGACAGGAAGGTGGAAGTGTTTGGCCATGAATGGACAAGTTGCCCAGCCTCCCTGTTTGAGCCAGATCCGTCCCTTGACCAAAGTTATGCAATGCGTACAGGAAACAAGGCAGACTACCTGGCTGCAATCAAGACAGCCCTTGGCAGCTCATGGGTGGAAGTGGACAAACTACCATCGTCTGATAAGCCTGTGGTAATGGTAGTAGATGCCATGGCGTTCATTCAACGTTACCAACATCTTGAAAGCAGCACCTTCCATGAACTGCAAGGAAAGTACCTGAGGAAGCTCCTTGGAATCCTCCCAGACAACTGTGACTGCATCCACTTTGTTGGTGATCGATATGATGTCTCCCCTGCTGAAAGTCTGAAAGGTGAGGAACGAGAGAAGAGGATGAAGACCTGCCCAAGCAAAATGAAGGAGTACAAGCCATATGATACTCTCCCTATACCTGAATGGAAAGGCTTCATTCACAATCCACTGAATAAAGCTTATCTGTTGAACTATATGGGGGAAGCATGGGCAGCTCAGAACAAATCACTTCCCGCAGGATGCACCCTTATTCTTGGTGGAATATTTTGTGATCCTGGTTGCACTGTCCTCTTATCAGCAGATTGTCATGTTGAGCTTCCAGAACTTTCCTGTGAGAAACATGAGGAGGCAGATACCAGGATGTTTGCTCACATTGCATACTCAGTACAAATTCTGCACCACAAACGGGCTGTAGTGGTTGCAACTGACACAGATGTGATCATGATGTGCATGTACTACATCACACACATGGATGGGCTGAAGGAGCTGTGGGTGAAGACGATGGATATCTTCCTACCTATTTATGCCATCACAGATGCTCTGGCGGGGAAGTATGATGTTGCAGCTTCAGATCTTACATCCCTTCTCCTCAGCACCTACATACTTACCGGATGTGACACAGTGAGCTATCTGTACAGAAGAGGAAAAAGGCGGGCCTACACAACTGCTATTAAACACCTGACAGACCTTTTGCCGCTGTGCAGGTATGGTGACCCTGAGGAAAGCCTGGATGTTCAGGAAGAGGTTATAACAGCAGCACGGCGATACATGGTGTCACTTTATGACAGGAGTGACTTTGGTGGTACTCTAGATGCACTGCGAGCCCATCTCTTTGTGAGTATCAAAGGGGACATGCGTTGCCTTCCACCAACTGAAGATGCCTTCCTATTACACCTTCGCCGAGCCCTGCATCAGTTGGCTGTGTGTAAGCGGGCACACATGGTTCAGCCAACCTACCCAGCTGCCACTGTTTTTGGGAGACAACTTGTCAATGGCAAATTGGTGGCAACCATGATGCTGAAAGAGGCTAAACCTTCTGAACTCAAACACAGCAAATACTGCCGCTGCCAGAAAAGCATGTGTGCCAGAGGATGCTCCTGTGCAAGAGCCAATGTTAAGTGTGGCATTGCATGTCTCTGCACCGGGGACCCCAACAGATGTTCAAGGATTGAACTTGTGCTTGAAGACAGGGACACGTAAGTTGAGATGGGGGGGGGGGGGGAGATATGCATATTTTATCGCGCTGCTGTATAACCCACCCTGCCGGTCTTGTTTGCCGTCTCCTCAGGTAGTGAGGGTGAAGGTCTGTCCCCATAACAGTATCTGCAGTGTGCCACCCTCCTGATTATTCCACCACACAGGGACCTGCACCTAGTTAATTAAGTTATGTTCAATTATTTTGTTATAGTTATAGTTATAGTTATAGTTGTCATCTGAGGCAATAAAATAATGAAAGTCATTTTGCTGTATTATATTTCTTGTGTGACACATTTCCATTGCGAGAACAGGGTTATGTTGAAATTTCTGAATTTTGAGAGTAGCCTAAAATTCTATTGAGGTTCTGAGCTTGTTGATCGCCAACTAGTAGTGAAATCATCACAGATCCATTGATTTTGGTTGGATTTTTATAATTTTTTCTGTGGGATGAGTATACTGGTGGGTGAAATTAATGGCATATTGACTGATGTCATAACTTGGGGAAATAGTTGATTGCCAATGAAGTAAAGATGAAAATATTGGAAAAAAAGTGAGAAAACACCTATTTTTTTTGCATTAAATTGATGCAAAATCATGTAGAAATGTGTTTTAAGAGTAATTTTTTCAGTGGATGTTGTCAGCACATGTGTTCTGTGTATCTTGAATGCATTTATTGACAGCCTACCCAACCCACTGAGGATTTGAGGAAAAAAATAATTTTTCACATTTTTCTGATAAAAAATAAAGGGTGCATACACTAAAATGGCTCCAAAAAAAATTCGCGATATTTCCGGCAGAGCAGACCCTCCAATTATTGGTTCTTAGGGTCAAAGTTAACAGAAAAAACACAAATAAAAAGTATGGCAGACCATGTCAGGTTCAACCCATTTTATTGAGCTTTGGAGACTTTGGCTCCCCGACTATATAGCAAAACGATAGTACGCCAGCAGAGCGTGCAGGTGTCACAAGATTCGAAGCGAAAATGTCCTCTCCAATCAGTATCAAGAGTAAAAACTGTGCCAAAATCATCTTCATTATGATAAAAGCGTACTTAACTGAACTAAAACCAGAGAATAAAATACGTATTTAAAACATAAACACACATACAACAACAAACTGGCCAATGCACACGTGTCCGAGTCGCCAGCAGAGCAGCGCCACCGGAAGAGCTAAATAGCTAAAAAAAGAGCTTTACTTACCTTTAACCGTCTTTCACTCGTTTCCATCCAAGGACGCTGAGAAAATGCCGGCTTCTCGCACTGGTGTCGTCCGTGTTCTCAACCCAACACCGATTCATTTTCAATCACATTTCCCGGTCAACTATATGTCGATGATTTTTCAACAACAGTCGTTGCCCAGTCAACTCTAAATCAATGACTTTTCAACACATTGGCAATCGCCCGGTAAACCAAATATCAATGCTTAATCAATCATAAAGATAACTATAGATCAATGTTCGTTCCAATGTTGTTGCCATCAACATTAATAACGTAAGGTTTAATCGATATGGCAATGGTGATTCAACATTTATTTTGCATTGAAATTTCGATATCAACCATAATGATGATTCAGATGGAAAATCAATATTTATTCGATGTTGGCTTGCTGTCTGGGTTGGCATAAATGTGCGCCATTCATTGATTGTGAACTGCTCTGAACTGAAGCATAGTTGTGCAAGCCCATACAACGCTCAGAATCTGAAACGTGAAGTTCACATTTATTTAATGAAATGGCCTTTGAAGTTTGCAGTATCGTGATATGTTTTTCTATCCCCAAAATATAAGATGCCTTAAAACAATCGTTAATAGCATGGTATACAATATAGCCTACTGTAAGGTATTGATGCTACATTTAAGGAAATGGGTGCTCCAAAATGCAGTGTACAGTTCGCACGCGTCTATTTTTAGTTGCTAATGTGAGGATGGTCGCACTGTGTCGAGCCCTGTGTGACCAAGCTTATGTGAGCGTCAAGTTGAGAGGTATTGAATCAAAGGCAGGGATTATCAGCTGGTTCCAACAAGTGGCTGATCGTTTGGCGTAACCCAGCAAACAATTTGACGTTGTGACGACGTCACGTGCTGGTCGTTTTTAGTCACGCTTACGTTAGCATATGACGTCACCACAACCGTCAAAGTGAAACACCAAAAGAGGTCGCTACGACGTCGCCAACCGACGTCGTGATAACGTCCCCAGTACGTTGAGGTAACGTTATTTAATTTTGGTCGTCGATTCGTCTTTTGGATGACGTTGCTGTAACGTGGCCAGTACGTTGCTGTGACGTGGCCAGTACGTTGCTTCAACGTATCGTTGGTTGCTGATTGGTCATTTGATGACTTTTGACAGTTTTTCATATATTCATTCTGCAGTGGATTTATTGACAGTTGTTCATTCAGTTTATTTACCTGCCACTGTCACAGCAACATCTATAATTGTGGTTCTTGTTCAGAACATCAGAATTTAAGTTTGTTTCAACTAGTACTGTTCAAATCTTGACATTTTACTCAAACAATTGGTAAAAACATGTTTAAACATTCACTAATGTTTGTAACATTGTAGAATAATTGAAAGAACTGAAAAGAGTTTTTGCAGATTTTATTTAACAATTTAACAGACACTTTAATAAATGGGTGATAACATTAACACAACTATATACATTAAAGCAAAAAATGAAAAAAAAAAATAATTTAAAAAAGGTCTTAATCTTCTGAATCTCAATCTGTGTCACTGAATTCCTGGTTGATCTCTTGTGGGACCGCCACCTCTGGGATTGACAGCACCTAGACAAACAATTTAAATAAATTCAGTGAACAGACCTTCAACTTTTAATGTCAAACAAGTAAGTAAGTGTTAACCATTTTAAGTAACTAGGGATTGGCTGATACCAGACTTTCTCTTTCATGGTATGAAATGCGACGTAGCCTATGTATATTTTGTTCAAAAACATGATCTTAACTGAATATTTTATGATAAAGTCATTATAATAGGATATATCCATCGTCAAAGAAATTCACTTCAGACATTCTCATTTGGCCAAAAAATCAATACAAAAAAAAAAAAACTTGTATCGGTACACTGTATGTATCGGCAAGTACAAAAAATGAAATACTACTGCTACTCATTCCATAAAGTGGTATTGGCCCATCCCTACAAGTAATAGTCGATTGCCAGAGTCTTCTAAGTGAAATGCTCACAAGAAGTGTATTTTTGTACCTGTAGTTTACTGTGGGCTGGTGCATGTTTTAAAACATTTGTGATGAGTCCCTCCACAGCTTTGTCCTGTAGTCCAGACCGACTCAGCATGATAGCCCCTGATGTGTAGAATAAAAAAAATAGAAATGTTTTGTAAATTTCTAGTGTAATTACAATGTTTTGGAAAACAAGTGGTGTTCTCATTTGAAATATAAATTAAATGAAGCAGAAGGGCATTTAATATTGATATTGTCTTATAGATTTGAAATCTATATTTTGAAACATGAACCAATTGTAAAGCAGAAACTGTTTAGACAAGCATACATGCATTTTTTGTGCTGTGGAACATCCACACAATTATTACCAAAAGTAACACTTATATTAAACTCACGTTTGATAACGATATGCTCTTATTTACTGTCATCATTTTAGTGATTTAGCTTTACCAGCAAGTATATTTATAGTTCATTACCACGGCAACCACGTGCTTGTCCATGATGCACCTCTCACATGTGAAAATTATGTCTGTAGTAGACAGAGGCGGAAAGATCGCAAGAAAAGCTTGATGTGTGCCTGTAACAAATTATTTAAGATAATTTTCTATTTCTGTTGTAGTTTCCCCTGTTGCAAGTCAGGGGAACTCTTTACACTGTCTGAGCACTTTCGTGGTTGACTCTGTCGTCATTTTTCTAAAACAACACGCTATTAACATGCCTTTAGAACAACAATTAGAGTTTAGAAGTCAGAATCGCAATTGTGAATTGTGGCAAACACAATTACATTCGGGAAAAGCAGAATTTTTTTTTACTGTGAATGCTGATGGAAGCGGCCAAAATGGCTTAGAAATCTGTAAGGAAAAGATTTTAGCATTGTAGAATTGCATCAAGCTGTTTGTGCTATGTACAGCGTGAGCGGGTGGGGCGACCTGCCGGAAAAAACGTCCATGCTAAAATAAAAATGGTCAACGAAAGAAGGTAAATCTGCTGTATATATACACCTTTTATCGTTGATTAAATTGATTAGCTTGATGTGCACCACTCGTGTTTAATTAGGTTTATTTATCTGAGCGTGCTCCACTTGTGTTTAATTATCTGCACATGCTCCTCGAAATGTGTTTAATAAAACATCACTTAGAGACAGTCCCTAAATTTGAGAATATCGAACGCCCAACGTCAAGCTAGCTTTATGCCAGTCACATACGTTGCGCTATGGTTCTGTTGTGATAATTGTTTGAAACTATTTTTGCTGCTGAAATAGAACAAAACCAGTCAATCGCTGTGTGATTAATTAATCTCCTACGTACATCACACGCACATCTCTGCTTTGAGAGTGCAGATTTCAGTGAGTGAGAGCACACTGTGAACAAAACTCTGGCGTTTCAGCGATGACTAATCTGATCGTCTCTGATTATGACATTGCATTTAAAAGCTCAACAGATTTGCGTGTGATTGCTTATAATGCGCATCACGATTATAACATGCCTTTTGAGAAGACCCGCAAAAGTGGTTAGTTGGAGTGACAAAATTATCACAACAGAACCATAGAGCAACGTATGTGACTGGCATAAAGCTAGCTTGACGTTGGGCGTTCGATATTCTCAAATTTAGTTACACGCCACAGCTGAAATTCACCCACAAATGGCGGGTTGGCGGGTATTAATGTCAAGCCCTGTTGAAAATGTATTAGTAAATTGCAATAAAATGCAAAGACTGAGCTTAGTGAAGAAACCGTAAATGTACAGTAAATTGAGTAAAATCACAGTATACTGGAGTATAAATGAGGTCAGTTTTAGCAACTGTTAAATCATCACATGAAAACGCTTTTCACTCACCATTTAATCACCCTATTTATGTGACGCATCCATGTCTGGTGCTTGAGCACAACAGCACATTTGTGTGATGCAGTATATAATCACATTGTTTTATAATTACAAAGACATCGATGATAATTCTTATGCTTTGATTTTTTTGCACAACGAGGTTATAATAAAATGTACAAAATTTAGAGAGGTTTATGCTAAAAATAATAATCAATAGATCAAAGATGCAGCTTTCACTATCGGGTAGTCTGCTGTGGAGCGTTTCGAGCACCCTTCTGAAACCTAAAATGACGAATGAGACACCCTACGGTCTTGTGGACTTAACGGACACGTGCAGGCCACAAGACTGCAAATTCACTTGAATTATGCTATTTGGGAGAGGGCCATTCTCTTTTTTTTTTTTTTTTTTTGATGGTTGATTAACATTAAGGCCATTAGAAAACAGTAGGTATATTAAACTGCAGTCACTTTAAGACCTAATGCACAGATCTTATATATTTTATCCAAATTTAGAGATAAAGTTATTTATATGATTACCTGCAAAGATGGGCATTTTGACTTCTTGTGTAGTTTGGGAACACACCAAGGTATGTTTAATGAAATGCAAAATGCCTACTGGGTCAGACATTAAAGTGCCCCTGTTATGCTATTAGGGGACCTATTATGCCCCTTTTCACAAGGTGTAATATACAGTGCATTTGGAAAGTATTAACAGCGCTTCACCTTTTCCACATTTTATGTTGCAGCCTTATTCCAAAATGGATTAAATTATTTATTTCTAAATTCTGCAAACAATACCCCATAATGACAACATGAAAGAAGGTATGCACAGCTTTTGCCATGACACTCAAAATTGAGCTCAGGTGCATCATGTTTCCACTGATCGTCCTTGATGTTTCTACAACTTGATTGGAGTCAACATGTGGTAAATTCATTTACGCAATATATATATATCACTTTAACAACTTTCTTTTGCACATTTTCTTCATAAATGAAATTCGACCATACTGACTCCAGTGTTGGCTGTAACTAGTTACTAAATACAAGTGTATATATAATACAATAGTTGAATTAACATCAAAATTTAAAGTCTAACTTTAAAATGCATGTTTTTATGCATCCTTCTCACATTTGTAATACTTTGGTCAGTTAATAAGAATAATTTATGTAGGCTAGTTTTATATTATTTATTTTAATGAATTAAAAGAGCAGTTTCATGTCTATCCTTGAATCGCTTAACTAGTCGAGGTTGATATAGGATTTAGAAAGTAATAAGTAATTCAAGTCAACTTAATTTATATAGCGCTTTTTACAATGCAGATTGTTTCAAAGCAGCTTTACAGTGTTAAACAGGAAAATAATGCAACAGAATTTTATTCGGCCGTACAGCTGCTCTGGAGAAAACGTTGATGTCATCAGCTCAGTTCAATTATCATACAGTGACAATGTGGGCAGCTCAGTAATTTAGTTTATATGGTTAATTTAGTTTACTAATTAGATTTATTTGGATATTTAGTTGAAAATTTAGTGTCCCCAACTGAGCAAGCCAAGCCAAAGGCAACAGTGGCAAGGAAACCAAAACTCCATCAGGTGGCCTAATGGAGAAAAATAAACCTTGGGAGAAACCAGGCTCAGTCGGGGTGCCAGTTCTCCTCTGGCAAATTAACAAACAGTGTATGATTATTATTTTGGCAACTTTACAGGTCAGGGGTCATATTAGATCGGAATATTCAAAAGATCGGAGGTAACACGCTGGAGACGGGTTTATTGAGGATAATTAAATACTTTTTGGAGAGAGTAATTTGTACAGTAATCCAATTACACTATTGAAGATGTAACTAGTAATTCATTACTTTTTTAGAGTACCTTACCCAACACTGGCTGACTCTTATGTTCGTTTGTACATCCAAAACCAGAACATTTATAGTGTTCTTTTGGCACAGACTTTAGCTGGGTTTCCATTCAAACTTGACAGTGTTTACACACATTGTTAACACTCATCTGTGTTCAAACACTGGCATGAACAGCTTTAATCTTAAGATTATATATATATATAATCTTAAGATTAAAGCTGTTCATGCCAGTGTTTGAACACCGATGAGTGTTAACAATGTGTGTAAACACTGTCAAGTTTGAATGGAAACCCAGCTAAAGTATGTGTCTGTAATATATATAATTTTTTTTTTTATAACTTCGACGTTCACAACAGACATATGCACAAAAATGTGATCTGGACTGGCAGTCTGAACAAGGCTAAATAGTCAGAAAAACAGTTTGTTTGAAGATGCAGTCTCTCAAAGCCCTCCTTTCTGAGAGCCTACTCTGCTACAGTTTGTCAGACGTACCAGTCTGTTGTCATTGGTCTACCGCTTGCAGCACGTGTCGGAAAAAAAACCCCATAACCATATATGAATTTCAGCTCCGGATCTTCCTCTCACTTGTATACACAGTGATATAAACACTAATGATGGTGTCGTGCTAGAAATTGATACAGAAAAAAAAAACAAGTCCTCATCCTTTTGAAGTGCATGCAAGAAAACCGTGTAGCACAGAAAACAGCATATTCTCAACATATCGACAACACAAACCAAATCTCAGCTACAACTGCAGTGTTTGAGGGTCAAAGTAGATGTTTTTTCTTAGGCAGCCAATGAAGACCATAGGTTGGCTTTATGCAAATTTGTTACATTGTTATGTACAGTAGGCATGTAACAGGAAGTGAGACTGGAATTGCTGACGACCCATTTCGGCAGTTCAGAATCAATTCTCGGGAGACAATAGATCGATTTCAGATGACAATAACTTTATTTGTTGTGCACTTTGATCTTTAAAACGTTGCAGACCTTTTACATTCCAAAACAGCTACAGTATTGTTACACACTGCATGAAAGGTTATATTTGAAAAAGCTTAACATGGCTACTTTAATGCAAACAATCCCTTGAGCACATTAGGAACTTCGTGCACACCCCTACATCTTGAACATGTGCCAAAACCGTTGATCCCATGTGCAGGTTTCAACAATATCTTTGTTGGAACTGAAAGGAACATGTCATGTCATGTTATCCATGTTAACAACTGCACATAAGCAATTTTATTTGCCTATACACTCATTTCTACATTTTATTTACTTTCCTTTTATTTTATTTTTGTGTTACACATAATTACGTATGTAAGAAGTCATATCTTTTAGTTTCTGTCCAAATAGTGTGGCTTGTTGAGGAGAGGTGTGCACTTTCCGAAGCAATTGTCTTCCGGTTTTGCTTGATGAGAGGGCCATAGAAAGATGAAAAATTATATTTTTATTGATGTTTATAGGATCTACATAATATCACTTAAATTACTACTAAAATCTACACTCACTGGCCAATTTATTAGATACACCTTACTAGTACTTGGTTGGACCCCCTTTTGCCTTCAGAACTGCCTTAATTCTTCGATGGCATAGATTCAACAAGGTGGTGGAAACATTCCTCAGAGATTTTGATCCATATTATCATGATAGCATTACGCAGTTGCTGCACATACACGATCCAAATCTCCCGTTCCACCACATCTCAAAGCTGCTCTATTGGATTGAGATCTGGGGCCTCATGTATAAAATTTTCCGTAGATTTACAGATTTGCACACAAGCTAGATTTTTGCGGCAGAACCTGAGTAAAATGCACTTTATAAAACCCAGTCAGTGAAAGATTGCGTGTACATGCTTCCCCACCCTGTCTCCTCCTTGAAATAACCATAAATGTAGCTTACAGTGCCTAGTTTTACTATGCATAATGTCATCTGCATATAATTTCCTTGCATATTCCCATCCATGTGATGCCATGCTTAACGGTACAAGTCATTAGGAAAATATAAGATGCAGTCTATGTGCCGTCACATTACATTGGTAAAAATCATTCAGTATCCTTGCCTTGTTTTGGAATAAATAAATACAAATTGTATAGACTAAAATAATTCAGAAAAAGTCAAATAAAATTTCAGGAAAAAGGTTTCAAAGAATCTTTTCCGTTGGCCAAATAGTATTTTTAATTACTTTTAAGCAAATCAAATGTATTCAATTTTGCCTATAAGGTAAACATATTTTATATTTTTTCTGTTCTTATATCATGCCTTTATTCTGTTCCATTTCCCACTAGGTCACTGTTTGACCCCTAAAAAGGAGGGACCCTGTCGAGGTTCTTTCCCTCGTTGGCATTACAACGCTGCATCCAGCAAGTGTGAGGCGTTTGTCTTTGGAGGGTGTAAGGAGAATAACAACAACTATCTCTCCGAACAGGAGTGTTTAAATGCCTGTAAAAACACAACAGGTAATGCAAATCTCATTGCATTGTGGCAATGTTGTACTATAGGAATATCTTCAAATGAAAACTGTCGTTATTTATTTGTGTGGTTCCAAACCAGTATGCTGCTTTCCAATGGAAACACCTAAAAAGAAATGAACTTAGAATCTTAATTTAGGACTATTAACTGTCATTGTCTAGTAAATAATTGTCATCTATCACACTTTAAGAAAAGCATCATCAAAAATCCAAACTGCTTTTCAAGTCTTCTGAAAATTTTATGAAATTGTGTTGTTTAAAAAAAAAAAAAAGAGAAAAAAAAAGTTGGTTTGTCTGGTCACACTGTATATTGAGTGTCTTTAACTACTACAGTATGTACTTTCATCAAAAAATAAGTACAATGTTGTATTGTAAAACCCTTTTGCTTTTATTGAGGTGGGATACAGGTAAGTTTAGGACAGGTTTGGTGGTATGGGTAGGTTTAAGGGTGGGTTAAAAGGTAAGGGGAAGGCTCAATAGTGTAATTATAGATGTAATTACATAAACTAATTACAGCTGTAATTACATGCAGGTAATCATAATAATACAAGTACAATTTAAAAACATGTATGTACACAATAAGTGATTTGTATCAAATTATTAATTGAATTGTTAGTACGCAGTACTATCTAATATAAAGTGGGACCAATCATCTTTAACTCTGTTGCAGTTTTTAAATCAAATGTGAAGTCAGTGTTTCAGGTTGGACTGCAATAACATTTAACCTCTTTAGTTCTTTTATGTCTGATTCCCATACAGCGTGGCATTAAACCTGCAGAATATTTCACCTAGCAGGTCCATAAAGAAATTATTTAGTGACTTTGGAGAAGAACTTGACTGGCCTTTTACTGAACCCTTCCAGAACATTAGAGGAACGACAGCCTCAGAGCCTGATGCTTGTGTCTTGCATAGTTAAAAGAATTCATCACCCAAAATGAAAATTCTCAAAATGAAAATCATTTACTTGCTCTCATGCCGTCCCAAATGTATTTTTTATTTTTAAATAATAAATTTCTGTGAGCCCATATATTGTAAGGAAATGTGTATTACAAAGCTGACACTTCAAAAACCATGCAGAGAAATAAACAATGTGACCCCAATTGATGAATCAATGTCTTATGAAAAAAAAACCAAAGATAGGTCTGTGTGAGGAAAAATACAGGTTTTTTTTAAATGTTGAAAGGACACCGTTTTCTTGAATGCTATTGTATGTGTGGTGTGGCATTAGGATTTTTCCTCACAGAAGTCATTAGAATAAACAAACCCATTAATTAGAAGGAGGTGCCCACATACTTTTAACCATGTTTATTCCTTTAACCTTTTAAGACATTTCCTTGATTTAAATCTTCTCAAATGTTGTCTGTCTGCAGTAATCCCTGGTGGAGATTCGAGAAAGGTGGCTAAGGAAGGTATGTTTGCTTTCGGTCTCACATCGGCCAAATACTGTATATAAACTTTCCTCATTCTTTTTTTTCTTTGTGTGTGATACAGACTGTTCTTCATGTGAAGAAGACAAATTTAAATGCTCTGATGGCTGCTGTTTGAAGAAAGAGTTTGAGTGTGATGAACAGCAGCAATGCAGCGACGGTTCTGATGAGGAGAACTGTGAGCAATGTGAGACTCCATATCCACACACACACACACACACACACACACCTCATGACACGCACTCAGTTTTTAAATTGACTTATTTTACTTTTCAGTGAATAAAAGCCTGAGTCGACTTCTTCAGATTGGAGTGAATAAAAAAGGTGAGTTTTATGCAGTGCTGAGATGGCCAATGGTGAGCCATCGATGAGTATTTGTCAGGTTGGTTTTTGCAGTGTGTTCCACACATCGCCCATTCGCCCGATTCAGTGAGAGAGGTCACTCTGATTGGCTGTTCAGCTTGGCGAATGAGTCTGTGCACATGAATAAAAGCGCAAGTGATGAAAGCGAGCAAAGAAGTTGTCAGTCGTCTGTAGTCTTTGCGGTGTGTTCAAGCGCACACAGCTGCCGCAAGGGCGACAAAGTCGGTTTTCGTCGCCACTAGTTCTTTGATGTCAGCTTGTCACAGCCTTCATGAACCAGCAGCCTTATTGGTACATTAAGGAATTATTCACTCCAAAATTTAAACCTCCATATTCACTGTGTTATCACACTCATGTTATTTGGAAACTTCATGATTTTTCTTTCTTTCACGGAACACAGAAGAAAATTTAATAGAATCTCCTGGCTATTCTTGGCAATATACCGTAATAAAAGCTGTCAAGCTGCAATAAAAACAAAAACACAGAAAGATAAAACAAGATGGTCCATACAACAAGGCCTTTGAAGCAATTTGATTGCTTTGTGTAATGATTGGAATACATTTTCTTCTCCATATTTGCATTTGCCTACTTTATGAAATAGTGCTGTAGCAAGGTTTTAAGGCATAAAGGTCATATCTTTTATTCACCTTTTATTCCTCCGGAGCTCCTCCATGGGACTTGAGACTGGTATGATGCACCAGCTCCATTCCCACGGCTCTCGGCCCCGCCCTGCTTGCAACATGTGCCTTTAGATGCATTGAGCAAAGTTTTATGTCAAGAATGCTCAAAGCTATTGATTCTCTCACATCACATAACTGATCATGACAGAATTTCGATGAAGGGAAAGTACTAATGACATATGGACTATACAGTATGACTTTATTATTGCTCATTTATTATTATTGCTCCTAGATAAACATGTTTTCATTTATCAACAGTTAGTGTTTTGTATTTTTGTTATCCCACCAACAGTTTGTGCATTAAACAGATTGCTTATTTCTTCATAAGCTTTAATTCTCTTCTAATCCTGTTCTCTTAGCCCACTGCACGGATCCCCCTGTTACGGGCACATGTCGAGCCAGTTTTACTCGTTGGTACTATGACCCTCTTAACAAAAAGTGTCATCGCTTCACCTATGGTGGCTGTGATGGCAATGAGAACAACTTTGAAACTACAGACAAATGCATGAGCAACTGCTCGGGTGTCACAGGTATGAATAGTGCTCAAGTCTGATATATTAGTGATTGTGGCTGAAGTATGGATTTGATGTATATTTCTGGTGTCTGTCTGTAGAAAAGGATGTGTTTGCCAGAGGATTGTTTCTAAGGGGTAACGAGGAACTAGGGGAAAGCCAGTCAGGTAATATCTAATCATCTTATATACATATATCTGCCTAGATATTTTCCTATATATATCTTAAAATAATACTCTTGTACTTCATTGCTTTTTAAAATTTTTAATTAAGCACAGACTTAAAGGGTTAGTTCACCCAAAAATGAAAATTCTGTCATTAATTACGTTCATCTTCAGAACACAAATTAAGATATTTTTAATGAAATCCGAGAGCTCTTTGACCCCTCCATAGACAGCAATTTAATTAACACTTTCAAGGCCCAGAAAGGTATAAAGGCATCGATAAAGTCCATGTGACTCCAGTGGTTCAACCTTAATTTTATCAGGGTTCGTGCAGTCATAAAACCCCTGGAAAAGTCATTGAATGTTAAAGTAGCAATTTCCAGGCCTGGAAAAGGTTTGGAAAAATAAATAAACCAGAAGTTTTTGGAAAAGTCAAGTCATTTTTTTGTTTTTAAAAAAATGTATGTAATAGAATATATGTTTAAGTGATAATATTGGTTAAACAAACTTTGAAACTTTGTAAACATACTTAATTCCTTCGATCCACCCGACTGCTGCATTCCATCATTGTGAGAGCGCTTAAACTCGCGCTAGACCCAAGTTATGGACAGCTTCACGATCTGTCACATTCTCTGCTCCCTTTCTGTATAGTTTATTCCGGTTAATATAATTTATTCGTCATGCTGGTAAGATCACACAAAGTCTTAATTTTCTAATGCATAAAAAGCATTAAAATAATTTGTAAATGTTTGTAGTTGTAGTCAGAATATGATGTGCAGTTTCCCAAAAAACACAAACATTTTATTAGGGATGCACCGAATATTCGGCCACTGAAAATTTTCGGCCGAAAATGGCCCAAAAGTATATTTTCGGTTTTCAGCCGAAAGACTTTTATCACCGAAACAACACGGCCGAAATGTTGTGATGACGCAAACAGAAACCGTGACCTGCACGTGCTTGTCTGAAGCAACATGTCTGCGGTGTGTACGTATTTCAGTATATCTGAGAAACACCCACGTCTGCTCCATGCACAAGCACTGACAGCGAGAGCTGTTCAGCACCTCATGTTCTCGATGAGAAGAGGACCAGACTTCACTGAGAAACTGGACGGTTTCCGAATGCAATCTTTAACAGTGGGCATGTTTTAAGCGCGGAACACACTTCAATCCGAGTTCTCACACCAACATCGATCAACATGTATCACGAAATTCAAACGATAAATGCCGTTTTGACGCTCTTTAATGTGGCATCACTGATGATCACATCACAGTTCAAGCAGCAGCACGCGCGTGAACGCGATCATCTGTGAGCGTGATCGATTTTCTCTTCCTTAAGAATAAACATGAATGAACATCTAAGGTGTGTTGAGGATACATTACAACTTACTGTCATGTTGGCTATCATATGTGGTGTAATCGCTCAATCAGTGTTTCAACGGCGAAAAGACGTCAATATAACTGCTGTAAACTAAACAATGTCATGTAACTTTAGCATCACATTTACCTCAGGCAGTCGTTCATTGTCCACAGAATTATATTCACAAGAGAAATCAACTCTTTCACTAAATATATGACCTATATTAGCCGTTATATTCATTATATTCTACTTAATCTGTTAATGATATCTTGATTATTTCATGTAGCCTATGTTTAAATAAACCTGTCATGAAAATGACAGACTATGGAAGTAAAATAATGCCAAATGTTTTTGAAATAAAAAAGCCTGTTGAATTGCACTACTTGAAAAAAATATGCATTGCATTAACCATGATTGCATTTTAATGCATTGTATTTTTAGGGCTTGCATTTATATGGGCTGAAATTCAACATGGTTGTATATTTAAGCTGTGAATATTTCAATTCAAAACATTTCAAACACATTTTCATTAATAAAAATTCAATAATCCATATTCTCCTTTCATATTTCACTTCCAAAATATTCAAACTGTTTAAAAATACAACCTATAATATTCAACAGGCAATTTTCGGTCCGTTTTATTTCGCTTTACAAATTCGCTCCACAATTCAGTGGTTCAAATTCGACGGCAAATTCGATGGCAAATTCGACATTGAATCAGGGACTGGAGGAAAAGCAATAGACTACCGATGCATTATATCTATCTGCTGTTAGTCTCCCTCACCAGTAGGTGGTGCAAGCGCAACGCGTGTTGACAACATCAAAGCAACAGACAGAGACGAGAAGCCTTCATAAAACATAATTTGCTGAAATGGACCGAGCGGTGAGTACGAGTTATTATGAGTGTTTTGAGGTGTAAACGATCGTCGCCTGCATGCCAGATAGTTGTGCGATTGGATGCACAATAACCACATTTTGTCAGCGTTTGTTGCCGCGCCAGGTAACTTATCCATGTTAGTGACGTGACTGCAAAGTATTTAGGCCTATATCAATGCTAAAGGCGAGGGAATTCTGGATTAATCAGAAAAATCACCTTCCTTTTGAACGCTGTAAAAAGTCGTATCATAAGACACTTGAGTAAACGCTCGTGTGATGATTTGGGTCTTAATCAGCCTTTTCAACATGTAAGTTATATACTATATATACACTCATAATAACTCGTACTCACCGCTCGGTCCATTTCAGCAAATGATGTTTTATGAAGGCTTCTCGTCTCTGTCTGTTGCTTTGATGTTGTCAACACGCGTTGCGCTTGCACCACCTACTGGTGAGGGCGACTAACAGCAGATAGATATAATGCATCGGTAGTCTATTGCTTTTCCTCCAGTCCCTGATTCAATGTCGAATTTGCCATCGAATTTGCCGTCGAATTTGAACCACTGAATTGTGGAGCGAATTTGTAAAGCGAAATAAAACGGACCGAAAATTGCCTGTTGAATATTATAGGTTGTATTTTTAAACAGTTTGAATATTTTGGAAGTGAAATATGAAAGGAGAATATGGATTATTGAATTTTTATTAATGAAAATGTGTTTGAAATGTTTTGAATTGAAATATTCACAGCTTAAATATACAACCATGTTGAATTTCAGCCCATATAAATGCAAGCCCTAAAAATACAATGCATTAAAATGCAATCATGGTTAATGCAATGCATATTTTTTTCAAGTAGTGCAATTCAACAGGCTTTTTTATTTCAAAAACATTTGGCATTATTTTACTTCCATAACAGACACTGTGTATAAATTGAAAAACTATTAAATAATATTTAATTAAATAATATATAATTAAAAGATAAAAAACTATTTTATAATTAGATTTAGAAGTTATTGCAAAAACTGCCTTATGTGAAGTTTACATGTTTGCCTACTATGTTATTTGAGTGTCGATTATTAGACCTAAAAATAAATAGCAACTGAATTTAGGCTAATAGTTTGGGCTCTGTTGTTAACCTTTAATATTAATGTGCAAGTAAGGGCTCCCTATAGTTTACAGCAATATCTTCAATAAACTTTTAGTTATAATTTAATTAATTTAAGGACGGATACTTTTTGTAAAACTGCTGTACTGAACCCGTACCGAACCGTCAGTTTTGTGTACCGTTACACCCCTATTCTACAGTTAACATATGGCAGTCTTTGTTTTGATACACTATTATGTTAAAGGCCTACAAAGAAAATAGTTGTATCTTTAATCAGTTGCACTTGTTCTGAATGCACGTTCTTGTAGTAGTCCTACAGAGAAAAATGTAAAATGCACTTGACCTAAATGCACTTTGTTTTTATGAGAACATTTACATGGCCTGTACATTATTATTTAATGTACAAATGAGTGGGGTCAAGTTAAACATTTTAGTTTGAATTTTATTTAATACTGTGCATTGTTGCAATGTGCTAAATAAATATTGGCATAATTTGTAATTGATTTATTCTTTGAAACTTCAATATTAATGTATGCAATTGCAATGCCTTGATTTTAGTAAAGTTAGTACACAGTCATAGCCATAAATGCAATGGTACTAATAATTGGCATAATTTATTTCGGTGTTTCGGTTTTCGGCCATGGTTTCCTCTTTTTCAGTTTTGGCCAAGAATTTTCATTTCGGTGCATCCCTACATTTTATGTATCTGTTAATCGACGAATCATTATTAGCCTACAATATCAAGAGCATATCAATAACTGACAATGACTCTGTAAAGAGTTCCTGTTCATTTTATAATTTGAGTAACATTAAACAGTCTGTGTAAATAAACATTTAAGCTATTTCAGATGCAGCTTCTGTTCCACCTTTGCAGTGTAAAGATGGCTTGTGTTAATGATACAATTTTATTTGTAACAGTCTAGTATTCTGATTGATTTAAGTAATTGGTTAAATTTAAGTATTTGACAAACGACTACAAAGATAATCATTAAAATTTGCACATAAATAAATGAATAAATAAATAAATAAAATGCTCTTGGAAATCAATTGCAAGGAGCCCCTTAATGGAAAAGTTCATTTCTGACCCTGGCATGGGGGAACGTCTGGCATTTGCAGTTTGTATAGGTGTAAATTGCAGGAAAAAAAAAAAAAAAAATTAAATGGGGACACTATCTTGTTAATGATTGATGGTTTTCCAATGAGATGAATGGTAAAAACTAGGAGGCAAATCTTCTTAGTTACCCAATTTTGTATTCCAAAAGTTTGTCACCTGGTAAAGTTACGGTCAGTGTCACTGGACACTTTTATTTACTTATTTATCATTGTTGCCTCCCATTAATGTGTGTTAATCCATTGCTAGGGTCAGACAGTATTTTATCTAACCGTTTTACTGGTGTGTCAGCGTTTATTTTGTATTAAACATATAGATTTACGTTAATTAGTTAAGATAGGCTTTATGATTTTTGTGTGGATTTTTCTTATTTCACATGTATACACAGACTTTCATGGAAGGTTAGGTCCTGAATATTTTCTTAAAAGTCATGGAAATTTATTGGTAGAAATGTGTACGAACCCTGTTTTATGAAGCGACGAAAATACTTTTTGTGCGAGAAAAAACAAACAAAAATAACGACTTTATTCAAAAATTTCTTCACGTCTGTGTCAGTCTTCTACACTTTGGCCAGCTCCTGCATCAGCATCACACGCATGCGCTGTGGTGCTCACATGAACGGCTTCAGCCAATGGTAAGCCGCCATTCTGGCGTAGCTCTGACGTAACTCAGAAACGCTGGACTGTATTTACTACGTCAACAGCATAGGAGACTATGGCACCATCTGGAAAAAAATTATCAATTTCACCTTTGAAGCCTTGCCAACAGAATGAAAGCCTATTAACAGAATGAAAGCCTATTAACAAAGACTGTGTTATTTTATAGTTAAAATGTCCTGGGATTAAAAATTGCAGTTTTAATGGGTTTCAATGGGGACATTTTGGTCCTGAGTGTAACTATTTTGTATTACTAGTGTAAAATAGATTTATGAAAGGAAATGGAGGTGAAATAGTACAATTCCAATAAAAACACACACTGGTGCAAAAATGGATGCAGTTGGCATTAACACAGGCAAAATTATAAGAAAATAAAATAAAAGAACCTACTGAAAAAGACAATAATGTCCATAAGGTCGCACAAGAGTTAAACCCAATTCAAGATATTTTCTTAAATCTTTTGTCATAATTTTGGGTAACTTTACTTGAAGCCTATAATATATAATGCATTAATTATGCCTTGTAATGCACATTATAATACATTGTATGATCTCATGAATAATTGTAAGCACAGCTATAATACATTATAATACTTCTATCATTATTATACTTATAATATAATCGATTTATTGTCACACCTTTAGAAAGTATAATGCATTAAAATGTGACGACACAACTAATTTTAGTTGTAACAAGGAATTTGCAAAGATTATAATGCATTTTATCTTTGATTACAATTATTTATTAAAATATATAATGAATTACAACATACGTTATGAATACCTTTTTTAATGCATTATCAGAATCAGAAAGAGCTTTAATAATAATAATAATAATAATAATTTGTTACATTTATATAGCGCTTTTCAAAGCACTCAAAGCGCTTTACATAGAAGGGGGGGAATCTCCTCAACCACCACCAATGTGCAGCATCCACCTGGATGATGCGACTGCAGCCATTTTGCGCCAGTACGCCCACCACACACCAGCTGATTGGTGGAGAGGAGACTGAGGGATGATGCCAATCGTATATACATGGTGATGTTTAGGAGGCCATGATGGACAGGGGCCAATGGGCAAATTTGGCCAGGATGCCGGGGTTACACCCCTACTCTTTATCGATGGGCATCCTGGGATTTTTAATGACCACAGAGAGTCAGGACCTCGGTTTAACGTCTCATCCGAAGGACGGTATTGCCAAGTGTGCTTGCACACACAAATCATTTTTCTTGGTGCTGAAGCTTCCAGTGCACATGTACAATACAAACACAACAAGAACATAGTAATAAAAATTTGAAAATAGCATTAAAAAAATATTAGGTCAGTTACATTTAGTCAGAATATACATTTACAGATTATAAACGTATTTACAGTATGTGAGTAGTATGAATAAATAAATATCTCCTGAGTTTATAAGATATTGCACTAAACAGTGGGAGTATTGCACTTAAAGGGTAACTTCAGTGATTTAGCATTAGGCTTTGTATCAGTAGAAACCCGGTAGTATATTCAAATGATGGTACTTTCCCCCCTCATATCCCCCTGAGAGGAGATAATTATGCATTTTATTTCTGGAAAAAATCTGGATTTTTTTGGCCAGAGGCTAAAGACTACAGCCACTTGATGGAGCTGTTCAGCATGTTATCAACCTACCCATAGGGGAGAGATCTCACGCACAGAATGTAAGACAGAAGGCCGCACGGACAATCATAACGGAGCAATGTGCAGAGTAAAGTGAGTGTTTCAACTTTTCAATGAATTCCTGTGATAGTTTAGCTTCCATATGCGATCTGAAAACGTGCCAGAGTGGAGCTTAACGTTACCTCTGCTCAGCTCGAATGAAATCTGTCACTGCTGCGTCCTGGGTGAGTGGAGTCTGTGATGATTTTCCCTGCTCTCTTCCTCACTCTGGAAGAGTACAGGTCCTGGAGGGTTGGCAGGGAGGCACCAATTATCCTTTCTGCAGTCCGGATTGTTCGTTGTAGTCTCCAAATGTCAGATTTGGTAGCTGAACCAAACCAGACAGTGATGGAAGTGCATAAAACAGACTCAATGACAGCCGAGTAGAACTGAATCAGCAGCTCCTGTGGGAGGTTGAACTTCCTCAGCTGACGAAGGAAGTACAGTCTCTGCTGGGCCTTTTTCACAATGGAGTCAATGTGTCCCACTTCATGTCCTGAGAGATGGTAGTGCCCAGGAACCTGAATGACTCCACTGCTTCCACAGTGCTGTTCATGATGGTGAGTGCGGGGAGAGCCAGGCTGTTCCTCCTGAAGTCCATTATCATCTCCACCGTTTTGAGCGTGTTGAGCTCAAGGTTGTTATAACTGCACCAGAGAGCCAACTGTTCAACCTCCAGTCTGTAAGCAGACTCATCACCGTTTTGGATGAGGCCGATGACAGTGGTGTCATCTGCAAATTTCAGGAGTTTCACAGAGGGGTCTTTAGAAGTGCAGTCATTGGCGTACAGGGAGAAGAGCAGTGGGGAGAGAACACACCCCTGGGGGGCACCAGTGCTGGTAGTGAGAGTCCTGGATGTGAGTTTCCCCAGTCTCACTCGCTGCTGCCGGTCTGTCAGGAAGCTGGAGATCCATTGACAGATTGAGGATGGCATTGAGAGCTGGGTCAGTTTAGCTGAGAGAAGATCAGGCATGATGGTATTGAAGGCTGAACTGAAGTCCACAAATAAGATCCTTGCATAAGTCCCAGGTCTGTTGAGATGTTGCAGGATATAATCCCATGTTGACTGCATCATCCACAGACCTGTTTGCTCTGTAGGCAAATTGAAGATCCAGCAAGGGTCCAGTGATGTCCTTCAGGTGGGCCAGAACCAGTCTTTCAAACGACTTCATGACCACAGACGTGAGAGCGACAGGTTTGTAGTCATTAAGTCCAGTGATTTTGGGTTTTTTGGGGACGGGAATGATAGTGAAGCGTTTGAAGCAACAGGGAACTTCAGGAGGTGATGGGGGACGTGTGAAGTGCAGATCAGAGCGGGTGTGTGGTGTGAGACTGGGCTTTTCAAACCTGCAGTAGAATGCATTCAGATCCTCAGCCAGTTGTTGATTCTCTACAGAATTCAGCTTTGCATCACAGAAATAAATTACATTTTAAAATATGTTACGGGGGGATGGTGACTTGTAGTTAGTAATGTTCCTCAAGCCTGTCCAGACTGAAGCCGGGTCGTTTGCTGAAAACTGGTTTCTCAGCTTTTCAGAGTAGCTTCTTTTAGCAACTCTGATCTCCTTTGTCAGTCTGTTTCTGGCCTGGTTATACAAGACTTTATCCCCACTTCTGTAAGCCTCCTCTTTGGCATGACGGAGCTGTTTGAGTTTCCCAGTAAACCATGGTTTATCATTAGAGAATGATGATAATGTCCTGGTAGGAATGCATGTATCCTCACAGAAACTGATGTATGATGTTACAGTATCTGTAAGCTCATCCAGATCAGTGGTAGCAGCTTCAAAAACAGTCCAATCAGTGCAATCGAAGCAGGCTTGTAAGTCCAGCTCTGCTTCATTAGTCCATCTTTTAACAGTCCTTATTACAGGTTTAACTGATTTCAGTTTCTGCCTGTAGGTCGGTAGAAGATGAACCACACAGTTATCATGAGATCATAAGTGATTAAAAGAGAGTCTGGATACCTTTGTTCTGTTTCAGCTATTTGATCAGCCAGCTGTTTGTAGCGTCTTAGGGTTACATATATTATTAAATTACATTAGCTCAATAAAATTAATAGGGAATTATGGGTATTAATATTTAGGGATTTATGATTGATCACAACTAGTTATAATCGAATCATAAATCTCCAAAATCACCCAAAAAGGGGAATACCTAACCTAGGTATTTATGCTATATATATATATATATATTAGGGCCGGGACCCGATTAAAAAAATTAATCTAATTAATTAGAGGCTTTGTAATTAATTAATCGAAATTAATCGCATTTTAATTGCATATAAATATTTGACCTGAGAACAGTGAGAAGTAATTTTTTTTCACATGGATTTTAGTATACCATTGAATAATGACTGAATACATAAGCTTAATCAACAAAATAGTGTTTATTTATTTCAGTCCAGCAGACCAGTGCAACGTTTGCCATTAAGTGTAGCAATAGCATATTTAGAAATACAGTACATTTCAGAAATTCCGGTGGCCTATAGATAGGTAAACTAGGTAGATAAGTAGACCTTCTGTAAACTGTTTTTTTTTAAGTAAAACAATACTTTCAAGTACATTCAGAACATTGGAAACCCTGACTATTAGAAAACATCTCTCTGTTGCTTCAGAGGCCATAACAGACTAAGTCAAACTCTCAATAACACTTGGCCAAAACAATAAATTCAACATAAAGTGCCAGTTGCATCAACAACATAATACATAGTTCAACATAAAGTGTACCATTTAAAATAAAATAAAAAGTGCCAGTGATTGACCTCTGTCCCTATTCTTCCAATATCTGTTGCTTAGGCCACTGTTTGATCCAAATTTCAGTAACAACAACAACCTCATTGGCCTCAGGATACCTCTATGACTATTTCTTATACTTCTCTTTCAGCCAGTTGCTGAGACAAACAAGCCTGTTCACATTTTCAGAGCTCAAGGCTGCCCTTTTCTTTTGAACTATCTTACCTGCCAGTGAGAAAAGTCTCTCGCAAGGGACAGAAGTGGCAGGGGTGCCCAGATACTTGCGGGCCAGGACAGAAAGCTGTGGATGGGCTCCCTCATGAGTGGACCACCACTGCAGTGGGCAGTCTGTTTCACTGATGGTGGGCTCTGCCCTGTAGCGGGCCAGAGCCCCGTTGGGCCCCTCTTCATCCTCTGATTCAGAGTCTGAATTAAACAGCAGGAGGCTCCTCTTCCTTGCTGGCTCCTCTGAGGATACTAGAGTGGGTCTGTTTGGTTCTATTCGCAGCAGTGCCTCAATGCTGGTCCACACCCCTCCTCACTCTCCTCTTGGTAGACACTTTAGGTCCTTAGAATCAGAATCAGGTTTGTCACATCACAGATTTACAGAGTAAAAAGATGGGTGAAATTAATGTTCATACATGGTTCCATAGAAAGAAAGGGGGAGGGGGAGGGAGAAGGGGGTTGGGGGGTCAAAAAGAAAGAGAAAAGAAAAACAAAGAAGACCATTACACGTTACCTTAAAGCGTGGGTCGAGTGCTGTAGCCACCCTGAGCCATCCATGGTTGAGTGTATCTTGGCGTTGAGACAGGTCCTTTATTAAGTCACCCTTGAACCTCACTACATAGGCTGGGTCATCATCTGAGACCTCCATGGTGTGGGTCAGGTGGCGGAGAGCAGGTAACACAACAGAGCACGAGACATAAGTCTCACCCCCAAGGAGCTCAGTCACATATCTGCAGAGGATAGTTTAGGAAAGTGATTAATTATTGTGCCAGTTAATAGTAGATTAAAAACAGTATCAACTTTATAGTAGTCAGTGATATTGATATTCAGTACAATAAATTTAAAAACAGTTAGTGGGTATTTACCTGCATGGTTTAAGGAGGATTTCGAGCCTCTGCAGTCTGTCCCACTCTGCTGTAGTTAACATGGTGAGCTTGTGCTTCTGTTTGGCTAGAGCAGTGGTTCTTAACCTCTCCTGCAGGGACCCCCTGACAGGCCATGTTTTTGTTTTAACCCTGCAATGGCACACGTGATTCAATTCCCCAACAGGAATTAGTCAATTAATCAATTAGTCAACTACTCATTAAGCCTTTAATTAATTGAATCAGGTGCGCCATTTCAGAGTTAAAACAGAAACATGGTCAGTCAGGGGGTCCCTGCAGGAGAGGTTGAGAACCACTGGGCTAGAGTAACCTTCACAGCCTCTTGGTTCTTCAGCAGATGAGAGATCATGAACAGTGTCGAATTCCACTTGTGGAAACATCCTGTATCAGTGGCTCTTGGTCTTGTTCTAGTTGTGTTTGCTCCTTGTGCAGTTCCTCTGTGTTTGAGGGGCTATGTTTAAAGTGTCCCACTATTTTACGGCATCTTGCCAATGTGGCTGTGAACCCGCTGTCAGCAAGGCGAACTGTGATGGTCCTCTGCAACACGTGAGCAACACACGGCATGTGCTGGAATGTGAGCTGTCTCATTGCAGCGATCATGGTTCGGGCACTGTCTGTTCCGATTGTGGTGACTTTTTGTGTGATTTTCCCAGGCCTCTGCCACAGACTCAAAATCTCCTGCCACGTTTTCAGCAAAGTGCCTAGTGGTGGTCTTCTGGATAGTGAAGGCAAATGAGTGAAGACGCCACTTGACGTCAATAAAGTGTGCCGTCACACCGAAGTAATTTGAATTGCTTACCGAGGTCCAGTGATCCCCAGTCAGGGCAACACAATCAGCTTTCTCCAATAAATTCTCTTTATCTTCCTTTTCATTGTCATAAAGCTGCTGTACTCTTTTTGTCACTGTCTTTCTGCATGGCAGCTCGTATGTTGGGTCAGACGACGCAATCTGTAGTACATTTTGTAGGCCCTTATCTTCTACCACTCCAAGTGGTCTACAGTCGAGTGCAATCCAGTGAGCCAGGCCGTTGGTTATTTTTTCAGACGTGGACTTGGTTACCCTGGTCCTGAAACCAGTCATCTGGTGGAGTGTGGGTTGGGTGTGGGTCCTTGTAACTTTACTCGGAGTCGGGCTAACGTCCATGCTAACTCCTATATGTTTTGCATGGAGGTGATATTTAAGGCTCGATGTGCTGCGGTGATATGCGAATTCCTTGTTGCATAGCTTGCACACAACCATGCTTTTGTCGACGCTTCCATCCTTTCGCTTTTTAAAACAAAATTTCCCATCCACGGGGCCAAGCAAAGTGGTCTCGTCAGCTTCTTCGTTCATGTTTGTTGTTGTCTGAAGTCAAGAACGCTTGTTGGTGCTCCAGTATAATCGGTCCGTCGAAACTCATTCATTGAAAAACGTTCCACGGCGCAAAAATAAGTGTGGTTAAAATTATGTTTTTTATTTTTTGCGTAATTAATCTTAATTAACGCGTTTAAGTCCCAGCCCTAATAAATATTAGGGCTGTAATCAACCAAAGAAAATCTTGGTCGACTGAACTCCTGAAATTTTCGACTAAAAATCGACTAAAAATTACGTTAGAAAAAAAAAAAACGTTACATTAATTAGCTGCACACTGTGCGCAGTACTTGGTGGCTTTGTTGTCTTCCTAAATCAATTATAAATAAACATAAAAAACTAGTAGGCTATTTGCAGTATATTAAATGGTTTTTGAGCTGATTATTTTGGACTGAAGTGAGTCTGACACACGAGTCTGTCGGCTCTGACACTGTCAGCATTACGTGCACCTGCGCAATATCATAGCCTATGATTTCCCAAAATATAGTAGGCTACTGTTGTCAACTAGTGATATCATCACAAGAACTTTTGAGGAATATGCAACATAATTTAGACAATTGTTTTTGTCATATGTATTATAATAACTGACAGACACGATCATTTCAGCCGCTCTATGCAGCTCGAGCACAGGATCAGCTCAGCTTCGGCTGAGACACGAATAGACTATTAACCTAAAGCTTTTACTCTTAAACACAAAAGACACGTCCACTTTAATAAAAAAGGAATATTTATTAAACAAGCCAGATTAAGATCAGAAACGAAATAAAGTGCATAACTGAAAAATAAAGCATAGACTCAAAACGAATACAGTGGGCACAGCGCATTTCGCGCATTAGGCTCCACATAAAAAATTAAATAATAAAGTGCCCAAATCCAATAAATAATAGGTACTAGAAATAAATCAGCAGTTTGCACAATAGGCCTAATAAAAGGGAACCATAAAAGTAGGCTACAACATTACAGCCAAATTTTAAACGAAACACAAAATAGTGCATATAAAGTAGGCGCACTCAGAACAAATACAAAAATAAATAAATCAAATGCCCAAATCCACAAGTATTTCAAATAAATGTGCAAAATAAAATGTTATTAATGTCCAAAACGAAATAATGTCAAAACAATTAAATAAACAAATGGCTACTCACTCACGAGTACAATCAGTGTCCACTCCACACTTTTTTGTGTTGTGTGCGAGAAACACAAGCATATCTACGTTCTTTGGAAGGAGACAGCTTCTTGCTTTATTGACAATAAATCCTGCCTTGGAGAAAATGCGTTCAGAAGGCGTGGATGTTGCAGGGATACAGAGCAGTCGCTTTGCAACTCGGGCCAGGCTCGGGTATCTGTCTTGGTTTTTTTTCCACCACCCCAATGGTCCGGAGTCAATTTTGGTTCTGTCCTGAAGATAGTTTTTCATTTCTTCTGTCACTGTGCTTCTACCACCTGATTCTGTAAAAACCAGATCGTCCTCATCTTCGCACAACAGCAATCTCCTTCTCTTTGTCGTTTTTCTGCTTTTTTGACACATGCTGCTCCTCACCTCCAGGTTCACCTGTGCCTATGGCTGCGCTGAGTGCACTCAGTCGTTCTGCCAGCTGTGCAACTACTGTATAGGCCTCGTCTCGTTTGGCATCATCCAGAAAAGACAGCTGCTTAAAACGAGGGTCTACTACTGCAGCTGTAATGTATACACTGTTAGTCATCATCATTCGGTTTTTAAACTCCCACCTACTGTCAATTTCTTCGACCAGCTTGCTTTTCATTTTTTTGGTAATGGGGCTGTCATCATCCGCGATGGCCAGGTGACGTTTCTTCAAGTTTGCCAGCATGGGTACTGTTGCAGACAGGGACACGTTATCCTCTTCAGACATCAGCTCGGTCAGTGTTGTCATTGGTTTCAGCACATTTTTAATGTCCTCTATCGCATTCCAGTGTGCTGTGGTAAGGTCCAGTGTACTGCTATCGCTCTTCTTCGTGAAGTTTGGGTCAGACAGCACTGCGGTAATGGGCCAGCGTTGCTCCAGCAGTCGCTCCAACATCGAAAATGTTGAGTTCCAACGTGTAGACACATCCTGAATTAGTTCATGCTGAGGGACATTTTGCTGCTCCTGCTTCTGTTTTAGCCCAGTTTTTGCTTTGTGCCCCTTTTTGAAATGTCCCACCAGATGACGTGATGCAGCCACGGCACGACAAATGGGATCTTGTTTGAGTGCAGCGTTAATGCAGAGCTGTAAAGTGTGCCCGGCGCACCTGACGCCCTGCATCTCTGGCCATTCATGTGATTCCTTTAGTGTTTCCACACAGAGTGCCATATTAGCCGCGTTGTCACATACAACAGAAACTCTCTTTGCTTCTTGAATTCCAAAGGTGTCAGCAACTTCAGAGAGTCGCGCAGCAATGTTTATTCCCGTGTGCGCCTCTTCTATTTGTTTCGTTTCAAGCACAAGACTCTGTGCTTTCCAGTCTCCATCAATGAAATGGGCAGTCACTGTCATATAGGACTCCATTCTAAGAGATGTCCACATATCTGTGGTCAAGCTCAGTGCCTCGCTGTGTTGTATTAACTCCGAAACTTTCTCTTTAAGTCCCTCATATTTTGCGGTTAGTGCATGCATGATTGTGTGGCGTGCTGGCACTGTATATCCAGGTTCCAAAACTTTTAACAAGTTCTTAAAACCTTGGCCCTCCACAACAGCAATGGGCCTCATATCCTGAGCGATAAAGTTAATAATTCCTTCCGTGATATTAATTTTCCGTTTGGATGATAAAGGAGGCTTAAAATCCAGCGTGGTCTGGGTGTGACTGGGGGATGCCTTAATTGTGGATGGGTGCGCCTGCAGTTATAAAACGATTATTAGCCTACACTAAAACATTGAAATA
The DNA here is from genome assembly GCA_023566225.1 of Romanogobio albipinnatus. Taxonomy (NCBI): domain Eukaryota; kingdom Metazoa; phylum Chordata; class Actinopteri; order Cypriniformes; family Gobionidae; genus Romanogobio; species Romanogobio albipinnatus. The sequence goes on along the minus strand of CM042256.1, from coordinate 26,594,135 downwards.
TGGTAATTCTGATATGTTCATATAGCCTAGCCTACTCAAAACAGACGGGGCAACCTAACGCAGACAAGTTAGCTTACCGTTTTTAGGTGATACGACATGTTTGTCGTTGAGCTGTGAAATGCAAATTGTTGCTTGCATAATTTGCATTCCACTTTTTTCCCATTGTCTATTTTTATAAAATGCTGCCACACTGCCGATGTCTTTGTTGACATGGTTGAAAAACTGACTAGGAAAAAGCGAAGTAGCCTACTTCAGTCGTTCTCTCTTCTCCAGTGGGTTGGGCAAATCCAAAAGAAATGAAAACAACGGGGGTGTTCTGAAGACAGACTGTTACCTGTGACACAGGGGTGCTCTGAAAACACCCCCATTAGCAAAGTGTTTTCCACCTGATGTAATGAACGCGGCAAAACTGATTAAATGAACGCGGCAAAACTAATGAAATGAACGCGGCAAAAAATCGACCAATCAGAACTTTGGTCGAGCCAGAACGTATCGACTAATCGACTGGGACGTTACAGCCCTAATAAATATATATATATATATATATATATATATATATATATATATATATTAGTTGATGAGGTGCGCCTCTAGATTAGGAGAGCACATTTTCTTCAGCGTTGTTACATCTGAACATCAACTTTTGTTAATGTAGAAACACAATCCACCACCTCTCGTTTTCCCTGTTAGTTCCGCGATTTGAAAAACACAGCCACGGCTTCGATGAGAAAATCAAACAAAACGTCCTAATAGTCAAAAACTGTAGAAATGTTGTCTGGTGTGTGTTTCCTAATGTCCAGTAGTTCATCTTTGGTGAGTTAATAAAGGCCTTCTGAAGTGAAGCGATGCGTTTGTGTAAGAAATATCCATATTTACAACTTTAAAAACTAAAATAACAAGCTTCCGGCAGACAGCCTACGCTTAATTTTGAATGAATCTTTAATATGACTCTGGATTAACGAGCTGTCTCAGAGAGTGAATTTTTTTTTCTCTTTTCATTTTGTGTTGACTGCGCATGCGCAACATCCCATAGGTTCTGTACAGGAAACTGACTCGAACCAGAAGACTCGAGACGTGAACTAATCAAATCTGAGTTGTTTGTTCATCCCGTGACATCCCCATAGAGGCTATGCTGTCTGTTCCGGAAAGAGAAAGTCTAGTCGAGTCTTCAGGTCTGACTCTTCTGAGTCGTTCATTCTTTTGTCACGTGACAGCTGTATTAGATGCAGAATTAGTTAATAATTCCCAAACTTCCTTTATGGGGATGTCACGGGATGAACGAACGACTGTTTAGCCGTAAATCGACGCATACGGCCGTCTGCCGGAAGCTAGTTATTTTAGCATTAAATATGGATATTTTTCTCACACAAACGCTTCACTTCACTTCAGAATGCCTTTATTAACCCCCTGGAGCCCTTTTATGGACTTCAAAATCAGGAACAGCCATTCCCTGCCATTACAAAGCTTGGAAGAGCCAGGACATTTTTTAATATAACTCTGATAATATTTGTCTGAAAGAAGAATGTCATATACACCTAGGATAAGTGAGGGTGGTCTAACTTTTATTTTTGAGTGAACTATCCCTTTAACAGCCTTTTTATAAAGCCTGCATTACATTGTGAAGGTTCTCAAAATAATTGGTGCTGAAATGTCTCATTCAAACTGTTAAGATCAGACTGAAATGATCGGGAAAACTGTTAAAAATAATATTAATTTAGGATCCTTCGGAAGGTGCAGTACAACATTTATGGATTACCCTCACATCTCTATATATAAAAAAATAATAATAGTCTGGTCCCTTTAACTAAAGTCAATAGGACAGATCTGTGCTCTAACACCAGGTTCACACGTACTCTGTTTGCAGTGCATATGTGGTGCGTTTTTTTTCTTTTTTTTTTTTTTCCATGCCCATTTTAACAGGTTAGAGCATTCACACTGCACACGGATGTGGTCCGGCAATGCGTTCCAGGAGCGGTGTGTCTGCAGCAATCTTTTATGCACCAAGTCTATTTTTGCTGTGCTGCACATGCTGAATTAAACTGACTGCATTGTTTGCATAAAAATAAACATGGATTGAGGCGGAAAAACAAAGTTTAAGATTTAAATGCAAAAGAAAGGCATGATAGTCGGCTGTTTTTGTCAATTGTAAATTTTTACTTAAATGTTTGTGATGTTAACACAAGTAGGCTATATTTAAATATTTTCCACTTGCTTGAACAACTTCATATATAAATCTATATAGAAGGAATTAATTAATTGTTTAAATTTAGGGCATTTAAACGTGAATACACTGCCGTTCAAAAGTTATTGATCGGTAAGATTTTTAATGTTTTTAGAAGAACTCTCTTATGCTCACCAAGGCTGCATTTATTTTATAATAAAAAAATTAAAATAAACATTAATATTGTGAAATATTATTACAATGTAAAATAACGGTTCAATTCTATTTTAATATATTTTAAAATGTAATTTATTTCTGTGATGCAAAGCTGAATTTTGAATTGTGAATGTTGAATTGGGGGTAAGAACTTAAAATACATTATTAATACATTTATTCAGCAAGGATGACAGTAAAGACATTTATAATGTTACGAAAGATTCTATTTAAAATAAATGCTATTAATAAAAATAAATTTATATCAAAGAATCCTGAGATTTTTTTTTTTTTTTTACACAACTGTTTTCAACAATTGATGATAATAATCATAAATGTTTCTTAAGCAGCAAATCATCATATCTGAATAGTGGAGTAGTGATGCTGAAAATTCAGCTTTGCATCACAGAAATAAATTTGAGTTTAAAATATATTACATATACATATATTACATTACAATACATTACATTACATTACATTTTAATAGTATTTCACAATATTAGCTTTTTTTTTTTTTTGCAGCCTTGGTGAGCATAAGAGACTTCTTCTAAGAACATTTAATAATATTACTGATCAAAAACTTTTGAATGGCAGCGTACGTCTTTTGAAAGATTGTATATTTTGTATAGTGTACAAAGAGAATTACAATGCTAAAAAAAAAACATTTTCAGTAACAACTTTTGAAACAAAAATTATTAATAAATGGTGGTATACAGCCGCAGATCAGTTACACACTGCAAACGTGTCATATGTGAAAGCACAAGAGCTCGTGCTGCTTCTGCACCGCATACGCACTGCAAACAGAATATGTGTGAACCTGCATTAGTACAACTAATGCATGTTCTGGATTGTCTTTCCCCCCCCCCCCCCCTTAGCTTCTGTTGCCCTGGCTGTGGTTTTGGTTGTGGCCATCTTGGCCGTTCTGGCTGTGTTGGGCTACTTTTTCCTCAAAAACAGGAGGAAAAACCATCAGCATCAGCGCGTGGCCACCAGCAGTCCTCCAGTGGCATACAGTGAAGAAGATCAACAGATGGTCTACAACAGCACCACTGCCAAAGCATGACTCCATCTTTAAAACATTACTTTCTGTAATTCTGATCAACTGGAGGCTGGCTGCAGTGTAGGATGGGTCAAATGAATAATTATCTTGTCAAAAGTTGACAGTAACTTAGTAAGTTACTGACCTTAACGTTAAGCCATATTATATGTTTGGTCACTGAACCAGGTCTTTTATCTCAGGTCGTAATGATCAAGGTGTTTCTTTTTAATGTGGATTTTAGAGTTAGTATATTATGTTATGTGTGCGTGTGTGTGTGTGTGTGTGTGTGTGTGGATTTTTATCATTCCTTAAAGATGGTCTTCTACCATCAGAGAATTTTATATTCTGGTTTTATAAGCATTTGACAAAAGATATTGTAATTGTATTTTTGTTTTATTTCTTACTCGCAAGCCATAGGTTTCATTCTAAAGATTGTTGGGGAAAGTAGATTGTCTATATAATTATATACATTTTTTTAAATTACATATATTTTAATGGTGTGACAATTTATTGTGTATTATGTGGAATATATGTGAGATGAATTGTATTATTTGTCCCACAAAACCATGAGTTCTTGTTGCACCAATTATAAAATGTCTGCCAGCTTTTCTCTAAAGTGTTTATTAAAGAGAACTTATATGAGTGCTTGAGTGATATTCCAGTTATTGAGAAGCAGGCTTAAAAAAAACACAAAAAGGAAACCGTACTTTTTGCTTGAATGTCGTTCGGTATGGGGCAGAATTTGATGCTGATGATGACATCACTGTTTTCTGTAGAGCTGTTTTATAGCTGAATTGAAGTCATTTCATAATTGATTAACTTTACAGTCATTGAACTGAATTGTCTTCAGCTGAACAATGACACTGTTTTCTTTTTAGAGCTGCTTTACAGCAGAATTTCACTCCTGTTTGCATCATTGAATCATTATTTTCCTGTTTATCCCTGTAAAGCTGCTTTGAAGCAATCTGTGTATTGTATAAAGTGCTGTATATAAAGGTGACTTGCTTGACAATTCATAGTATTCAGTCACTGGCTGACGTGGAGACATGAAGGACAAAACAACCACAGAACTGCAGCACAGTCCTGTCAATTTTCCATCTCAAAAGAAGAACAACAAACGTGAACAAAATGAAAGTATGCAGCACCTACTGCAGTTTTCAAGCACTAAAAACGGATTAATATTTTTAAAAGCTTTCTTAATGTGACAATGTACTAAAACAGCATTTAGTTTCTATAAAAGTTATGAATGAGATTGTGCAAACATAAATATGCAGTGATTTATAGATTATGTTTAAGCACAATAGTGACATCCATTGGCAGTGACGAGTCTAGCACATAGACTAAAAAAATATGGACGTAGTGTCCGTCACACCCATGTTTCGGGAAAATAGCTAGACTACATGATAAAAATAAATGTAAAATGTTAGACAATTGACAGAACATATGCTCTTAGGACAAGCAGGAAACATTTCCATACAAATATTAGCAAAAATTAGGGCATAATAAATTGGGCCCAACGTTGTTCCCTGAAAGTTGTTTGCAATTGGTCTACGATAGGAACCTAATTCTTCACTGTATTTTTAATGCTGTTTGTTCATATAGCTGCTGAAGCATGTTGACGATGACATCTCATGGAACCTGTTTCTTTTCTTAGCGCTGGTCATAATAGTTTGTGGTTATAGATGGGCATTTAAGAATTTATTCCTATAACCCCAATGTATGTTGAAAGCTAGCGTTTTGTTGCAATTATTCACCATCATGTTTGTAATCATTTTTATTAAAAAAATATTACAGGCCCTAATCATTTTTGTCCACTAGGATATCATAATGAAATTACATTAATATAATAACAAAAAATATAACATGCCAGTGACCTTTTCTGTTAGCCTATGTCTTAATACTTAAGTCTTACTTACATTCTACATGTCTTACTTTTTTACTTCTGACTTAATTCTTTACCTAGAATTACTTAATCAATCAACACAATGGTTTTACACAAAAGCCTAACATCCATCCAATGTTTCCATGGAATCTGTCACTTCCAAGCAAGTCCTGACTTGTTTGGTCTTGTCTGAGATACCTTAACGAAGAAACCTGTTATTATAATATCATCACTGATCTCTCAGTGAACTTACTGAATACAAAAGCAATCTTAAATATAGCTACAAGCAGCCATTATCGGGGCCAAGCGCAAAGAAGAAGACAAGACATGCCAAAATGGCTGGCAATGTCAGATCAACCGCAGCAATGAGCAATTAAAGACCTATTAAGGTGATTTTAGGCAAAATAGCTGTAAAATGATAAATACAGTCAATAACAAGCGCAAAGAAGAAGACAAGACGTGCCAAAATGGCTGGCAGTGTCAGATCAACTGCAGCAATGAGCAATTAAAGACCTATTAAGGTGATTTTAGGCAAAATAGCTGTAAAATGATAAATACAGTCAATAATAATGAGTTAATGATTTATCACTTTCAACCAATAGGTGGCACAGTTACGAAATTGATGTGGTGTGGTCAGAATAAGGGAACAATGACACATACAAAGTTTGGTGTCAATATGTCAAAGCAGAGTGTCAATATATTATGGAGACAGAATAGACTCATTAATAATTCACGCAAAAAACAAGATGCACACATGTGTAACCAATTTCACATGCATGAAACCAAATTCACGTGCACAAAAAACAATTCACGTGTGCAAAATAAAATTATATATTCATAAAATACATTTCACAAATGCAAAACACAACTCGTAGATTTACAACTGTGCACAAAAACTTTTGAATGTTTAAAATTTACACATTCATCCTGTAATGCAAATGTGCAAATCGTCTTTGAGACTTTCCTGGCAGCGCAATCCTCCCTACACAGAGGAGTCGTACTCTTTAGCCAATCAGATTTAGGCTCATCAATTGGCCAATCATAACCGCGTGAGGGCGGGCCCACCTGAATGTTACATCATCAGTGTTCGACCGCAGTTAGAGATCATGGCTAAGCAGCAGAGGTATGTATGTGAGGTTTGATCGGTTAATTTCTGTGTTTACTGAAACTAAGAACTTAGCAGTTTAGAAACTATCACTTCAACTGATCTCTGTGTGAAAATAAACATTTAGTAGTTGATAGGTTTTTATGTACATCTCAGCATTAACTCTTTAGTTAATCACCCACATTATCCTCATCATTTTAATCTACATCACATTCGTATAAGTATGGCCTTTTTGATAGATTTATATCAGTAGTATTGATGGATTCTTATGTTTACTTCATAAAGAATTATGCATATGCACACCATACAAATGTAGGATTTTAGATTCATAAACTCCATAGAAAGCATAACAATGGTTTGAATGATGAGAGATAGTGTATATAAATAGACAAATTAGATAAATAGATATTTTTCACGTGGTCTTTTATTTAACTATTATTTAATTAGGAAAGAGCAGTCACAACAGTGTTTGTACCTGCATGTCATGTCCACCACACATTCAACTGATGATAATAATTTATGTAATGAAGTGCATACATTGGAGACCATATTTAATCTATGCTTTGTTTTAACTTTAAGCTGCACATATATGCAGTTTTATTGTTTCAGATTTCCCAGACAGATGATGTATGAAGTTGCAGAGACCAGTACCGTTACCTTACCATTCCTACTGTAACTCTTTCAAAACAGTCATGTTGCATCCCTTCATTTTGACTGTTGTTTCAACAAGAGGCTGAAAGTCATGCATTGCTACTGTATTAATGTACACACTCAAGGAATAAAGCCCTGCTATGCATTATTAAATGTTCTTGTTTTATGTCAGAATTAAAAGATTCAAAGATATTTGCTACATTTGATGTATACAGTTTATTAATTTGAAAGTTTCTGAATCCTTTGGGAATAAAACCTATATTAAATGACTTGGCCATGATTAAAGAGAGTTTACCCCAAAAAAATTTTTTTATTCATTTACTCACCCTCAAGTTGTTCCAAACCTGTATGAGTTTCTATCTTCTGCTGAACACAAAGGAAGATATTTGTAAGAATGTTTGTAACAAAGCACATCTCTGCAGCCATTGACTAACATAGTAGGGAGAAAAATACTATGTTAGTCAATGGCTGCAGGGATTTGCTTTGTTACATTCTTCTAAATAACTTCCTTTGTGTTCAGCAGAACAAACAAAACTCAGTACAGGTTTGGAACAACTTGAGGGTGAGTAAATGATGAAGAAGCACAACATGTAGTACAGAGAAATATATATATATATATATATATATATATATATATATATATATATATATAAAACATTGTATATAAATATACTCTGTAGTTGTGAGATTGGCTGATTAACAGTTTGAAGCTGGGTTAGTTCTTCAGTCACAGGGTACTGGAAGCACAATGTCATTGCATGGCTGGTCAGGGATGTTGGTAGTGTTCCAGTCAGTGTCTTCTTTTCTTTTAAAGTAGATAAATGTTTATCTCCAAATGATACATTTAAGTGCAATACATCAGGTGAAAGTTAACAAATAAAATGTGTTCAATCTAGCCGCCACTAGCCCTTTCTCTGTCAGAACACGTCAGATTTTGGTTTGATATTTACAGCAGTCAGCACGTAGTACAAGAGCTGCAGACAGAGGAAGAGCAGGAAGCAGGACATGAAGTGATGGTAATATAATTTAATATAGTTTACTGAGTAATCTTGCATCTTTGTCTGATCAGCATAAAAATGCTTTTTTGCCAGGCAAAGTAAAATGAATGCTTCACAACATTGCCCTGTGACATTAAAAACCTTGAGATGACAATACAGCACAGAACATGAAAGTACATGTGTACTGAATAGATTAAGACATTAATACAAATTATAAAAGAGAATAAGGAAACATGAATTTAGATGTTTGTGACTGCTATCCAGATGTCACGCCAAAGGTGTGTAATCCTGAAAAATACACATGAACAATACGTGTGTAATAACAATTTAACACTGTATACTGTTGCACAAATGGCAAAATATCTTCATCACTAAATAATGAGTGCTCATAAAAAAAATTGTACATAGTGAAAAAATATCTTGATGAGGCCAGTGCTAAATGGGAGCTATTGGCCACCCAGATTATTGTTAACTGAGAGAGATGTCTGTCTCTGTACCTGCAGCTAAAATACAACAAAACAAGCATAATTTCCTCTTCATATGAGACATCTGATTACCACATCAGTTGCTTACATCTGTTAATATTTAATAAACTATCACTTCAACTGATCTCTAAGTTCTTAGTTTCAGTAAACACAGAAATTAACCGATCAAACCTCACATACATACCTCTGCTGCTTAGCCATGATCTCTAACTGCGGTCGAACGCTGATGACGTAACATTCAGGTGGGCCCGCCCTCACGCGGTTATGATTGGCCGATTGATGAGCCTAAATCTGATTGGCTAAAGAGTACGACTCCTCTGTGTAGGGAGGATTGCGCTGCCAGGAAAGTCTCAAAAACACACACACACATCCAAGGCAATTCACACACGTGAATGACGATTTGCACATTCGCATTACAGGATGAATGTGTAAATTTTAAACATTCAAAAGTTTTTGTGCACAGTTGTAAATCTACGAGTTGTGTTTTGCATTTGTGAAATGTATTTTATGAATATATAATTTTATTTTGCACACGTGAATTGTTTTTTGTGCACGTGAATTTGGTTTCATGCATGTGAAATTGGTTACACATGTGTGCATCTTGTTTTTTGCGTGAATTATTAATGAGTCTATTCTGTCTCCATAATATAGTGTCAATATAACATTGCAAAGATATAGCCTCAAGAGGCCTTTTCATTATAAGTATGGACCACATGGCGGTGCTGTTTTGAAACCTTTTAAGTACCTTAAAGGCATGGTGCTGATGGAACATACCAAGTTTCGAAATGATAAAACAATTCATTTGTAAAGCATAGCATTTTATATCATAATACTGCATTGTAGTCAATGGGAATTTCAAGTTTTGTTCTATTATAGCGCCACCAAGTGGCACAATCCTACCTTTTTTTTTTATCCATTTTTGGATAAAAAAAAACATCTACCATTTTTTTTGTGTCCTCGGAGTGAGCCCCTACATGTCTCTGTCAATTTTGGTGAAAATATCTTGTTTCGTTTTGGAGTTATAGACATTTATATGAAAAAACACATAAAAAATGACTGACACCTGACTTTGATTGGATTTTACACCCCCTTACTATCAATATTTTGACATTTAGGCATTAGTGTTTAGCTATCGACTTATGTTTCCGAACTTCTGACGCTGGTTTCGTCTCGATCGGACAAGCGGTTTTGAAGATATCAGCTAATGTTTTTAAAGTGCTAAATTACAATGCTGCACAAACCATATGCCAAAACCTAGCAAGTCTGGTATTGTTGGACTCGGTGAGGATTCAGGAGACTAAAAAAGTTAGTCCCATGAAAATAAGTCAACCCCACCCAAAGTTATAAGCGTTTGGGGAAAAAAATTATCCACTAGGTGGTGCTGTTTTGAAACTTCTCAGGCTACTTCAGGGCATCGTGCTGATGAGCCATACCAAGTTTCGTAACAATCCGTTCATGCGATCATAAAATACAGCATTTTAGCACATAATTCAAAATGGCCGACAGTCAAAATGGCCGATATGGTAAAATTGGATATCAGACGACTCGGCATGCCGTCCTGAATCTAACGAGACTTTTATGATTTTTGGACAAACGTTTAAAAAGTTATACGCAAAAATAGCCATTTTTTGTATCTTTGGACCAGTAGGTGGCGCTGCGCCGAAACGCTGCATGTTGCCTCAGGTCACGCTTGTGATGACCTGTACCAAGTTCGGTTTGAATATGATAAAGCGTTGCAGAGCTATTGCCTTAAGTGTGTTTTTGCAACCGCTACGTAAAATTTGTTTGGGCGTTTATCAAAAATGATTTGACGAATCAACTTGATTTGTAAGATTTTTTGTCAGCATGGTCTGAAGATGATCTGGTTCAATTTTCGTGCAAATTGGATGAACCGTCTAGGACGAGTTCGCAAAAGTAGTTTTTTTGGAAAATTCAAAATGGCGAGAACATTTTAATGACGGAAAATGACGTCATAGGGTGCAATCGAATCGGCTTCAGCCAAGGAATCATAAAAAGTTACTCTTATGAAAATAAGTCAAGCTCACCCAAAGTTATAAGCATTTGAGAAAAAAATTATCCACTAGGTGGCGCTGTTTCAAAACTTCTTGGGCTCATTCAGGGCATTGTTTTGATGAACCAAACCGAGTTTCGTAACAATCCGTTCATGTGTTCATAAAATACAGCATTTTAGCACATAATTCAAAATGGCCAACAGCCAAAATGGCCGACATGGTACAATTGAATATCAAACAACTCGGCATGCCGTCTTAAATCTAACGAGACCACTTTTATGATTTTTGGACAAACGGTTCAAAAGTTATAAGCAAAAACAGGCATTTTTTTTTATTTCCGGACCAGTAGGTGGTGCTGTGCCGAAACACTGCATGTTGCCTCAAGTCATGCTTGTGATGACGTGTACCAAGTTTGGTTTGAATACGATAAAGCGCTGCAGAGATATTGCCTTAAGTGTGTTTTTGCAACCGCTACTTAAAATTTGTTTGCGCGTTTATCGAAAACGATTTGACGAATCAACTTGATTTGTAAGATTTTTTGTCAGCATGGTCTGAAGATGATCTGGTTCAATTTTCGTGGAAATCGGATGAACCACCTAGGACGAGTTCGCAAAAGTAGGTTTTTCCGAAAATTCAAAATGGCGGGAAAATTTTCATGACAGAAAATGACATCACTAGGTGGCGCTGTTTCAAAGCTACTCAGGCTACCTTGTCAACCCTATGTCAACTTAAAATGTATTACTGAGACCACAAAATAAGGCGGAAAATTAATACTTAAACAATAATACTTAAACAATAGGCTTAAACAATAATATTTTATACAGACTAAACATGCTCACACACACAAACACACGCATTTTGTTGTAGAGACAAATATGTGAAATATATGGTGAAAACAAAAGGTTTACTGCAAGTCTTTTTCAGGTTTCACATTACTCATCATGTGGCACAATTGTCAATACCAATACTTCAATAGAAAGGAAGTGATGCATTTTACTAAATGTGATTGTAAATGTTATAATAGTTATTTTATAATGTCTAAATATGAATTACAGATCAATATTAGGGAGTAGTATGAGCACAAATTGCTGACAATAACTTAGCAGAAGCTGTATCGTTAGATTTTAGCTCAGCATTTTATGGAATGGATCATAAATTATTGCTGGCTAAATTGAAATGTCAGAAATGTACTTCTTACTGTGTGCATTGGTTTAAAAGTTATCTGTTTAATATGTGACAATGTTTATGTTATTATGGAAGTTATTCAGATTTTAAAGAGCAATGTGGTGTTTCTCAAGGAAGTTGTTTAAGACTATTATTATCATCATTATTTTACCAATGATCTTCCTCCTGTTTTAAACTGCACAGAATGTCATGTATTTTGTTTTGAAAACCACTGCAGAACAATGGACTATAATATCTGGAGGAATGAAAATATGGAATGATTTACTATCAGATATTACATATTTTAAGAAATAAAATGAGTTTTAAAAGGAAGGAACATTTAATGGGATTTGTATGTTTCATTTTATTGTTGTTGATTTAATTAGGGCCCGAGCACCAATGGCGGTCTACATGCCAATATTTAGTCAGTTGTAGTGCCACCTGTGGGCAACAGTAAACTGTGATTAACTCCTCATTAAGATTGAACCAGAATCATATTTGGTCAGTCTAATCTTAAGCCTTAGTGATGTTAAATTTCAAAGATCTTGAGTTTTGTTAAACGGCGTGTCTGTGGCATCCTGACAAAGTCTGATGTTTCGGCAAAATTTTAGTTAGTCATAGTGTCACCGGCTGGTCAAGTCAAGTCACCTTTATTTAAATAGCGCTTTTAACAAGTCCAATTGTTTCAAAGCAGCTTCACAGTGTTAACTATCTAACTATCCAGCTAATTTCAATTTTCATATAGTGTCAATGCGGGCAGAACGGTAATATAGTTGAAATTTAGGTGTCCCCAACTGAGCAAGCCAAAAGCCAAAGGCAACGGTGGCAAGGAACCAAAACTTCTTCAGGGCCAGAAAGGAGAAAAAAAAAACCTTGGGAGAAACCAGTTTGGGTGCCAGTTGTCCTCTGGCTGACGAACAAACAGTGTATAATTATAATTCTGGCAACATTACAGTTCAGAAGTCATATTAGATAAATAGATATTCATAAGATTATTTGATAGATTGGAGTCGTTGTGCTGGAGACGGGTTTATTAAGGATGTCTTTTCGATGCGGCATTTACAGGGCAGAGTTTAGTTGACACACTCTCTGCAGACATTTCAGGGATGCATTGGTCATGTCCAGGCGCAGGTCCACCATCTGATCTGAATACAGCCCGGTAGCAGGAAGTGTGGCAAATACAAATGATTGATGTAGTTCTCCTATTTTTATATACTTAAATGCATATTGCCCACTGTGCTCTGTGTTCCTAAAGCCACAAGATGGTGGTGGCACAGGTGCTTTCATTGCTCTTGCAGCTTTAATGTAGTTTTGTATTTTTTACTTTTTGGGGCATCATGAAGAGTAGTCACTGCCTAGGTACTGGCTAATGGGGATCCAAATAAACAAATAAACTTAGATCATAGATGGGAAAGAGCATTCACAGCAATACAGGCAATTTAACTAAGGAAAAATATGTTTTTTTTTTTTGACAGTTATAACACATCTCTACTTTTTTTTTTTTGGTGTCCTCAAAGTGTGCCCATAAATATGTGTCAAATTTGTTGTAAATATCTCATTTTATTTTAAAGTTATAGCCAATTAATATTTATGAGAGAATGGGCTAAATTGATTGGATTTTTTTATTTTTTTTTTGCCACTTCCTTCCAAAATGTTGGCTTTTGGTCATTATTGTTTAGTTATTGACCTATGTTTCTGAATTTCCTGTTGTGGTTTTGTTTTGATCGGACTAACTGTCTTGAAGACATTCGCAAAGGATTTTTAGGTGCTAAAGTACACCTTTTCACAAACCATAAGGTGAAACCTGGCATGTTTGGTATCATTGGACTCGGCAAGGATTCAGGAGTCTAAGGAGGTGAATGCTGTGAAAAACGCTAGCTTGAAATTTCTCAGGTTCCTTCAGGGCATTGTACCAATGATGTATACAGAGTTTTTTGAGATATGCCAGTGTTCTCATAGACTATCATGGCAACCTGGATGAAGACAATGAATGCCCATTTTCATCTTAGTAATGTTTGGATGCGTATATTGCCATTTTCATGTGTTTTTCACCTGTTATAGCGCCACTAAGTGGTCAATTGTTGCGATTTTTTTCATGTGATCTCAGACTGAGCTCACACACATGTGACCTGAATTTGGTGAAAATATCTCATTCCGTTCACAAGTTATAGCCATTTTAGTAAAAGAGGTCCCGTCACATCGAACATTTTGGCTCCCCTTAGCGACCACGAATCAAAATGTTTTTTGGTTTTTTTGATAATTATTGATAAACACTCTCTAGAGAACATTTCTGCAATGGTTTGGTTACGATGAAGCAAATAACCTGGGAGTAACTTGCAAAAGTAGGTTTTGCAAAAAACTTAAAATATCTCGAAATTGGCGCCTGAAGGGCGAGCAAATCTGAGGCATGCATCTTGAGCCAATGATTCCAGCGATATAAGACACTCGAGGCTACGCCTTACGGTTGAGGAGTTATGAGCCGTTTCGTACTTTTGATCGCTGTAGCGCCCCCGTCAGGCCGATCGGGGCGGGCTTCGGTGACGTCTGTAGTAGTTGTGAGTACTACCAGCCCTGCAAGTTTCAAGTCTCTACGACTGACGGTTTGGTCTGCCCGATCAGTTTTAGCTGGAGAATGATGCATCATGGGAAATTGAACAGTTACAATAGGGTTTCAGCCTGACACCTGACTTTGATTGGATTTTAGTACCCCTTACTATCAATATTTTGACATTTGGGCTCGCGATCGTGCCTAACGACCTATGTTTCCGAACTTCTGACGCTAGTTTCGTCGGACTAGAGGTTTCGAAGATATCAGCAAAAAAGTTTTAAGCGCTAAATTACAACGGTGCACAAACCATACGGCGAAACCTGGCAAGTGTGCTATCGTTGGACTCGGCAACGATTCAGGAGTCTAAGGAGATGAGTCTCGTGAAAATAAGTCAACCACACCCAAAGTTCTAAGCATTTTTTTTTTAAATCTCCACTAGGTGGCGCTGTTTTAAAACTTCAGCTACTTCAGGGTATCGTGGTGATGACCCATACCGAGTTCCGTAACAATCCGTTCATGTGTTCATAAAATACAGCATTTTAGCACATAATTCAAGATAAATCGACAGCTAAAATAGCCGATACGGTAAAATTGAATATCAGTCGACTCGGCATGACGTCCTGAATCTAACGAGACCACTTATATGATTTTTGGACAAATGGTTCAGCAAAAAAAGCAAAAATTTTAATTTTTCGTATCTCTGGACCAGTGGTGCAATCGAATCGGCATGAGCTCAGGAATCAGAGGAACAAATAATTTTGTTTCTAGCCATTAAGGTTCAAAAGTTATTAGCATAAACATGAGTACTCATTTGGACAGGTGGTGGCGCTAGAGGGATTGAGATAGAGACACCAAAATTGCTATGGTGACAGATCAGACTGTCCTCTATTAGTGTGCCAAATTTCACAAATTTTTACCATACGGTTCTATGGGCTGCCATAGACTCCCATGGCAGAAGAAGAAAATACGGGAACGGTTTCAATAGGTGCCTTCGCACCTTCGGTGCTTGGCCCTTAATTAAAGCTGCAAGCAGCATTTATCTGGGTTCAAGCATTTAAGGCCTTTATGCTGTTAGGGTTTATGTCAACCTGAAATGTATGACACCATAAAATATGCCTGAACAAGAAGATGCACACACACACACACGCATACACATTTTGTTGTAGATACCTGACATATAGCCTATGATGGGTAACAATTTTTACTGCAAGTCTCCATCAGGAATTAACCATTGTTTTGCTTCAAATCTATAGTTTAACTATACGGTATTTGTGTGGTTATACAAATAGCAATTAATACGGCAAAAACATGGTTTTACTATAATTAAACCATGGTTCTTTTTTGTAAAAGGTATGTTTGTGCTATAGAAGTCACTAAGCAAAAGGAGTTTAAATCCCTACATTAAAATTATATAAAACAAAAAAACACAAACTCAGTGTTATCAGATAAGGAATTTTCTGCAGGAACACACACTCTCGCTGTTACTGTAATTTCTTTATCCTGTAGAAACGTCTAGCATTTGCATATATTAATTTATATTAAAATGACACGCTGTTATCCATTTACGGTTACTACTCTCATAAAATACTTGAATGTTGACTTTTAAAACTAAACCCTTTACGGTTACTACTCTCATAAAATACTTGAATGTTGACTTTTAAAACTAAATTTGTCCAACAGCAGATATTTCATCTAAATTACCGGTAATGTTTTTGCTCTGGATATTAATTGTCACCCTCTTGAATGTGTTCTGTCTATCTGTGTGCGCTCTCCCACCGCATCGGTGCTCATTCAGTAAAGTTTAACCGAAGCCCTGTTTCCACCGAAATTACCCGGAACAATTTGTACCAGGAACTTTTGTTCCCCAGACCTGCTACTGTCTGCGTTTCCACTGTGGTCTAAAGTACCGTGAAGATTAGGCAAATTAGTCCGGTGATGTAGGACTGCGCGAAATGGAAACACTCATGTGAATCAGTAGCATGTACAGATGAGGATGTAACTGTTCTATATATAGCTCAGGGGACATAATTAGTAAAATGAATTGTGCTGAGGACGCAGACACACACACATATTTGTCAAAGCACATGACAGGGTATGTTAAACGCTAATGTATTTGCTTGAAGCTTAAATATATAAATAATTCTCAAGTTTAGGGCACTTGGATCATGTACCTTTCCTGCATCAGCTCACTCGGTTTCCACTCCACTATTACACATTTTTTCCATAGAATTGCATTATTCAGTGCTGTAATTCGGTGAGACTGGAAGCTTTACATACAGAGAGCAGACCCATGAGTGAACAGATGAGTGAATGACCGCGATACCAAGTCGGTACTGAAATTTAAAAAAATGTGACGCTTTGAGCGCTGTTGAACGCAATCAATTTTGTTCTGGTTTAGATTGAAGATTATATTAATATTAAAAAAATATATTTTATTTGTAATTTGTTTCAATCAGATAAATAACAGGTTTGAAAAATCAATGAGTTCAATAAATCAAAACATTTGTCAATTTGTTCTGTTGCTTTTTCTAGAACAAGATTTTAACAGCTTAACAGCTCTGAATTTAAATTGATGGGGTGTCACACTTCACACAATGTGTAAAGTAGATTCTCAAAAAAACCTGTTTCAATTTGACAAAAGTAATTTACAACAATAAACCCTCAAACTAAATAAAATATTCAATAACCGAAATGTAAAATGAAAAAAGTAATTAAATATTTGATTTGACCCAAAATATAGAATAGAATTCAGAACTCCTTCCAATAAATTACTTTCCCTTCAGAGAGTAAACAGCACATTAAACCATATGAATTAGAAACACAGAAACAAATGCATTGACTCGGTTGAAGAAAATCCATAAAAGAATCGACTTTAGCGAACAAATTAGCGAAAGAGTTCGCAATTCAAATGATACAGTTCAAAGCATTGTTGAACTGTCTTTCGATCAGTTCAAGTAAAAAAAATAGACTATCTCCTTTTCGTAAGCAAAAATCAAACAGATTCAACGAAATAAAGTATATCGTGCTGAAAAAACAAGAAAATGTGGAATTCTCCTACCAGTTGATGATTTCAAAAATCACAGTTCAAAGGGAAAACAGATCTGTGGGCAGCTCACACATTTAATCGCGTCCAACACAGTCCCAGACGATTCCTCTCCAAATGATTGTATTATGCACAAAACAGGTTTCCTGTCTAGCAGATGATCACATAGAAAGAAAGATAGAACAAGGGGAAACAGCCTTGCAAAAGATAAGGCAAACACAATAGTTACCAATCTTTCATTCAAGCATTACACACAGCTCAAATGCCACATTAATCCAACTTTTCAACGGTTATTAAACACATTTACAGTCATAAATCACTTTTGGACTGCATTTTTACATGTAGTAGCTTTAGCCTGTGTGCTAATCAGTTCAGCTCACGCTGTGTGCACGCGGCCTACTCAACTCTGCCCAGAACGAATAATCTTAGAAACGTTTACATTTATTTGACGTAATATCGGAAATTGCACTCACCAAAACCAGATAGAATCACTATTTCAGATGATTCATAAAAAAACTCTGGATCCAATCTATCTCTACTCTACCGATTTTCACTTCACCTTCTCTCTACGACAACAGTTCAGCTGACGCATTCAAAGTCCAACTTTCCATGTGCTCTCAATCACAATTTTCGTTAGATTAACTTTCAGCGCAGAGTTTCTGGAGAAGTGCTCTCTCGTCTGCTCACTGATCTGCTCTGATGATCTGACTCAGCGGCGGCGCCGGCGGGACGTGAATGCACCGTTACTATTGGCTTACAGGAGTGTCAGTCACTGCAGCACAATCATACCCCTTTTCCACCAGAATGAACCGGGTGCTAGTTCAGAGCCAGTGCTAGTCCCAGTTCATAGTTGGTTAGACTGAGGAGCCTTCTAGAACCGTTTGCTTTTCCACATGCTAGAGAGCCACAACAGACCCAGGTCTTACGTCACTGTATACGTCTCATCTTTCTCAGCAACGCTAGCGAGGCAGCGGGAAACACAAACACACCAGGCTTGTTCGAGATGCATCGGCGCTGCGCAGACCGATCCACGTTTGATATAAAAAAAACGCATGAATGAATCAAAAGCATAAGGAGTCGTATGCTCTTGCTGGACTCGTTGTCATACGGCGATCGGTCTGCACAACACCGCTGCGAACAAGCCTTCCATCAACAATGCAAACGTTGCGTTACTATTGATTCACATGGCTTTACGATCCTACATCGGCATCAAAACACAACAAAAACACAGCGAATCCAACGCATTAATGCAGTTCGACCGTAATTTGTATAGACGGAGATTGCAAACGAGCAGCAGGTGTTGGCTCCATTAGCTGCCATTTCAAAAATGGCGGATCTCAAGTTTGTGTTTGTCTTGTTGACTCCGCCCCCAGCGCCTGACGTAATCGGTTCTTACTTCTAGCCCTGTTCTAGCCCAGAATGTTTTGGTGCTACTTAAGAACCACTTTTCCTGGCTCGGAGCTGGGGCTTTGGGTGTGGAAACACAAAGAACCGATTTGAAACTAGGCTCTGGCTCCGAACTAGCTCCAGCACTGCCTTGGTGGAAAAGGGGTATCATTGATTCTTCTTCTTCTGTTTCCTGGCGCATTGCATACTATGTGCATATCGCCACCTACTTTTGCTGTTATGCAGTCACAGTTTATTTATCAAATTGTTCTAGTTTTTACTCTTTTCTATTTTCCCCACATACCTACATAACTAAACAAATACTCATTATATAAATTATCAATGCTCTATCCCATTCCTTCTTCCCAGGACCCACCTGGTGCTGCATGTTCAGCTCCTCCAGTCTAATTTTGTGGTCTCCTAAGATCCAGAATAGACTAAACCATCTTCGTTCTATAATTTAAAATCCTTTCACTTAACCCAGTATTATATAAATATATTATTAATGTCCTGTATCCTACTTTATCTCTATTAAAATAATATCCTAATAGATATTCCAAATCCTTATTTACCTTTGCTTTTTTGTTTAAATATAACATTAATTCCTTTCTTTCTTCATCATACCTTTTACAATCATATATCACATGCTCCACCGTTTCCTTCTCCCAAAACTTTCACACAGACCAGTCTCATGTATTCCAGTTATGAACAATGAAGCATTCAACCCCGTGTGTCCAAGTCTACAATCATTGATTGGTTGAATCTCTTACTCTTTTAGAACACTTTTTTAGGGCCCAAGCGCTGAAAGGGCGCAGAGCCCTATTGTTCTTCTAAGGACAATTTTGTTTTTTCGACTATTCGGGCACTTTTGGGGCCTTGCCATGCTCAAAAACTCAGAAACTTTGCACACACATCGGAATCTGCGGCCGTCAGGGCCGGACCAAAGCTGGTACACGGGCATGGCAGGGGGGCTCGACAGCGCCCCCTTAAGTGGGGTCTGAAAACTTGGTCCATATATCAAACACACTTGCACGTACATGTATGAAACTCGGTATATGGAGCTCATATGGCCGAACAACTTTTGTGCTCTATGTTATACGTCAGCCCAACAGGAAGTGAGCTATTATGGGTTGTTTGGAAAACGCATGCTCTGGAATTTGATATACTCCTCCTAGAAGTTTCACTCAATTAGTGCCAAACTTGGTCGGTATGAAGTGAACATATTGAGGATGCTAAATTGCAAGCGGATTTTTGATATCTCGAACGGTTTGGTCGGGGCGAGGAGACGAATTTATGGCGAGAAAAGTGAAACAGGAAGTGTGTTATAAATTCTGCAAACATTGACTGATTTGGATGAAACTTCAGCTGTGTGTTCGTTTTAAGAGGCCGATCACATGGGTCTCCCTATTGTGAGTCAAAGTTATAGCGCCACCAACTGGCAGCAGGAAGTGTGTCATTTTCAAAATGCTTTATAATCATCTTATTTTTACCCGATTTACTTCAAACTTCATCAGTATGATGTCAAAACATAGCAGATGTAAACCTGGTAAGCACTTCTTAATAATCTAAATATTGTTGCCATGGCAACACATCAAACTATAATATTCTTTTTTGATGCTTTTGAGACTCTTACAATGCTTCAAATTACATGAAACTCGACATACACATCAGACATGCTATCCAGTAGATTTGGGCAAAGACTTAAAAAGGGGCATGGTTCAGGGGCTCAGTTGCGCCATCTTTTGACAAAAGTAGTGCCATCTTTTGACAAAAGTGCGGGGGTTAGTTTTATCTACAGTCACCAAACTCTGTATATATATTGTTCTCTTTGAGCTGGACAACTTTCTAATTTACAGTCATTCGCTCCGAACAACAGGAAATCAGATATTTAGGGCCTGAGGTGTGAGGACCGTATTGTAATTGCTCAGCCCATCATTAGGGCCCAAGCCCTGAAAGGGCACAGAGCCCTATTGTTTTACTTAAGATTATTATTATTATTAGGGCCCAAGCCCTGAAAGGGCGCAGAGCCCTATTGTTTTCCTTAAGATTATTATTATTAGGGCCCAAGCCCTGAAAGGGCGCAGAGCCCTATTGTTTTCCTTAAGATTATTATTATTATTAGGGCCCAAGCCCTGAAAGGGCACAGAGCCCTATTGTTTTCCTTAAGATTATTATTATTAGGGCCCAAGCCCTGAAAGGGCGCAGAGCCCTATTGTTTTCCTTAAGATTATTAGGGCCCAAGCCCTGAAAGGGTACATTTTTGAAACTCGGTACACATATAGACCTCATCGGGCCGAACAACTTTCGTGCTCTAAGTTATGCATCAGCCCAACAGGAAGTGAGCTATTATGGGTTGTTCGGAAAAAGCATGCTCTGGAATTTAATATACTCCTCCAAGGCCATTGTTTCAATCAGTGCCATACTCTGTCAGCATTAAGACAAGATATTGAGGATGCTAAATTGCGAGCGGTTTTTTGATATCTCGAATGGTTTGGCCGTACCGAAGCAACGAATTTATGGCGAGAAGAGGCAAACAGGAAGTGTGTTATAACTTGTGCAAACATTGACTGATTTGGATGAAACTTCAGCTGTGTGTTCGTTGTAAGAGGCCGATCACATGGATATGACTTTTGTGAGTCAAAGTTATAGCTCCACCAACTGGCAGCAGGAAGTGTGTCTCTTTCAAAAATCACTGTTTTTTTTTAACCCGATTTACTTCAAACTTCATCAGTATAATGTGAAAACATGACAGATATAGACATACGAATGGATTCCCGATATTTTAAATACTGTTGCCATGGCAATTTGTCAAAGTTTAATAATCTTTTGGCTGTTTTTAAGGCTCTTAGCATGCTTGAAATTCCTCTGCCTTTCCTTCCCCTCCCCCCTCACTCTCACTTTCTCACTGTGTGTGGGGGTATTGGGGGAGGGGGGTCTCTCTCTCTCTGTGTGTGTGTGTGTGTGTGTGTGTGTGTGTGTGTGTGTGTGTGTGTGTGTGTGTGTGTGTGTGTGTGTGTGTGTGTGTGTGTGTGTGTGTGTGTGTGTGTGTGTGTGTGTGTGTGTGTGTGTGTGTGTGTGTGTGTGTGTGTGTGTGTGTGTGTTGTTAGTTCGTTTTTTCGCTAGTGAGAGACCAACATGCATCTTATATAGCAGCCAATCAGCTTTCATGTTATTGGCGCGAGGCTCTTTCTGATTGTACCACAGACGCATCAAACGGATTTTATTCTTCAGCTTCAGTTCTCCAGTTCTTCCAGTTCACGCGATCGGGATAGCAAAGGCGAATCTTTCTCACCTGCCATCTCGTATAATGACCAAATAAAAGTTTGATATGCCCGATAGCACTAAACAAAGAGTTTAAAAAGCGGTGAAAACCCCGAACTCATTCGCTACTGACACACGGACTGATGTCAGACTGGCCGGATTCTGCAGGCGTTTGCCGCCGGTCAGCGCTCGCGCGAGTGAACCGAATCTAGGCATATTCATACATATCCATATCTATGGGCTCATCATTACTGTAGGTCTTAAAGTGAAAGCAACCCAATATAGCCGAGCCTATACCCCCTCCTGCCTGTGTCGTTAGTATTAATCAAACAACAACAACGGGGAAAAACAAACAGTAGCCCTAAACTTAAAGCACTGTTTGTATCTGTATATTTAAGTTGTATTTATTTGTCCTATTGTCAAACAAGATTCATGCATTTTGTTTGTTTTATTGCCATGTGTGACTATTGTGCATCTAATATAATGATATGGTAAATGTGGCATCCTAATTATGAAAAAAAAAAGAAACATGCACATTTCTGAAAATGACCATCACAAAATCAGTAATTTTGATCTCACAAAAAATGTATATACATACACACACACTACCGGTCAAAAGTTTGAGAACGGTTCGATTTTTAAAATGTTTTTTAAAGAAGTCTCTCCTGCTCACCGAGGCTGCATTTATTTGATCCAAAATACAGCAAAGACAGTATTATTGTGAATATGTTTTTTTATTTTTTTATTTAAAATAACTATATTTCAATATATATCTTAAATAGAATTTATTTCTGTGATTCAAAGCTGAATTTTCAGCATCATTGCTCCAGACTTTAGAGTCACATAATCCTTCAGAAATCTTTTTTTTATTTTTTTTTTACTTTTTTTTATCCATCAAAGAATCCAAAAAAAATGTTTTACACAACTGTGTTCAACACTGATAATAAACATAAATGTTTGTTGATCATCAGATCCTCATATGAGAATGATTAGTGATTTAGTGAAGGGTCATGTGACACTGAAGACTGGAGTAATGATGTTAAATTCAGCTTTGATCACAGGAATAAATGACACTTTACTATATATTCACATAGAAAACAGTCACAACAGAACTGTCACAATATTACAGCTTTTTGTATTTTTAATAACATAAATGCAGCATTGGTGAGCAGAATGTAAAAACATTTAAAAATCTTACCGTTCTCAGACTTTAGACCGGTAGTGTGTTTGTATATTAATCCTGGTGGGATTGAGCTATGAGGAAGTGCAAGATTACTAATACTTTGTTCAATTTGAATAAATTAATTTGCTTTGCAAGTAATTTTGTGATTCTGCATTTCCTTTTGTATGTTTTTTTTTTTTAAATTGCGTGATATAGGTCTTAAATTTAATTCATAATGGTCTTGAAAAGGTCTTAAAAAGTCTTAAATTTGACTTGGTGAAACCTGCAGATACCCTGTCTCTCTCTCTCTCTCTCTCTCTCTCTCTCTCTCTCTCTCTCTCTCTCTCTCTCTCTCTCTCTCTCTCTCTCTCTCTCTCTCTCTCTCTCTCTGTCTGTCTCTCTCTGTCTATCTCTCTGTCTCTCTCTCTCTCTCTGTGTGTGTGTGTGTGTGTGTGTGCGTGTGTGTGTTTCTGAGGACATACATTTGTAGACATTTCATGTGTCCCCATACATATATTGTTCTCTTCGAGCCGGACAACTTTCTAATTTACAGTCATTAGCTCCGACCAACAGGAAGTCAGATATTTTGATTTGAAGGGGAATATTTGTGTAATTCAGGGTCTGAGTTTTCACGTTCTCCTCGTAGGCGATTTATTCAATCTCCACCAAACTCTGTCAAAATGAAACAAAGATACGGAAGATGCTAAAATGTGAACGGATATTGGATATCTCAAACGGTGTTGCCATGGTGAGGGATTAGTATAAAAACCATTAAGTCTATGGAATGCCCTCTGCCTGTCCTTCCCCTCCCCCCTCACTCTATCACTCTGTGTGTGTGTGTGTGTGTGTGTGAGACTTTCTCTCTTGATGAAGATAATTTAACCCTTTCATATAGGCTATCACAAATAACTATCACTTGAAATAAAAACATCATGTGATGTGTTTGCTAAGATCACGTATGATGCATATGTCTTTAAATGAATTATTTACTGATATAATATAAATGTATTAAAACATAAATTTCACATGATTTTATAAAAGTGGCTATTTATAATAAACTTCCATAAAATGTAGACACGCATCTTACTCTTACCTGACACTGATATTAAAATCATCTTTGCAGTTTCTGTGATTTGGCTCCATTTACACATTTTTTTATTAAATTTTTTTTATTGGACCACCCATATTGAAATGAAAGCACGCTTTATGGTGCATAAGATTGGTGCACAAACGGTAGCTAAGGTAGCTCAAAAACACATGAAGAGAAGTGTTAGAATAAAACAACATCAGCATTCATATGGTATTCTGAACTCATTCCAATTTGACCTTTGACATAGTCTGACATGAAATTCATATAAATTTAATTGATCTCATAGATGTGGTTTGTGGTCATAGCAGCACCAACTACTGCAGTTAATGTGGTGAATTCAGATTACTTTGACATAGTCCTTTTATGTTTTCCCATTTTAAATGCCTATTATCTGCAGTGCACAGTTAAGCTGATGCCACCGGCGTGGCGGTGCCACCGGCTTGAGCCCGTCATCGCTGCTCGCAGCTTTAATTAGGGCTCAAGCCTGAAAGGGCGCAGAGCCCTATTGTTTTCCTTAGGATTATTATTATTATTATTATTATTAGGGCTCAAGCCTGAAAGGGCGCAGAGCCCTATTGTTCCCCTAAGGATTATTTATTTTTTTTTTTATTTTTTTATTTTTTTCGACTTCTCGGGTACTTTTGGGGCACTTAACATGCTCGAAAACTCTTGAAACTTTGCACACACGTCGGAATGCGCGGCCATCAGAGCCGGGCTGAAGCTGATACCCGGGCGTGGCAGGGGGGCTCGACAGCGCCCCCTAAGGTGGGGTCTGAAAACTTGGTCCATATATGAAACACACTTGCACGTACATATATGAAACTCGGTACACATATAGACCTCATCGGGCCGAACAACTTTCGTGCTCTAAGTTACGTGTCAGCCCAACAGGAAGTGAGCTATAATGGGTTGTTCGGAAAACCCATGCTCTGGAATTTAATATACTCCTCCGAGGCCATTGTTTCGATCATCGCCAAACTCGGTCAGCATGAAGTGAACATATTCAGGATGCTAAATTGCGAGCGGATTTGTGATATCTCAAATGGTTTGGCCGTGGCGAAGCAACAAATTTATGGCGAGAAAAGGGAAACAGGAAGTGTGTTATAACTTGTGCAAACATTGACTGATTTGGATGAAACTTCAGCTGTGTGTTCGTTGTAAGAAGCCGATCGCATGGATATGACTTTTGTGAGTCAAAGTGATAGCGCCACCAACTGGCAGCAGGAAGTGTGTCACTTTCAAAAATGCTTTAAATCACGGTCTTATTTTCACCTGAGTGACTTCAAACTTCATCAGTATAATGTGAAAACATGGCAGATATACACATATGAATGGATTCCTAAAATTTTAAATAATGTTGCCATGGCAACGTGTCAAAGTTTAATAATCTTTTGGCTGTTCTGAGGCTCTTAGCATCCTTGAAATTGCTTGAAACTGCTTGAAACTCAACACACACATCAGACATGTCAGTCAGTACACATTGGCAAAGCCTCAGAAACGAGTGGGGATGAGGGGCTCTATAGCGCCACCTTTTGACAAAAGTGAAGGGCTTCGTTTCATCTACAATCACCAAACTCAGTATATATATAGACCTCATCGAGCCGGACAACTTTCTAATTTACAGTCATTAGCTCCAACCAACAGGAAGTCAGATATTTTGGTTTGAAGGTGAATTTTTGTGTAATTCAGGGTCTGAGTTTTTACGTTCTCCTCGTAGGCGATTTATTCAATCTCCACCAAACTCTGTCAAAATGAAACAAAGATACAGAAGATGCTAAAATGCGAACGGATATTGGATATCTCAAACGGTGTTGCCATGGCGAGGGATTAAATAAGGACAAAAAAGGGGAACAGAAATTGTCTAATATCTTGTAAAATCATATTTTGATTTCAATTAAATTAAGATTGTATGTTTGGTAATTGAACTTAGATTATTTAAAATTACTATACTATTTTTCAGATGAATATATATATTTTTTATAAATATTTCTTTAAATAATCTAATGTGCCAGTGTGCCCTCCCCTCAATGAACAGAAGATGGCAGCATTGTGTTAGTTTTGAAGCAGGATAGAAAAAACCTTGTTTCTCTCTCTCTCTCTCTCCAGGGTCCCCGCGGGATATTAAAAAGTCTTAATTGTCTTTAACCTCTTAACATGTGCCCCATTTTTTGAGAATTCTTTGAAAACGACATACCCAAATGAAAATGTCTGCAGCTCTTAAACCCTATGGTCTATATTCATAAATCTGGTCTTATTTTAAACTAGACACTTGAAATGTTGCTACCCAAGAGTCATAATAACTCAAAGTAATATGGGAACAGAGTAATATACATGTATAAGTGACTCACGTTTTTTTTTTTTTTTTTTTTTTACTTAGGGAAAAAAATATTATAATTTAATGTTAAGAGCCTGAAAATAACTTAAATATAAAACTGAATGTCTAATCATGTCATGATTCAAATATGAGGATGATTCTCTCAGTAATGTAGCTTCTGTGAGCTTTTATGTCAAGAAAAGTCTAGGCGAATTTCAAAAAGGCCATTTATTTCAGAAAAATGTGTAATTGTAAAGAGTAGTTTTTCATTCAAATAAATCTGCAATAAACTGCTAATTATAATGGATAAACAGTTACTGAAAAACTAAAGCAACTATTTACAGAGATTACAAAGTGTAAAAAAACTCATTTAGCTGATGGGAAGCGTCAGTAAGAGTCTGCGCGCTCCACTGCAGTTGCGCCATTGAGAACGCGCAGACTGCGCACAAACAGTATTCACCAAAGCCCACTTACGTAAACTGCGCAAGATAATGCCTTTTGATTGGTTACTAAGTCCATCAATCAAACCTTTGTTGGAAAGGCATTGGCTGGGCACCGAGTGCCTTTATCCAACGAAAACCATGGGCGCAATGATTGACAGCTCACCAAGCCTGTAAGGCGCTTCCTCTTTATGATGCATCCCAGTAGAGTCTCTGATTGGAGGAGAGAAACGAGGGATGGTTTATAATACGTGGGAGAGACTATTCTAGCAGGGGGAGTTTGCCAGAAAAGGATTAGAATCGATATTTCATTGAAAATGGACATGATTGATTACGCTAACTCAAAACTCCCTTGCAAACAACGAAGGATTTTTTGTTTTTTCCCTATTTTTTCGTTGTTTTGGATTAAAAAGTGGGATGCATTTTGAAGAGTGGACTCTTACACAGAGATGTATGCGGGTGTTTATTGGATTCGTCCGATCTGATCTGAACGACAGGAGATGAAAGATGAGTATCGCTAATATTATGCTAATGTTTACATGGCCGGTCCTTTAGCGTTTCATTTAACCCTTTCCTCTCTGGTTTATTTATTGCAAAAACAAGTTCAGAACATGAATCTTGAGTGTTTTAGCTTTCAAATGATGTATAGTTTGTGATAGTTGATTGAATATTTTGTATAAAACAAAAGTAAATAAAAGTACACACACGCCCACTTCCGTCAACCCCCCTCTTCAGCTTCAGTTCTCCAGTTCTTCCAGTTCACGCGATCGTGATAGCAAAGGCGAATCTTTCTCACCTGCCATCTCGTATAATGACCAAATAAAAGTTTGATATGCCCGATAGCACTAAACAAAGAGTTTAAAAAGCGGTGAAAACCCCGAACTCATTCGCTACTGACACACGGACTGATGTCAGACTGGCCGCGGATTCTGCAGGCGTTTGCCGCCGGTCAGCGCTCGCGCGAGTGAACCGAATCTAGGCATATTCATACATATCCATATCTATGGGCTCATCATTACTGTAGGTCTTAAAGTGAAAGCAACCCAATATAGCCGAGCCTATACCCCCTCCTGCCTGTGTCGTTAGTATTAATCAAACAACAACAACGGGGAAAAACAAACAGTAGCCCTAAACTTAAAGCACTGTTTGTATCTGTATATTTAAGTTGTATTTATTTGTCCTATTGTCAAACAAGATTCATGCATTTTGTTTGTTTTATTGCCATGTGTGACTATTGTGCATCTAATATAATGATATGGTAAATGTGGCATCCTAATTATGAAAAAAAAAAAAGAAACATGCACATTTCTGAAAATAACTTAACAAAATCAGTAATTTTGATCTCACAAAAAATGTATATACATACACACACTACCGGTCAAAAGTTTGAGAACGGTTCGATTTTTAAAATGTTTTTTAAAGAAGTCTCTCCTGCTCACCGAGGCTGCATTTATTTGATCCAAAATACAGCAAAGACAGTATTATTGTGAATATGTTTTTTTATTTTTTTATTTAAAATAACTATATTTCAATATATATCTTAAATAGAATTTATTTCTGTGATTCAAAGCTGAATTTTCAGCATCATTGCTCCAGACTTTAGAGTCACATAATCCTTCAGAAATCTTTTTTTTTTTTTTACTTTTTTTTATCCATCAAAGAATCCAAAAAAAAATGTTTTCCACAACTGTGTTCAACACTGATAATAAACATAAATGTTTGTTGATCATCAGATCCTCATATGAGAATGATTAGTGATTTAGTGAAGGATCATGTGACACTGAAGACTGGAGTAATGATGATAAATTCAGCTTTGATCACAGGAATAAATGACACTTTACTATATATTCACATAGAAAACAGTCACAACAGAACTGTCACAATATTACAGCTTTTTGTATTTTTAATAACATAAATGCAGCATTGGTGAGCAGAATGTAAAAACATTTAAAAATCTTACCGTTCTCAGACTTTAGACCGGTAGTGTGTTTGTATATTAATCCTGGTGGGATTGAGCTATAAGGAAGTGCAAGATTACTAATACTTTGTTCAATTTGAATAAATTAATTTGCTTTGCAAGTAATTTTGTGATTCTGCATTTCCTTTTGTACGTTTTTTTTTTTAAATTGCGTGATATAGGTCTTAAATTTAATTCATAATGGTCTTGAAAAGGTCTTAAAAAGTCTTAAATTTGACTTGGTGAAACCTGCAGATACCCTCTCTCTCTCTCTCTCTCTCTCTCTCTCTCTCTCTCTCTCTCTCTCTCTCTCTCTCTCTTTGTCTGTCTCTCTCTCTCTCTCTCTCTTTGTCTGTCTCTCTCTGTCTATCTCTCTGTCTCTCTCTCTCTGTTTTTACGTTCTCCTCGTAGGCGATTTATTCAATCTCCACCAAACTCGGTCAACATGAAACAAAGATATGGAAGATGCTAAAATTCGAACGAATATTGGATATCGAGCCGGACAACTTTCTAATTTACAGTAATTAGCTCCGACCAACAGGAAGTCAGATATTTTGGTTTGAAGGTGAATATTTGTGTAATTCAGGGTCTGAGTTTTCACGTTCTCCTCGTAGGCGATTTATTCAATCTCCACCAAACTCGGTCAACATGAAACAAAGATATGGAAGATGCTAAAATTCGAACGAATATTGGATATCGAGCCGGACAACTTTCTAATTTACAGTCATTAGCTCCGACCAACAGGAAGTCAGATATTTTGATTTGATGGGGAATATTTGTATAATTCAGGGTCTGAGTTTTTACGTTCTCCTCGTAGGCGATTTATTCAATCTCCACCAAACTCGGTCAACATGAAACAAAGATATGGAAGATGCTAAAATGCGAACGAATATTGGATATCTCAAACGGTGTTGCCATGGCGAGGGATTAAATAAGGACAAAAAAGGGGAACAGAAATTCTCTCATATCTTGTAAAATCATATTTTGATTTCAATTAAATTAAGATTGTATGGTATTCTGAACTCATTATGATTTGACCTTTGACATCATCTGACATGAAATTAATTTAAATGTAATTGATCTCATAGATGTGGTCCTATATGTGATCCTATGACATTACAATTCATCTATATTTAAATTACATCATGGGAGTGGCTTATGGTCATAATGGCACCAGCTGCTGCAGTAAATGTGGCATATTCGAGTGATTTTTAAAATGCTCTCCTGTTTAAATGCATATTGCCTGCCATGCACAGTTAAGCTGATGCCACCGGCGTGGCGGTGCCACCGGCTTGAGCCCGTCATCGCTGCTCGCAGCTTTAATTATTAGGGCTCAAGCCTGAAAGGGCGCAGAGCCCTATTGTTCCCCTAAGGATTATTTTTTTTTTTTTTTTTTTTTATTTTTTTTTTCGACTTCTCGGGTACTTTTGGGGCACTTAACATGCTCGAAAACTCTTGAAACTTTGCACACACGTCGGAATGCGCGGCCATCAGAGCCGGGCTGAAGCTGGTACCCGGGCGTGGCAGGGGGGCTCGACAGCGCCCCCTAAGGTGGGGTCTGAAAACTTGGTCCATATATGAAACACACTTGCACGTACATATATGAAACTCGGTACACATATAGACCTCATCGGGCCGAACAACTTTCGTGCTCTAAGTTACGTGTCAGCCCAACAGGAAGTGTGCTATAATGGGTTGTTCGGAAAACCCATGCTCTGGAATTTAATATACTCCTCCGAGGCCATTGTTTCGATCATCGCCAAACTCGGTCAGCATGAAGTGAACATATTCAGGATGCTAAATTGCGAGCGGATTTTTGATATCTCAAATGGTTTGGCCGTGGCGAAGCAACGAATTTATGGCGAGAAAAGGGAAACAGGAAGTGTGTTATAACTTGTGCAAACATTGACTGATTTGGATGAAACTTCAGCTGTGTGTTCGTTGTAAGAAGCCGATCGCATGGATATGACTTTTGTGAGTCAAAGTGATAGCGCCACCAACTGGCAGCAGGAAGTGTGTCACTTTCAAAAATGCTTTAAATCACGGTCTTATTTTCACCTGAGTGACTTCAAACTTCATCAGTATAATGTGAAAACATGGCAGATATACACATATGAATGGATTCCTAAAATTTTAAATAATGTTGCCATGGCAACGTGTCAAAGTTTAATAATCTTTTGGCTGTTCTGAGGCTCTTAGCATCCTTGAAATTGCTTGAAACTGCTTGAAACTCAACACACACATCAGACATGTCAGTCAGTACACATTGGCAAAGCCTCAGAAACGAGTGGGGATGAGGGGCTCTATAGCGCCACCTTTTGACAAAAGTGAAGGGCTTCGTTTCATCTACAATCACCAAACTCAGTATATATATAGACCTCATCGAGCCGGACAACTTTCTAATTTACAGTCATTAGCTCCAACCAACAGGAAGTCAGATATTTTGGTTTGAAGGTGAATTTTTGTGTAATTCAGGGTCTGAGTTTTTACGTTCTCCTCGTAGGCGATTTATTCAATCTCCACCAAACTCTGTCAAAATGAAACAAAGATACAGAAGATGCTAAAATGCGAACGGATATTGGATATCTCAAACGGTGTTGCCATGGCGAGGGATTAAATAAGGACAAAAAAGGGGAACAGAAATTGTCTAATATCTTGTAAAATCATATTTTGATTTCAATTAAATTAAGATTGTATGTTTGGTAATTGAACTTAGATTATTTAAAATTACTATACTATTTTTCAGATGAATATATATATTTTTTATAAATATTTCTTTAAATAATCTAATGTGCCAGTGTGCCCTCCCCTCAATGAACAGAAGATGGCAGCATTGTGTTAGTTTTGAAGCAGGATAGAAAAAACCTTGTTTTTCTCTCTCTCTCTCTCTCTCTCTCTCTCTCCAGGGTCCCCGCGGGATATTAAAAAGTCTTAATTGTCTTTAACCTCTTAACATGTGCCCCATTTTTTGAGAATTCTTTGAAAACGACATACCCAAATGAAAATGTCTGCAGCTCTTAAACCCTATGGTCTATATTCATAAATCTGGTCTTATTTTAAACTAGACACTTGAAATGTTGCTACCCAAGAGTCATAATAACTCAAAGTAATATGGGAACAGAGTAATATACATGTATAAGTGACTCACGTTTTTTTTTTTTTTTTTTTTTTACTTAGGGAAAAAAATATTATAATTTAATGTTAAGAGCCTGAAAATAACTTAAATATAAAACTGAATGTCTAATCATGTCATGATTCAAATATGAGGATGATTCTCTCAGTAATGGAGCTTCTGTGAGCTTTTATGTCAAGAAAAGTCTAGGCGAATTTCAAAAAGGCCATTTATTTCATAAAAATGTGTAATTGTAAAGAGTAGTTTTTCATTCAAATAAATCTGCAATAAACTGCTAATTATAATGGATAAACAGTTACTGAAAAACTAAAGCAACTATTTACAGAGATTACAAAGTGTAAAAAAACTCATTTAGCTGATGGGAAGCGTCAGTAAGAGTCTGCGCGCTCCACTGCAGTTGCGCCATTGAGAACGCGCAGACTGCGCACAAACAGTATTCACCAAAGCCCACTTACGTAAACTGCGCAAGATAATGCCTTTTGATTGGTTACTAAGTCCATCAATCAAACCTTTGTTGGAAAGGCATTGGCTGGGCACCGAGTGCCTTTATCCAACGAAAACCATGGGCGCAATGATTGACAGCTCACCAAGCCTGTAAGGCGCTTCCTCTTTATGATGCATCCCAGTAGAGTCTCTGATTGGAGGAGAGAAACGAGGGATGGTTTATAATACGTGGGAGAGACTATTCTAGCAGGGGGAGTTTGCCAGAAAAGGATTAGAATCGATATTTCATTGAAAATGGACATGATTGATTACGCTAACTCAAAACTCCCTTGCAAACAACGAAGGATTTTTTGTTTTTTCCCTATTTTTTCGTTGTTTTGGATTAAAAAGTGGGATGCATTTTGAAGAGTGGACTCTTACACAGAGATGTATGCGGGTGTTTATTGGATTCGTCCGATCTGATCTGAACGACAGGAGATGAAAGATGAGTATCGCTAATATTATGCTAATGTTTACATGGCCGGTCCTTTAGCGTTTCATTTAACCCTTTCCTCTCTGGTTTATTTATTGCAAAAACAAGTTCAGAACATGAATCTTGAGTGTTTTAGCTTTCAAATGATGTATAGTTTGTGATAGTTGATTGAATATTTTGTATAAAACAAAAGTAAATAAAAGTACACACACGCCCACTTCCGTCAACCCCCCTCTTCAGCTTCAGTTCTCCAGTTCTTCCAGTTCACGCGATCGTGATAGCAAAGGCGAATCTTTCTCACCTGCCATCTCGTATAATGACCAAATAAAAGTTTGATATGCCCGATAGCACTAAACAAAGAGTTTAAAAAGCGGTGAAAACCCCGAACTCATTCGCTACTGACACACGGACTGATGTCAGACTGGCCGCGGATTCTGCAGGCGTTTGCCGCCGGTCAGCGCTCGCGCGAGTGAACCGAATCTAGGCATATTCATACATATCCATATCTATGGGCTCATCATTACTGTAGGTCTTAAAGTGAAAGCAACCCAATATAGCCGAGCCTATACCCCCTCCTGCCTGTGTCGTTAGTATTAATCAAACAACAACAACGGGGAAAAACAAACAGTAGCCCTAAACTTAAAGCACTGTTTGTATCTGTATATTTAAGTTGTATTTATTTGTCCTATTGTCAAACAAGATTCATGCATTTTGTTTGTTTTATTGCCATGTGTGACTATTGTGCATCTAATATAATGATATGGTAAATGTGGCATCCTAATTATGAAAAAAAAAAAGAAACATGCACATTTCTGAAAATAACTTCACAAAATCAGTAATTTTGATCTCACAAAAAATGTATATACATACACACACACTACCGGTCAAAAGTTTGAGAACGGTTCGATTTTTAAAATGTTTTTTAAAGAAGTCTCTCCTGCTCACCGAGGCTGCATTTATTTGATCCAAAATACAGCAAAGACAGTATTATTGTGAATATGTTTTTTTATTTTTTTATTTAAAATAACTATATTTCAATATATATCTTAAATAGAATTTATTTCTGTGATTCAAAGCTGAATTTTCAGCATCATTGCTCCAGACTTTAGAGTCACATAATCCTTCAGAAATCTTTTTTTTTTTTTTTTACTTTTTTTTATCCATCAAAGAATCCAAAAAAAAATGTTTTACACAACTGTGTTCAACACTGATAATAAACATAAATGTTTGTTGATCATCAGATCCTCATATGAGAATGATTAGTGATTTAGTGAAGGATCATGTGACACTGAAGACTGGAGTAATGATGATAAATTCAGCTTTGATCACAGGAATAAATGACACTTTACTATATATTCACATAGAAAACAGTCACAACAGAACTGTCACAATATTACAGCTTTTTGTATTTTTAATAACATAAATGCAGCATTGGTGAGCAGAATTAAAAATCTTACCGTTCTCAGACTTTAGACCGGTAGTGTGTTTGTATATTAATCCTGGTGGGATTGAGCTATAAGGAAGTGCAAGATTACTAATACTTTGTTCAATTTGAATAAATTAATTTGCTTTGCAAGTAATTTTGTGATTCTGCATTTCCTTTTGTACGTTTTTTTTTTTTAAATTGCGTGATATAGGTCTTAAATTTAATTCATAATGGTCTTGAAAAGGTCTTAAAAAGTCTTAAATTTGA
Organism: Romanogobio albipinnatus; assembly: GCA_023566225.1. Classification (NCBI taxonomy): domain Eukaryota; kingdom Metazoa; phylum Chordata; class Actinopteri; order Cypriniformes; family Gobionidae; genus Romanogobio; species Romanogobio albipinnatus. The sequence goes on along the minus strand of CM042256.1, from coordinate 26,559,482 downwards.
CTTGGTGAAACCTGCAGATACCCTCTCTCTCTCTCTCTCTCTCTCTCTCTCTCTCTCTCTCTCTCTCTCTCTCTCTCTCTCTCTCTCTCTCTCTCTCTCTCTCTCTCTCTCTCTCTCTCTCTCTCTCTCTCTCTCTCTCTCTCTTTGTCTGTCTCTCTCTCTCTCTCTCTCTTTGTCTGTCTCTCTCTGTCTATCTCTCTGTCTCTCTCTCTCTGTTTTTACGTTCTCCTCGTAGGCGATTTATTCAATCTCCACCAAACTCGGTCAACATGAAACAAAGATATGGAAGATGCTAAAATTCGAACGAATATTGGATATCGAGCCGGACAACTTTCTAATTTACAGTAATTAGCTCCGACCAACAGGAAGTCAGATATTTTGGTTTGAAGGTGAATATTTGTGTAATTCAGGGTCTGAGTTTTCACGTTCTCCTCGTAGGCGATTTATTCAATCTCCACCAAACTCGGTCAACATGAAACAAAGATATGGAAGATGCTAAAATTCGAACGAATATTGGATATCGAGCCGGACAACTTTCTAATTTACAGTCATTAGCTCCGACCAACAGGAAGTCAGATATTTTGATTTGATGGGGAATATTTGTATAATTCAGGGTCTGAGTTTTTACGTTCTCCTCGTAGGCGATTTATTCAATCTCCACCAAACTCGGTCAACATGAAACAAAGATATGGAAGATGCTAAAATGCGAACGAATATTGGATATCTCAAACGGTGTTGCCATGGCGAGGGATTAAATAAGGACAAAAAAGGGGAACAGAAATTCTCTCATATCTTGTAAAATCATATTTTGATTTCAATTAAATTAAGATTGTATGGTATTCTGAACTCATTATGATTTGACCTTTGACATCATCTGACATGAAATTAATTTAAATGTAATTGATCTCATAGATGTGGTCCTATATGTGATCCTATGACATTACAATTCATCTATATTTAAATTACATCATGGGAGTGGCTTATGGTCATAATGGCACCAGCTGCTGCAGTAAATGTGGCATATTCGAGTGATTTTTAAAATGCTCTCCTGTTTAAATGCATATTGCCTGCCATGCACAGTTAAGCTGATGCCACCGGCGTGGCGGTGCCACCGGCTTGAGCCCGTCATCGCTGCTCGCAGCTTTAATTATTATTATTATTATTTTTTTTATCGACTAAATGGGCACTTTTGGGGCCCTTACCATGCTCAAAAACTCTTGAAACTTTGCAGATACGTCAGAATCTGCGGCCATCAGGGCCGGGCTGAAGCTGATACCCGGGCGTGGCAGGGGGGCTCAACAGCGCCCCCTATTAAAATTTGGTCTATATATCAAACACACTTGCACGTACATGTATGAAACTCGGTACACATATAGACCTCATCGGGCCGAACAACTTTCGTGCTCTAAGTTACGCGTCAGCCCAACAGGAAGTGAGCTATAATGGGTTGTTCGGAAAACCCATGCTCTGGAATTTAATATACTCCTCCGAGGCCATTGTTTCGATCATCGCCAAACTCGGTCAGCATGAAGTGAACATATTCAGGATGCTAAATTGCGAGCGGATTTTTGATATCTCAAACGGTTTGGCCGTGGCGAAGCAACGAATTTATGGCGAGAAAAGGGAAACAGGAAGTGTGTTATAACTTGTGCAAACATTGAATGATTTGGATGAAACTTCAGCTGTGTGTTCGTTGTAAGAGGCCGATCACATGGATATGACTTTTGTGAGTCAAAGTTATAGCGCCACCAACTGGCAGCAGGAAGTGTGTCACTTTCAAAAATGCTTTAAATCACAGTCTTATTTACACCCGATTGACTTCAAACTTCATCAGTATAATGTGAAAACATGACAGATAGAGACATATGAAATGGATTCCTGAAATTTGAAGTACTGTTGCCATGGCAACGTGTCAAAGTTTAATAATGTTTTTGGCTGTTTTTGAGACTCTTAGCATGCTTGAAACTGCTTGAAACTTAACACACACATCAGAGATGTCAGTCAGTACACATGGGCAAAGCCTCAGAAACGGGCGGGGATGAGGGGCTCTATAGCGCCACCTTTTGACAAAAGTGGGGGGGTTAGTTTTATCTTCAGTCCCCAAACTCGGTACATATATTGTTCTCTTCGAGCCGGACAACTTTCTAATTTACAGTTATTAGCTTCGACCAACAGGAAGTCAGATATTTTGGTTTGAAGGTGAATATTTGTGTAATTCAGGGTCTGAGTTTTCACGTTCTCCTCATAGGCGATTTATTCAATCTCCACCAAACTCTGTCAAAGTGAAACAAAGATACGGAAGATGCTAAAATGCGAACGGATATTGGATATCTCAAACGGTGTTCCCATGCCAAGGGATTAAATAAGGACAAAAAAGGGGAACAGAAATTCTCTCATATCTTGTAAAATCATATTTTTATTTCAATTAAATTAAGATTGTATGTTTGGTAATTGAACTTAGATTAATTTAAAATGACTGTACTATTTTTCAGATCAATATATTTATTTATTTAAAATATTTCTATCAATAACCTATTCTGTCTCTGTGTGTGTGCCCCTCAATGAACACAAGATGGCAGCATTGTATTAGTTTTGAAGCAGGATATAAAAAAAACTGGTTTCTCTCTCTCTCTCTCTCTCTCTCTCTCTCTCATATATTGTTCTCCTCGAGCCGGACAAATTTCTAATTTAACTAATCTAATTTAACTAATTTAAAACTTTCTAATTTTAAATAAAAACGTCATGTGCTGTGTTTGCCAAGATCACGTATGATGCATATTGCAGGGTATATGCAGGAATCCTGAAGTAAATTTTAATACCTTTTTAAGACTTTTTTAAGACCTTCTCAAAATATTTAAAGACCTCATCGGCGATGAGAACTACTGTTGAGCAATAAAATAAAAATATATAATCATAAGCTATGACAAAAATATATATTAAATTAGGTGAGTGGATAGTTAAAAAAAATTGCAATTACAAAAAGTAATTCTTTAAAAAACATCTCTGGACTAATTTTATAAAATCTAAAAATGTTAATGAAAAGGTACAAATTACTTTGTGTTCTTATTAAATACATTGATAAAAAAACAATTTATATTTAATTTATATATGAATGTAAATAATTATATGGGCCTACACAAATAATATAACATTTCAAGATTTATAGTTTATTGTAAACGTAATGTGCAGCTCTGTAAAGGGGCAACAAATATATGATAGATACGTGAGAACAAGATTTTTTTTAATCATCTTTAAGTGCACAAAACTATGAAAATATATGAAAGCGTGGCACAATGCGCTTATGCGCATCCCGGGTGCAGAATGATGCGCTTAAAGCAACATGGAGTCAGAGGGCGCAGTGCACCGCGAGTGCACATTAAAAAGTTCACGGCATAAAGAGACGATGAGCGTTGAGCGCACAAATCCTAGTCTACTATGTATATCGGTCGGTTTCTTCACAGTTTTAAATTCCGGTTATTGTGCGTGTGATGCCTTGTGTTGTCACCCGGGTAGGGAGCACAACATCGTTCAGAAACCGCTAGATAAACTCCAGGAAGATAAATTATTTTATCTACATATCAAGTATTATAACGGGAATATATCATCTTGGAGTGAGCTTTACCGAGCAGCTGACTGACTGTAACCAAACGCGACACGCAGTTTGAATCTCAACACACACATCAGAGATGTCAGTCAGTACACATGGGCAAAGCATCAGAAACGGGCGGGGATGTTTTAACAATGTTTTAATAAAAATGTAAAAATGCAGAATGTTTTCTGTGATGGTAGGTTTAGGGGTAGTGTGTGTGTGTGTGTGTGTTTGTGTGTGTGTGTGTGTGTGTGTGTGTGTGTGTGTGTGTGTGTGTGTGTGTGTGTGTGTGTCTGTGTGTGCGATATGTAGGCTTAGGGGTAGTGTAGGGGGATAGAATGTACAGTTTGTACAGTATAAAAACCATTAAGTCTATGGAATGCCCTCTGCCTGCCTTTCCCCTTCCCCCTCTCTATCACTCTCTCTGTGTGTGTGTGTGTGTGTGTGTGTGTGGGGGGGGGGGTCTCTCTCTCACCCTGTGAGTTTATGTGTGTGTGCCTTTCTCTCAGTCCTTCCCCTCACTCTCACTCTATCATTGTGTGTGTGTGTGTGTGTGTGTGTGTGTGTGTGTGTGTGTGTGTGTGTGTGTGTGTGTGTGTGTGTGTGTGTGTGTGTGTGTGTGTGTGTGTGTGTGTGTGTGTGTGTGTGAGTGAGACTTTCTCTCTTGATGATGATAATTTAACCCTTTCATATAGGCTATCACAAATAACTATCACTTGAAATAAAAACATCATGTGATGTGTTTGCTAAGATCACGTATGATGCACATGTCTTTAAATGAATTATTTACTGATATAATATAAATGTATTAAAACATAAATTTCACATGATTTTATAAAAGTGGCTATTTATAATAAACTTCCATAAAATGTAGACACGCATCTTACTCTTACCTGACACTGATATTAAAATCATCTTTGCAGTTTCTGTGATTTGGCTCCATTTATACATTTTTTTATTACATTTTTTTTATTGGACCACCCATATTGAAATGAAAGCACGCTTTATGGTGCATAAGATTGGTGCACAAACGGTAGCTAAGGTAGCTCAAAAACACATGAAGAGAAGTGTTAGAATAAAACAACATCAGCATTCGAATGGTATTCTGAACTCATTCCAATTTGACCTTTGACATAGTCTGACATGAAATTCATATAAATTTAATTGATCTCATAGATGTGGTTTGTGGTCATAGCAGCACCAACTACTGCAGTTAATGTGGTGAATTCAGATGACTTTGACATAGTCCTTTTATGTTTTCCCATTTTAAATGCCTATTACCTGCAGTGCACAGTTAAGCTGATGCCACCGGCGTGGCGGTGCCACCGGCTTGAGCCCGTCATCGCTGCTCGCAGCTTTAATTATTATTATTTTTTTTATCGACTAAATGGGCACTTTTGGGGCCCTTACCATGCTCAAAAACTCTTGAAACTTTGCAGATACGTCAGAATCTGCGGCCATCAGGGCCGGGCTGAAGCTGATACCCGGGCGTGGCAGGGGGGCTCAACAGCGCCCCCTATTAAAATTTGGTCTATATATCAAACACACTTGCACGTACATGTATGAAACTCGGTACACATATAGACCTCATCGGGCCGAACAACTTTCGTGCTCTAAGTTACGCGTCAGCCCAACAGGAAGTGAGCTATAATGGGTTGTTCGGAAAACCCATGCTCTGGAATTTAATATACTCCTCCGAGGCCATTGTTTCGATCATCGCCAAACTCTGTCAGCATGAAGTGAACATATTCAGGATACTAAATTGCGAGCGGATTTGTGATATCTCAAACGGTTTGGCCGTGGCGAAGCAAAGAAATTATGGCGAGAAAAGGGAAACAGGAAGTGTGTTATAACTTGTGCAAACATTGAATGATTTGGATGAAACTTCAGCTGTGTATTCGTTGTAAGAGGCCGATCACATGGATATGACTTTTGTGAGTCAAAGTTATAGCGCCACCAACTGGCAGCAGGAAGTGTGTCACTTTCAAAAATGCTTTAAATCACAGTCTTATTTACACCCGATTGACTTCAAACTTCATCAGTATAATGTGAAAACATGACAGATAGAGACATATGAAATGGATTCCTGAAATTTGAAGTACTGTTGCCATGGCAACGTGTCAAAGTTTAATAATGTTTTGGCTGTTTTGAGACTCTTAGCATGCTTGAAATTGCTTGAAACTGCTTGAAACTCAACACACACATCAGAGATGTCAGTCAGTACAAATGGGCAAAGCCTCAGAAACGGGTGGGGATGATGGGCTCTCTAGCGCCACCTTTTGACAAAAGTGAAGGGCTTAGTTTCATCTACAATCACCAAACTCAGTATATATATTGACCTCATCGAGCCGGACAACTTTCTAATTTACAGTTATTAGCTTCGACCAACAGGAAGTCAGATATTTTGGTTTGAAGGTGAATATTTGTGTAATTCAGGGTCTGAGTTTTCACGTTCTCCTCGTAGGCGATTTATTCAATCTCCACCAAACTCGGTCAACATGAAACAAAGATACGGAAGATGCTAAAATGCGAACGGATATTGGATATCTCAAACGGTGTTCCCATGCCAAGGGATTAAATAAGGACAAAAAAGGGGAACAGAAATTCTCTCATATCTTGTAAAATCATATTTTTATTTCAATTAAATTAAGATTGTATGTTTGGTAATTGAACTTAGATTAATTTAAAATGACTGTACTATTTTTCAGATCAATATATTTATTTATTTAAAATATTTCTATCAATAACCTATTCTGTCTCTGTGTGTGTGCCCCTCAATGAACACAAGATGGCAGCATTGTATTAGTTTTGAAGCAGGATATAAAAAAAACTGGTTTCTCTCTCTCTCTCTCTCTCTCTCTCTCTCTCTCTCATATATTGTTCTCCTCGAGCCGGACAAATTTCTAATTTAACTAATCTAATTTAACTAATTTAAAACTTTCTAATTTTAAATAAAAACGTCATGTGCTGTGTTTGCCAAGATCACGTATGATGCATATTGCAGGGTATATGCAGGAATCCTGAAGTAAATTTTAATACCTTTTTAAGACTTTTTTAAGACCTTCTCAAAATATTTAAAGACCTCATCGGCGATGAGAACTACTGTTGAGCAATAAAATAAAAATATATAATCATAAGCTATGACAAAAATATATATTAAATTAGGTGAGTGGATAGTTAAAAAAAATTGCAATTACAAAAAGTAATTCTTTAAAAAACATCTCTGGACTAATTTTATAAAATCTAAAAATGTTAATGAAAAGGTACAAATTACTTTGTGTTCTTATTAAATACATTGATAAAAAAAACAATTTATATTTAATTTATATATGAATGTAAATAATTATATGGGCCTACACAAATAATATAACATTTCAAGATTTATAGTTTATTGTAAACGTAATGTGCAGCTCTGTAAAGGGGCAACAAATATATGATAGATACGTGAGAACAAGATTTTTTTTAATCATCTTTAAGTGCACAAAACTATGAAAATATATGAAAGCGTGGCACAATGCGCTTATGCGCATCCCGGGTGCAGAATGATGCGCTTAAAGCAACATGGAGTCAGAGGGCGCAGTGCACCGCGAGTGCACATTAAAAAGTTCACGGCATAAAGAGACGATGAGCGTTGAGCGCACAAATCCTAGTCTACTATGTATATCGGTCGGTTTCTTCACAGTTTTAAATTCCGGTTATTGTGCGTGTGATGCCTTGTGTTGTCACCCGGGTAGGGAGCACAACATCGTTCAGAAACCGCTAGATAAACTCCAGGAAGATAAATTATTTTATCTACATATCAAGTATTATAACGGGAATATATCATCTTGGAGTGAGCTTTACCGAGCAGCTGACTGACTGTAACCAAACGCGACACGCAGTTTGAATCTCAACACACACATCAGAGATGTCAGTCAGTACACATGGGCAAAGCATCAGAAACGGGCGGGGATGTTTTAACAATGTTTTAATAAAAATGTAAAAATGCAGAATGTTTTCTGTGATGGTAGGTTTAGGGGTAGTGTGTGTGTGTGTGTGTGTGTGTGTGTGTGTGTGTGTGTGTGTGTGTGTGTGTGTGTGTGTGTGTCTGTGTGTGCGATATGTAGGCTTAGGGGTAGTGTAGGGGGATAGAATGTACAGTTTGTACAGTATAAAAACCATTAAGTCTATGGAATGCCCTCTGCCTGCCTTTCCCCTTCCCCCTCTCTATCACTCTGTGTGTGTGTGTGTGTGTGTGTGTGTGTGTGTGTGTGTGTGGGGGGGGGGTCTCTCTCTCACCCTGTGAGTTTATGTGTGTGTGCCTTTCTCTCAGTCCTTCCCCTCCCCCCTCACTCTCACTCTATCATTGTGTGTGTGTGTGTGTGTGTGTGTGTGTGTGTGTGTGTGTGTGTGTGTGTGTGTGTGTGTGTGTGTGTGTGTGTGTGTGTGTGTGTGTGTGTGTGTGTGTGTGTGTGTGTGTGTGTGTGTGTGAGTGAGACTTTCTCTCTTGATGATGATAATTTAACCCTTTCATATAGGCTATCACAAATAACTATCACTTGAAATAAAAACATCATGTGATGTGTTTGCTAAGATCACGTATGATGCACATGTCTTTAAATGAATTATTTACTGATATAATATAAATGTATTAAAACATAAATTTCACATGATTTTATAAAAGTGGCTATTTATAATAAACTTCCATAAAATGTAGACACGCATCTTACTCTTACCTGACACTGATATTAAAATCATCTTTGCAGTTTCTGTGATTTGGCTCCATTTATACATTTTTTTATTAAATTTTTTTTATTGGACCACCCATATTAAAATGAAAGCACGCTTTATGGTGCATAAGATTGGTGCACAAACGGTAGCTAAGGTAGCTCAAAAACACATGAAGAGAAGTGTTAGAATAAAACAACATCAGCATTCGAATGGTATTCTGAACTCATTCCAACTTGACCTTTGACATAGTCTGACATGAAATTCATATAAATTTAATTGATCTCATAGATGTGGTTTGTGGTCATAGCAGCACCAACTACTGCAGTTAATGTGGTGAATTCAGATGACTTTGACATAGTCCTTTTATGTTTTCCCATTTTAAATGCCTATTACCTGCAGTGCACAGTTAAGCTGATGCCACCGGCGTGGCGGTGCCACCGGCTTGGGCCCGTCATCGCTGCTCGCAGCTTTAATTAGGGCTCAAGCCTGAAAGGGCGCAGAGCCCTATTGTTCCCCTAAGGATTATTATTAGGGCTCAAGCCTGAAAGGGCGCAGAGCCCTATTGTTCCCCTAAGGATTATTATTAGGGCTCAAGCCTGAAAGGGCGCAGAGCCCTATTGTTCTTCCTCGGTTTCTTATTAGGGCTCAAGCCTGAAAGGGCGCAGAGCCCTATTGTTCTTCCTCGGTTTCTTATTATTATTATTATTATTATTATTTTATCGACTTCTCTGGCACTTTTGGGGCCCTTACCATGCTCAAAAACTCTTGAAAATTTGCACACACGTCGGAATGCGCGGCCATCAGAGCCGGGCTGAAGCTGGTACCTGGGCGTGGCAGGGGGGCTCGACAGCGCCCCCTAGAATGCGTTCTGAAACTTGGTCCATATATCAAACACACTTGCACGTACATGTATGAAACTCGGTACACATATAGACCTCATCGGGCCGAACAACTTTCGTGCTCATAGTTATGCGTCAGCCCAACAGGAAGTGAGCTATAATGGGTTGTTCGGAAAACCCATGCTCTGGAATTTAATATACTCCTCCGAGGCCATTGTTTCGATCATTGCCAAACTCGGTCAGCATGAAGTGAACATATTCAGGATGCTAAATTGCGAGCGGATTTTTGATATCTCAAACGGTTTGGCCGTGGCGAAGCAACGAATTTATGGCGAGAAAAGGGAAACAGGAAGTGTGTTATAACTTGTGCAAACACTGAATGATTTGGATGAAACTTCAGATGTGTATTCGTTGTAAGAGGCCGATCACATGGATATGACTTTTGTGAGTCAAAGTTATAGCGCCACCAACTGGCAGCAGGAAGTGTGTCACTTTCAAAAATGCTTTAAATCACAGTCTTATTTACACCCGATTGACTTCAAACTTCATCAGTATAATGTGAAAACATGACAGATAGAGACGTATGAAATGGATTCCTGAAATTTGAAGTACTGTTGCCATGGCAACGTGTCAAAGTTTAATAATGTTTTTGGCTGTTTTTGAGACTTTTAGCATGCTTGAAACTGCTTGAAACTTAACACACACATCAGAGATGTCAGTCAGTACACATGGGCAAAGCCTCAGAAACGGGCGGGGATGAGGGGCTCTATAGCGCCACCTTTTGACAAAAGTGGGGGGGTTAGTTTTATCTTCAGTCCCCAAACTCGGTACATATATTGTTCTCTTCGAGCCGGACAACTTTCTAATTTACAGTTATTAGCTTCGACTAACAGGAAGTCAGATATTTTGGTTTGAAGGTGAATATTTGTGTAATTCAGGGTCTGAGTTTTCACGTTCTCCTCGTAGGCGATTTATTCAATCTCCACCAAACTCTGTCAAAGTGAAACAAAGATACGGAAGATGCTAAAATGCGAACGGATATTGGATATCTCAAACGGTGTTCCCATGCCAAGGGATTAAATAAGGACAAAAAAGGGGAACAGAAATTCTCTCATATCTTGTAAAATCATATTTTTATTTCAATTAAATTAAGATTGTATGTTTGGTAATTGAACTTAGATTAATTTAAAATGACTGTACTATTTTTCAGATCAATATATTTATTTATTTAAAATATTTCTATCAATAACCTATTCTGTCTCTGTGTGTGTGCCCCTCAATGAACACAAGATGGCAGCATTGTATTAGTTTTGAAGCAGGATATAAAAAAACTGGTTTCTCTCTCTCTCTCTCTCTCTCTCTCTCTCTCTCTCTCTCTCTCTCTCTCTCTCTCTCTCTCATATATTGTTCTCCTCGAGCCGGACAAATTTCTAATTTAACTAATCTAATTTAACTAATTTAAAACTTTCTAATTTTAAATAAAAACGTCATGTGCTGTGTTTGCCAAGATCACGTATGATGCATATTGCAGGGTATATGCAGGAATCCTGAAGCAAATTTTAATACCTTTTTAAGACTTTTTTAAGACCTTCTCAAAATATTTAAAGACCTCATCGGCGATGAGAACTACTGTTGAGCAATAAAATAAAAATATATAATCATAAGCTATGACAAAAATATATATTAAATTAGGTGAGTGGATAGTTAAAAAAAATTGCAATTACAAAAAGTAATTCTTTAAAAAACATCTCTGGACTAATTTTATAAAATCTAAAAATGTTAATGAAAAGGTACAAATTACTTTGTGTTCTTATTAAATACATTGATAAAAAAAACAATTTATATTTAATTTATATATGAATGTAAATAATTATATGGGCCTACACAAATAATATAACATTTCAAGATTTATAGTTTATTGTAAACGTAATGTGCAGCTCTGTAAAGGGGCAACAAATATATGATAGATACGTGAGAACAAGATTTTTTTTAATCATCTTTAAGTGCACAAAACTATGAAAATATATGAAAGCGTGGCACAATGCGCTTATGCGCATCCCGGGTGCAGAATGATGCGCTTAAAGCAACATGGAGTCAGAGGGCGCAGTGCACCGCGAGTGCACATTAAAAAGTTCACGGCATAAAGAGACGATGAGCGTTGAACGCACAAATCCTAGTCTACTATGTATATCGGTCGGTTTCTTCACAGTTTTAAATTCCGGTTATTGTGCGTGTGATGCCTTGTGTTGTCACCCGGGTAGGGAGCACAACATCGTTCAGAAACCGCTAGATAAACTCCAGGAAGATAAATTATTTTATCTACATATCAAGTATTATAACGGGAATATATCATCTTGGAGTGAGCTTTACCGAGCAGCTGACTGACTGTAACCAAACGCGACACGCAGTTTGAATCTCAACACACACATCAGAGATGTCAGTCAGTACACATGGGCAAAGCATCAGAAACGGGCGGGGATGTTTTAACAATGTTTTAATAAAAATGTAAAAATGCAGAATGTTTTCTGTGATGGTAGGTTTAGGGGTAGTGTGTGTGTGTGTGTGTGTGTGTGTGTGTGTGTGTGTGTGTGTCTGTGTGTGCGATATGTAGGCTTAGGGGTAGTGTAGGGGGATAGAATGTACAGTTTGTACAGTATAAAAACCATTAAGTCTATGGAATGCCCTCTGCCTGCCTTTCCCCTTCCCCCTCTCTATCACTCTCTCTGTGTGTGTGTGTGTGTGTGTGGGGGGGGGGGGGTCTCTCTCTCACCCTGTGAGTTTATGTGTGTGTGCCTTTCTCTCAGTCCTTCCCCTCCCCCCTCACTCTCACTCTATCATTGTGTGTGTGTGTGTGTGTGTGTGTGTGTGTGTGTGTGTGTGTGTGTGTGTGTGTGTGTGTGTGTGTGTGTGTGTGTGTGTGTGTGTGTGTGTGTGTGTGTGTGTGTGTGTGTGAGACTTTCTCTCTTGATGATGATAATTTAACCCTTTCATATAGGCTATCACAAATAACTATCACTTGAAATAAAAACATCATGTGATGTGTTTGCTAAGATCACGTATGATGCACATGTCTTTAAATGAATTATTTACTGATATAATATAAATGTATTAAAACATAAATTTCACATGATTTTATAAAAGTGGCTATTTATAATAAACGTCCATAAAATGTAGACACGCATCTTACTCTTACCTGACACTGATATTAAAATCATCTTTGCAGTTTCTGTGATTTGGCTCCATTTATACATTTTTTTATTAAAAAATTTTTATTGGACCACCCATATTAAAATGAAAGCACGCTTTATGGTGCATAAGATTGGTGCACAAACGGTAGCTAAGGTAGCTCAAAAACACATGAAGAGAAGTGTTAGAATAAAACAACATCAGCATTCGAATGGTATTCTGAACTCATTCCAATTTGACCTTTGTCATCATCTGACATGAAATTCATATAAATTTAATTGATCTCATAGATGTGGTTTGTGGTCATAGCAGCACCAACTACTGCAGTTAATGTGGTGAATTCAGATGACTTTGACATAGTCCTTTTATGTTTTCCCATTTTAAATGCCTATTACCTGCAGTGCACAGTTAAGCTGATGCCACCGGCGTGGCGGTGCCACCGGCTTGAGCCCGTCATCGCTGCTCGTTAT